>CM039503.1:37265912-37324741 GCA_022432975.1 Begonia masoniana | reverse complement strand
TGCCGTACATTGGCGACAAACGTCTTAGCACGCCGATGCAAATACCATATCATCGAGCACTAATGCAATGGCCACGATAAGACAATGTGGGGTCCGCACAAAGCCACCCCAATGCAAATACGACTTGCCAATACAAATGACTTGCCATTGGCAATCATGGAGGCAAATCTTCCTCCTTCCTCCCTTGCGAATCGGGAAGGCATTACCACCGTGCTTGGCACGCAAACCAACTGTTGCCGTGTCTTTTCACGCGATGCACATAGCATATCATCGTGCAAACAATGCAATAATGCAATGGACATGATACTGCAACTACGTGGTCAAGACCAATAGCCACAAATACAAATATGACTTGCCATTGGGCACCATGGAGACAATCTCCTTCCTTTCCTTGCAAACCGGGAAGCATTACCTTTTTTATTTGCCTGCGTGGCAGGGATGAGGGGCACGGTGTGGGCCAGATAGGTGACGGGGGAACGTGCAGGCCCAAGGCAAGGGGAATGGCACAGTGCAACGCAACAAGGCAAGCGCTCGTAACCTTAGACCACCGTTGCTTGGCTCAAAAGGTTTTAGTTAGAATACATGGAGGGGTAAATTGGGAAGGAATTAAGGTGGGTGGGAGGGAGCCAATGGATGGTTGCCAAATGTCCATAACTTGCTGAGAAACCTACCTATTGTCTTCTCTTCTACGTAAACCTTCATTTTCATCCTCTTCTATGTTCTCTCTCTTCCAGACGATAAACGTCCATCAAAACTCCTTCGATCTCCTCAATTTTCTTCTATTTCTCTGCCTAAGGTAATCATCTACTAAGGTTAATGAGTTTGGACAAGTTAAAATGTGACTTTTGTTGAAGTTTAGGGTTAAGATATTTTGGAGAAAGCTCACTATTTTTGGATGAAAACACGTTGGTTTGCTTTCTATAGGTTTGAATGGAGTTTGAAGCATATTCTACTAAGTTATTAGTTAGCATTTGCAGCTCTATTAATTTTTCTTTCCGTGCACGTCATAGGTTCGTGCATCACCGCGGTTTCGCGAGCAAGCTTGCTGCATTTCGAACAACAGGTAAGTTCATGCGTATAAGTTGGCCCTTAAGGCCCTACAGTAAGAAGATACTAGGTTTTGGTTCGGGTAGTTAGGTCGTAGGTTATGCTTTAAGTTAAACGTGTTCCTTGTGTTCTGTTTCCCGTAGTTTTTATTCTGTCACCTATATATGTTGAGTTTAAGCATCATATCTGTTCATGCATCCATGTTTTCTGTAAAACCATGTAAATGTTTTCAGCTCCAGATTTGAAGTAATGGAAGTTAAAATGTGAATGTAATGTATGGTTAAGTGTGGACGAGGACTGGCATCCTGTCATGTACTCCTGTTATGTTCTGTTGTGGCATGTACTCCTATTGCGCCAGCACTTCCTCCCACTTATACCTTCCTGTCCAGTGAAACGTAATGTAATGTAACGTTCATGTATTTGAAAATGTTCATGCACAGTATATGCATCACTTTGCATTGTATGTTCTTATTAAGCTCTAGGCTCATAGTTGAACTCCCTGTTGTAGGTATGGATCCTCTAGAAGAGGACATTGTGCCTCAAGATGATGAGTTGATGTAGTTGGCGGGATGAGCTCATGGGGTGGTTGCTGCAGTCAGACAAATGTATTTCCCGTAAGGATGTATTTTTCTAAAGTTATGTCAAGTTCTGTACAGCTTTTGGGATTTTAAAACGATGTACAAACTTTCTGTTGATGTATTAAAAACTTCTGTTTGACAGTTGATAGTTGTCTCTTGAAATGTTTTATAATCGTTTGGAAATCTTTGTTTTGTTGTGCGTGGATCGGTTTGGGTTTTACAGCTATCCATACAGTTTGATTTCCTAAACCTCTATCGTGTTCTCTAACACGTTTAAAATTATGTTTTGAATCGGGCTTTGGGGTTTGAGGTTTTTATGCCGTCGGTTTTTATGCTCCCTGTTCATATGTCTTCCTGTTAAATATAGTTCACTTCTACCTGTGAACAGTTCACTTCTGCCTGAAGTTCACTTCTGCCTGAAGTTCACTTCTACCTGTGAACAGTTCACTTCTGCCTGTAGTTCACTTCTACCGGTGAACAGTTCACTTCTGCCTGTAGTTCACTTCTACCGGTGAACAGTTCACTTCTGCCTGTAGTTCACTTCTACCTATTAACAGTTCACTTCTGCCTGTAGTTCACTTCTACGTGTGAATAGTTCACTTCTGCCTGTAGCTTACATCTACCTGTCTTCACCTACATCTTCCGCCTTGCTTCTTCCGCCCAGTTTAATTACTTCTTCCGCCCTATATCACCTGATCCTGTCATTCACTGTAGCCCTCCTCCACAGTATGTCTTCCAGTTTCATGTTTTCCCATTTTATTTTATTTAAGTCTTCCAGAGTATTCTGTCTTTATTTCCATCGTCCACTCCTACTTTCAAAGGTTTAAATGTTCCTGTCTTCGTGATTCTTAATGTTATCGAGTACTTACGTTCCAATGAGGGTTTACCCTCTGTGTAAAGATTTAAAGTTTTTAAAAATGTTTAAAAGTTCAAAAAAAATGTCACGTTTCCTGTTAAATGTCCGGAGTGATGGCTCCTCGGCCCCGATCGAGTCCGGGTCCGTCGCAGTTATGTTATCAGAGCGAAATCAGGTTTTAAAAGCGATTCTGTAAACTGTCTGACCGCACAACCCGCCACGTGAGATCACTCCACCAACTGTAAGTGTTTAAGTTTCTGTACCCGTTTTGTTTATTAAGTTGAGTTCGTTATTTCATATAGGATTTTCTAGAATGGTGAGAGGGAATCAAAGTGATGCAAACGACAGAGGCGACGCCCTTGGTCGTCTAACCGAGCTAGTCGGCGTTCAGTCACGCATGATGGCCAGGGAAGATAACATGAATAACAATCATGCAAATGCTCCACGTGACTCTAGTGGAGAGAGATTCTGTCGACTCCAGCCGCCTGTTTTTTTATGGAATATCAACAGATCCTACTCACGCTGAGGAATGGATCCGGCAGATCGAACGTATGTTCAACTATGCCGAAGTGGAGGAGAACAAGAAGGTGATATGTGCCTCGTTTTATCTCACCAAAAATGCTGGATTTTGGTGGGACACAGTGCAGTCAACTACCGTGGCATTAAGCTGGGAAGGATTCAGAAGAAGTTTCTAAGAGAAATACTTCGATTGCAGTGTGAGGAAGGAAAAGATGATCGAATTCGCTCGACTACGGCAATTTGGATCAGTGGCCGAGTATGTTCAGAGGTTCAAGTCGTTATCCCGCTTTGCACCTCATTTGGTGGCCACCGACTAAAACAAGGTACACCAATTTATTCAGGGTTTGAAGCTAGACCTCTTACGGGGGATTTGACGAGGCCCCGTATACGAAGGTAGTGGCCAAGGCTTATCAGTTAGAAGCCTTAGAAACGAAGTCTCAGAGATATAGAGATACATCAAAGAGAATCCTACATGATGTCCCTCAACAACAACAACAAAGGGGTCAGGTTTGGTAACCACAACGGCAGCAGAACAGAGGTGTCAAGAGACCTAATGAGATTGCCGTTTATCAGGACAAGGGAAAAAGACCAATGGGAGCTCCTCAACTTCCCGTATGCCCGCGTTGCCAAAGAAATCATACGGGGGAGTGTAGGCTCTTTACTGGCCGATGCTTCCGATGTGACAAGGAGGGCCACCAAGTCTGGGATTGTCCGGTACCTGACAAGAGGCTGAATCGTGCCGTGCCAAGAGTGTTTGCTATGATAGAGGAAGCTGATGACACCCAGCACACGGCGATCACGGGTACGATATTAATCTGTGATGCACCTACATATACTTTGTTAGACACGGGGGCCACACATTCCTTTGTGGCCATGGACTTTGTGGGTAGGGAGAACTTATGTATTGTGCCGTCAGATCAACCCTACAGTGTCATGCTATCGTCCAGAGAGTTTATGCACTCTGAGCAGGCAGTGCAGGGGGATATAGTGTTAGTTGGAGACCAGAAATTGTATGCCAATCTTATCATCATCGATATGAAAGGATACGAAGTAATTCTAGGGATGGACTGGCTGTTTCGACATCACGCCACCATCAACTGTAGGTCCGGGCTCGTGTCTTTTAAGCGCCCGAATGAGGTAGAGTTCTCCTATCAGGCAATACCAAAGAAACACAATATGCCTGTTATATCCTCCTTGAAAGCTCAACAGCTGATGAGGTCAGGATGTGTCAGATTTCTTGCCCACGTAGTAGATGTCCAGAGGAAAGGTGTGGTGGAACTTCAAAGTATCCTGGTGGTTCGAAACTTCTCAGAGGTTTTCTTAGATGACTTACTGGGATTGCCACCTGATCGTGAGATCGAGTTCGAAATTGATGTATGTCCTGGTGCTGAACCGGTATCGAGGAATCCGTATCGTATGGCACCAATAGAGCTGAGGGAGTTGAAGGCTCAGATAAAGGAATTGGTGGACAAGGGCTTTGTGTGCCCTAGCTTCTCTCCGTGGGGTGTTCCAGTCCTATTTGTTAAGAAGAAGGATGGGTCCCTATGCATGTGCATTGATTACCGTGAGCTGAACAAATTGACCATCAAGAATAAGTACCCGTTGCCGAGGATTGACGATTTATTTGACTAGTTACAAGGGGCTCGGGTATTCTCAAAGATTGATTTGTGCTCCTGTTATTACCAGTTGAAGGTCAGAGCTGATGATATTCCAAAGACCGCATTCAGGACCCGATACGGACACTATGAGTTCTTGGTGATGTCTTTTGGATTGACTAATGCACCGGCGGCATTTATGGACTTGATGAACAGGATATTTCAGGTTTTCTTGGATAAATTTGTAATCGTCTTCATCGACGACATACTGGTTTACTCCAAAAGTGAGGCCGAGCACGAAGAGCACTTGGCTATTGTGCTATCAATTCTAAACTAGCATCGATTGTACGCCAAACTGTCGAAGTGTGAATTCTGATTGAGTAGGATTAACTTCCTAGGCCATGTGGTGTCTGCAGAAGGAGTGTCTATGGATCCAACCAAGATTCTGGCAGTGAAAGAATGGCCGAGACCGAGAAATGCCAGTCAGGTATGGAGTTTTATCGGGTTAACTGGTTATTACAGAAATTTTATCAAGGGATTTTCTGTGATAGAAAAGCCCATGACTAGCGTAACGAGGAAAGAGATTTTCTGTGATAGCGAAGCCCATGACTAGCTTAACGAGGAAAGACATCACGTCCAAGTGGTCTGAAGCTTGCGAGGTGAGTTTTCATACGCTTAAGCAGAAGTTAACCACTGCTCCTTTGTTAGTATTGCCAGTTGAAGATGGCAAATTCGGTGTTTATTGTGACGCGTCGAGGATTTGCCTGGGATGCGTATTGATGCAAGAAGGAAAAGTGGTGGCGTACGCATCCAGACAATTGAAAAATCACGAGCAAAACTACCCTACTCACGATCTGGAGTTAGCGGCAGTTGTTTTTGCACTGAAAGTATGGAGACACCACTTGTATGGGCAATCATGTGAGGTGTTTTCGGATCACAAAAGTTTGAAGTACATATTTACCCAGAAATAGTTAAACATGAGACAAAGGCGGTGGTTAGAATTTGTGAAAGATTACGATGTTGAGATTAAATACCACCCGGGGAAAGCTACCATGGTAGTCGATGCATTGAGCAGGATGCCAGCTACTATGCAACCAGCTATGTCGGCCGTATCAATGCCTTTGAGGACAGAGATTCAGAAGTTCGATATGGAGATAGTTTCTGGGCTGTCGGCCATGCTAGCAGACTTGACACTACGGCCCACCATCCTAGACCGAATTAAAGAAGCCCAGAAGACCAATTCGAAGGAAATGGCTGATATAGTAAGCAAGTTACCTATGGCTTCTTCCGATTTCAGTTATTCAGGAGATGGTATTATGAAGTTCAAGGATAGGTGGTATGTTCCAAGAGACGAAGAGCTACGGAAGAACATTTTATCGGAAGCCCACTCGTCTTCTTTCTCTGTGTATCCTGGAAGCATGAAGATGTATCAGGACTTAAAACTTCACTTTTGGTGGCCAAATATGAAGAACGAAGTAGCCAAGTATGTGGAGTCTTGCATGATATGTCAACAAGTCAAAGCTGAACATCAACGACCAGGTGGAACGCTTCAGCCTCTTCCGATCCCTGAATGGAAGTGGGAGAATATCACTATGGACTTCATTGTTGGCCTACCGAGGACGACTAAGGGCCATAATAGCATATGGGTTATAGTAGACAGATTGACGAAGTCGGCCCATTTTCTACTTGTGAAGACGACGTTCTCCATGGATCAATATGCAGAGCTATACATTAGCGAGATCATCAAGCTGCATAGGGTGCCAGTATCAATTGTATCTGACTGGGACCCTAGATTCACATCGAGGTTCTGGAAAAGCTTGCAACACTCCTTGGGTACCAAGTTAAACTTTAGCACAGCCTTTCATCCACAGACTGACGGACAATTCAAGAGAACGATCCAGATACTGGAGGATATGTTAAGGTCGTGCGTGCTGGAATTCCATGCTCATTGGAGTAGATACTTGCCATTAGTGGAGTTTGCTTATAATAATAGCTATCAGGCTACGATCGACATGGCTCTATATGAAGCTCTTTACGGCGGGAAGTGTAGATCCCTATTGTGTTGGGGTGAAGTCGGAGAAGCCAAGCTTATCGGCCCTGAGTTATTACAGCAGATGTCTGAGGTGATTACTGCTATTAAACAACGAATAAAAATTGCTCAGAGTGGACAGAAGAGGTACGCGGACCATAGGAGAAGAGACTTAGAGTTTGCTAAGGGCGATGAGGTATTCTTGAAAGTGTCACCTTTCAAGGGCGTAATGAGGTTCGATAAGAAAGGAAAGCTCAGCCCACGGTTCATTAGGCCTTTTCCCATCTTGAAACATGTAGGAAGCATGGCTTATAGACTACAGCTGCCAGCGTCAATGGATGGAGTTCACAACGTCTTTCATGTTTCGATGCTGAGAAAGTGTGTTCGAGATCCAACTCAAATCGTGAAACAGGTGGACTTTGATATCATACCGACGCTGACATATGAAGAAAGGCCAACACAAATTTTGGATACTTCACTCAAGGTATTGCGCAACAAGGTGGTCCCACTGGTGAAAGTTTTATGGCGCAATCATAATATGGAGGAAGCCACTTGGGAAAGACAACAGGACGTTAAGGCCAAATATCCGGAGCTATTCGCTTAAGCAAATTTTGGGGACAAAATTTTTGTTAAGGTGGGTGATATGTAACACCCGGCATTTTGCCTATGTACCTATTCCCCGAATAATTAAGCAGAATTACTCTGATATTAATGCAATGACTGTTTGTAAAGGAATTGTCGACGTGTTTAATCGAACGAGGGTGATTGGTGAGACCAAATCGATTAACTAAATAATGCTTTAGTTAGAAATACATGGAGGGGTAAATTGGGAAGGAATTAATGTAACACCCCTAATACTGTACCCGTATTTCCCGTATAATTTTTCATTTTATACTTTTTACTTTTCTATGCTTTAAATAAAACTTAATGCGGAATCTAAACCGAAGTTAAAATCGGAATTAAAACTGAACTTTAAAAGCATTTAAAACAAAACCTTTAATAAATCATTTAAAACTAAAACGTTTAATAAAACTTTTATAAACAATAAAAGAAGGGAGGGCAGAATCGGAATTCTGCCCACAAAATGCAGCAGCGACCAGGCGCTGCCAATTGCAGCGCACGGTCGCCGTGTGCGCTGCGTGATGCAGCGCACGATCGCTGCAAATGCAGCGATCAGGCGCTGCATGCGCTGCACAATGCAGCGCACGATCGCTGCATTGTGCGGCGCCTGATCGCTGCACTGCAGCGATCATTTGCTGCTGCAGCGATCCCCCACGGCGCCCAGTCGCCGAGCTCTCTTTCAGCGATCGCTGGCAGCGATCAGCGCACAGCGCCCGATCGCTGCAGCTCCTCACTTCTTCCTTACTTCGTTCTTTTCTTTTCTACAGTTAGGCTCTCTGGAATCTCGAACTCCAGAGAGCAAATCCCTCGACATCCCTCTCTGGAATCCGATTCCAGAGAGCACTTTTCTCTTTCTTTTCTTAATCAATTTCTCACCTTTATCACAAAGGTTTACAACTTACATCAACTGACTCGCGGCGGACTTTACGAAGTCCAACTCCGTGGATAGCTCTAAAAACCGAGCTATCCGTAACAACCTACAAACAACATTTCAAAACATTTTCATTTAACTTAAACATTTAAACCAAAGCGTTTTTACATACAATTACCAAAACGTTATCTAACCCCTATCCAGATCCAAACAACCTAAATATGTTCTATACAGTTCATCATCAATCCAAAATATCACGAAGAACCCCCAAAACCTTTACATACACCCACCACGGGTCAAAACGCGCCCCGACTGCTCAGCGCACTCCCACGGCCATCATCCATCAGCTGCTCCTACGTCAGGAGGAGGAATATCATCCTCACCTGGGTCAACGTAACCTAGAACGTCACCTACACCATACAGACACATATGAGATATGGAAATCTCAGTAAGCTACGTAAATGCAGATGCATGCGTGTCGTGCATATGAAGTTCAGAAAACATGCTCATCAGACATATCAGATCATTTCATACATATTGCCACCGAGATATCAGCCCTCTAAATGGAAAGGATACATCCCGCGGTCGGACTACCACTTTCGACCTAGAGGAGGGGGGTACATGCTCATAAACCCTACAGCCATGCCTGAGCCCCATCTCGCGTAACCAGATGATGTGGTATTGGTCAGACCCGGAAATAGTCCACCAATAGATCAAAGTCCCCCCGTATGGGCCACATAGATTTTTCTTTGAAAACATCGTGTAGAATTCGTTTTCATGTCATTTGAAATACGTGATGCATGAACAGATAATGAACAGAAAGTAAACAATCAACATATATACCATCAAGACCGAAATAGAATAACCTATAAACCATTTAAACCTAACTACCCAACCGAAAGCGATTTAAAGCAAACAAGTCCTCAGGAATCCTCGATACGACGTCGAAGTATGGTGTAGACCGATTGGTCAGAGTAAGTCACGAAGACTTACCTTGAGCGCGCAGAATATCAAGCTTCGTCTACGGGAGTCGTTACCTAAGGAAATTTCACCAACTGACGTTAATACGAGCTTAAACTCTTAAATGTCCGAAACTAATAAAATCCTTATCTTAGCAAATCGATGTTTTTACATAACGATTTAACGCTCGGAAATCTCGAAATTCATATTACAAGTTATTTCCGAAAACTCGAAAATTTAACAATTTATAACTTTTTCCCAAATTGATTTCTCTTCGCCCAATAACGTCCAATACGTTCAATTTATACTTAATCACGGCTAACCTATTAATTACGAAGCCTAAATCGCGTTTTTAACGGAAAAGCTAATTTAAACCCTAACCCTAAATCGAACCAAAACTCGAAATAAACGACCGAAGACTAAAGCTACATACCGAGGGTAGCGAGAGAGGAAGAAAACGTGAAGGACGGAGGAGAAACAGAGCTTGAACGGAGTCGGAACGGAGGAAACACGCCGGCGGCCGAGAGAGAAATTGCTCTCTGTTCGTGGGTAGCCGAGAAGAAAAGAAGAGAAAGAGAGAAGTGAGGGGAAATGAAGGAATTTGTGATGTTTTAATATAATTATTTTGCAAATTACCATTTTGCCCTTCTTACATAATTCTATTTGTTTCGTCCTTCGTTTCGTTAATCGTCCAACGATCTGGATTCTCGAAAATTCCATATTTTGCCAATAACTCATATTCGTCGTGAGGGCTTTATCAAAACTGTCCGTTCTCCATTTGGACCTCATTTGTTATTTTTACTAAAACGTCATTTATATTACTATAGAGGTAATTACTCGGAATATAGCGGTTAATCTCCGAAAATTCCCATAATTTCCTTAAAATTCCAATTACTCGTTAAGATCGCAATGACGCTTTCTTTTCGTAAAACGGACCTGATTTGACATATTTACTGAAAATGCCATGTTTTATCAAAATATCAATATAATATAATATATTCAAAAACCCGTACAAGCCGGGTATTACATTCCACCCTCCTTATTCAGAATTTTGTCCACAAAATTTAAATCATACAAATAGATCAGGATATCCAGTCATCATATCCTGCTGTCGTTCCCACGTAGCTTCCTCCACCTCGTGGTTCCGCCATAGGACTTTGACTAGTGGGATCTCTTTGTTGCGCAAGACTTTGGTAGAATACTCCAAAATGCGTACCGGCCTCACCTCATAAGTCAAGGTAGGCTGTACCTCGACCTCTGAAGTCTCTACGACATGAGATGGATCACGCAAACATCTCCGAAGCATAGATACGTGGAATACATCGTGGATACCCTCCATGGAAGCCGGAAGCTGCAGCCTATACGCCAACTTCCCAATTCTCTTCAGAATAGGAAAGGGCCCCACGTATCGAGGGTTCAGCTTACCCCTCCTTCCAAATCTCGCGACGCCTTTGAATGGAAAAACCTTCAAATAAACTTCGTCGCCTTCCTCGAACTCTAGCTCTCGCCGTCTCGTGTCAGCATAACTCTTCTGCCGGCTCTGAGCTGCCTCTATACGCTGTCGAATAATGGCAATCTTCTCTGCCGTCTGCTGTAGAATCTCAGGACCAACGATGCTGGCCTCGCCAACCTCGTCCCAATACAACGGAGATCTACACTTTCGACCATACAGAGCCTCGTACGGTGCCATGCCGATGGTAGCCTGGAAGCTGTTGTTGTACGAGAACTCAATCAGAGGCAAGTATCGGCTCCACGAGCCCTGAAACTCCAGCACACACGCTCTGAGCATATCCTCAAGAATCTGGTTCGTCCTCTCTGTCTGACCATCAGTCTGAGGATGGAACGCTGTGCTGAAATTAAGCTGAGTCCCCATCGCTTTGTGTAAGCTCTTCCAGAACTTTGACGTGAATCTCGGATCTCTGTCCGAGACAATAGAAACTGGCACGCCGTGCAATCTGACAATCTCCTGTACATAGAGCTCGGCGAGCTGATCCATAGACGATGTCATCTTCACAGGCAAAAAGTGAGCCGACTTTGTCAATCAGTCCACAATAACCCAAATGCCGTCAAGGCCTCTCGTAGTCCTCGGGAGCCCCACGATAAAGTCCATGGAGATCTGCTCCCACTTCCACTCCGGAATCGGCAGTGGCAATAATGTCCCGGACGGTCTCTGGTGCTCGGCCTTCACCTGCTGACAGACTAAACAGGTCTCTACGTGTTTGGCAACCTCCCTCTTCATGTTCGGCCACCAGAAGTGTTGCTTCAAATCCCGGTACATCTTAGTACTTCCCGGGTGCACTGAATAAGCTGAGGAATGTGCCTCAGCCAAAATATCCTTCTTCAGACTCTCATCGTTAGGCACGTACCACCTGTGCCTGAATCTCAGAATACCATCTGCAGATAAATGAAATTCCGACGAATCATCTAACAACATGCTCGATCGAAGCTCAATACACTCTGCATCATTCTGCTGAGCCTCGCGTATACGATCCAGAATGGTCGGCCTGAGAGAAATGTTGGTGAGCATACTGGACAACTCTGCCACTATCTCCACGTCGAATCTCTCAATCTCAGACCGCAGCGTAACTGACATCGCTGCCAATAAAGGCTAACTCGCAGAAGGAACTCTACTCAGAGCATCAGCAACCTTGTTTGCCTTTCCTGGGTGGTACTTGATATCAAAATCATAGTCTTTGACGAACTCAAGCCACCTGCGTTGCCGCATATTCAGCTCCTTCTGCGTAAATAAGTACTTCAAGCTCTTGTGGTCGGAAAATATCTCGCACTGCTGCCCATACAAATAATGTCGCCATATCTTCAGTGCGAAAACCACGGCTGCTAACTCAAGGTCGTGCATAGGGTAATTCTGCTCGTACGGCTTCAACTGCCGAGAAGCATAATCGATAACTCTCCCCTCCTGCATCAGCACACAACCGAGTCCAACTCCAGACGCATCACAATAAACACTGAACCTGTCACCCTCAACAGGTAGCGCCAATACTGGAGCGGTGGTCAGTCTCTGCTTTAATTTCATGAAACTGTCATCACAAGCAGTCGACCATACAAACTTCTCGTTCTTCCGAGTCAATCGCGTAAGAGGAAGTGCGATCTTTGAGAATCCCTCTATAAACTTCCGATAATAGCCGGCCAACCCAAGAAATCCACGCACCTCACGTACGTTCTTCGGCTGTGGCCAATCTCTGACCACCTGAATCTTGCTCGGATCCACAGAAACCTCGTCCTGTGATATAATATGGCCAAGGAAGCTCACTCTGTCCAGCCAGAACTCGCACTTCGAAAACTTCGGATACAGCTGGCGCTCACATAGAACACTCAGAACAATCCTCAGATACTCCTCATGTTCTTCCTTCGTCTTGGAGTAAATCAGAATATCGTCGATGAAAACCACCACGAACCTGTCCAGATACTCCTTGAAAACACGGTTCATCAAGTCCATGAACGCTGCAGGAGCATTAGTGAGCCCGAATGACATAACAAGGAACTCATAATGCCCATACCTCATTCGGAACGCTGTCTTCGGTATGTCATCCCTCCGGACCTTCAGCTGATAATAACCCGAGCGTAGGTCGATCCTAGAAAACACTCGGGCACCCTGTAGCTGGTCAAACAAGTCGTCAATACGAGGCAATGGATACTTATTCTTCACTGTGAGCTTATTCAGCTCCCTGTAATCAATGCACATCCTGAGGGTCCCGTCTTTCTTCTTGACAAACAGAACAGGCGCACCCCAAGGTGATACACTGGGTCGAATAAAACCCTTCTATAGCAACTCATCAAGCTGAGTCCTCAACTCTCTCAACTCAGCTGGTGCCAACCGATACGGGTTCTTGAACCTTGGCGCGGAGTTTGGATAGACATCAATAGTGAACTCAATCTCCCGGTCTGGTGGTAAACCGGGAAGATCATCGAGGAATATGCCAGAGAACTCTCTAACAATAGGAATGTCGCTCGGCTTCACTCCGCTGAGCAACTGAATATCAAAAACTGAGGCCAAATAAATAGAGCACGCACCTTTGAACTGTTCGTTGACCTCCATAGAATAAGAAATAGGCGAGCTACTCAATCTGCTCATCGCCTGATAAGAGAACTCAGCTCTATCCGGGGGTCGGAAGGTCACAATCCTGGAGCGACAGTCGATGGTGGCAAAGTGCTGTGCTAGCCAGTCCATCCCCAAAATAAGATCGTATCGCTCTATGCTCATAACTATCAGGCGAGCATAGAGGGTAATACTCCCCACTGAGACGACATTGCCCTGGAGAATACGATCTGACTGCATATGCTCTCCCGAAGGTAGCATCACGCTATACTCAACCCCAGCTAACTCAGACTCTAGCCCCAATCTAGCCATACATGCAGTCGATACGAAGGAGTGTGTAGCTCCAGTATCCATCAAAGTAAAGACAACAGCACCCATAAGTAAGATGGTACCTGCAATCACGGCAGGCTGAGCCTCATCATCTATGTCGCCAGGCTCTATAAACGCGAAAACCCTGGGTGTAACCCTCCTCTGATCACCGCCCAACTGATCTCGGGCCGGATGTGGGCAATCTCTGACAAAATGGCCGACTCCACCACATCTGTAGCATTTGTTAGAGCCAACCCTGCACTCTCCACTATGCTCCCTCTGGCACAAGGGGCACCATGGTATCTGAGAAGCCCCCTGTATCTGCTTCCCCTTACCCCGATCATTACCTCCCTCGAGAGGTCTCTTCACACCCCGCTGCTGTGGCTGGGGCGGTGCTCTGGGCTGCTAACCTCGGCTCTGCGTCTGAGGTCGAATCTCGCGAAAGAAGCCCTTAGCTGGCTCCCTCGGTCTAATACAAGTGGCTCCGGCAGCCTCAATATCCAGAGCTCTGGCTGTAATATCAGAAAAGGGTACATCAATAATACCTGAGACAACCACGTGCATCCGGATCTCCGGATTAAGTCCCTCCATAAACTGGTGCACCTTCTCCTCATTATCGCTGACAAGGCGAGGTGCGAATCGTGATAAAGACTCAAATCTCCGAATATAATCTGCAACTGAACCAGTCTTCTTCAGCTGCATAAACTCGTTCCTCTTGGCCACTCTCACCGTGCGGCTGAAATACTTATCGTAGAATAAAAACTTGAATCGATCCCAAGTCATAACTGATACATCTGTGGTGGACTTGATCGAGTCCCACCAGAAACGAGCGTCCAAAGCTAAGTGAAATGTAGCATAAGCGACCCTGCTCCCGTTGGCAACCTCTGCGTAATTCAACATGTCCTCCATAACCCTAATCCACTCCTCGGCACGTGTCGGGTCCGATGACTGGCCCTCGAATACTGGAGGCCGAAGGCTTTGAAACCTCTGCATACCCTGATTACTGGGGACTACCAACTCCTGAGTCCTCTGATTCTCTCGCTGGTTCTCTCGGTTCACTAAGTCCAAAATTTGTTGCGCTTGCCGGTCCATATGCTGGGACTGGCGGTCTATCAAGTCTGTAAGACGATCCATCGCGTCGTCTCTAGGATCCCTTCCTCGAGTCATAGCGTATAAAACTCCTATAAAATTTAAAACAAATAATCTCTAAGAAATAAAATCAAACAAAGCTATAAACAGACTTACAGTTGATGAAGGATGTCCGCGTAGTGGCTGTGCAGTCGAGCAGTCTACAGAATCGGTTTTAAAACCCGGGGGCTTTGATACCATAACTGTAACACCCCTAATACTGTACCCGTATTTCCCGTATAATTTTTCATTTTATACTTTTTACTTTTCTAAGCTTTAAATAAAACTTAATGCGGAATCTAAACCGAAGTTGAAATCGGAATTAAAACTGAACTTTAAAAGCATTTAAAACAAAACCTTTAATAAATAATTTAAAACTAAAACGTTTAATAAAACTTTTATAAACAATAAAAGAAGGGAGGGCAGAATCGGAATTCTGCCCTCAAAATGCAGCAGCGACCGGGCGTTGCCAATTGCAGCGCACGGTCGCCGTGTGCGCTGCGTGATGCAGCGCACGATCGCTGCAAATGCAGCGATCAGGCGCTGCATGCGCTGCACAATGCAGCGCACGATCGCTGCATTGTGCGGCGCCTGATCGCTGCACTGCAGCAATCATTTGCTGCTGCAGCGATCCCCCACGGCGCCCAGTCGCCGAGCTCTCTTTCAGCGATCGCTGGCAGCGATCAGCGCACAGCGCCCGATCGCTGCAGCTCCTCACTTCTTCCTTACTTCGTTCTTTTCTTTTCTACACTTAGGCTCTCTGGAATCTCGAACTCCAGAGAGCAAATCCCTCGACATCCCTCTCTGGAATCCGATTCCAGAGAGCACTTTTCTCTTTCTTTTCTTAATCAATTTCTCACCTTTATCACAAAGGTTTACAACTTACATCAACCGACTCGCGGCGGACTTTACAAAGTCCAACTGCGTGGATAGCTCTAAAAACCGAGCTATCCGTAACAACCTACAAACAACATTTCAAAACATTTTCATTTAACTTAAACATTTAAACCAAAGCGTTTTTACATACAATTACCAAAACGTTATCTAACCCCTATCCAGATCCAAACAACCTAAATATGTTCTATACAGTTCATCATCATTCCAAAATATCACGAAGAACCCCCAAAACCTTTACATACACCCACCACGGGTCAAAACGCGCCCCGACTGCTCAGCGCACTCCCACGGCCATCATCCATCAGCTGCTCCTACGTCAGGAGGAGGAATATCATCCTCACCTGGGTAAACGTAACCTAGAACGTCACCTACACCATACAGACACATATGAGATATTGAAATCTCAGTAAGCTACGTAAATGCAGATGCATGCGTGTCGTGCATATGAAGTTCAGAAAACATGCTCATCAGACATATCAGATCATTTCATACATATTGCCACCGAGATATCAGCCCTCTAAATGGAAAGGATACATCCCGCAGTCGGACTACCACTTTCGACCTAGAGGAGGGGGGTACATGCTCATAAACCCTACAGCCATGCCTGAGCCCCATCTCGCGTAACCAGATGATGTTGTATTGGTCAGACCCGGAAATAGTCCACCAATAGATCAAAGTCCCCCCGTACGGGCCACATAGATTTTTCTTTGAAAACATCGTGTAGAATTCGTTTTCATGTCATTTGAAATACGTGATGCATGAACAGATAATGAACAGAAAGTAAACAATCAACATATATACCATCAAGACCGAAATAGAATAACCTATAAACCATTTAAACCTAACTACCCAACCGAAAGCGATTTAAAGCAAACAAGTCCTCAGGAATCCTCGATACGACGTCGAAGTATGGTGTAGACCGATTGGTCAGAGTAAGTCACGAAGACTTACCTTGAGCGCGCAGAATATCAAGCTTCGTCTACGGGAGTCGTTACCTAAGGAAATTTCACCAATTGACGTTAATACGAGCTTAAACTCTTAAATGTCCGAAACTAATAAAATCCTTATCTTAGCAAATCGATGTTTTTACATAACGATTTAACGCTCGGAAATCTCGAAATTCATATTACAAGTTATTGCCGAAAACTCGAAAATTTAACAATTTATAACTTTTTCGCAAATTGATTTCTCTTCGTCCAATAACGTCCAATACGTTCAATTTATACTTAATCACGGCTAACCTATTAATTACGAAGCCTAAGTCGCGTTTTTAACGGAAAAGCTAATTTAAACCCTAACCCTTAATCGAACCAAAACTCGAAATAAACGACCGAAGACTAAAGCTACATACCGAGGGTAGCGAGAGAGGAAGAAAACGTGAAGGACGGAGGAGAAACAGAGCTTGAACGGAGTCGGAACGGAGGAAACACGCCGGCGGCCGAGAGAGAAATTGCTCTCTGTTCGTGGGTAGCCGAGAAGAAAAGAAGAGAAAGAGAGAAGTGAGGGGAAATGAAGGAATTTGTGATGTTTTAATATAATTATTTTGCAAATTACCATTTTGCCCTTCTTACATAATTCTATTTGTTTCGTCCTTCGTTTCGTTAATCGTCCAACGATCTGGATTCTCGAAAATTCCATATTTTGCCAATAACTCATATTCGTCGTCAGGGCTTTATCAAAACTGTCCGTTCTCCATTTGGACCTCATTTGTTATTTTTACTAAAACGTCATTTATATTACTATAGAGGTAATTACTCGGAATATAGCGGTTAATCTCCGAAAATTCCCATAATTTCCTTAAAATTCCAATTACTCGTTAAGATCGCAATGACGCTTTCTTTTCGTAAAACGGACCTGATTTGACATATTTACCGAAAATGCCATGTTTTATCAAAATATCAATATAATATAATATATTCAAAAACCCGTACAAGCCGGGTATTACAATTAAGGTAGGTGGGAGGGAGCCAATAGATGGTTGCCAAATGTCCATAACTTGCTGAGAAACCTACCTATTGTCTTCTCTTCTACGTAAACATTCATTTTCATCTTCTTCTCTGTTCTCTCTCTTCCAGACGACAAACGTCCATCGAATGTAATATCCGGCTTGTACGGATTTTTAGATTTAATATATTATATTCATATTTTATTATATAATGGCACTTTCATAAATATGTCAAGTCATATCAGTTTCGCAAACGAAAAGCGTCATTACGATCCTAATGATTAATAGGAATTTTAAGGAAATTATGGAAATTTTCGGAGATTAAACGCTATATTCCGAGTAATTACCGCTATCGTAATGTAAAGAACGTTTTGGTAAAAATAGTAAACGAAGTCCGTTTTGCAAACGGATAGTTTTGTTAAATCCCAAATAGTAAGTTGGACTTGTTGGTGAAATAAGGAAGTTTGATGACCTCGAATAGTTGGACGATTAACGAACCGAAGGACGAAACAAAATAGAAATAAGAGCTAAGGGCATTTTGGTAATTTGTCAAACCAAATTATATTAAAAATCAACTTTTCTTCCTTCTCCCTCACTTCTTCTCCTTCTCTGTTTCACGAAATCGACAGAGAGCTATCTCCTCTCTGCCCGTGCGATTCCTTCGACGATTCCGACCTCCGTTCTTCCTCCGTTTTTCGTGATTTCTCCTCCAATCGCAATCCTAGGTATGGATCTATGATTCAATAGCGTTAGTTTTCAATTCTCGGATCGTTTCAAAGTTAGGGTTTTGTTAGGGTTTTATTAGAAATCGAGATTTAGGATTCGTAATTAATAGGTTAGCTGTAATAAAGTATATATTGGACGTATTTGACATTATTGGACGAAGTTAAATCAATTTGTGAAAATGTTAAAAAGTTAGAGATTTTCGGGTTTTTGAGGAAAAACTCGTTAATTGAAGTTTTGGATTATCGAGCATTAAATTGACGTTATAAACGCTTCGATTAGCTAAGTTAAGAAATTGAGAAAATTCTTTAGTTAAGGTTTGTAATTTGGACGTCAATAGTTTAAATTGGTTTTAACGATGAATATCGTGTTTGGCCACAGACACACGACTCCCGTGGACGAAGCTTGAGATTCAGTGCGCTCAAGGTAAGTTCTCGTGACTTACTCTGACCGATTGGTCTACACCGTACTTCGATTTAGCGTCGAGGATCTTAGAGGATGGATTGTTTTAATTGCTTTGGTTGGGTAGTTAGGTTTAAATGTTTTGTAGGTTATTTCATTTACAGTCTTGATGGTACGCATGCTTGTTTGTTTACTGTTATATTGAACTGTTCATGCATCACGTATTTTAACTTGGCATGAAAACGAATTTCTGCACTGCACAATGTTTTCTGAAAACCATGTGGCCCAGAAATTGGGGTCTCTTGATCTATCGTGCGGGCCGATTAAGGGTTTGGCCGATACCACATCTCATGTACTGTAATTAATGAACGTAATCTGTTATCTGGTCACGCGAGGTGGGGCTCAGGCACGGCTGTACGTGTTGTAAGCGTGTACCCCCTCCTCTAACTGCACGGGGTAGTCCGACCACTGGATGGGCCCCCTTCTGTTAGGGGGATGAGATCTCGGTGATATACTGTCTGCGACGCTCTGTTATGCATGATTTCTGAACTCCATATGCACAGCACGCATCTGCATTTACGTAGAATTTACTGAGCCCGTTAGCTCATAGGTGTCTGTATGGTGTAGGTGACGTTATAGGTGACATCGAGCCAGGTGAGGACGACGTTCCTCCTCCGGACGTATGAGGCAGTTGACGGAGAATGGCCCGTGGGAGTGTGCTGAGCAGTCGGCACGTTTTGACCCGTGGGGATGTCTGTGTAGGTATTTTGGGGGATTTAATGGATGATACGTATGTATAGATGAACATGTTAGGATGTTTGGATATGGTTAGATGTTAGGTTCATATTTGATGTTTTAAATGTTTTTGGAACTCTGTTTATAATCTGTGTTTTATAGTTTTTACTGGAACTGCTTGGAATTTGAAACAGGAGGATTAGACAACTTTTAAACGTATCCATGCAGTTCGTTTTTACGAAAGTTTAACGTATGTTTAGGTTGTTTAAATTCGTTGATTGATGACATGAAAATGAGTTAAGTTTCGGGATAAAAATGAAGGGAAGAATGTCTCTGGATTATTGGATTGCTCTCTGGAATCTCGGATTCCAGAGAGGGAATTGGTCGCTGCAATGTGCAGCGACTGGGCGCTGCAAAGTGCAGCGACTGGGCGCTGCACAATGCAGCGACTGGTCGCTGCAAAGTGCAGCGACTAGGCGCTGCACAATGCAGCGACTGGTCGCTGCACAAGGCAGCGATCGGGCGCTACATTGCGCAGCGCCTGCAGCGATTAGTCGCCGCTTCGTTTTTTCCTCTGCTTTCCGGTTTTGCCCTCCCAAGTTTGATAAATGTTTTAATTATTTTTCATTAATTGTTTTTAAATAGTTTTAAGTTATAAATGATTTTGTTTTAAGTGGTTTACAACGTTGACTTTAATTCTGAATTGATTTCCGCTTAAAGTGTAGAAATAAAATGAAAAATTTATACGGGTAAAAATGGGTACAGTATTAGGGTTGTGACATCGAAACTCCTTCCATCTCCTCAATTTTCTTCTATTTCTCTTCCTAAGTAATCATCTACTAAGGTTAATGAGTTTGGACAAGTTAAAATGTGAGTTTTGTTGAAGTTTAGGGTTAAGATATTTTGGAGAAAGCTCGCTGTTTTTAGATGAAAACACGTTGGTTTGTTTTCTAAAGGTTTGAATGGAGTTTGAAGCATATTCTACTAACTTATTAGTTAGCATTTACAGCTCTGTTAATTTTTCTTTCCATGCACGTCATAGGTTCGTTCCTCATCACAGTTTCGCGTGCAAGCTTGCTGCATTTCGAACAACAGGTAAGTTCATGCGTATAAGTTGGCCCTTAAGGCCCTACGGCAAGGAGATACTAGGTTTTGGTTCGGGTAGTTAGGTCGTAGGTTATGCTTTAAGTTAAACGTGTTCCTTGTGTTCTGTTTCCCGTAGTTTTATTCTGTCTCCTGTATATGTTGAGTTTAAGCATCATATCTGTTCATGCATCCACGCTTTCTGTAAAACCATGTAAATGTTTTCAGCTCCAGATTTGAAGTAATGGAAGCTAAAATTTGAATGTAATGTATGGTTAAGTGTGGACGAGGACTGGCATCCTGTCATGTACTCCTGTTATGTCCTGTTGTGGCATGTACTCCTGTTGCGCTAGCTCTTCCTCCCACTTATACCTTCATGTCCTGTGAAATGTAATGTAATGTAACGTTCATGTATTTGAAAATGTTCATGCACAGCATATGCATCACTTTGCATTGTATGTTCTTATTGAGCTCTAGGCTCATAGTTGAACTCCCTGTTGTAGGTATGGATCCTCCAGAAGAGGACATTGCGCCTCATGGGGAGGTTGCTGCAGTCAGACAAATATATTTCCTGTGAGGATGTATTTTTCTAAAGTTATGTCAAGTTTTGTACAGCTTTTAGGATTTTAAAACGATGTACAAACTTTCTGTTGATGTATTTAAAACTTCTGTTTAACAGTTGATAGTTGTCTCTTGAAATATTTTATAATCGTTTGGAAATCTCTATTTTGTTGTGCGTGGATCGGTTTCGGGTTTTAGAGCTATCCATGTAATTTGATTTCCTAAACCTCTGTCGTGTTCTCTAACACATTTAAATTATGTTTTGAATCGAGGCTTTGCGGTTTGAGGTTTTTATGCAGTCTGTTTTTATGCTCCTTTCCTGTTAATAATGAGTTCACTTCTACCTGTGAACAGTTCACTTCTGCCTGTAGTTCACTTCTACCTGTGAACAGTTCACTTCTGCCTGTAGTTCACTTCTACCGGTGAACAGTTCACTTCTGCCTGTAGTTCACTTCTACCGGTGAACAGTTCACTTCTGCCTGTAGTTCACTTCTACCTGTGAACAGTTCACTTCTGCCTGTAGTTCACTTCTACCTGTGAACAGTTCACTTCTGCCTGTAGTTCACTTCTACCTGTGAACAGTTCACTTCTGCCTGTAGTTCACTTCTACCTGTGAACAGTTCACTTCTGCCTGTAGTTCACTTCTACCTGTGAACAGTTCACTTCTGCCTGTAGTTCACTTCTACCTGTGAACAGTTCACTTCTGCCTGTAGTTCACTTCTACCTGTGAACAGTTCACTTCTGCCTGTAGTTCACTTCTACCTGTGAACAGTTCACTTCTGCCTGTAGTTCACTTCTACCTGTGAACAGTTCACTTCTGCCTGTAGTTCACTTCTACCTGTGAACAGTTCACTTCTGCCTGTAGTTCACTTCTACCTGTGAACAGTTCACTTCTGCCTGTAGTTCACTTCTACCTGTGAACAGTTCACTTCTGCCTGTAGTTCACTTCTACCTGTGAACAGTTCACTTCTGCCTGTAGTTCACTTCTACCTGTGAACAGTTCACTTCTGCCTGTAGTTCACTTCTACCTGTGAACAGTTCACTTCTGCCTGTAGTTCACTTCTACCTGTGAACAGTTCACTTCTGCCTGTAGTTCACTTCTACCTGTGAACAGTTCACTTCTGCCTGTAGTTCACTTCTACCTGTGAACAGTTCACTTCTGCCTGTAGTTCACTTCTACCTGTGAACAGTTCACTTCTGCCTGTAGTTCACTTCTACCTGTGAACAGTTCACTTCTGCCTGTAGTTCACTTCTACCTGTGAACAGTTCACTTCTGCCTGTAGTTCACTTCTACCTGTGAACAGTTCACTTCTGCCTGTAGTTCACTTCTACCTGTGAACAGTTCACTTCTGCCTGTAGTTCACTTCTACCTGTGAACAGTTCACTTCTGCCTGTAGTTCACTTCTACCTGTGAACAGTTCACTTCTGCCTGTAGTTCACTTCTACCTGTGAACAGTTCACTTCTGCCTGTAGTTCACTTCTACCTGTGAACAGTTCACTTCTGCCTGTAGTTCACTTCTACCTGTGAACAGTTCACTTCTGCCTGTAGTTCACTTCTACCTGTGAACAGTTCACTTCTGCCTGTAGTTCACTTCTACCTGTGAACAGTTCACTTCTGCCTGTAGTTCACTTCTACCTGTGAACAGTTCACTTCTGCCTGTAGTTCACTTCTACCTGTGAACAGTTCACTTCTGCCTGTAGTTCACTTCTACCTGTGAACAGTTCACTTCTGCCTGTAGTTCACTTCTACCGGTGAACAGTTCACTTCTGCGTGTAGTTCACTTCTACCGGTGAACAGTTCACTTCTGCCTTTAGTTCACTTCTGCCTGTGAACAGTTCACTTCTGCCTGTACTTCACTTCTACCTGTGAACAGTTCACTTCTGCCTGTAGCTTACACTACCTGTCTTCACCTACATCTTCTGCCTTGCTTCTTCCGCCCTATATCACCCGATCCTGTGATTCACTGTAGCCCTCCTCCACAGTATGTCTTCCGGTTTCATGTTTTCCCATTTTATTTTATTTAAGTCTTCCAGAGTATTATGTCTTTATTTCCGTCGTCCACTCCTGCTTTCAAAGGTTTAAAGGTTCTTGTCTTCCTGATTTTTAATGTTATCCAGTTCTTACGTTCCAGTAAGCGTTTACCGTCTGTGTAAAGATTTAAAATTTTTATAAATGTTTAAAAGTTCAAAAAAAAAAAATTCCAGTTTCCTTTTAAATGTTCGGAGTGATGGCTCCTCAGCCCCGATCGGGTCTGAGGCCGTCAAATTAACATATCCTCCAGTATCTGGATCGTTCTTTCGGATTGTCCGTCAGTCTGTGGATGAAAGGCTGTGCTGAAGTTTAACTTGGTACCCAAGGAGTGTTGCAAGCTTTTCCAGAACCTCGACGTGAATCTAGGGTCCCGGTCAGTTACAATTGATATTGGCACCCCATGCAACTTGATGATCTCGCTAATGTATAGCTCTGCATACTGATCCATGGAGAACGTCGTCTTCACCGGTAGAAAATAGGTCGACTTCGTAAATCTATCTATTATGACTCATATGCTATTATGGCCCTTAGCCGTCCTCGGTAGGCCAACAACGAAGTCCATAGTTATATTCTCCCACTTCCATTCAGGGATCGAAAGAGGTTGAAGCGTTCCACCTGGTCGTTGATGTTCAGCTTTGACTTGTTGACATATCATGCAAGACTCCACATACTTGACTACTTCGTTCTTCATATTTGGCCACCAGAAGTGAAGTTACAAGTCCTTATACATCTTCGTGCTTCCAGGATGCACAGAGAAAGAAGACGAGTTGGCTTCTGATAAATTGTCCCTTCGCAGCTCTTTATCTCTCGGAACGTACCACCTATCTTTGAACTTCAGAATACCATCTCCCGAATAACTGAAATCGGAAGAGGCCATAGGTAACTTGCTTACTATATCAGCCATTTCCTTTGAATTGGTATTCTGGGCTTCTTTAATTTGGTCCAGGATGGTGGGTCATAGTGTCAAGTTCGCTAGCATGGCCGATAGCCCAGAAACTATCTCCATATCAAACTTCTGAATCTCTATCCTCAAAGGCATTGATACGGCTGACATAGCTGGTTGCATAGTAGCTGGCATCCTGCTCAATGCATCGGCTACCACGTTAGCTTTTCTCGGGTGGTATTTAATCTCAACATCGTAATCTTTCACAAATTCTAACCAACGTCTTTGTCTCATGTTTAACTCTTTCTGGGTAAATATGTACTTCAAGCTTTTGTGATCCGAAAACACCTCACATGATTGCCCATACAAGTGGTGTCTCCATAACTTCAGTGCATAAACAACTGCCGCTAACTCAAGATCGTGA
Organism: Begonia masoniana; assembly: GCA_022432975.1. Classification (NCBI taxonomy): domain Eukaryota; kingdom Viridiplantae; phylum Streptophyta; class Magnoliopsida; order Cucurbitales; family Begoniaceae; genus Begonia; species Begonia masoniana. The sequence goes on along the minus strand of CM039503.1, from coordinate 37,300,486 downwards.
GTAGGGTAGTTTTGCTCATGACTCTTCAATTGTCTGGATGTGCATGCCACCACTTTCCCTTCTTGCATTAATACACATCCCAAGCCAACCTTGGACATATCACAGTATACGCTGAATTTGCCATCTTCAACTAGCAATACTAACAAAGGAGCAGTGGTCAACTTTTGTTTAAGTGTCTGAAAACTCACTTCACAAGCTTCAGACCACTTGTACTTGGTATCCTTCTTCGTTAAGCTGGTCATAGGCTTCGCTATCACAGAAAATCCCTTGATAAACTTTCTGTAATAACCAACTAACCCGATAAAACTCCATACCTCACTGGCATTTCTCGGTCTCGGCCATTCTTTCACTGCCAGAATCTTGGCTAGATCCACGGACACTCCTTCTACAGACACCACATGGCCTAGGAAGTTAATCATGCTCAACCAGAATTCACACTTCGACAGTTTGGCGTACAATCGATGTTGTTTTAAAGTTGACAGCACAATAGCCAAGTGCTCTTCATGCTCCACGTCATTTCGAGAATAAACCAGGATGTCATCGATGAAGACGATCAAAAACTTGTCTAGAAAATTCTGGAATACCCTGTTCATCAAGTCCATAAATGCTGCCGGGGCATTAGTCAACCCAAACGGCATCACTAAGAACTCATAGTGTCCGTATCGAGTCCTGAATGCGGTCTTTGGAATGTCATCAGCTCTTACCTTCAACTGGTAATAACCGGAGCGTAAATCAATTTTTGAGAATACCCGAGCCCATTGTAGCTGGTCAAATAGGTCGTCGATCCTCGGCAACGGGTACTTATTCTTGATAGTTAACTTGTTCAGCTCACGGTAGTCAATACACATACTTAGGGACCCATTTTTTTCTTAACGAATAAGGCTGGAGCACCCCACGGAGAGAAGCTAGGGCGGACAAAGCCCTTGTCCACCAATTCCTTTAGCTGAGCCTTTAACTCTCTCAGCTCTATTGGCGCCATACGGTACGGATTCTTCGATACCGGTTAAGCACCAGGACATATATCAATCTCAAATTCGATTTCACGATCAGATGGCGATCCTGGTAAGTCATCTAAGAAAACCTCTGAGAAGTCTCAAACTACTTGAATATTTTGAAGCTCCACCTCTTCTTGTCTTTGAACATCTACTACGTGGGCAAGAAATCTGACGCATCCTGACCTCATCAGCTGTTGAGATTTCAAGGAGGATATAACAGGCATATTGTGTTTTTTTGGTATTGCCTGATAGGAGAACTCTACCTCATTCAGGCGCTTAAAAGACACGAGCCCGGACCTGCAGTTGATTGTGGCGTGATGTCGAAACAGCCAGTCCATCCTTAGAATTACTTTGTATCCTTTCATATCGATGATGATAAGATTGGCATACAATTTCTGGTCTCCAACTGACACTATATCACCCTGCACTACCTGCTCGGAGTGCATAAACTCTCCAGACGGTAGCATGACACTGTAGGGTTGATCTGACGGCACAATACATAAGTTCTCCCTACCCACAAAGTCCATTGCCACAAACGAATGTGTGGCCCCCGTCTCCAACAAAGTATAAGCAAGTGCATTACAAATCAATATTGTACCTGTGATCACTGTGTGTTGGGCGTCATCATCTTCCTCTATCATTGCAAAAACCCTTGGCACGGCACGATTCGGCCTCATGTCAAACATCGGACAATCCCAGACTTGATGGCCCTCCTTGTCACATCAAAAGCATCGGCCAGTGAAGAGCCTGCATTCCCCCGTATGATTCCTCTGGCAACGTGAATATACAGGAAGCTGAGGAGCTCCCATTGGTCTTTTCCCTCTGTCTTGATAAACAGCAATCTCATTAGGCCTCTTAACACCCATGTTCTATTGCTGCCGTGGTTGCCCAAACTGACCCATTTGTTGTGGCTGTTGAGGGGCATCATGTAGGATTCTCTTTGATGTATCTCTATATCTCTGAGACTTCGCCTCTAATGTCTCCAACTGATAAGCCTTGGCCACTACCTTCGTATACGGGGCCTCATCAAATCCCCCAGTTGTGATCCCTTGTAAAAGGTCCATCTTCAGACCATGAATGAACTGGTGTACCTTATTCTCATCGATGGCCACTAGATGAGGTGCATAACGGGATAGTGACTCAAACTTCTGAACATATTTGGCCACCGAACCAAATTGGCGCATTCTAGAGAATTCAATCATCTTTTCCTTCCTCACACTACGGTCAAAGTATTTCTCGTAGAAGAGTCTTTTGAATTCTTCCTAGCTCAATTTCATGGTAGATGACTACACCGTGTCCCACCAAAATCCAGCATTTTTGGTGAGATGGAACGAGGCACATATCACCTTCTTGTTTTCCTCCACTTCTGCATTGTTGAACATACGTTCGATCTGCCGGACCCATTCTTCGGCGTGAGCAGGATCTGTTGATAATCCATCGAACATAGGCGGTTGGAGTCGCCGAAATCTTTCTCCACTAGTGTCATGTGGAGCATTAGCACAGTTATTATTCCCATTATCAGCCATCATGCGATCCATCATGCGAGACTGAATGCCGACCAACTCGGTTAAACGGTCAAGGGCGTCGCCCCTATCATTTGGCTCACCTTGGTGTTCTCTCACCATTTCTATGTAAATCCTATAAACAGAATAAGTAAATTTAGTAAACAAAACTTTTACGGGAACTTAAACACTCACAGTTGGTGGAGCGATCTCACGTGGCGGATTGCGCAGTCAAACAGTTTACAGAATCGCTTTTAAAACCTGGTGGCTCTGATACCATATTTGTGACGACCCCACGACCCGATCGAGGTCGAAGAGCCTCACTCGGGACATTTTAAAACGTGGACTATTTTTTTTTTAACTTTTAAAATGGCCAGACATAAAATCAAAGGCATAAAATGGAAAATAGAAATGCAGAAGCTGTGGATAACAGAAGTGAAGAAGCTGTGGACAATTGAAGTGCAGGAGCTGTGGACAACTGAAGTGCAGGAGCTGTGGACAACTGAAGCGCAGAAGCTGTGGAAGACTGAAGTGCAGAAGCTGTGGAACACAGAAGTGCAGGAGCTGTGGACAACTGAAGTGCAGAAGCTGTGGACGACTGAAGTGCAGAAGTTGTGGACAACAGAAGTGTAGGAGCTGTGGACAACTGAAGTGCAGAAGCTGTGGAAGACTGTTTTACAGAAGGCATGGACGACTGTTTTACAGAAGGCGTGGACGACTGTTTTACAGAAGGCGTGGAATGGACAATTGTTTTTAAAGGGCAGAATGGACAAATGTTTTTAAAGGGCAGAATGGACGACTATTTTAAAGGCAAAATGGACAACTGTTTTTAAAGGGCAGAATAGACAACTGTTTTTAAAGGGCAGAATGGACGACTGTTTTAACAGGAAGACATGAAAACAGAAGGCATAAAAATTTCAACTTCAGAAACCGATTAAAAACATGATTTTGGACATATCAGAAAACATGACAGAAGTTTAAGAAACCAGACTGTATGGATAGCTCTAAAATCAGAGAAAATCCATGCACAACCTAAAAGAGAAAATCCCAAGCAATTCCTATAATATTTCGAAACATACATACATTCAACTGTCAAAACAGAGGTTTTAAAGCATCAATACAAATTCTATACATCGGTTTTAGGAATTCAAAAGCTATACAGGACTTTACATAACATTCAAAAATACATTCTCACAGGAATAACATTTGTCTGACTACAGCAACCAATCTCCATGAGCTCGATCTGCCAACTTCATTTATTCATCAGCTTGAGGCACAAAGTCCTCATCTGGAGGATCCATACCTACAACAAGGAGTTCAACTATGAGCCTAGAGCTCAGTAAGAACATGAAATGTAGCGACCCTAACACTGTACCCTTATTTTTCCATATTATTATTATTTTTTTATCTTTGAAAACTTCGTAACGTTTGAGCGGAATTTGAATCGTAGACTAAATCGTTAAAATCGTTTGAAAACTATTTTAAAACCATTTGAATAAAACATAAAATAAGTTATGAAATAATTAAATAAAACTTAAAATAACATAACAAGCAGTGAAGGGCAAAAGGGACATCTGTCCCAAAAAGACAGGGGCGATCGATCGCCCCAATGCCAGGCGATCGATCGCCAAAAGTGAAAATAGAGGGGCGATCGTTCGCCCCACACACAGGTGATCGATCGCCCCAGCGATCAATTGGCACACTCCCTGTAAATTCCAGGGAGTGGCGATCATGCCTGCCGATCGATCACCTCCATAGGCGATCGATCGGCAGTCTCCCTAGAATTCAAAATTTCCAGGGAGCTCGCCCCTCACTTCTTCCTTCTCCATTCCTTCATCCCTGCACATTTTTCCTTATTACATACACACACTAAAACCTTTTTAACATACTATCATCCATACTTCATAAAACACACTTCAATATAACATTACTCTTATCCTCACTCATTCCTAAATCCACAATTCGCTAACCCAAAACACATTTAAAACGTAATCAAATTTCATAAAAATAGACTACGTGGATCCATTTAAAACCTAAACAATTTCCCATGTTTAAAATAAAACTCCAAGCAGTTCCAGTATATTTACAATAAAAGACTTTCCAAAAGCAGTTTATAAAATGGTTTTCCAAAACATCCAAAACACGTATGTTTTCTATCCAGAACCAAACATCCTAAAATGTTTCTATCTGTACAATATCCTATCTAATCCACCATCAACCCAAAACATCCCAGAACGTTCCCAAAATACTTACAAACATCCCCACGGGTCATTAAGCGCACCGACTGCACCAGCACACTCCCACGGGCCATCATTCTTCAACTGATCATTCATCGGGTGGAGGGATCTCGTCCTCACCTGTATCTAGATCACCTACACTATACAGACAACTATGAGCTAAAGGCTCAGCAAGTTTCGTAAATGAAGATGCATGCTGTGTATATGAGGTTCGGAAATCATACAACATTTTCATATCATTACGTCGCAGACAGAATATCACCGAGGTCTCAGCCTATTAGATGGAGAGGACACGTCTTGCGGTTGGACAACCCTCTTCACCTAACCCGGGGGGGAGGGGGGGTACACGCTTACATCCTTATACAGCTGTGCCTGAGCCCCACCTCGTATGACCAGATAACAGATTACGTAGGTTCATTTCGTTTTGGGCGATGTGGTATTGTGACAGACCCCTTTTGGCCTACACAATAGATCAATAGCCCCCTTTCGGGCCACATCTCTTTTCATGAAAACATAGTGCATTTCGTTTTGGGCGATGTGGTATTGTGACAGACCCCTTTTGGCCTACATAATAGATCATGTAACACCCGGTTTTATCAAACTAATTCTCTATTCTTTTAAATTAATGGATGACTAGGCAAGGGCATAAGGGTAATTAGAAATTTTAAGTGGATAACCTATTTAAGGAAAGAGGGTTGGGTTTAATGCACTGTAGCCACCACCATTTCATACTTTTCCTCTTCGGGTTTTCAGCTCAAGCAGCAGAGCTCTCTAGGCAATTTTCCTTGCACGATTCTCTTTCAACCTAAGTAAGTTTTTCCTCATTCTCTTGCGTTTTAGCAGTTAGATAACTGAGGGAGTACAATGTGAGGATTTCAAGGATGCTGTAGATGAGAGTAGGTTCGGGTTTTTGGGATAAATTGAAATGTGCAAGTCGTAGAGTTCAAAACTGGTTTCCTTGTTCTTCTGGTTAATTTTTGGTAAAGTTTAGTGAAGGTTTGATTGATGTTATATTATGAACTTAGGTGACCGAGCTTCTAAAGTAGCTTACAGCCGAGCGATTTCCAGGAGAGCCAGGTAAGTAAAGTTTGCTTGTGTCTTCGGGCCTACATCACAAAACAGTAGGATTATGTGTGTTTAAATATTTTTGTGTCATGCATCATATTTTGAAAGTATGCGAAAATGATTTTTACATGAAATGGCATGGTAAGGAATGAACAGACTGTAACAGATAAGCTATTAAGGGAACTAATTCACCCCTTAACTTATGAAGGGATTTATACTTTGGGAGAAGTGTTCCAACTCCCAATTTCACAGGGGGATCTGAACAGTTTGTTAAGGGAACTAATCCGCCCCTTAATCAAGAGAGAGGATGTATGACTTTGGGAGAAGTGATCCAACTCCCAATTTCACAAGGGGATCAGATCAGAAACGAATGCATATGCAACTGAGATGAGAAAGTAGAAACTGCATATTTAGGAGTTTATGTTTCAGCATTTCATTTCATTATCATTTACTTACTTAGCATTAGGCTAATAGATGAGTTTTGTGATGTAGGTGAAGAAGTGTCAGTAGGTGTGTTCACTGAGTTTGCTGAGGACTAGTTCGGTTGGAGGAGTGCATCCATGTCACAATCTGGCAACTGATGGGGCGGTTTAACTGGTGTCAGTGGATGAGAAGGTTTAGTGAACTATAATTCAATTTAAGTATGTTGTGAGTTTCTATGACAGTAGTAGTTTTGATGTTTTGAATACAATTTGAGACTCTTTCTGAGAATGATACTCTGTTAGTTTTAATAGTGGTCTTTACCAAAATTTTGGAATAGTACACGGATTTATGTAGTTTTGAACGGTTTTAGTAAAATGCTCAAGTTCTTTTAGTAGTCAGAGTTTTCTTTGTTTATAGTGAAATTGTTGCTATGCTGTTTTCGTTGAGTATTTTCAATCTATCGGTAGATGATGTCTATCAGCAGATGTAGAGTTGTTGTTCTGTTGTCTATCGGATGATGTCTTCAGTAAAAGCCATTAGATGATGTCGTCAGTAAAGCCATCGGATGATGTCTTCAGTAAAGTCATCGGATGATGTCTTCAGTAAAAGTCATCGGATGATGTCTTCAGTAAGGTCATCGGATGATGTCGAGTATTTTATCTATTGGAAGATGTCAGAAAGTGTGTTTGTCATTTTGTGATTGGAAGAGGCTGGATGGATGATTCATCCGGCTGACGTCATCGGTAGATACAAGTAGCAAAACCTGTCATTTTGCGATCAGCTAAAGTTGGGAGAATGATTCCTCCGGTTGACGTCATCGGTGGAATCCTTCAGTTTTATTTCTGTCCTTTTTTCGTTTACCTTGTTTAGCGGCAGATGCGTTTGACTTTTTACGGATTTTGAGTATTTTACGCTTAAGCCTTCATCTCTTTTGTTCGAATTAATTCTTAATATTTTAACTGATTATTCGAACACTGTTTTATAGTTTTGCTTAACTTTGCTTTGCTCAAAGATTTTCCGCTGCAAGTTTTTATGTTTTTAGCAAACGTTCAAATTTGACTTTCGAGCGAAGTTTTAAATTTGGTCCAAAATTTCCTAGTTATGTTTGGGTTTATGAGTAATGAACTGAGTTTAGAAAACTCGGGGCATTACAGATCAATAGCCCCCTTTCGGGCCACATCTCTTTTCATGAAAACATAGTGCGGAAATTCATTTTCTATGCATAATTGAAAACCATGATGCATGATCAATTACGTGCTTAAAGTAAACATACATTATACATACCATCGAGACAATAAAAGCATATCCTATAAAAGAACTAATCCTAACTACCCAACCAAAACATTTAAACAAGCAGTTCACCAATGATCCTCGACGCGACTTCGACGTACGGTGTAGGCCAATCGGCCAAAGTAAGTCATGAGAACTTACCTCGCGTCCAGTTGCAACTCTAGATCCGTCCACGAGCGTTGTTCACCTAAGGCAATTTCACAACAATCGTCGTTAAAGCACGTTCAAACCTTTAAGCGTCAAAACTAACGAAACTCTTAACTAAAGAATTTCTTAAAACTCTAAAATACTTCATTGAGGCATTTCGTCAAGCATTTCACGTTCAACTTACCAAAACCTCCATTAGCGGAGTTTCCTAAAACCTCGAAAATCCATAAAACCCGAACATTTCTCAACGAATCGTTTAACTTCGTCCAATAACGCCCAATACGTCCATTATATTCTCAAATACGGTAAACCTATCGATTTTAAACTCTAAATCTACGTTTTAACAAAACCCTAACCGAAACCCTAATCGTTTAAACTCTAGAAATCGAAATAAACCTTCTAAAAACCATAAAATCATACCTAGGGTTGGGTTTGGAGGAGAAAACGTGAAGGGTCGGAGTCGATCGGAGGAGGAATCGCCGTTGAAAGAGGAGAACGCCGTGAGGGAGAGATGAATCGTCGGAGAACGCAGAGGGAGAGAAAAAAAAAAAGAAAACGTGAAGTGCTAGAGGAAGAAGTGAAAAGTTTCATTTTAATTAAATTTGACTTTGCAAATTACCATTTCGTCCTTCCTTTGTTTTTATATTTATTTCGTCTTTCGTTTCGTTAATTAACCGACGATAAGGTTTCTCCTAATTTTCTTATTTCGCCAATAACTTCAACTCATTATCAGGGCTTCATTAAAACTGTCCGTACACAAAACGGACCTCGTTTACTATTTTTATTAAGACGTTCTTTATATTACGAGAAACGTAATTCTCGTAATTTAACGTTACAACTCCTAAAATTCCCAAAATTTTCTTAAAATCCATATTAATTATTAGCATTATAATAACGCTCTTTGCTCGCAAAAAAACTTAATTTGATATATTTACAAAAATGCCATTATATTCTGGAATTACAAAATCCCGTAAAACTGGGTATTACAGGAAATACAGTGATGCATATGCTGTGCATGAACATTTTTCCAAATACATGAACATTACATTACATTACGTTTCACTAGACAGGAAGATATAAGTAGGAAGAAGAGCTAGCGCAACAGGAGTACATGCCACAACAGGACATAACAGGAGTACATGACAGGATGTCAGTCCTCGTCCACACTTAACCATACATTACATTCACATTTTTAACTTTCATAACTTCAAATCTGGTGCTGAAAAACATTTGCGTGGTTTTCCAGAAAACGTGTATGCATGAACAAATTCGGTGCTTAAACTCAACGAATACAGGCGACGGGATTAAAGCAAACATGAAACAAAACAAATTTTACTCAAAACATAACCTACAACCTAACTACCTGAACCAAAATCTAGTATCTCTGTGCTGTAGGGCCTTAAGGGCCACCTTATACGCATGAACTTACCTGTTGTCCGAAATGTAGCAAGCTTGCACACACGTCATGTAATATCCGGCTTGTACGGATTTTTGGATTTAATATATTATATTATTAGATGGCATTTTTGTAAATATGTCAAATAAGGTCCATTTCACGAAAAGAAAGCGTCATTATGACCCTAACGAATAATAAGAATTTTAAGGAAATTATGAGAATTTTCGGAGTTTAAACGTTATATTCCGAGTAATTACGTCTTTCGTAAAGTAATTGACGTTTTAGTAAAAATAGTAAACGAGGTCCGAATTGCGAACAGACAGTTTTGAATAAACCCTATCGGTGAATTGGACTTATTGGTGAAGTATGGAAGTTTGGGGAAATCAAATCAATAGACGATTAACGAAACGAAAGACGAAACGAATATAAAAACTATAGAAGGGCAATATGGTAATTTGCCAAATCAAATTATAAAATAACAAATCATTTCTCTTCTCCTCACTTCTCCTCTGCCCGCGCGAAGACCAGAGAGCAAACTCTCTCCTCTGGCCGACGACGTTCTGTCGATCCGAGCTCCGTTTCGCCTCCCGTTCGTTCCGTTTCCTTCGCGTTTCTTCCTCCTCTCGCTACCCTCGGTATGTAGCTTCGGTCTCTGAGCGTTTATTTCGAGTTTTCGGTTCGATTTAGGGTTAGGGTTTCGATTAGGGTTTTCGTTAAAAATGCGAATTAGGACTCGTAATTAATAGGTTAGCCTTAATTAAGTATGTATTGAACGTATTTGACGTTATTGGACGAAGATAATTCAATTTGTGAAAAAAGTATAAATTTGGGGATTTACGGGTTTTCAGAAATAACTCGTAATTGGAATTTCAAATTAACAAGCGTTAGGTCGTCGTTAATTACTTCGATTAATTAAGTTGAAACTTTAGGAATTGCCTTAGTTAAGGTTTTATTGAAATAGGACGTTTAGTAGTTTAAATTGGTTTTAACTACGAATGTTGCGTTTTGCCCAGACGAACGACGCTCGTGGACGAAGCTCAGCGAGCTACGGACGACAGGTAAGTCTCCGCGACTTGTTTGGCCGATTGGCCTACACCATAGGATCTTTTGTTGTTCGAGGAAATTGGAGAATTGTTTGTTTAAATGCTTTGGTTGGGTAGTTAGGATTAGTTCTTTTGTAGGTTATGTCTGAGTGTCTTGATGGTACGTATGATGATTGATATGTTATGTTTATATCTGTTCATGCATCATAGTTTTAAAAACGTCATGAAAATGAATTTGAGCATAGTTTTCATGAAAAAGAAATGCACGTAAAGGCAAGTAAAGTATCATGTAAACAACCCTCTGTATGTGGTTATCGGGGTGAGGTTCAGACCCGGCGTTCTGTGGTGAGCGGGTTTTCCTCCCTTCAGATGGTGTGGGCTGTCTAACCGCTTGACGGGCCCTAACCATCTGCCGAGTGAATAGACTTCGGTAACCAAAAGAATGTCACGGTGAGAATGAATGAATGAATGAATGAATGAATGAAATGCATGAGAGACGGTTTTATGAAAATGGCACATACATGTTCATGCATTGCATTCACGTAGACTTACTGAGCCTTAAGCTCACGACTTATGTTTATGGTGTAGGTGACCTCTACACAGGTGAGGATGAGATCCCTCCACCCAAGGCGTAAACTGTTGATGGATGATGGCCGTGGGAGTGCGCTGAGCAGTCGAGGCGCGTATGACCCGAGGGGAAGTTGTGTATGTATTTTGGGGGTTTAATGGTTAATATGAATGTATGAGAACATATATAGAATATTTAGGTTGGTTGGATCTGGATAGGGATTAGATAACGTTTTGATAATTGTATGTAAAACGTTTCGGTTTAAACTGTTTAATGAATGTTATGGAAATGTTTTGATTGGTTGTAGGTTGATACGGTTAAGCTCGATGTTTAGATACATCCACGCAGTTGGACTCCGCAAAGTCTGACCCGAGTCGATTGAGTTTAGGATACAGTTAAATTGGATTTAAGTAGATTTTAGTGGTGAGTTATGGTGACTGTTGGTTGTTGGTTTAATGAACGTTGGTTGTTGGTTTAATGAATGAAGAGGTTTTGCTCTCTGGAAATCAGATTCCAGAGAGCAAATTTGATGAATTAAGTCGAGGAGTAAAAAGTGAAGTGTTAAAGTTTTGAAGTCTGAAAGAGAAGGAATCGCTGCATGCTTGCAGCGATCGATCTCTGCTGCAGAGCAGAGATCGATCGCTGCTATAGTTAGCAGCGATCGATCGCTGCATGCTTGCAGCGATCGATCTCTGCTGCAGAGCAGAGATCGATCGCTGCTATAGTTAGCAGCGGATGCTGCCCTAGCTAGGATCGATCGGATTGCTGCCATAGCTAGCAGCGATCGATCTCTGCTCTGCAGCAGAGATCGATCGCCCCTGCTATAATGCATGGCAGCGATCGATCTCTGCTGCAGAGCAGAGATCGGTCGCCGCCTCCATTTTGAGGGCAGAGTTCCGATTCTGCCCTCCCACTTCCTTAAATTGTTTTAAAGTTTTCTTTTAAATGTTTTTATGTTTTAATTATTTATTAAAGGTTTGTTTTAAATGCTTTGAGGTTCAGTTTTAAATTCTGATTTCAGTTTTGATTTCAACTACAGTTTAATTTCCGCGTAAGGTTTTAATTAAAGTAGAGGAAAGAAATAAGTACAAAAATGAAAATGAAAAATTTATTACAGAAATATGGGTACGGATTTAGGGGTGTGACACGTCAACTATGGTTCACGAACCTTTACTGAAGAAAAAAAAGGAAACAGGAGAAACAAAGTTTTGGAAATTTTTCTCAGGCGCCTGGAAGAGAGAACAGAGAAGAAAAGATAAAAATTGCAAGTTGGAGTGTTTTCACGTAGGAGGAAGGGAGGAAGAGGGGCTTTGCTTCTCCAACAAGTTTGCCAAGTGTCAAACACTCATTAGTTCCCTCCCACCTACCTTAATTGGTTTCCTATATTGCCCTTCCATTGGTTTTTAACTAAATTACTATTTAGTTCATCAAATCGGTTTTATGAATCACTCACATTCAATTGAAATCATCGGTAAATTCATAAAAACATACATTGTATAAATATTCTCATTAATTCCGTCTAATAATTCAAGGAATATTTACATGGCAAAAATGTCGGGTGTTACAGCACCTCTTAACCTATATGTGTTAAGTTTTAAGCATTCAACATAATTACACCAGCAAGGAAGACAAAAAAAAGAATCAGTGGTCTTCTCCGAAGAGTGCAACCTTACCCAAAGTATCTCATTTGTGCATGCTGACAGCAGGCAGACTCAAGCCGAGTCTGAAAAAAATAATTAGGACCAAGCCTAGCCAGGGTTGGACCCGACAGCCTAGTTTTATGAAAGGAGGTTGGCCTGCAATCTTTGTCCACCGAGTTGGCTAGCCAACCTCGATGGTTTCCAACAGATTTATTCCAAAAGGTCGATGGCTTTTTGACGAATTTCGTGGAAGTGGTTGAATTTGGTGAATTTTAGATGGAATTCTGACAGGCCTCTAGTGGTCGGAACTCAGCAAGCTCAACAACGGACCTCCCTTGGGGGGCGGGTCTGGTCCAACCTGGGCCTCTCAGCAACGAGTCGGCCTAAGGCAAGGTTGAATTTTTTTTTGTAGACTTTCAAAAAATTGGAGCCTGTATGTGTGTTTCTCAAACAACCTAATTGTTACTATAAAAAATATCTTCTCTAGCTTCAGCATCACAGCTCCACTAGGGTGGGGACAACTGGTTCTGCCATGAATTCAGACAAGACCAAAACCGGTTCCACGGTTCGGTTCTTGTTCAATTCCAAATTTGTTTAAAAAAATTTATTTTTTCGTTGATTTTGGGTCGGTTTTTGGATCTGGTTTGGGTCAGATTTTTCAGATATGGTCGGTTTTTGAGGTTTTGAGTTGGGTTTTAATTGGTTTCAGATCAAACTTTTGAACCACTATTCGGTTCAATTTTTCAAGGTTTTTGATCCCTAAAACCATTCACCGAATTGTTACTCACAGTTCCACTCTACCCAAAACTGGGTTGAGTTCCTATAAGGGTAGGTATCAAACCAAACTGCTAGTTCCGGGTTGAGATTCGGTTCGGTCTTATTTATGTCAAACCAATAACACTTCATAAGCGTTTGTGTGCATGGCGAAAGCATTCTAGTTACCTCACTTTTTTGTAATTTCTCACCCTCTCTTGGAATGCCATATGCAAATTCCTCTCTAACCATTTCTTTTCTCAACTTGGTATTAGAGTGCATTCTCCCTCCCAATGCTGCAAACCCTCCTAAACATGTATGACCTTTCTTCCATCTTTTCCATCCCAAAAACACTTGGGAAATAGAGGCTAAAAGGGTCGAAAATGGTTAAGATACCTGATGACGTGCCACCCAAATAGAAAGATGGCAAACTCCGCGATCAAACAAATTTCTTGGCAAATTTCAGGGCCAACTTGAGGATGAGATAACTCCTTGAATTGACAATTTCTTGACGTGATTTTTGAGCAGCACCAATCTTTATATATATATATATAGATATATATATATATATATATAAAATATCCTTCAAATATCTCAGACAAAATCCACTAATATCGGAAGATATGACAAATATGGTGAGGGTTGTTAGAAATCAAATTTCAAGATTAAGGCAGTTTCAAGAGGCGATTTAGGGATGAAATTCAACCCAATGAAAGAAATTTGGCACGATTTTTGGACAAACTAACAAGGTATCAATGCAAAATAGTACCTGAAATTTTGGTAGCTAAAATCGCTTGGATGTGAAAGTTATGGACGTAGACATGCAAATTTGTCTGAAAAGTCACCTAGTTGTAACCTTCAACTCTAAGGGCTACTCTTGCAAAATAGAGCACTCCTACTTGAGAATTTGAGAAGTTTTACAACCTTGTTGTGATTTCACCTGACTAGAATGAGAATGAGAAGGCTGCAATAGTAGGAAGATTCCACTATACTTGTAATACCCGGTTCTGTTAAACCATTTCTCCATCCCTTTTAAACTAATGACACAATTTTTATGGCAATATTAAATGTAGGGTTAGTGGATGACTAGGCAAGGGCATAAGGGTAATTAGCAATCTAAAAGTGGATAACGTATTTAAGGAAACTATCATCGAAGTAGCCGCCACTGTTTTATTCCATTTCCTCCCCATTCTCAGCTCCTCAGCTTAGCAGAGCACGATAGGAGACCCCCTTCGACCTTCTCCAGCGATTTCCTCTGAACTTGGTGAGTTTTGCTTCTATTCTAGCTACATTGTATCTATTATTGGTGGGAGGGATGATATTGAGGTTTTGGAGAAAACAGTGAGCGAGTGTTAGTGGTTTCCAATGACTAGAGTTTCCAAAACAGTTTCCCTTAGATTTATAGTGGTTTGAGATGAAGGTTAGAGGAAATTTAATGTATGCTCTGTCCATGGTTATAGGTTCGAGTAATACCCGAAGTAGCTTGCAAACAAGTTTTCTTTCCAGGAGACCAAGTAAGTAAAGTACTGCCTGTGCCTTCGGGCCTACATCACAAAACAGTAGGTTTATGCATGTTGAGTATTTTCTGTATGTTATGCATCATGTTTTTGAAAGAATACGAAAATGAATTTTCATATATCATATGGAAAGACGAGTACAGATTGAAACGCATTAGCGGTTAAGGGAACTAATCCACCCCTTAACTGATGTAGAGGATTTATGACATTGGGAGAGTTGATCCCACTCCCAAGGAAATTGAGGGATCAGAACAGCTATTAAGGGACCTCATCCACCCCTTAACTAATGAAGAGGATGTAGACATTGGGAGAGTTGATCCCACTTCCAAGGGAATCATGGGATCTGATCAGTAGACAAACGATGCGCAACTGAGATGAGAAAGTAGAAACTGCATAATTAGGTTTCATGTTTCAGCTTGTCATTCCATTATTGCTTTACTTACTTAGCATTAGGCTAATAGATGAGTTTTGTGATGTAGGTGTTGAGGCTACTGCAGGTGAATTTCCTGAGTGCACAGATGATTAGAAGTGGTTGAAGGAGTACATCCATGTCTCGGTTTGGTAAACTGATGAGGCGGGTTAACTGGTGTCAGCAGTTGTTGAAGTTTAGTTGATAATGGTTTAGTCTGAGTATGTCGAGTTTTCATAACAGTAGAAATTTTAGCATTTTGAATACGTTTTGAGATTTACTGATACTAGTAATCTGTTGAGTTTTAAATGTTGATTTTTATCGGGTTTGACTAATACCATGGCTTGAGTCGTTCCTGAATGGTCTTGGGGAAGCAAGTAAATACCTTTCTGTAGATAGTGTTGTGTTTCTTTTCTACCGTATGGTGTCGAGTGTTTTGTTCGTCGGATGGTATAAGTGTTTTGTTTGTCGTCTAGTGCCCGGATGAGGGAGATCATCCGGCTGACGTCACTGGTGGATGTAGAGTAAAGTCGATCGGATGAAGGAGATCATCCGGCTGACGTCACCGGTAGATGAAGGACGTATTTTGTCGTTTAGTGACCGGATGACAAATCTTATGTTTTGTCGTTTAGTGACCGGATGACAAATCTTATGTTTTGTCGTTTAGTGACCGGATGACTAATCTTACGCTTTGTCGTTTAGTGACCGGTGGATGTCTTCAAACAGCCTTCCCCCTTTTCGTTGACTTTGCTCAGCGGTCGATGAAATTGACTTTTGAAATCTTTAAATTTTTACGAGTTAAACCTTTGCTTCTCAATTGATTATTTCTTAATACTCCCAACGATTATTTTAATATGGTTTGTTTAATTTACTTTTGTTTAAACGATTTCCGCCGCAAGTTTTCATGTTTTGTCAAAATTCAAGTTTTGAATTTTTAACGAAGTTTTAAATTTGGCCCAAGTTTTTTTTTTGTAATATTCGGGTTTAAGAGTGACAAACCGGGTTAAGAGAATTCGGGGCGTTACAATACTCGCAAAGATAAAACCTAATATCAATAAAATACAATCGGGTTGTCAGCAACACCAAAAGGAACGAGGCAAATTTGCAAAGACAAGAATTTTAATTTTTCTCTTCATCAAAGCTACTCCTACCAGCATATAAGAGGGGCATACATACCCTAAATAACCTAGAAAAAGGTCTCTTTAAGTAAAGCCCAACTAACTCTCAAAAGAGCACTTCAGACCCAGCTAGACAAGCCCTAGCCGATGACTAAAATATAACACTTAAAAACAAGTATTGTCTTAATAAAGTTTAACCAAACTTAATTTTATTTCAAAGTACTCAAATTAAACTAGCAAAGATATTAAAACATAACTTCAAGAGTCTTCTTCCTACTAGTATAAGTCCATCTTCAAAGAGGAATGGTTAGATTTTCCACAAAACATGGGCTTGGGCACTTCTCATATGTCAAGCTTCTTTGGAAGAAACATATATCTCTTTAATGAGTCTGGTTGACATGACAAATGATGTCTAATTTCAAAAATTCCACCTATTTTAAAAACCTTGAGACACAGTTACTTTGTTTACAGCGAAAGAAATTTCTGGTCATGTGATAGTGAGGTACTGGAGACCTCTGACAAGGTTGTGGTAAACTTTGTCATAAGTTAATAGTATTCAGATTGTCTTTGTAATAAGTGGATTGAAAACCATAGAAGTTGGATCCGCATTATAATTCAACATGTTAGCTCGAGCACCTAGATCAGCCACATAAGTAGACTGATTAAGATGAAAACCTAAGGAGCAACATCTAACCGTAATGCCCAAGAAATGATGTAAACCGCAAAGGTCCTTGATGGCAAAATGTAAATTGAGAAAAGTGAGAACTAAAGTGATAGGAGTTTTAGGTAACCAATATGTCGTCAACATAGACTAACATTAATATAAAGGTACTAGCTTTGCGAAAAATAAAAAAAGAAGTATCAACCTTTGATGCCAAGAAACCCAACTTATAAATGCAACTCTCGGCGATTTCTTCAAATCACATAGAGATCTATGAAAATGACAAACATGTGAAGATAAGAACAGATCCTCAAAACCAAGAGTTGATGTGTATAAACAGTTTCTTGGAGGTTGCCGTGGAGAAAAGCGTTAAAAACATCTAACTACCAGATAGTCTTGTTATGTGAAAGAGCAATGAAGACTATTAGTATGATGGTTTGTGGCTTAACCACTGAACTAAAAGTTTGTCCATAATCTAAGCCAACAATTTGAACATAGTCTTTGGTGATCAAGTAGGCTTAGTAGCAGTTGAAAGTTTCGTTAGGATTAGACTTGATTTTACACACCCATTTACAGCCTATGAGCTTTTGATTAGGAGCTGCGAAAACCAACGTCTGTTTTATTTTGCTTAAGAGCACTAATTTTTTGTAACATAGCATCCATCCATGTTGATGTTTAGAAGCTTGCTTGAAAGTAGTAGGCTCTTATGGTTCCCGAGCAGTTGAAGACAAAAAACAACTAAAGCACCAAAATTTTTGATCGAGTAACCATCTGGTGGAGATTAGAAATCATGTTGATATTAATAATATAAGCTTTGTGCTCAGGAAAAGAAGGTCTTGGGAAAGAATGAGGGAACAAAAGGAGTGGAGAGGGAAGATATTGAATGGGAAGTGGAAGAAGACTCTGGCGAGGAAAAAGTATGGGAAGTGTAGGAACAAGTATTGAAATGGAAGTAGATAGTGTAGTAGGTGTTGAAAAAAGTGTTTGAAAAGAAAATAGAGATTCAAAAGCTTGAAAAGGAAATAGAGATTCACTCTCTTACATAAGGCTAGTAAAAGAGTGATAGAGTAAGGTAAGAGTAGTTTCAATTATACAACAGTCCTTGCATTTTGCACGAGCATTCTTTGTTGGAGTATGGGGGCAACGAGAGACAATTATGAATATCCAAATATTGAAATAATTTTGAGGAGGGCGAAATTCACCACACTAGTTGGACTGAAAAGATTTAATTGAAACATTGAATTGAGTTATCACCATTTCATGAAATTGAATGAAAGTGGAGTAAATGGCATCTTTAGTTAGAAGGAATATGTCCATGTATATCTAGGGTAATCATCTATAAAATTACAAAGTATCGAGCATCTGTGCAAGAGATCTCCGAGGAAAGACCCTAGTGATCAGAATGAATCAAATCAAAAGGGGAATTAGCCCTAGAATCAGCGAGAGTAAAAGGAAGTCTATGAGATTTGCTTAAATGGCATTCATTATGTTAGTGAATTTCTACACTTTTATGCAAGTGCACGTATCGCTTCAAGTAGTAAAAATATCGATCCCACGAGGATATTCTTAATTGAATTAATTGCTATAAAAATCTTATGAAAATATTAAAATGATAAATGAAAATAATTATAATTAAAATCTGAATGATGATGTAACAAAAGAAAACAGGATAAACGAGATAAAATCAATAAATGGAAGCCTTGGCTAGGATCGATTTCTTCATTACGATAATTTTACTACTGATGCTCTAGTGATGCTCTGCAGCATTGCCTATGAACAGTAAGAATTAAATAATTTTAGGATTCTTTCCAATTGCCTAGGTAAATTCAATTTAGAATTTCTCTCAATCTTGAAGGAATGTAACTAACATTGAATTTTCTCATTGCCCTATTCTTATTGCCAATCGAATCAATGCTAACTATATTGTAACAATTTAAACCGATTAATTATTCGTGCATCTTAGAATTTATATTTATCTTTCGATACAATATAAACATGGATCATCAATCTATATATCGATATGATCTGAATTAAGCAAGAAATATCACAAATAATTGTTCAATAAACAAGTGCATAAACAAAATCGAGATCATAGCAAAATTCGTGACGAATACTATCGTCCTAACCAAGTAATGAGTTTAGCTACTAGACATAATTAAATAAAATTCAAAACAATAGTGTTAGTAAAATCATAAACCGTAAAAAGAAAAGGAAGAAGATCCAAAGAATGTCGTCGGTCTTCTTCTCCTGATCCAGAGCTCTCTTCTTCTTTCTCGTAAAATCACCTTTTTTGTTCTGCGTGTGATACCCCTTTTCTCTCTTCAATCTCTTTTATTTTTGTAACACCCGACAACTTCGGCAGGTGAACTTTCTTTTAACGCAACTGAATTAACCGCCATCCATGCATATATTTCCTTGATTGAAAATTTGGGCGCCAAAGTTTAATTAGTCCTTGTTATAAAATTAGGTTTGGTGGCAAACTTGTAAATAGCCTAGCTCAATAGTGTATAAATAGAAAATAAAAAATCCTAAAACCTCACAAAAACCTCCCTCAGCCGACTTTCCCCTTTCAGCCAACTCTCTTTCCCTCAGCTCCCTTCTCTGTTCTTCCTCTAGTGATCGACTCCCTTCGGATTTCTTCCGATTCTCCAAGCTCGAGGTAAGACTTGGACAATGTGCTTACTGATTAGTCGTTTAAGAGTTGATTAGAGATTTAGATTCGGGTTTTCTGATGAAGTTGATGTATCATTGTAGATATAGCTATTAATATAGCATTTATGATTTGCTGTAGATAATAAGTAGAAATGATGAATGTTGGCTGAGTCTGGGTAGTTGGTAAACCCGAACACCATTATTGTTTAGCTAAGTTTTTATGCACACTAGGTGACTGTTATAATGCTCGAATGAAAATGAGTTAGACTTCTAGGATATAAACACTTAGCTAGAGAGCTACCATTCTGGAATATTAGACTACTTAGGATTTGTTTTCTTACATTAATACGTTAAATGACTTAGGTAAGAAGAAGCTCCAAGTGAAGAAAGACATTGCTAAAGAATCCAGGTAAGTGAGTGTGTTAAGATTTCTGGCCATTAGGGCCCTACATCACAAGGGTAGTAGGTTGAGTTTGTTTCTTATATTCGATTATGTTTGAGAAGTCGTCTGTTTTAGTAAAATGTTTGCATTAGTGTATGCTCTGTTTTCTGACGAACGACTCCTTCCATGGTCTCATGTTTTGAGGATGTTTGTGTTCATGCATCATGATTTATTTACAGAGTATACAAAGTGCCTTACACGCATACTCCTTTATAAATGAAACAAGAAAACGAAACGTATGAAACCTTGATTAAGTGAGGGTTGGGGGCGGTACTGGCCATGTCACTGTCCAGGGATGGACCATGATTCTGGCCTGTATGGGCCATGTACACGCACTCCGCCTACCCCCCTTCGGCACCAACTCCTCCTTAATCCATGATATGAAAATGATGAACAAGTGTATGATTCCCACTCTTTGAAAATGAACGAGAACATAAGCATGATTTTCGATTCGAGTAAGAGATGTGAACATGATCTTATTGAGTATGCATGTATTTGTTACACTCCTTACTAAGCATTAGGCTTATAGTTCGAACCTTATGATGTAGGTGACAAAACAGCAGGTGAGGACTTCACTCTAGAAGAAAATGCTTAGGTCTGGTTGCTAGTTGATGCTCGTGGCGATGATTTGTGACTGAGGAACGATTTTTAACCCGTGGTGTGTTGCTCGTAATATGCTTTTTTTTTAGTAAGGTCTAAGATATTGAAACATGAGTATGATGAAGTTTTCTTATGATGAAGAATACCGGGATTGTTTGATACAGTTTCGTGTTTAAAGAAGATTTTAAGACTAAAGGTTCATTTGATTTCTTTAAGTCTTCCGTTATGTATTTAAGTTAAGAATTTTCGATGTTTATGTGTCTGGGGATTTTTATAAAAGGGGTGAGTTTATAGAAGAACAGAGTTTTGAAATGTCAACTTCAACCGGTAATCGGTGGATGTTGAGTGTTAATATTCACCGGTGGATGTTGAGTGTTGTTGTGAGCGGTGGATGTCATCTGCCGAGTTCATGAAATCACGTGGGTAACACGTCGTCTGAGCGGTAGATGTATTCAGTGAGTGTTATCGATCGGTAGATGTAAGTAGAAAGTTTTGTCGTTTTGTGATCGGTAGATGTGGCTTGTGAGTTTTGTTGTTTTGTGATCGGTAGATGTGGCTTGTGAGTTTTGTCGTTTTGTGATCGGTGAATGTTAAGTGTTGTTGTGAGCGGTGGATGTCGTCTACCGAGTTAATGAAATCACGTGGGTAACACGTGGTCTTACTGGTGGATGCTGGGTGACTGAGTCATCTGGCTGACATCATCGGTGGACGTGGGATTTTACTGTTGAGCAGTGGATGACGCTCGATAGAGTTGAGCGGTGGATGTAAACAACAGAGGTTAATTCGATTGTCTATTGATTCTTTTCTTTAAATAGACATTTCCCCAATTGATTTTAAACGTCTTCAAATTTGATTGGAATTTCTTTAAAAATGTATTTATATATATACAAAAAAAAAGAATTGGGTTGACATTTTGATTACGAATATGATTATACGAAATTCTCGACCCGTCGGGTTTCGGGTTGTGACAACTATGGTATCAGAGCGACCTGGGTTTAAAAAAAAAATCGGTTCTGTAGACTGCCTACTAGCACAAATTATCACATGAGTACTCTCCAGCAACTGTAAGTGTTTACGATTTTAGTAATGTCATTCAAAGTTAAGATGTGTTTATGATAATATGTTTGGACTTCCAAGATGGTGAGAGGTCAACAGAGAGAAGGCAACGAGGATAGTAACACTATTGCCCATTTAACGGAGTTGGTGATTCGCCAATCCCGCCAAATCGAGCAGCTTGTGGCCACTAGAGAAGAGCAAGGGAACTCTAGTTCGAATGCAACCCATGACCATGGAAGCGAACGTTTTCACCGGCTTTGACCTCCGGTATTTAATGGTCAAGTTTCGGATCCTATCTATGCTGAGGAATGGATTCGTACAATCGAGGATATGTTCATGTATGCCAAGGTCGAAGAGGGGGACAAGATCACATGTGCTGTTTTTCACCTTGCACTGGGTGCAAGGCATTGATGGGATTCAATTAAGAGCACTACGAACATGGAAACTATGACTTAGGCGTGGTTCAAGATGACCTTCTTTGACAAGTACTTCAACCGAGCGGTTCGGGCTAGCAAAAAGATGGAGTTTACGCAGCTACACAGAACCGGTTCTTTGGCGAACTACATTTGTATGTTCGAAGCATTGTCACGATTTGCACCCCGCTTGGTGGATGATGAAGAAGACAAGATTCACCAATTCGTTCAATGGTTGAAACCAAATCTTTTCAGGGGAGTGAAGACTGCAGGGATCCACAATGTACCCTATTCTGAGGTGGCAACCAAGGCTTTAGAACTGGAAGAGGTAGAAATAGCTATGCAAGGACAGCGCAAGCCGCCAAGGAAGATGGTCGTCGGTGTGCAGTCACAACCGCTGCAGAACAAAGGTGGTTGGCAGCATCAATAGAGAAGCATCAAAAGGCCCTACAACACCAATGACGATCGAAGAAAAGGAAAGTGGCCTCAAGGGACTCCTCGAGTTCCTCAAGCTCCTCAGGCCCTGCTATGTTCCATCTGCCAGAAGAACCATCATGGCGAATGCAAACTATACACGGGCCGCTGTTATAGGTGCGATAAGGTTGGCCATGTTGTTAGGGATTGTCCAATGCCGCCGGATGTGAATCGTACGAGGGTGGCACCTAGAGTTTTCGCCATGATGGAAGGTGATGATTGTTGTGCATAAATGACACCACGCAAGTGCACGTATCGCAATTAAAGTAGTACAAAAATATCGATCCCACGAGGACAAAATTTAATCAATCTTAAATTATTTATGGAATAGTAATTTAAATTCAGAGAAATTAATATTCAAATATAACAATAATGAAAACCGAACCAATTTATATGACTAGATAATTAGAAATGGCTTCGATTTGATTTCCTTCACCAATTGATTTCTTACTACAAATATTGTATGGAACGCTATAGTTTTATGTTAAATGACTAGAATTTCCTCATGAATCAAGGCTTGGTCTATGCTTTTGATTAATTCTTTTTCATATTATTTTTCAGACTTATGAAAAAATCAATACAATCTAGAATTCCACTTAAGCGTTATTCTATATATCACATGAATTTAAGCAACCATTATGATAATACTTATAATTGATACTTGTCACATGCATCAATTATTCATGCAATTCAATACACATCTCAATAACTATTTCATGGCGTCTAAAATAGCATCCTAGTATTTATTCATGTGGCGTGCATAAAATAAATTAATCATTAAAAACATATTGAATTGTTTAACATAAATCAATAACATTCCGCAAGAAATCAAAGGTTTAGTACTCTCTCATCTAGCCAAAAGAGAATTAGTTCATAAGAAATAAAGAAACTAAACAATCCATAGAATAAAAAAAATAAGAAAAATGAAGAAGAAGAATAGAAATTTGGTGGAGCCTTCTCTGTTGAAAATCGTCCTCCCTTTGCTGAATGACCTTCTCTCCCTTCAAAATCCTTCCTTTATGTTCCTCTTCTTTGTGTTCTGCGTTTCCAGCCCACCTTCTCTCTCCTCCTTGATTCTCTTTAATTTGTTTTTAATTTCCTTGATTTTTGCCTTCTATTTATCTCTTTTCTCCTTGAGCTTTTGAATTTGAATTTTCTCGCTATTCACGTATAAAATAACTCTAATTTTCACATATGTTTCCATCTTTTAAATCTTCCACATCATCAGTAATCTGCAAATAAAAATAATTAGTGATAATTATCTGAAAAATAACACATATTTTTAATAATTGGCAAAGATATTGATGCTGTGGCTTTGCTGCAGCATTCATTGTTAATATATATGCATTACTTTGATTTATCACTCAAATTTCAGCAATTTATAATTAAAAGCACTTGTAGAATAAGTCTTTTTCAAGACTTAACACACCCCTAAACTTAATTCATTGTTCGTCCTCGAGTAATGTTTACAAACCAACACAAATTACCATCCACAATGCTTAGGATTGCCCAAAATTCTCAACTCCACAAATATAACAATTTATTGATAATCTAAATTCAAATAAAGTTAGAAAAGCCTCTTAGCAATATACCCCCTCAAATTGTGTGTGTGCATATGTTAGAATTAAAACTTTCTCAAATCACCTAAGTTTTATACAATCATGCTCGATTCAATATTTCATACATAGTGCCATAAATTCTCTCTACTAACAAAAAGTAATTAGAACTTAGGATTCATTATTTAATTCTTCTCTAAGTTGATGGGGGAATAATTATTCTCTTTTTTTTTTTTTTATTTGTTGACTTCTCTCTAAGTCACATTACCTTTTTACGCGATTGACAACATTTGTGATGAAGGCCTCCGGTTACTCAATAATGTTTCTAAGAGAGATGAAAATATAAGATAATATAGCCAACAATTTGCGATGGAGTTCCTCCCAACGTCCCTCTTTATAATTTTCCACCCATCGAGTATCCAAAAGGCTCACTCGAAATTGAAAGTGGATTAGGGAATCACAAATATTTTTATTTTATTATTTATTTTATTTTTATTTTATTTTTATTTTTATTTTTTATATTCCCCCAAACTTATCCTTTTTATTTATGAATCCTTTTGATCTAATTTCAAATTGTTTTGTGTTGAGAAGATATAGATCTAGTATAAAATCCTAAATTTGAGACATTAATTTCATAAGCTTAAGGATTTTCGGGAAATTTTTATTTCTAACAAAACGTGTAAAAGGGGATATATTACTTTAAGATGATTCTTCCCTTATTTTAGTTGAATTCTCAATAATTGTTCAATTTTATGGGGTATCGTATTTTAGGCATCATGTTCAACATCAATTTTTTTTTTTTTATGAGATATTTTCATTCTAACCCGAAAAGAATACACAATACGCTTCATCTCACCCCCCAAACTTAAAATTGACTATGTCCCCATAGTCAAATAACAAAATTAGATAATAAAATTAAATCTAATGGAGAGGGGTTAGAACTTCCCTGGAATTTTTATTCTTCCTCCTCTTTTTCTTCATTGTTATCTTCTGTGGGTGGCTGACTAGGTGAATTGACAGACTGCAAGGTTGGAGGGAAAACAGGGCTTCGTGGACTGGCTTTGGAATGTATTCATAATGGTGAAATTTCTTTTGGCTGTATATATCAAGTAGGTCTGCATGTTTGCTTCCATCTTGTCGAGAATATTTCCCATGAATTGTTGCTGAACCTACTTGACAATAATAAGAGTGATAAAACAAAAATTTAAAAACGATAACTGAATAAAAAGAAAACGGTAACCAAATGAAAATGCGATAAAAGAATTTGACAGAACTAAAGCTGCTTATTAAATTTTTTTTTCTGATGCTACTGGCTGCTGCAGCATCCATTTATTTTGCCAAAACGAAACTAGAAAATGATACTAAAATTTGGGCTGCCTTCATGTAATGCTTCTTTTTATCCTAACAGCCCTATGTGATTCTACTTTCATGGAGCATCCATTAGAGGGATGGACATATTTCTGTTATCCATCATATTTTCTTCAAAATAGTGCTTAACTCTCTGCCCATTAACCTTGAAAGATTTCCCTGTTGTTTCACTGATTAGTTCCAAAACTCCAAAATCATAAATGGCTGTAATTTTAAATGGACCAGTCCACCTTGACTTCAACTTTCCAGGGAATAGCTTTAGTCTAGAATTATAAAGCAATACTTGTTGCCCCACTTCAAAGATCCTATCCTGGATTTTTTTATCATGCCATCTTTTCACCTTTTCCTTATAAATTACAGCATTCTCGTAAGCATCGAGTTTGAATTCTTCTAGTTCGTTAAGCTGCAACAATCTTTTCTCTCCTGCTGCATCCATGTCCATATTCAATTTAGCTACTGACCAATATGTTTTGTGTAGTAACTCCACTGGTAGGTGGTAGGCTTTTCCAAATACTAAACGAAATGGAGATGTACCAATGGGTGTCTTGAACGCTGTTCTGTATGCCCACAAGGCGTCTGGTAATTTCTCAGCCCAATCTTTTCTGCTTGTATTTATCACCTTCTCCAGAATTCTTTTAATTTCTCTGTTTGATACTTCCGTTTGTCCGTTCGCTTGAGGATGATAAGCTGTGGTCACCTTATGCTTAATTCCATACTTTGCCAATAGTTGCTGAAACTGTTTGTTGCAAAAATGACTGCCTCCATCACTGATGATAGCTCTTGGTGTTCCGAACCGAGTAAAAATATTGCGATGCAAAAACCTTGTAACCACCTTAGCATCATTTGTAGGGAGTGCAATAGCTTCCACCCACTTAGAGACATAGTCCACAGCAAGCAGAATATATTGATTTCCATAGGATGAGGGAAATGGTCCCATAAAATCCCAAACATCAAAAAGCTCTACTTCTAATATATTTGTTAATGGCATTTCATGCTTCCGTGAGATATTTCCCGTTCGTTGACACCTATCACATGATTTAACAAAATTGTTAGCATCTCGAAATAATGTAGGCCAATACAAACCTGACTGTAAGACTTTTGACGCTATTCGAATTCCTCCAAAATGTACTCCGTATGATGCTGCATGGCAATGCTGTAGCACTGCTGT
Organism: Begonia masoniana; assembly: GCA_022432975.1. Lineage (NCBI taxonomy): Eukaryota > Viridiplantae > Streptophyta > Magnoliopsida > Cucurbitales > Begoniaceae > Begonia > Begonia masoniana. The sequence goes on along the minus strand of CM039503.1, from coordinate 37,273,993 downwards.
AAATTCAGTTTCTGGAATACATCTTCTCAAAATTTGGTCAGCACATATTTTAAACAAATAAGGATCATCCCAGAAATAATGTCTAACATCTTTTAAAAAATTTTTTTTTGCTGGAACTGAAAATCAAAGGGAATGATACCACTTACAATATAGTTCACAATATCAGCATACCATGGTACTTCTGTGATGTTTAGCAACTGCTCATCTGGAAATTTTTCTGAAATGGGGATTGTTTTGTGAGATGCTTTTTCAGAATCCAACCTTGATAAATGGTCTGCTACTTGATTCTCACTTCCCTTCCGATCTCTGATTTCTAAATCAAATTCTTGGAGTAATAGAACCCATCGAATTAACCTCGGTTTGGCATCCTTTTTTGAAATCAAGTATTTAATCGCTGAATGATCTGTGTATACGACCACTTTGGTACCCAACAAATATTGTCTGAATTTCTCGAAGGCAAAAACCACTGCTAATAGCTCTTTCTCAGTTGTTGTGTAATTGAGTTGTGCTTCAGAGAGTGTTCGGCTTGCGTAGTAAATAGAGTGAAATATTTTTGCCTTTCTTTGTCCAAGTACCACTCCGAGAGCAAAATCACTTGCATCACACATCAGTTCAAATGGTTGTGACCAATCAGGAGCTGCAATTACAGGAGCAGTGGTAAGCTTTTGTTTTAAAACTGAAAAAGCTTGCTGACATGCTTCATCAAAACAGAATGCTTTATTGTTTTCCAGTAAAGAGCAAAGTGGCTTAGAAATTTTGGAAAAATCTTTGATAAATCTTCTGTAAAAACCAGCATGCCCCAAGAAACTTCTTATTCCTTTCACAGTTGTTGGAGGAGGAAGCTTCTCAATTACCTCAATCTTTGCCTTATCAACTTCAATTCCACTTTTAGAAACTCGGTGTCCAAGAACAATGCCTTCAGTCACCATAAAATGACATTTTTCCCAATTTAATACTAGATCTGTTTCTGTACAGCGTTGAAGCACAACTTCCAGATTTTTCAAGCATGCTTTAAAAGAATCTCCCGTGACTGAAAAATCATCCATGAATATTTCCAAAAAATTTTCGACCATGTCTGAGAAAATAGACATCATGCATCGCTGAAAAGTAGCTGGAGCATTGCACAGTCGGAACGGCATGCGTCTAAATGCGAATGTTCCATACGGGCAAGTGAACGTAGTCTTCTCTTGATCTTCAGGAGAAATGGAAATCTGATTATAGCCGGAATATTCATCCAAGAAACAATAATATTCTTTCCCAGCTAGTCGGTCAAGCATCTGATCAATAAATGGCAAAGGAAAATGATCTTTCCTTGTCATTTTATTCAGCTTACGATAATCCATGCATACTCTCCATCCATTGACTGTTCGAGTGGGAATCAATTCATTTTTCTGGTTTGTCACTACCGTCACTCCTCCTTTTTTTGGTACGCACTGTACTGGACTTACCCATGAGCTGTCGGCAATAAGGTAAATAATTCCAGCATCTAATAATTTGATTACTTCCTTCTTGACTACCTCTTTCATTACGGGATTTAAACGTCTTTGATGTTCTATTGAAGGCTGATAATTCTGCTCCATCAGGATTTTGTGCATGCAAATGCTCGGGCTAATACCTTTTATGTCAGCGATGGTCCATGCAATGGCATTTTTGAATTTTTGTAAGATTTCCATTAGTTCCAATTCTTGTCCTGAGATGAGTGAAGTCGAGATTATCACAGGTAATGTGTTAGCTGTCCCCAAAAATGCATACTTCAAGTGTGCTGGCAGTTGCTTTAGTTCAACTTTTGGAGGATCTTCAACAGAAGCTTTCAAGATTTTATAATCTGTCACTGCTCTTTCCAAAATTTCAAACTGGTTGGGCCAGGGCTGGTGATTCTTTCTTTCTCTTTGATGAACATTGTTTCTCTTACTGCTTGCTGATACTGAATGATTTTTTGCATCATATGGCACTTCATCATCTTTTATCAAATAGCACTCTTCAGCCTCATCTGGAAATTTCATCGCTTTCAAGACATTGAATGTGATTTGCTGATCATTGACTCTCATTGTAAGTTCACCTTTTTGGACGTCGATCAATGTTCTCCCCGTAGCCAGAAAAGGCCTTCCCAAAATAATTGGCACTTCCCGATCAGCTTTGTAGTCCAAAATAATAAAGTCGGCTGGAAAGATGAATTTATCAACCTTAACTAGAACATCTTCTATTTTTCCTTCTGGTTGAGCTAATGATCGATCAGCAAGCTGCAACGTTACTGTTGTGGGTCTCGCTTTTCCAATATTCAGCTTTTTAAGTGGACATCGGCATCAAATTGATGCTTGCTCCCAAATCACATAATGCTTTCCCAATATAGTTACTTCCGATTGTACATGGGATTGTGAAGCTGCCCGGATCTTGTAGCTTTGGTGGCAATTTGTTCTGAAGAATGTAACTGCTTTCTTCTGTAATTGCTACTGTTTCATATTCATTTAGTTTTCTCTTTTTGGCAAGAATGTCTTTCATAACTTTAGTGTAACTGGGCATTTGTTCCAAGGCTTCTACCAATGGAATGTTGATATGTAACTGTTTTAAAACATCCAAAAATTTTCTGAACTGCTTGTCCTGGTGTTGCTTCTGAAGTCTTTGTGGAAATGGAGGTAGAGGTCGTTCATTTTGGTTTACTGGTACTCAATGCTGTGGCTTTGCTGCAGCATCCGCGCCAGATTCATCATTCTTTCTTTTTCCAAAACTCTCTTCCACCTCTTTTTCTTGTTCTATCTCTATTTCAACCATCTCAGTTTCTTTTTCTGGTTCTAACACTGTTTCAACTTCTCTTCCATTTCGTAACCGAATTGAATTGCAGTGTTCTTTTCCTTCCCTCTTGGGTATTTCTGTATCACTTGGCAGCATGCCTTGTGATCTATTATTCATGGCTTGAGCAAGTTGACCCACTTGAGTTTCAAGATTTCTGTGAGATGCTGCTTGATTCTGAATCAAAGTTGTTAAGTTCTGCATAAGCATGTCATTCTTGTCATGTAATCTTTCATCATTTGCTCTAACGAGGTTGACTGTTCGGAATGCAGCTGCTTGTTTTGCTGAGGAATACTAGCTTGCGAATATCCTTGTGGTTGCTGCGAAGATCCAGGGTTAGAGTTTCTAGACAGAGAATTCCATTGATAGTTGGGCTGTTGTTTCCATCCAGAGTTGAATGAATTGTTGTTCCGGTTATAACCCACATAATTTACAGCTTTCGGGTTTGAAGGGCAGCTTTCAAAAGAGTGTTCCTCGCCACACCAAGTACATGATAAACTCAAAACTTGTTGCTGTTGCTGTTGTTTCAGGGGCAAGTTTATTGACTTAATAGCATTGGTAAGGGTAGACATCTGTGCTGTTAGTGCAGTCAACTGATCAAGTTCCATCACTCCATTGCGCCTAGTTGTCCCTGCTCTCTCTGATGGCCACTGATAGTTATTAGTGGCTATTGTTTCTAATAGCTCATATGCTTCTGTATATGTTTTTGTCAAAATAGCTCCATTAGCTGACGCATCAAGGATGGCTCTTGTTTGACTGGTCAATCCATTATAGAAAGTTTCCAATTGCACCCATGCAGAAACACCATGATTTGGACATTGCCTTACCAACTCTTTAAATCTCTCCCAAGCTTCATATAACGATTCTGTATTTTGTTGCTGGAAACTCATGATGTCACCTCTCATTCTTGCGTTCTTTACTGGCGGGAAATACTTTGTCAGAAATCTTTTTGCTAAATCCGCCCATGAATTTACTGAGTTCGGTGGTAGGGAATTTAACCAGGACCTAGCTCGATCGCGAAGAGAATATGGAAATAGTTTAAGTCTCGCACTCTTCGCGGTTTGCTGCTCATCTTCAAAGGTATCACAGAGCTGTGTAAAATCCCTAAATGAGCATTGGGATCTTCTGTTGCCATTCCGCTAAACTACCGATAGACTGCAACATCTGAAACATCACCGGCCTTAGCTCGCATCGAACTGTTTGAAGTACTGGCCGGACTATACCAGGAACTAGGTTGTCCAAATTTGGTTATGGCGTAATCGCGAATCGGACGCTCCGGTTTCGTTACCATTGTTCTGTTGTTTAGCTTGTCAAGCAGCGTCGGGATTCAATCTCCTCCTTCAATAACTCTCTGATTCTGTTGGCGTCTTCTTCTCTGAAAGTCCTTTCAATCTCAGGGTCGTAAGGAATTAAGTTTTGATCTTCTTCGTCTTTGCATTAATCGATCGGCTTCCTAACAAAATAAATAAAATAAAAATAATTCAATTAAATTCCAGAAAATAATAAAAAAAATTGAAAAAATTCTGTCCCCGGCAACGGCGCCAAAAACTTGTTGTGCATAAATGACACCACGCAAGTGCACGTATCGCAATTCAAGTAGTACAAAAATATCGATCCCACGAGGACAAAATTTAATCAATCTTAAATTATTTGTGGAATAGTAATTTAAATTCAGAGAAATTAATATTCAATAGGACAATAATGAAAACCGAACCAATTTATATGACTAGATAATTAGAAATGGCTTCGATTTGATTTCCTTCACCAATTGATTTCTTACTACAAATATTGTATGGAACGCTATAGTTTATGTTAAATGACTAGAATTTCCTCATGAATCAAGGCTTGGTCTATGCTCTTGATTAATTCTTTTTCATATTATTTTTCATACTTATGAAAAAATCAATACAATCTAGAATTCCACTTAAGCGTTATTCTATATATCACATGAATTTAAGCCACCATTATGATAATACTTATAATTGATACTTGTCACATGCATCAATTATTCATGCAATTCAATACACGTCTCAATAACTATTTCATGGCGTCTAAAATAGCATCCTAGTATTTATTCATGTGGCGTGCATAAAATAAATTAATCACTAAAAACATATTGAATTGTTTAACATAAATCAATAACATTCCGCAAGAAATCAAAGGTTTAGTACTCTCTCATCTAGCCAAAAGAGAATTAGTTCATAAGAAATAAAGAAACTAAACAATCCATAGAATAAAAAAAATAAGAAAAATGAAGAAGAAGAATAGAAATTTGGTGGAGCCTTCTCTGTTGAAAATCGTCCTCCCTTTGCTGAATGACCTTCTCTCCCTTCAAAATCCTTCCTTTATGTTCCTCTTCTTTGTGTTCTGCGTTTCCAGCCCACCTTTCTCTCCTTCTCCTCTGATTCTCTTTAATTTGTTTTTAATTTCCTTGATTTTTGCCTTCGATTATCTCTTTTCTCCTTGAGCTTTTGAATTTGAATTTTCTCGCTATTCACGTTATAAAATAACTCTAATTTTCACATGTGTTTCCATCTTTTAAATCTTCCACATCATCAGTAATCTGCAAATAAAAATAATTAGTGATACTTATCTGAAAAAATAACACATATTTTTAATAATTGGCAAAGATACTGATGCTGTGGCTTTGCTGCAGCATTCATTGTTAATATATATGCATTACTTTGATTTATCACTCAAATTTCAGCAATTTATATTAAAGCACTTGTAGAATAAGACTTTTTCAAGACTTAACAATGATGCGGAACAGGCAACGGTTCAACAGGTATGATTAAGATTTGTGGTACACCGCATACACATTTATAGATACCGATGCTACCCATTCTTTCGTAGCAACTACATTTGCATGCAGGTATAATTTACGGACTCTTTTAGCCGGTAAATCGTTTAGTGTCATGTTACCGTCGGGAGAATCCTTACTTTCTGAACAAGTAGTAAGGGGTGAAATTGTATTAGTAGGGACAAAGAGATATATGTAGAGTTGATTTAATTGATATGAAGGATATTGAAGTCATTTTGGGTATGGACTGGCTATTCAGACATTATGCCACAATCAACTGTAGAACTGGTCTAGTTGCATTCCGACCCCCGAGTGGGGACTGGTATTCTTTTCAAGCCATCCCAAAATCAAGTAAGATACTAATTATATCCTCATTAGAAACCCAGCAGTTACTGAGCAGTGGTTGTGTAAGTTATCTAGCTAGCATAATTGATATGCGGGTGGAGGATAAGGTAGAACTTCAAGATATTCCCATGGTCCGAGAGTTCCCTGAGGTATTCTTGGACGACTTGCCCGGGTTACCACCTGATAGAGAAATTGAATTTATGGTTGATACATACCCTGAGGCATTACTTGTGTCTAAGAATCCCTACCGTATGGCACCGGTTGAATTGAAAGAACTAAAGACTCAATTACAAGAGCTAGTAGACAAAGGATTTATTCGCCCTAGCTGTTCTCCCTGGGGTGAACCTGTTTTATTTGTTAAGAAGAATGACAGATCCCTACGAATGTGTATTGATTATAGGGAGTTGAACAAACTGACAATCAAGAATAAGTACCCTTTACCCCGAATTGATGATTTATTTGACCAGTTACAAGGGGCCAAAGTGTTCTAAAAAATCGACTTACGTTCGGGCTATTACCAATTGAAGGTTAAGGAGGGAGATATACCGAAGACAGCGTTTAGAACCCGATATAGACATTACGAATTTCTTGTAATGTCGTTTGGACTAACGAACGCACCTGCAGCTTTCATGGATTTGATGAATCGGGTGTTCCGTAAATACGTAGACAAGTTTATGATTGTATTCATCGATGACATTCTTATATACTCACAGACTAAACTGACCATGCAGAACACTTAAAGATAGTGTTGACAACCTTAAGACAGCAGCAACTATATGCCAAGTTATCCAAATGTGAGTTCTGGTTGGGCAAGGTCAACTTTTTGGGTCACGTCATTTCAGCTGAGGGCATATCAGTGGATCCAACCAAAATTCATGCAGTTAAGGATTGGCCTCAACCAAAGAACGCCAGCAAGGTTCGTAGTTTCCTTGGTTTGGCAGGTTATTGTAAGAAGTTTATTATGGGATTCTCCATGATAGTCAAACCCTTAACGAGTTTAACAAAGAAGGACACCAAGTACTCTTGGACTGAGCCTGTGAAGATAGTTTTCAGACATTAAAACTAAAGTTAACAACAGCCCCACTTTTGACACTCCCAACTGAAGGAGGAAAGTTCAGTGTTTATTGTGACGCATCCAAAGTTGGAATGGGGTGTGTCCTAATGCAAGAAGACAAGGTTGTAGCGTATGCTTCCAGGCAGCTAAAAAGTTATTAGCAGAATTATCCCACTCACGATTTAGAATTAGCCGCTGCTGTTTTTGCATTGAAAATTTGGAGGCATTATTTATATGGCCAGCAGTGTGAAGTGTTTTCGGACCACAAGAGCCTGAAGTATCTTTTTACTCAAAAGGAGCTAAACATGAGGCAGAGGCGTTGGCTGGAATTCATAAAGGATTATGACTTCGAAATTAAGTACCACCCTGGTAAGGCCAATACGGTTGTCGATTCATTAAGCAGAATGTCAAAGACGATGCAGCCTGCTGTGTCAGCCATGTCATTGCCCTTGAAAGTTGAGGTTCAGAAATTTGAGTTGGAGATAGTTCCAGAAATATCAGCATTGCTTTCGACATTATCTATTCGGCCAACTATTTTGGAAAGGATCAAAGAGTACAACAGAAGGATTCAAAAGAAAAAAATGATATAGTGAGTAAGTTGAAGGACACTTCCTCTGAGTTCAACCTTTCTGAGGATGGAATTTTTGAAGTTTAAAGATCGATGGTACGTCCATGTGATGAGGAGATACGTTAGTTAATTTTGATTGAGGCACACTCGTCACCCTTTTCTGTACATCCTGGGAACACCAAGATATATCGGGATTTAAGTTACATTATTGGTGGCCAAATCTAAAAAGGGATGTTGCCAAGTATGTAGAGTCGTGTTTGATATACCAGCAAGTCAAAGCAGAGCACCAACGACAGGTGGTACCCTTCAAACCCTTACCGATCCTCGAATGGAAGTGGGAAAACATTGCCATGGACTTTGTGGTGGGTTTACCAAAGACGACTAAGGGCCATGATGGTATTTGGGTTGTAATTGACAGGTTGACGAAATCAGCTCACTTTTTACTAGTAAGAGCTTATTACTATGACCAGTTTTTGCGAACCTGTACGTTCGGAAATTCTCAGGTTACATTTTTTTTTGGTGGTGAC
>CM039503.1:37024797-37265812 GCA_022432975.1 Begonia masoniana | reverse complement strand
TCCATTGCAACTCTAGAGCCGTCCCGTCGTTGTTCACTAAGGCAATTTCACAACAATCGTCGTTAAAGCACGTTCAAACCTTTAAGCGTCAAAACTAAAGAAACTCTTAACTAAAGAATTTCTTAAAACTTTAAAATACTTCATTGAGGCATTTTGTCAAGCATTTCACATTCAACTTACCAAAACCTCCATTAGCGGAGTTTCCTAAAACCTCGAAAATTCATAAAACCCAAACATTTCTCAACGAATCATTTAACTTCGTCCAATAACGCCCAATACGTCCATTATATTCTCAAATACGGTAAACCTATCGATTTTAAACTCTAAATCTACGTTTTAACAAAACCCTAACCGAAACCCTAATCGTTTAAACTCTAGAAATCGAAGTAAACCTTCTAAAAACCATAAAATCGTACCTAGGGTTGGGTTTGGAGGAGAAATGTGAAGGGTCGGAGTCGATCGGAGGAGGAATCGCCGTTGAAAGAGGAGAACGCCGTGAGGGAGAGATGAATCGTCGGAGAACGCAGAGGGAGAGAAAAAAAAAAGAAAACGTGAAGTGCTAGAGGAATAAGTGAAAAGTTTCATTTTAATTAAATTTGACTTTGCAAATTACCATTTCGTCCTTCCTTTGTTTTTATATTTATTTCGTCTTTCGTTTCGTTAATTAACCGACGATTCGGTTTCTCCTAATTTTCTTATTTCGCCAATAACTTCAACTCATTATCAGGGCTTCATTAAAACTGTCCGTACACAAAACGGACCTCGTTTACTATTTTTATTAAGACGTTCTTTATATTACGAGAAACGTAATTCTCGTAATTTAACGTTACAACTCCTAAAATTCCCAAAATTTTCTTAAAATCCATATTAATTATTAGCATTATAATAACGCTCTTTGCTCGCAAAAAAAACTTAATTTGATATATTTACAAAAATGCCATTATATTCTGGAATTACAAAATCCCGTAAAACTGGGTATTACAGGAAATACAGTGATGCATATGCTGTGCATGAACATTTTTCCAAATACATGAACATTACATTACATTACGTTTCACTAGACAGGAAGGTATAAGTAGGAAGAAGAGCTAGCACAACAGGAGTACATGCCACAACAGGACATAACAGGAGTACATGACAGGATGTCAGTCCTCGTCCACACTTAACCATACATTACATTCACATTTTTAACTTTCATAACTTCAAATCTGGTGCTGAAAAACATTTGCGTGGTTTTCCAGAAAACGTGTATGCATGAACAAATTCGGTGCTTAAACTCAACGAATACAGGCGACGGGATTAAAGCAAACATGAAACAAAACAAATTTTACTCAAAACATAACCTACGACCTAACTACCTGAACCAAAATCTAGAATCTCTGTGTTGTAGGGCCTTAAGGGCCACCTTATACGCATGAACTTACCTGTTGTCCGAAATGTAGCAAGCTTGCACACACGTCAACTATGGTTCGCGAACCTTTACTGAAGAAAACAGAAGGAAACAGGAGAAACAAAGTTTTGGAAATTTTTCTCAGGCGCCTGGAAGAGAGAACAGAGAAGAAAAGATGAAAATTGCAAGTTGGAGTGTTTTCACGTAGGAGGAAGGGAGGAAGAGGGGCTTGGCTTCTCCAACAAGTTTGCCAAGTGTCAAACACTCATTAGTTCCCTCCCCCTACCTTAATTGGTTTCCTATATTGCCCTTCCATTGGTTTTTAACTAAATTACTATTTAGTTCATCAAATCGGTTTTATGAATCACTCACATTCAATTGAAATCATCGGTAAATTCATAAAAACATACATTGTATAAATATTCTCATTAACTCCGTCTAATAATTCAAGGAATATTTACATGGCAAAAATGTCGGGTGTTACAGCACCTCTTATTCTATATGTGTTAAGTTTTAAGCATTCAACATAATTACACTAGCAAGGAAGACAAAAAAAAAAGAATCAGTGGTCTTCTCCGAAGAGTGCAACCTTACCCAAAGTATCTCATTTGTGCATGCTGACAGCAGGCAGACTCAAGCCGAGTCTGAAAAAAATAATTAGGACCAAGCCTAGCCAGGGTTGGACCCGACAGCCTAGTTTTATGAAAGGAGGTTGGCCTGCAATCTTTGTCCACCGAGTTGGCTAGCGAACCTCGATGGTTTCCAACAGATTTATTCCAAAAGGTCGATGGCTTTTTGACGAATTTCGTGGAAGTGGTTGAATTTGGTGAATTTTAGATGGAATTCTGACAGGCCTCTAGTGGTCGGATGTAACACCCGACATTTCGGCCAGGTGATTTTCTGACCATTTTCATTGTCACCCTCTTATTTAACCTTTATGATTTAAATTTAATGTTAAGACAAATTTATTACAAGTTGAGTAAAACTAGGTTGGGTGGCAGTTTTGTAATTAAAACTGATGGATTGAGTATAAATAGGAAATGGAAACCTTAAACCTCATTTATTACCACTGTAGCCGACATTCCCTCTCGGCGATTTCTTCCCTCCCAAGTTCTTGCTCTCGGCTACCAGAACTTTCCTTACCGACGGCTGGTTTCAGCATGCTTTTCTCTGCAAATCTGCACCCGAGGTATGAAATGGACAATGTAGTCATTTATTAGTGATTAAAGTTCTGCTTTCAGCTCGGCATTTGAGTTCGGAATTTTCTTAGCAGTGGCCGAGTAGTTTAAGACCCTTTTAAGTCTGAGAGTAGAAATGTCATCCCAAATCGATTCTGAACATTTCAAAGTAACCAACTCGGATTTAATCAATGGTAAAACTTGTCCACCTAGTTTCAGATTTCAGACTGCAGTGTGTCAAACAGAGGATTCGGAGTAACCTTAGCTATTAGAGTCCTAGGACGATTTATGAATAGAACTATTAGGACCTTTGTTTTAACTACTGTAATGTACATGTTTTAGGTGAAGAAGCTTAAAGGGAAGAAGCTCGGATTGCTAAGGAATCCAGGTAAGTGAATGTATTAAGGTTTCCGGCCACTAGGGCCCTACACCGCAAGGGTATTAGGAAATCATTGAGATGTTAGTCTGTTGACTATGATTAGTTATTACTATGACATGAAGAATCGGAGTAAGAAGATGTTAGGTTACGAGATGTTATGCTTGTCCTTATGATATGACTTCTCTCTATGAACTTTATGTCTATGCACTGTGTCCATGTTATGATTAAGTTGAGAACATGAAAAGCAAATGTAACCAAGATTAAGTGCAGAGCGGGGAAAAGACTATGTTATTTATGACTCGCGAAATCTCCCACTGGTGGAGGCCGAGTTAATGATATGTATGGCTCGCGAAATCTCCCACTGGTGGAGGCCGAGTTAATGATATGTATGGCTCCCGAATTCTCCCACTGGGGGAGGCCGAGTGATGTATTATGATTGCCGCGATAGGCAAATGATTATGTATGACTGCCGCGATAGGCAAATGACTATGTACCCTTGTCTTCCTCCCTCGTCTCCTGCCTTAATACATGTCATGTAAATAATGAAAATGAACGTGAATGAAGAAAGATTTATGAACTTGTGTTCTTTAAATTGTGCACTCATGTATATCTGCCAGTATGCATTCCTTACTAAGCATTAGGCTTATAGTTGAACCTTATGGTGTAGGTGAAGAAGGTTCAGGTAAGGATACTATGTTCAAAGAGGATGCTTAAGGCTGGTTGCTGGTGGAAGCTCAAAATGACAGTGCAGGACTGGAAAGGCGATTGATGCCCCTGGTTAATGCTCTTTTGTTTCAGTATAATAAAGGATATAAAAGTTTAAGTAGGATGAGATTATTTTATAATGTTGAGCTTTGAGACTGTCTAGTTGATTCACTGAGTTAGGGATTGATTTTTATAGACTTATAGATGATCTGTTACTTAAGTCTTCCGCTATATGCATTCTGAATGGGTTGTGGTATTTTCTGTTGGAAGAAGTCGTTTGATGGTTTAGTCTTTCGGCTGACGTCATCGGCAGATGCCGAGTGATAGAGTTTGATGGTTTAGTCTTCCGGCTGATGTCATCGGCAGATGCCGAATGTTAGAGTTTGATGGTTTAGTCTTCCGGCTGACGTCATCGGCAGATGCCGAGTGATAGAGTTTGATGGTTTAGTCTTCCGGCTGACGTCATCGACAAATGCCGAGTGATAGAGTTTGATGGTTTAGTCTTCCGGCTGATGTCGTCAGCAGATGCCGAATGTTAGAGTTTGATGGTTTAGTCTTCCGGATGACGTCACCGGTAGATGTAAATGTTTCTTTGTCGACTAGTGACCGGTGGATGTCACTGGATGATGTAGAAGATATTTTAACTGAGCACGCGAGGCCCACGTGCCCACCGGAAGATCTCTTCCATTAGGCGATGTAAGCAAGTCACGCGCGTTGCACGTGACGACCGGACGACTAAATTTCTGAGGGTTGCCAACGCATGCAACCCATGCAAACCCGAGTAGAATCATGTCGAGAGGGTTGGGGACATTTCTTCCCTGCTCGAATTTGTCCAGAAACCGATGACCGAGCCTAGTCGCTTGACTCTGTGAACGTTTGAACCGACGTGGTATAGGAAGTCGAGCACGAAAGGGGTTCGTTTTCCTTAATGGTTCGGCGTCTCTGTTTCCAGTTTAGAAAACAAAATATACGCGACGTAAATGTCTGACGAGAAAAAGTAAGTGAATGCAATAATAATAAAAGTCAAGCAAACGATTAATGAAAGATTATGATCACGTGACGGCTCCTGGCCGGGGTCGTTACATCGGAACTCAGCAAGCTCAACAACGGACCTCCCTTGGGGGGCGGGTCTGGTCCAACCTGGGCCTCTCGGCAACGAGTCGGCCTAAGGCGAGGTTGAATTTTTTTTTGTAGACTTTCAAAAAATTGGAGCCTGTATGTGTGTTTCTCAAACAACCTAATTGTTACTATAAAAAATATCTTCTCTAGCTTCAGCATCACAGCTCCACTAGGGTGGGGACAACTGGTTCTGCCATGAATTCAGACAAGACCAAAACCGGTTCCACGGTTCGGTTCTTGTTCAATTCCAAATTTGTTTAAAAAAATTTATTTTTTCGTTGATTTTGGGTCGGTTTTTGGATCTGGTTTGGGTCAGATTTTTCAGATATGGTCGGTTTTTGAGGTTTTTAGTTGGGTTTTAATTGGTTTCAGATCAAACTTTTGAACCACTATTCGGTTCAATTTTTCAAGGCTTTTGATCCCTAAAACCATTCACCGAATTGTTACTCACAGTTCCACTCTACCCAAAAATGGGTTGAGTTCCTATAAGGGTAGGTATCAAACCAAACTGCTAGTTCCGGGTTGAGATTCGGTTCGGTCTTATTTATGTCAAACCAATAACACTTCATAAGCGTTTGTGTGCATGGCGAAAGCATTCTAGTTACCTCACTTTTTTGTAATTTCTCACCCTCTCTTGGAATGCCATATGCAAATTCCTCTCTAACCATTTCTTTTCTCAACTTGGTATTAGAGTGCATTCTCCCTCCCAATGCTGCAAACCCTCCTAAACATGTATGACCTTTCTTCCATCTTTTCCATCCCAAAACACTTGGGAAATAGAGGCTAACTAAAAGGGTCGAAAATGGTTAAGATACCTGATGACGTGCCACCCAAATAGAAAGATGGCAAACTCCGTGATCAAACAAATTTCTTGGCAAATTTCAGGGCCAACTTGAGGATGAGATAACTCCTTGAATTGACAATTTCTTGACGTGATTTTTGAGCAGCACCAATCTTTATATATATATATATATATATATATATATATATATATATATATATATATATAAAATATCCTTCAAATATCTCAGACAAAATCCACTAATATCGGAAGATATGACAAATATGGTGAGGGTTGTAAGAAATCAAATTTCAAGATTAAGGCAGTTTCAAGAGGCGATTTAGGGATGAAATTCAACCCAATGAAAGAAATTTGGCACGATTTTTGGACAAACTAACAAGGTATCAATGCAAAATAGTACCTGAAATTTTGGTAGCTAAAATCGCTTGGATGTGAAAGTTATGGACGTAGACATGCAAATTTGTCTGAAAAGTCACCTAGTTGTAACCTTCAACTCTAAGGGCTACTCTTGCAAAATAGAGCACTCCTACTTGAGAATTCGAGAAGTTTTACAACCTTGTTGTGATTTCACCTGACTAGAATGAGAATGAGAAGGCTGCAATAGTAGGAAGATTCCACTATACTCGCAAAGATAAAACCTAATATCAATAAAATACAATCGGGTTGTCAGCAACACCAAAAGGAACGAGGCAAATTTGCAAAGACAAGAATTTTAATTTTTCTCTTCATCAAAGCTACTCCTACCAGCATATAAGAGGGGCATACATACCCTAAATAACCTAGAAAAAGGTCTCTTTAAGTAAAGCCCAACTAACTCTCAAAAGAGCACTTCAGACCCAGCTAGACAAGCCCTAGCCGATGACTAAAATATAACACTTAAAAACAAGTATTGTCTTAATAAAGTTTAACCAAACTTAATTTTATTTCAAAGTACTCAAATTAAACTAGCAAAGATATTAAAACATAACTTCAAGAGTCTTCTTCCTACTAGTATAAGTCCATCTTCAAAGAGGAATGGTTAGATTTTCCACAAAACATGGGCTTGGGCACTTCTCATGTGTCAAGCTTCTTTGGAAGAAACATATATCTCTTTAATGAGTCTGGTTGACATGACAAATGATGTCTAATTTCAAAAATTCCACCTATTTTAAAAACCTTGAGACATCAGTTACTTTGTTTACAGCGAAAGAAATTTCTGGTCGTGTGATAGTGAGGTACTGGAGACCTCTGACAAGGTTGTGGTAAACTTTGTCATAAGTTAATAGTATTCAGATTGTCTTTGTAATAAGTGGATTGAAAACCATAGAAGTTGGATCCGCATTATAATTCAACATGTTAGCTCGAGCACCTAGATCAGCCACATAAGTAGACTGATTAAGATGAAAACCTAAGGAGCAACATCTAACCGTAATGCCCAAGAAATGATGTAAACCGCAAAGGTCCTTGATGGAAAAATGTAAATTGAGAAAAGTGAGAACTAAAGTGATAGGAGTTTTAGGTAACCAATATGTCGTCAACATAGACTAACATTAATATAAAGGTACTAGCTTTGCGAAAAATAAAAAAAGAAGTATCAACCTTTGATGCCAAGAAACCCAACTTATAAATGCAACTCTCGGCGATTTCTTCAAATCACATAGAGATCTATGAAAATGACAAACATGTGAAGATAAGAACAGATCCTCAAAACCAAGAGTTGATGTGTATAAACAGTTTCTTGGAGGTTGCCGTGGAGAAAAGCGTTAAAAACATCTAACTGCCAGATAGTCTTGTTATGTGAAAGAGCAATGAAGACTATTAAGATGATGGTTTGTGGCTTAACCACTGAACTAAAAGTTTGTCCATAATCTAAGACAACAATTTGAACATAGTCTTTGGTGATCAAGTAGGCTTAGTAGCAGTTGAAAGTTTCGTTAGGATTAGACTTGATTTTACACACCCATTTACAGCCTATGAGCTTTTGATTAGGAGCTGCAAAAACCAACGTCTGTTTTATTTTGCTTAAGAGCACTAATTTTTTGTAACATAGCATCCATCCATGTTGATGTTTAGAAGCTTGCTTGAAAGTAGTAGGTTCTTATGGTTCCCGAGCAGTTGAAGACAAAAACAACTAAAGCACCAAAATTTTTGATCGAGTAACCATCTGGTGGAGATTAGAAATCATGTTGATATTAATAATATAAGCTTTGTTCTCAGGAAAAGAAGGTCTTGGGAAAGAATGAGGGAACAAAAGGAGTGGAGAGGGAAGATATTGAATGGGAAGTGGAAGAAGACTCTGGCGAGGAAAAAGTATGGGAAGTGTAGGAACAAGTATTGAAATGGAAGTAGATAGTGTAGTAGGTGTTGAAAAAAGTGTTTGAAAAGAAAATAGAGATTCAAAAGCTTGAAAAGGAAATAGAGATTCACTCTCTTACATAAGGCTAGTAAGAGAGTGATAGAGTAAGGTAAGAGTAGTTTCAATTATACAACAGTCCTTGCATTTTGCACGAGCATTCTTTGTTGGAGTATGGGGGCAACGAGAGACAATTATGAATATCCAAATATTGAAATAATTTTGAGGAGGGCGAAATTCACCACACTAGTTGGACTGAAAAGATTTAATTGAAACATTGAATTGATTTATCACCATTTCATGAAATTGAATGAAAGTGGAGTAAATGGCATCTTTAGTTAGAAGGAATATGTCCATGTATATCTAGGGTAATCATCTATAAAATTACAAAGTATCGAGCATCTGTGCAAGAGATCTCCGAGGAAAGACCCTAGTGATCAGAATGAATCAAATCAAAAGGGGAATTAGCCCTAGAATCAGCGAGAGTAAAAGGAAGTCTATGAGATTTGCTTAAATGGCATTCATTATGTTAGTGAATTTCTACACTTTTATGCAAGTGCACGTATCGCTTCAAGTAGTAAAAATATCGATCCCACGAGGATATTCTTAATTGAATTAATTGCTATAAAAATCTTATGAAAATATTAAAATGATAAATGAAAATAATTATAATTAAAATCTGAATGATGATGTAACAAAAGAAAACAGGATAAACGAGATAAAATCAGTAAATGGAAGCCTTGGCTAGGATCGATTTCTTCATAACGATAATTTTACTACTGATGCTCTAGTGATGCTCTGCAGCATTGCCTATGAACAGTAAGAATTAAATAATTCTAGGATTCTTTCCAATTGCCTAGGTAAATTCAATTTAGAATTTCTCTCAATCTTGAAGGAATGTAACTAACATTGAATTTT
Source organism: Begonia masoniana (assembly GCA_022432975.1). Classification (NCBI taxonomy): domain Eukaryota; kingdom Viridiplantae; phylum Streptophyta; class Magnoliopsida; order Cucurbitales; family Begoniaceae; genus Begonia; species Begonia masoniana. Next base: position 37,256,989 of record CM039503.1, on the reverse strand, counting down.
CTCATTGCCCTATTCTTATTGCCAATCGAATCAATGCTAACTATATTGTAACAATTTAAACCGATTAATTATTCGTGCATCTTAGAATTTATATTTATCTTTCGATACAATATAAACATGGATCATCAATCTATATATCGATATGATCTGAATTAATCAAGAAATATCACAAATAATTGTTCAATAAACAAGTGCATAAACAAAATCGAGATCATAGCAAAATTCGTGACGAATACTATCGTCCTAACCAAGTAATGAGTTTAGCTACTAGACATAATTAAATAAAATTCAAAACAATAGTGTTAGTAAAATCATAAACAGTAAAAAGAAAAAAAGAAGAAGATCCAAAGAATGTCGTCGGTCTTCTTCTCCTGATCCAGAGCTCTCTTCTTCTTTCTCGTAAAATCACCTTTTTTGTTCTGCATGTGATACCCCTTTTCTCTCTTCAATCTCCTTTATTTTTGTAACACCCGACAACTTCGGCAGGTGAACTTTCTTTTAACGCAACTGAATTAACTGCCATCCATGCATATATTTCCTTGATTGAAAATTTGGGCGCCAAAGTTTAATTAGTCCTTGTTATAAAATTAGGTTTGGTGGCAAACTTGTAAATAGCCTAGCTCAATAGTGTATAAATAGAAAATGAAAAATCCTAAAACCTCACAAAAACCTCCCTCAGCCGACTTTCCCCTTTCAGCCAACTCTCTTTCCCTCAGCTCCCTTCTCTGTTCTTCCTCCAGTGATCGACTCCCTTCGGATTTCTTCCGATTCTCCAAGCTCGAGGTAAGACTTGGACAATGTGCTTACTGATTAGTCGTTTAAGAGTTGATTAGAGATTTAGATTCGGGTTTTCTGATGAAGTTGATGTATCATTGTAGATATAGCTATTAATATAGCATTTATGATTTGCTGTAGATAATAAGTAGAAATGATGAATGTTGGCTGAGTCTGGGTAGTTGGTAAACCCGAACACCATTATTGTTTAGCTAAGTTTTTATGCACACTAGGTGACTGTTATAATGCTCGAATGAAAATGAGTTAGACTTCTAGGATATAAACACTTAGCTAGAGAGCTACCATTCTGGAATATTAGACTACTTAGGATTTGTTTTCTTACATTAATACGTTAAATGACTTAGGTAAGAAGAAGCTCCAAGTGAAGAAAGACATTGCTAAGGAATCCAGGTAAGTGAGTGTGTTAAGATTTCTGGCCATTAGGGCCCTACATCACAAGGGTAGTAGGTTGAGTTTGTTTCTGATATTCGATTATGTTTGAGAAGTCGTCTGTTTTAGTAAAATGTTTGCATTAGTGTATGCTCTGTTTTCTGACGAACGACTCCTTCCATGGTCTCATGTTTTGAGGATGTTTGTGTTCATGCATCATGATTTATTTACAGAGTATACAAAGTGCCTTACACGCATACTCCTTTATAAATGAAACAAGAAAACGAAACGTATGAAACCTTGATTAAGTGAGGGTTGGGGGCGGTACTGGCCATGTCACTGTCCAGGGATGGACCATGATTCTGGCCTGTATAGGCCATGTACTCGCACTCCGCCTACCCCCCTTCGGCACCAACTCCTCCTTAATCCATGATATGAAAATGATGAACAAGTGTATGATTCCCACTCTTTGAAAATGAACGAGAACATAAGCATGATTTTCGATTCGAGTAAGAGATGTGAACATGATCTTATTGAGTATGCATGTATTTGTTACACTCCTTACTAAGTATTAGGCTTATAGTTCGAACCTTATGATGTAGGTGACAAAACAGCAGGTGAGGACTTCACTCTAGAAGAAAATGCTTAGGTCTGGTTGCTAGTTGATGCTCGTGGCGATGATTTGTGACTGAGGAACGATTTTTAACCCGTGGTGTGTTGCTCGTAATATGCTTTTTTTTTAGTAAGGTCTAAGATATTGAAACATGAGTATGATGAAGTTTTCTTATGATGAAGAATACCGGGATTGTTTGATACAGTTTCGTGTTTAAAGAAGATTTTAAGACTAAAGGTTCATTTGATTTCTTTAAGTCTTCCGTTATGTATTTAAGTTAAGAATTTTCGATGTTTATGTGTCTGGGGATTTTTATAAAAGGGGTGAGTTTATAGAAGAACAGAGTTTTGAAATGTCAACTTCAACCGGTAATCGGTGGATGTTGAGTGTTGTTGTGAGCGGTGGATGTCATCTGCTGAGTTAATGAAATCACGTGGGTAACACGTCGTCTGAGCGGTAGATGTATTCAGTGAGTGTTATCGATCGGTAGATGTAAGTAGAAAGTTGTCGTTTTGTGATCGGTAGATGGGCTTGTGAGTTTTGTTGTTTGTGATCGGTAGATGTGGCTTGTGAGTTTTGTCGTTTTGTGATCGTGATCGGTAGATGTGGCTTGTGAGTTTTGTCGTTTTGTGATCGGTAGATGTGGCTTGTGAGTTTTGTCGTTTTGTGATCGGTAGATGTGGCTTGTGAGTTTTGTCGTTTTGTGATCGGTAGATGTGGCTTGTGAGTTTTGTCGTTTTGTGATCGGTAGATGTGGCTTGTGAGTTTTGTCGTTTTGTGATCGGTAGATGTGGCTTGTGAGTTTTGTCGTTTTGTGATCGGTAGATGTGGCTTGTGAGTTTTGTCGTTTTGTGATCGGTAGATGTGGCTTGTGAGTTTTGTCGTTTTGTGATCGGTAGATGTGGCTTGTGAGTTTTGTCGTTTTGTGATCGGTAGATGTGGCTTGTGAGTTTTGTCGTTTTGTGATCGGTAGATGTGGCTTGTGAGTTTTGTCGTTTTGTGATCGGTAGATGTGGCTTGTGAGTTTTGTCGTTTTGTGATCGGTAGATGTGGCTTGTGAGTTTTGTCGTTTTGTGATCGGTAGATGTGGCTTGTCGTCTACGAGTTAATGAAATCAGTGGGTAACACGTGGTCTTACTGGTGGATGCTGGGTGACTGAGTCATCTGGCTGACATCATCGGTGACGTGGGATTTTACTGTTGAGCAGTGGATGACGCTCGATAGAGTTGAGCGGTGGATGTAAACAAACAGAGGTTAATCGATTGTCTATTGATTCTTTTCTTTAAATAGACATTTCCCCAATTGATTTTAAACGTCTTCGAATTTGATTGGAATTTCTTTAAAAATGTATTTATATATATACAAAAAAAAAAGAATTGGGTTGACATTTTGATTACGAATATGATTATACGAAATTCTCGACCCATCGGGTTTTGGGTTGTGACAACTATGGTATCAGAGCGACCTGGGTTTAAAAAAAAATCGGTTCTGTAGACTGCCTACTAGCACAAATTATCACATGAGTACTCTCCAGCAACTGTAAGTGTTTACGATTTTAATAATGTCATTCAAAGTTAAGATGTGTTTATGATAATATGTTAGGACTTCCAAGATGGTGAGAGGTCAACAGAGAGAAGGCAACGAGGATAGTAACTGTAATATCTGTTTTGTACGGACCTTTTATTATATTATTATTATTATTGTTATTGGCATTTTTGTAATTATGTCAAATCAGGTCCGATTTACGAAAGGAAAGCGTCATTACGATTCTAACGAATAATAAGAATTTTAAGGAATTTACGGGAATTTTCAGAGATCAAACGCTATATTTCGAGTAAATACACTTTTCGTAGCGTAAAAGACGTTCTCGTAAAAATAGGAAACGAGGTCCGAATCGCGAACGGACAGTCTTAATAGAGCCCTGGTAATGAATGGGAATCATTGGCAAGATATGGAGTTTTCGAGAATCCGAATCGTTGGACGATTAACGAAACGAACGACGAAATCAATATAAAAATCAAAGAAGGGCAAAACGGTAATTTGTAAAATCAATTTTATAAAACATCACAAAACATTTCTTTTTCCTCACTTCTCTCTTTCTTTTTCTTCTTCTCTCTGGATCACACGAACAGAGAAGGGTTTCTTCTCTCGGCCGATCGACGCCATCTTCAATCCGAGCTCCGTCCGACCTCCGTTCCTCCTCCGTCCTTCACGGTTTCTTCTCCTCTCGCTACCCTCGGTATGTAGCCCCAATCTCTAAGCGTTTATTTCGAGTTTTCGGTTCGATTTAGGGTTAGGGTTACAAATAGGGTTTCGATGAAAAACGCGATTTAGGGCTCGTAATTAATAGGTTAGCCATGATTAAGCATGTATTGAACGTATTGGACGTTATTGGACGAAGATAAACCAATTTGTGAAAAAGTATAAATTATAGAATTTTCGGGTTTTTGGAAATAACTCGTAATATGGATTTCCAGATTTATCAAGCGTTATGTCGTTGTTTAAAAGCTTCGATTTGTTAGATTAAGGACTTTATTAGTTTGGACATTTAATCGTTTAAATTGGTTTTAACGACAAATATCGTGTTTTGTCTCAGACACGACTACCGTGGACGAAGTTTGAGATCCAGCGCGCTCAAGGTAAGTTCTCGTGATTTGCTTGACCGAAAGGTCTACACCATACTCGTCGTCGTATCAAGGATCCTTGAGGGTTCCTTGTTTTACGTTGTTTAGGTTGGGTAGTTAGGTTATGTTGTATTGTCTGGTTGATATGTATATTGTTTGTTTACTTTCCGCCGATATGAACTGTTCATGCATCACGGTTTTCGAAAGTCATGAAAATGAATTTCTACACGTGCTTTTAAAAAAAAAAAAGGAACGTATATCTGAAATGAAATCTGTAACGAAATCTGAATGAATAAACGTGTCTGTCTGTGACGTAATGAATCTGTAATCTGTAATTCTGTATCTGTAATCTGAATGGGACGTATATCTGAAATGAAATCTGTAACGTAATCTGAATGAATAAACGTAATCTGTCTGTATCTGGTCACGCGGGATGGGGCTCAGGCACGGCTGTGCGTGTTGCAAGCGTGTACCCCCCCTCTCTAGGTGGAAAGGGTAGTCCGATCGCTGGATGGGCCCTCTCCGCTTAGTGGGTAGAGGTTTCGGTGACAATTCTGTCTGTCTGTGACGTAATGAATCTTTAATCTGTAATTCTGTATCTGTAATCTGAATCTGAGCATGATTTCTGAATGGCATACGCACGCATGCATCTGCATTTACGTAGCTTACTGAGATTTCAATATCTCATATGTGTCTGTATGGTGTAGGTGATCTGCTAGGTTACGTTGACCCAGGTGAGGATGATATTCCTCCTCCTGACGTAGGAGCAGCTGATGGATGATGCTCGTGGGAGTGCGCTGAGTAGTCGAGGCGCGATATGACCCGTGGGGATGTATGTATGGACTCTGGGGTTATTTTGGGATGTGTGATCTGATAACTGTATAGAATATTTAGGTTGTTTGGATCTGGATAGGGATTAGATAACGTTTTGGTAATTGTATGTAAAACGTTTTGGTTTAAATTGTTTGATGAACGTTATAAAATGTTTTGGTTTAGAACCGCTATTTAAACGTTATAGAAATTCTGGAATTGTTTGGTTGTTTAAATTAAGTGTTATGAATTGTTTGTGGGTTGTTACGGATAGCTCGGTTTTTAGAGCTATCCACGCAGTCGGATTTCGCAAAGCCTGACTCGAGTCGATTGAACTTAGAATACGTTTTAGTTTAATTGATTTGATGTAGGTGGTAAATTATGGTAATTGTTGGCGTGAAAAAGTGTAAGTTTTGCTCTCTGGAAATCGGATTCCAGAGAGCAAAACGTTGAAGTGTAAGCATGAAAGAATGGTGAAAGAATGGTGAAGTGCGTTGAAGTGCTGGAGTGTTTGAAGGAGGATCGCTGCATAGCATGCAGCGATCGATTTCTGCTGCGATCGATTTCTGCTGAAAAGCAGAAATCGATCGCATGCAGCGATCGATCTTTGTCTTTTACAGAGATCGATCGCTGCCTCCTTTTGGCAGCCCCATTTCCGATTCTTCCCCTCCTTTAGTTTTTATTAAATATTTAAATGTTTTAAGTTTTATTTGTTAATAGTTTTAGTTTATATTTGAAACGATTTACCAAACGAACTTCGATTTCGATTCCGGTTTCGGTTTCGATTTCAATTCCGCTTTAACGTTAGGTTTTAAAGTTTTATTTTAAAAATGTAAAATAGAAATGAAAAATTTATACGGGTAAATGGGTACGGACTTAGGGTCGTTACAGTAACACTATTGCCCATTTAACGGAGTTGGTGATTCGCCAATCCCGCCAAATCGAGCAGCTTGTGGCCACTAGAGAAGAGCAAGGGAACTCTAGTTCGAATGCAACCCATGACCATGGAAGCGAACATTTTCACCGGCTTTGACCTCCGGTATTTAATGGTCAAGTTTCGGATCCTATCTATGCTGAGGAATGGATTCGTACAATCGAGGATATGTTCATGTATGCCAAGGTCGAAGAGGGGGACAAGATCACATGTGCTGTTTTTCACCTTGCACTGGGTGCAAGGCATTGATGGGATTCAATTAAGAGCACTACGAACATGGAAACTATGACTTAGGCGTGGTTCAAGATGACCTTCTTTGATAAGTACTTCAACCGAGCGGTTCGGGCTAGCAAAAAGATGGAGTTTATGCAGCTACACAGAACCGGTTCTTTGGTGAACTACATTTGTATGTTCGAAGCATTGTCACGATTTGCACCCCGCTTGGTGGATGATGAAGAAGACAAGATTCACCAATTCGTTCAATGGTTGAAACCAAATCTTTTCAGGGGAGTGAAGACTGCAGGGATCCACAATGTACCCTATTCTGAGGTGGCAACCAAGGCTTTAGAACTGGAAGAGGTAGAAATAGCTATGCAAGGACAGCGCAAGCCGCCAAGGAAGATGGTCGTCGGTGTGCAGTCACAACCGCTGCAGAACAAAGGTGGTTGGCAGCATCAACAGAGAAGCATCAAAAGGCCCTACAACACCAATGACGATCGAGGAAAAGGAAAGTGGCCTCAAGGGACTCCTCGAGTTCCTCAAGCTCCTCAGGCCCTGCTATGTTCCATCTGCCAGAAGAACCATCATGGCGAATGCAAACTATACACGGGCCGCTGTTATAGGTGCGATAAGGTTGGCCATGTTGTTAGGGATTGTCCAATGCCGCCGGATGTGAATCGTACGAGGGTGGCACCTAGAGTTTTCGCCATGATGGAAGGTGATGATTGTTGTGCATAAATGACACCACGCAAGTGCACGTATCGCAATTCAAGTAGTACAAAAATATCGATCCCACGAGGACAAAATTTAATCAATCTTAAATTATTTATGGAATAGTAATTTAAATTCAGAGAAATTAATATTCAAATATGACAATAATGAAAACCGAACCAATTTATATGACTAGATAATTAGAAATGGCTTCGATTTGATTTCCTTCACCAATTGATTTCTTACTACAAATATTGTATGGAACGCTATAGTTTTATGTTAAATGACTAGAATTTCCTCATGAATCAAGGCTTGGTCTATGCTCTTGATTAATTCTTTTTCATATTATTTTTCAGACTTATGAAAAAATCAATACAATCTAGAATTCCACTTAAGCGTTATTCTATATATCACATGAATTTAAGCAACCATTATGATAATACTTATAATTGATACTTGTCACATGCATCAATTATTCATGCAATTCAATACACGTCTCAATAACTATTTCATGGCGTCTAAAATAACATCCTAGTATTTATTCATGTGGCGTGCATAAAATAAATTAATCACTAAAAACATATTGAATTGTTTAACATAAATCAATAACATTCCGCAAGAAATCAAAGGTTTAGTACTCTCTCATCTAGCCAAAAGAGAATTAGTTCATAAGAAATAAAGAAACTAAACAATCCATAGAATAAAAAAAATAAGAAAAATGAAGAAGAAGAATAGAAATTTGGTGGAGCCTTCTCTGTTGAAAATCGTCCTCCCTTTGCTGAATGACCTTCTCTCCCTTCAAAATCCTTCCTTTATGTTCCTCTTCTTTGTGTTCTGCGTTTCCAGCCCACCTTCTCTCTCCTCCTTGATTCTCTTTAATTTGTTTTTAATTTCCTTGATTTTTGCCTTCTATTTCTCTCTTTTCTCCTTGAGCTTTTGAATTTGAATTTTCTCGCTATTCACGTATAAAATAACTCTAATTTTCACATGTGTTTCCATCTTTTAAATCTTCCACATCATCAGTAATCTGCAAATAAAAATAATTAGTGATAATTATGTAATATCCGGTTTGATTTTATTGTTATTATATTATTAGTGGCATTTTTGGTAAATATGTCAAATCAGGTCCGTTTTACAAAAAGAAAGTGTCATTACGATTCTAACGAATAATAAGAATTTTAAGGAATTTACGGAGATTTTCGGAGATCAAACACTATATTCCGAGTAAATACGCTTCTAGTAACGTAAAGGACGTTTTAGTAAAAATAGTAAACAATGTCCAAATTACGAACGGACAGTTTTATTAAATCTCAAATATTAAGTTGAGCTTATTGGGGAAGTTTGGAAGTTCGGAGGAACCGAATAGCTAAACGATTAACGAACCGAATGACGAAACTAATATAAAAACTTAAGAAAGGGCAAGATCGTCATTTGAACATTTAACTTTTATTATTTGTTAAAAAGGCAAAATGCCTTTGTGATTTTCTACGAAAATCACTTTCCAGAGAAGTGTTCTTCTCTGTTTCTTCCTCCCTCCCTCGCGCAAACCTCTCTGGCCGCGGCGATCCAACGAGCTCCGACCTCCGATTTCTCTTCCGTTCCTCGTCATTTCTTCTCCTCTCGCTACCCTCGGTATGTAGCTTTAGTCTTGGGTCGTTTATTTCGAGTTTTGGTTCGATTTAGGGTTAGGGTTTAAATTAGGTTTTCCGTTAAAAAACGCGATTTAGGCTTCGTAATTAATAGGTTAGCTATAATTACGTATATAGTGAACGTATTGAACGTTATTGGACGAAGAAAAGTCGAATTGCGAAAAAGTTATAAATTGGTAAAATTTCGGGTTTTTAGGAAAAACTCGTCATTTAAGATTTCGGATTATCGAGCTTTAATTAACGTTCGAAATGCTTTAATTAGCTAAGTTGGAATTTTAGGAAAATTCTATAGTTAAGGATTTCGTGATTTGGACGTTTATAGTATAAATCGGTTCTAACTATGAATATCGTGTTTTCTCAGACACACGACTCCCGTGGACGAAGCTAGTGATTCAGTGCGCTCCAGGTAAGTTTTCGTGACTTACTTTGACCCAAAGGTCTGCACCATACTCCGTCGTCGTCTCGAGAATACTCGAGGAACTGTTTGTTTTAGGTTATTCTGGTTGGGTAGTTAGGTTAGTTGTTTATAGGTTCTGCTTTACTGCCATGAATGTATGCACGTTGGTTGTTTACTTTCTGCTTATATGAACTGTTCATGCATCACGGATTTCAAATGTCATGAAAATGGATTTCCGCACGTGTTTTAAGAAAAGAAAGGTAATCTGTAATTAATGAACGTAATCTGTAATTAATGAATGTAATCTGTTTCTGGTTACGCGAGGTGGGGCTCAGGCATGGCTGTTGGTTTTTTTTTTGAGCATGTACCCCCCCCCCCCATCTAAGTGGAAAGTGGTAGTTCGACCGCGGAATGTATCCTTTCCATTTAGTGGGCTGAGATCTCGGTGACAATTCTGTCTGTGACGTAATGTATCTGTGAATGTATCTGTAAATGAATCTGTAAAGGCATTGGTAAATGAATCTGAATTGGTAATCTGAACGTTTTCTGAATGGCATACGCACGCATGCATGCATCTGCATTTACGTAGCTTACTGAGATTTTGTATCTCACATGTGTCTGTATGGTGTAGGTAATCTCTTAGGCGATATTGAGCCAGGTGAGGACGACGTTCCTCCTCCTGACGAGGGATGCAGTTGATGGATGATGGCCGTGGGAGTGCGCTGAGCAGTCGAGGCGCTTTTGACCCGAGGGGATCGTCTATGTATGTATGGACTCTGAGGGTTTTTGGGATATTTTGGTCTGATAACGTTATAGATATTATAGGATGTTTTTAAGTAATGACGTTTGTTTTGAAATTCTGGAAATGTTTGGGTTGTTGATTTAAATGTTTTGAAATGTTTTGAAATGGTTTAGGTTGTTACGGATAGGCTCGGTTTTTAGAGCTATCCACGCAGTTGGACTTCGTAAAGTCTGACGCGAGTTGGTTGAGTTAACGCATAAATTCACTTGGTTTAAAGATGTAAAAGTGGTATAGAATGATAAATGTTGAAGTGTTTAGGGTGATAGAAGTGGTGAAGGAATGCTCTCTGGAATCATGTTCCAGAGAGGAGAAAGTAGTGAAGTGTATTGCTCTCTGGAATCGGATTCCAGAGAGTTGTGATTGTGTTCTGCTCTCTGGAATTCCAGAGAGCTAAGTATTGAACGAAAAATGAACGAAAATAGAAGGAAGAAACCAGGGAGAAGTCTGATCGCTTGGGTGGTCGCTGCATAAGGGGTGCAGCGATCGATCTCTGCAGCAAGTAGAGATCGATCGCTGCCCTGCTTGCTGCTTTGGCAGCATATGCGGCGATCGATCTCTGCCTTTGGCAGAGATCGATCGCTGCTTGGGCAGTGATCTCACCATCAGCGATCGGTCTCTGCCTTCAGCAGAGACCGATCGCTGCTTGATCAATACATGGCAGCGATCAGTCGCTGCTGCGCACAGCGCCTGATCGCTGCTTGATATTTTGGGGGCAGAATCCCAATTCTGCCCTCCCACTTTTCTGCATGGTTTTAAATGTTTAATTTAATGTTTTAAGTTTCTTTTATTAATTGTTTTATAGTTGTTTTAAATGACAGGTTCCATTTTAATTCTGATTTCAGTTTTGATTTCAACTACAGTTTTAATTCCGCACAAAGTTTTATTTAAAGTAAAGGAAAGTAATAAGTATAGAAAAAAAAATGTATGGAAATACGGGTACGGTATTAGGGGTGTTACAGTTATGGTATCAGAGCCCCCGGGTTTTAAAATCGATTCTGTAGACTGCTCGACTGCGCAGCCACTACGCGGACATCCTTCATCAACTGTAAGTCTGTTTACTGCTTTGTTTGATTTCAGTTTCTTAGGATTACTTGTTTTAAATTCTGTAGGATTTTTTATAAATATGGTTCGAGGAAGAGATCCTAGAGACGACGCGATGGATCGTCTTACAGACTTGATAGACCGCCAGTCCCAGCATATGGACCGGCAAGCGCAGCAAATTACAGATTTAGTAAATCGGGAGACTCAGCGAGAGACCCAGAGAGCCCAGGATTTAGTGGTTCCTAGCAATCAGGGCATGCAGAAGTTCCAGAGTCTACGACCTCCTGTATTCGAGGGCCAGTCATCGGATCCGACACGTGCCGAGGAGTGGATCCGAGTTATGGAGGATATGTTGACTTATGCCGAGGTAGGGAACGGGAACAAGGTGGCTTATGCTACCTTTCACTTGGCTATGGATGCCCGTTTCTGGTGGGATTCGATCAAGGTGACGACAGACGTATCAGTTATGACTTGGGAGCGGTTCAAGTTTTTATTCTTCGACAAGTATTTCAGCCGTACTGCGAGAGTGGCCAAGAGGAACGAGTTTATGCAGCTGAGACAGACGGGTTCAGTTGCTGACTATATTCGGAGGTTTGAGGCTTTATCGCGATTTGCACCGCGCCTTGTCAGCGATAACGATGAGAAGGTGCACCAGTTTATGGAGGGACTTAATCCGGAGTTACGGATGCACGTTGTGGTCTCAGGTATTATCGACGTACCCTTTTCTGACATCACAGCTAGGGCTCTGGATATCGAGGCTGCCAGGGCCACTTGTATTAGACCGAGGGAGCCAGCGAAGGGCTTCTTTCGGGAGATTCGTCCTCAGTCGCAGAACCGAGGATTTCAGCCTAGAGCACAGCCGCCCCAGCCACAGCAGAGGGGTGTGAAGAGACTTCTAGAGGGAGGTAACGATCGGGGCAAGGGGAAACAAATTCAGGGAGCTTCTCAGATGCCATGGTGCCCCTTTTGTCAGAAGGAGCACAGTGGAGAGTGTCGAGTTGGCTCTAATAAGTGCTACAGATGTGGTGGAGTCGGCCACTTTGTTAGAGATTGTCCACACCCGGGCCGAGATCAGCTAGGTGGAGATCAGCGGAGAGTTACGCCGAGGGTCTTCGCACTTATTGAGCCGGGCAGTGTGGATGACGAGGATCAGCCTGCCGTGATTGCAGGTACTATTTTGCTTATGGGCGCTACTGTTTTCACTTTGATGGATACCGGAGCTACGCACTCCTTCGTATCGACAGCATGCATGACTAGATTGGGGCTAAAGTCTGAGTTAGCTGGGGTTGAGTATAGTGTGATGCTGCCTTCGGGAGAGCATATGCGTTCAGATCGTATTCTCCAGGGCAATATCGTCTCGGTGGGGAGTATTACCCTTTATGCTCGGTTGATAGTTATGAGCATAGAGCGGTATGATCTTATTTTGGGGATGGACTGGCTGGCACAGCACTTCGCCACCATCGATTGTCGCTCCGGGATTGTGACCTTCCGACCCCCGGACAGAGCCCAGTTTTCTTATCAGGCGATGAACCGATCTAGCGGATCGCCTATCTCTTATTCTATGGAGGTCAGAGAGCAGTTCCAAGGTGCGTGCTCTATTTATTTGGCCTCAGTTTTCGATATTCAGTTGCTCAGCGGATTACAGCCGAGCGACATTCCTATTGTCAGAGAGTTCTCTGATATATTCCTTGATGATCTTCCCGGATTACCGCCGGACCGGGAGATCGAGTTCACGATTGATGTATATCCTAACACTGCGCCGACGTTTAAGAATCCGTACAGATTAGCACCTGCTGAGTTGAGAGAGTTGAGGACTCAGCTTGACGAGCTATTAGAGAAGGGTTTCATCCGACCCAGCGTTTCACCCTGGGGTGCGCCCGTTTTGTTTGTTAAAAAGAAAGACGGGACCCTCAGGATGTGTATTGATTATAGGGAGCTGAACAAGTTGACAGTGAAGAACAAGTATCCGCTGCCCAGGATCGACGATTTGTTTGATCAGCTACAGGGTGCCCGAGTATTCTCCAGGATTGACCTGCGCTCGGGTTACTATCAGCTGAAGGTCCGAAGGGATGACGTGCCAAAGACCGCGTTCAGGACGAGGTATGGGCATTATGAGTTCCTCGTCATGTCATTTGGGCTCACTAATGCTCCTGCAGCGTTCATGGATCTGATGAACCGTGTCTTCAGAGAGTATCTGGACAAGTTTGTAGTGGTATTTATTGACGACATCCTCATCTACTCTAAGACGAGGGAGGAGCATGAGGAGCATCTACGGATTGTTCTGCAGCTATTGAGTCAGCGCCAACTCTATCCGAAGTTTTCGAAGTGCGAATTCTGGCTGGACCGAGTGAGTTTCCTAGGCCATATCATATCACAGGACGGAGTTTCTGTGGATCCGAGCAAAGTCCAGGCGGTCAGAGATTGGCCGCAGCCGAAGAACGTACGTGAGGTGCGTGGATTTCTCGGATTGGCCGGTTACTACCGGAAGTTTATTCAGGGATTCTCGAAGATCGCACTTCCCTTATCACGCTTGACTCGGAAGAGTGAGAGATTTATATGGTCGTCTGCTTGCGATGACAGTTTTGCAGAGTTAAAGCAGAGATTGACCACCGCTCCAGTGCTGGTACTGCCTATTGAAGGTGTCAGATTCAGTATCTATTGCGATGCATCTGGAGTGGGACTGGGTTGTGTGCTGATGCAAGAGGGGAAAGTTGTTTCTTATGCTTCTCGGCAGCTGAAGCCGTACGAGCAGAACTACCCCACGCATGATCTTGAGCTAGCAGCTGTGGTCTTCGCACTGAAGATATGGAGACATTACTTATATGGGCAGCAGTGCGAGATATTCTCCGACCACAAGAGCTTGAAATACTTATTTACGCAGAAGGAGCTGAATATGCGGCAACGCAGGTGGCTTGAGTTCGTTAAGGACTATGATTTTGATATCAAGTACCACCCAGGGAAGGCGAACAAGGTAGCTGATGCCTTGAGTAGAGTGCCTTCTGCGAGTCAGCCTTCTTTAGCAACGATGTCAGTTACGCTGCGGTCTGAGATCGAGAGGTTTGACGTGGAGATAGTGGCAGAGTTGTCCAGCATGCTCGCTAGTATTTCTCTCAGGCCGACTCTTCTGGATCGTATACGTGAGGCTCAGCTGACTGATTCGGAGTGTATGGAGCTTCGATCTAGCATGGTATTGGGAGACTCGTCGGATTTTCATCTATCAGAGGATGGTATTCTGAAGTTTCGGCAAAGGTGGTACGTGCCTAGCGACGAGAGTCTGAGGAAGGAGATATTGGCTGAGGCACATTCTTCAGCTTATTCTGTGCACCCGGGAAGTACCAAGATGTACCGGGACTTACGGCAGCACTTCTGGTGGCCAGGTATGAAGAGAGAGGTTGCCCAGTACGTCGAAACCTGTTTAGTTTGTCAACAGGTTAAGGCGGAGCACCAGAGACCGGCCGGTACATTATTACCACTGCCGATTCCGGAGTGGAAGTGGGAGCAAATCTCTATGGACTTCATTGTGGGGCTCCCGAGGACTACACGAGGACATGATGGCATTTGGGTTATTGTGGACCGATTGACAAAGTCGGCTCACTTCTTGCCCGTGAAGATGTCGTCATCTATGGATCAGCTTGCCGAGCTCTATGTGCAGGAGATTGTTAGATTGCACGGAGTTCCAATTTCTATAGTTTCTGACAGAGATCCTAGATTTACCTCGAAGTTCTGGAAGAGTTTACACCGAGCTATGGGGACTCAGCTAGATTTCAGCACAGCGTTTCATCCTCAGACCGACGGTCAGACGGAGAGGACGAACCAGATTCTTGAGGATATGCTCAGGGCGTGTGTGCTGGAGTTTCAGGGCTCTTGGAGCCGCTATTTGCCGCTGATCGAGTTCTCGTATAATAACAGCTTCCAGGCTACTATTGGCATGGCTCCATATGAGGCTCTGTATGGTCGGAAGTGTAGGTCTCCATTACATTGGGACGAGGTTGGTGAGGCCAGCATCGTTGGTCCTGAGATCTTACAGCAAACGGCGGATAAGATTGCCGTTATCCGACAGCGCATTCAGGTAGCTCAGAGCCGGCAGAAGAGTTATGCCGACACGAGACGACGAGAGCTGGAGTTTGAGGAAGGCGACGAGGTTTATTTGAAGGTTTCTCCATTCAAAGGCGTCGCGAGATTTGGAAGGAGGGGTAAGCTGAACCCTCGGCATGTGGGACCCTTTCCTATTCTGAAGAGGGTCAGGAAGTTGGCATACAGATTACAGCTTCCGGCATCTATGGAGGGTATCCACGACGTGTTCCACGTATCTATGCTTCGGAGGTGTTTGCGTGATCCATCTCATGCCGTGGAGACTACAGAGATCGAGGTACAGCCTACCTTGACTTATGAGGTTAGGCCGGTACGTATTTTGGAGTATTCCACCAAGATTCTGCGCAACAAGGAGATTCCGCTGGTCAAAGTCCTTTGGCGGAACCATGAGGTGGAGGAGGCGACTTGGGAACGACAGCAGGACATGATGACTGAGTACCCCAAGTTGTTTGAGTAAGTCATTTGTATGATTTAATTTTGTGGACAAAATTCTGAATAAGGAGGGTGGAATGTAATATCCGGTTTGTACGGACCTTTGATTTTATTGTTATTATATTATTAGTGGCATTTTTGGTAAATATGTCAAATCAGGTCCGTTTTACAAAAAGAAAGTGTCATTACGATTCTAACGAATAATAAGAATTTTAAGGAATTTACGGAGATTTTCGGAGATCAAACACTATATTCCGAGTAAATACGCTTCTAGTAACGTAAAGGACGTTTTAGTAAAAATAGTAAACAATGTCCAAATTACGAACGGACAGTTTTATTAAATCTCAAATATTAAGTTGAGCTTATTGGGGAAGTTTGGAAGTTCGGAGGAACCGAATAGCTAAACGATTAACGAACCGAATGACGAAACTAATATAAAAACTTAAGAAAGGGCAAGATCGTCATTTGAACATTTAACTTTTATTATTTGTTAAAAAGGCAAAATGCCTTTGTGATTTTCTACGAAAATCACTTTCCAGAGAAGTGTTCTTCTCTGTTTCTTCCTCCCTCCCTCGCGCAAACCTCTCTGGCCGCGGCGATCCAACGAGCTCCGACCTCCGATTTCTCTTCCGTTCCTCGTCATTTCTTCTCCTCTCGCTACCCTCGGTATGTAGCTTTAGTCTTGGGTCGTTTATTTCGAGTTTTGGTTCGATTTAGGGTTAGGGTTTAAATTAGGTTTTCCGTTAAAAAACGCGATTTAGGCTTCGTAATTAATAGGTTAGCTATAATTACGTATATAGTGAACGTATTGAACGTTATTGGACGAAGAAAAGTCGAATTGCGAAAAAGTTATAAATTGGTAAAATTTCGGGTTTTTAGGAAAAACTCGTCATTTAAGATTTCGGATTATCGAGCTTTAATTAACGTTCGAAATGCTTTAATTAGCTAAGTTGGAATTTTAGGAAAATTCTATAGTTAAGGATTTCGTGATTTGGACGTTTATAGTATAAATCGGTTCTAACTATGAATATCGTGTTTTCTCAGACACACGACTCCCGTGGACGAAGCTAGTGATTCAGTGCGCTCCAGGTAAGTTTTCGTGACTTACTTTGACCCAAAGGTCTGCACCATACTCCGTCGTCGTCTCGAGAATACTCGAGGAACTGTTTGTTTTAGGTTATTCTGGTTGGGTAGTTAGGTTAGTTGTTTATAGGTTCTGCTTTACTGCCATGAATGTATGCACGTTGGTTGTTTACTTTCTGCTTATATGAACTGTTCATGCATCACGGATTTCAAATGTCATGAAAATGGATTTCCGCACGTGTTTTAAGAAAAGAAAGGTAATCTGTAATTAATGAACGTAATCTGTAATTAATGAATGTAATCTGTTTCTGGTTACGCGAGGTGGGGCTCAGGCATGGCTGTTGGTTTTTTTTTTTTAGCATGTACCCCCCCCCATCTAAGTGGAAAGTGGTAGTTCGACCGCGGAATGTATCCTTTCCATTTAGTGGGCTGAGATCTCGGTGACAATTCTGTCTGTGACGTAATGTATCTGTGAATGTATCTGTAAATGAATCTGTAAAGGCATTGGTAAATGAATCTGAATTGGTAATCTGAACGTTTTCTGAATGGCATACGCACGCATGCATGCATCTGCATTTACGTAGCTTACTGAGATTTTGTATCTCACATGTGTCTGTATGGTGTAGGTAATCTCTTAGGCGATATTGAGCCAGGTGAGGACGACGTTCCTCCTCCTGACGAGGGATGCAGTTGATGGATGATGGCCGTGGGAGTGCGCTGAGCAGTCGAGGCGCTTTTGACCCGAGGGGATCGTCTATGTATGTATGGACTCTGAGGGTTTTTGGGATATTTTGGTCTGATAACGTTATAGATATTATAGGATGTTTTTAAGTAATGACGTTTGTTTTGAAATTCTGGAAATGTTTGGGTTGTTGATTTAAATGTTTTGAAATGTTTTGAAATGGTTTAGGTTGTTACGGATAGGCTCGGTTTTTAGAGCTATCCACGCAGTTGGACTTCGTAAAGTCTGACGCGAGTTGGTTGAGTTAACGCATAAATTCACTTGGTTTAAAGATGTAAAAGTGGTATAGAATGATAAATGTTGAAGTGTTTAGGGTGATAGAAGTGGTGAAGGAATGCTCTCTGGAATCATGTTCCAGAGAGGAGAAAGTAGTGAAGTGTATTGCTCTCTGGAATCGGATTCCAGAGAGTTGTGATTGTGTTCTGCTCTCTGGAATTCCAGAGAGCTAAGTATTGAACGAAAAATGAACGAAAATAGAAGGAAGAAACCAGGGAGAAGTCTGATCGCTTGGGTGGTCGCTGCATAAGGGGTGCAGCGATCGATCTCTGCAGCAAGTAGAGATCGATCGCTGCCCTGCTTGCTGCTTTGGCAGCATATGCGGCGATCGATCTCTGCCTTTGGCAGAGATCGATCGCTGCTTGGGCAGTGATCTCACCATCAGCGATCGGTCTCTGCCTTCAGCAGAGACCGATCGCTGCTTGATCAATACATGGCAGCGATCAGTCGCTGCTGCGCACAGCGCCTGATCGCTGCTTGATATTTTGGGGGCAGAATCCCAATTCTGCCCTCCCACTTTTCTGCATGGTTTTAAATGTTTAATTTAATGTTTTAAGTTTCTTTTATTAATTGTTTTATAGTTGTTTTAAATGACAGGTTCCATTTTAATTCTGATTTCAGTTTTGATTTCAACTACAGTTTTAATTCCGCACAAAGTTTTATTTAAAGTAAAGGAAAGTAATAAGTATAGAAAAAAAAAATGTATGGAAATACGGGTACGGTATTAGGGGTGTTACAAATTATCTGAAAAATAACACATATTTTTAATAATTGGCAAAGATACTGATGCTGTGGCTTTGCTGCAGCATTCATTGTTAATATATATGCATTACTTTGATTTATCACTCAAATTTCAGCAATTTATAATTAAAAGCACTTGTAGAATAAGTCTTTTTCAAGACTTAACACACCCCAAACTTAATTCATTGCTCGTCCTCGAGTAATGTTTACAAACCAACACAAATTACCATCCACAATGCTTAGGATTGCCCAAAATTCCCAACTCCACAAATATAACAATTTATTGATTATCCAAATTCAAATAAAGTTAGAAAAGCCTCTTAGCAATATACCCCCTCAAATTGTGTGTGTGCATATGTTAGAATTAAAACTTTCTCAAATCACCTAAGTTTTATACAATCATGCTCAATTCAATATTTCATACATAGTGCCATAAATTCTCTCTACTAACAAAAAGTAATTAGAACTTATGATTCATTATTTAATTCTTCTCTAAGTTGATGGGGGAATAATTATTCTCTTTTTTTTTTTTTATTTGTTGACTTCTCTCTAAGTCACATTACCTTTTTACGCGATTGACAACATTTGTGATGAAGGCCTCCGGTTACTCAATAATGTTTCTAAGAGAGATGAAAATATAAGATAATATAGCCAACAATTTGCGATGGAGTTCCTCCCAACGTCCCTCTTTATAATTTTCCACCCATCGAGTATCCAAAAGGCTCACTCGAAATTGAAAGTGGATTAGGGAATCACAAATATTTTTATTTTATTATTTATTTTATTTTTATTTTTTTTTATATTCCCCCAAACTTATCCTTTTTATTTATGAATCCTTTCGATCTAATTTCAAATTGTTTTGTGTTGAGAAGATATAGATCTAGTATAAAATCCTAAATTTGAGACATTAATTTCATAAGCCTAAGGATTTTCGGGAAATTTTTATTTCTAACAAAACGTGTAAAAGGGGATATATTACTTTAAGATGATTCTTCCCTTATTTTAGTTGAATTCTCAATAATTGTTCAATTTTATGGGGTATCGTATTTTAGGCATCATGTTCAACATCAATTTTTTTTTTTATGAGATATTTTCATTCTAACCCGAAAAGAATACACAATAGGCTTCATCTCACCCCCCAAACTTAAAATTGACTATGTCCCCATAGTCAAATAACAAAATTAGATAATAAAATCAAATCTAATGGAGAGGGGTTAGAACTTCCCTGGAATGTTTATTCTTCCTCCTCTTTTTCTTCATTGTTATCTTCTGTGGGTGGCTGACTAGGTGAATTGACAGACTGCAAGGTTGGAGGGAAAACAGGGCTTCGTGGACTGGCTTTGGAATGTATTCATAATGGTGAAATTTCTTTTGGCTGTATATGTCAAGTAGGTCTGCATGTTTGCTTCCATCTTGTCGAGAATATTTCCCATGAATTGTTGTTGAACCTACTTGACAATAATAAGAGTGATAAAACAAAAATTTAAAAACGATAACTAAATAAAAAGAAAACGGTAACCAAATGAAAATGCGATAAAAGAATTTGACAGAACTAAAGCTGCTTATTAAATTTTTTTTCCTGATGCTACTTGCTGCTGCAGCATCCATTTATTTTACCAAAACGAAACTAGAAAATGATACTAAAATTTGGGCTGCCTTCATGTAATGCTTCTTTTTATCCTAACAGCCCTATGTGATTCTACTTTCATGGAGCATCCATTAGAGGGATGGACATATTTCTGTTATCCATCATATTTTCTTCAAAATAGTGCTTAACTCTCTGCCCATTAACCTTGAAAGATTTCCCTGTTGTTTCACTGATTAGTTCCAAAACTCCAAAATCATAAATGGCTGTAATTTTAAATGGACCAGTCCACCTTGACTTCAACTTTCCAGGGAATAGCTTTAGTCTAGAATTATAAAGCAATACTTGTTGCCCCACTTCAAAGATCCTATCCTGGATTTTTTTATCATGCCATCTTTTCACCTTTTCCTTATAAATTACAGCATTCTCGTAAGCATCGAGTTTGAATTCTTCTAGTTCGTTAAGCTGCAACAATCTTTTCTCTCCTGCTGCATCCATGTCCATATTCAATTTAGCTACTGACCAATATGTTTTGTGTAGTAACTCCACTGGTAGGTGGTAGGCTTTTCCAAATACTAAACGAAATGGAGATGTACCAATGGGTGTCTTGAACGCTGTTCTGTATGCCCACAAGGCGTCTGGTAATTTCTCAGCCCAATCTTTTCTGCTTGTATTTATCACCTTCTCCAGAATTCTTTTAATTTCTCTGTTTGATACTTCCGTTTGTCCGTTCGCTTGAGGATGATAAGTTGTGGTCACCTTATGCTTAATTCCATACTTTGCCAATAGTTGCTGAAACTGTTTGTTGCAAAAATGACTGCCTCCATCACTGATGATAGCTCTTGGTGTTCCGAACCGAGTAAAAATATTGCGATGCAAAAACCTTGTAACCACCTTAGCATCATTTGTAGGGAGTGCAATAGCTTCCACCCACTTAGAGACATAGTCCACAGCAAGCAGAATATATTGATTTCCATAGGATGAGGGAAATGGTCCCATAAAATCCCAAACATCAAAAAGCTCTACTTCTAATATATTTGTTAATGGCATTTCATGCTTCCGTGAGATATTTCCCGTTCGTTGACACTTATCACATGCTTTAACAAAATTGTTAGCATCTCGAAATAATGTAGGCCAATACAAACCTGACTGTAAGACTTTTGACGCTGTTCGAATTCCTCCAAAATGTCCTCCGTATGATGCTGCATGGCAATGCTGCAGCACTGCTGTAAATTCAGTTTCTGGAATACATCTTCTCAAAATTTGGTCAGCACATATTTTAAACAAATAAGGATCATCCCAGAAATAATGTCTAACATCTTTTAAAAATTTTTTTTTTGCTGGAACTGAAAATCAAAGGGAATGATACCACTTACAATATAGTTCACAATATCAGCATACCATGGTACTTCTGTGATGTTTAGCAACTGCTCATCTGGAAATTTTTCTGAAATGGGGATTGTTTTGTGAGATGCTTTTTCAGAATCCAACCTTGATAAATGGTCTGCTACTTGATTCTCACTTCCCTTCCGATCTCTGATTTCTAAATCAAATTCTTGGAGTAATAGAACCCATCGAATTAACCTCGGTTTGGCATCCTTTTTTGAAATCAAGTATTTAATCGCTGAATGATCTGTGTATACGACCACTTTGGTACCCAACAAATATTGTCTGAATTTCTCGAAGGCAAAAATCACTGCTAATAGCTCTTTCTCAGTTGTTGTGTAATTGAGTTGTGCTTCAGAGAGTGTTCGGCTTGCGTAGTAAATAGAGTGAAATATTTTTGCCTTTCTTTGTCCAAGTACCACTCCGAGAGCAAAATCACTTGCATCACACATCAGTTCAAATGGTTGTGACCAATCAGGAGCTGCAATTACAGGAGCAGTGGTAAGCTTTTGTTTTAAAACTGAAAAAGCTTGCTGACATGCTTCATCAAAACAGAATGCTTTATTGTTTTCCAGTAAAGAGCAAAGTGGCTTAGAAATTTTGGAAAAATCTTTGATAAATCTTCTGTAAAAACCAGCATGCCCCAGGAAACTTCTTATTCCTTTCACAGTTGTTGGAGGAGGAAGCTTCTCAATTACCTCAATCTTTGCCTTATCAACTTCAATTCCACTTTTAGAAACTCGGTGTCCAAGAACAATGCCTTCAGTCACCATAAAATGGCATTTTTCCCAATTTAATACTAGATCTGTTTCTGTACAGCGTTGAAGCACAACTTCCAGATTTTTCAAGCATGCTTTAAAAGAATCTCCCGTGACTGAAAAATCATCCATGAATATTTCCAAAAAATTTTCGACCATGTCTGAGAAAATAGACATCATGCATCGCTGAAAAGTAGCTGGAGCATTGCACAGTCCGAACGGCATGCGTCTAAATGCGAACGTTCCATACGGGCAAGTGAACGTAGTCTTCTCTTGATCTTCAGGAGAAATGGAAATCTGATTATAGACGGAATATCCATCCAAGAAACAATAATATTCTTTCCCAGCTAGTCGGTCAAGCATCTGATCAATAAATGGCAAAGAAAAATGATCTTTCCTTGTCATTTTATTCAGCTTACGATAATCCATGCATACTCTCCATCCATTTACTGTTCGAGTGGGAATCAATTCATTTTTCTGGTTTGTCACTACCGTCACTCCTCCTTTTTTTGGTACGCACTATACTGGACTTACCCATGAGCTGTCGGCAATAAGGTAAATAATTCCAGCATCTAATAATTTGATTACTTCCTTCTTGACTACCTCTTTCATTACGGGATTTAAACGTCTTTGATGTTCTATTGAAGGCTGATAATTCTGATCCATCAGGATTTTTTGCATGCAAATGCTCGGGCTAATACCTTTTATGTCAGCGATTGTCCATGCAATGGCATTTTTGAATTTTTGTAAGATTTCCATTAGTTCCAATTCTTGTCCTGAGATGAGTGAAGTCGAGATTATCACAGGTAATGTGTTAGCTGTCCCCAAAAATGCATACTTCAAGTGTGCTGGCAGTTGCTTTAGTTCAACTTTTGGAGGATCTTCAACAGAAGCTTTCAAGATTTTATAATCTGTCACTGCTCTTTCCAAAATTTCAAACTGGTTGGGCCAGGGCTGGTGATTCTTTCTTTCTCTTTGATGAACATTGTTTCTCTTACTGCTTGCTGATACTGAATGATTTTTTGCATCATATGGCACTTCATCATCTTTTATCAAATAGCACTCTTCAGCCTCATCTGGAAATTTCATCGCTTTCAAGACATTGAATGTGATTTGCTGATCATTGACTCTCATTGTAAGTTCACCTTTTTGGACGTCGATCAATGTTCTCCCCGTAGCCAGAAAAGGCCTTCCCAAAATAATTGGCACTTCCCGATCAGCTTCGTAGTCCAAAATAATAAAGTCGGCTGGAAAGATGAATTTATCAACCTTAACTAGAACATCTTCTATTTTTCCTTCTAGTTGAGCTAATGATCGATCAGCAAGCTGCAAAGTTACTGTTGTGGGTCTCGCTTTTCCAATATTCAGCTTTTTAAAGATGGACATCGGCATCAAATTGATGCTTGCTCCCAAATCACATAATGCTTTCCCAATATAGTTACTTCCGATTGTACATGGGATTGTGAAGCTGCCCGGATCTTGTAGCTTTGGTGGCAATTTGTTCTGAAGAATGTAACTGCTTTCTTCTGTAATTGCTACTGTTTCATATTCATTCAGTTTTCTCTTTTTGGCAAGAATGTCTTTCATAAACTTAGTGTAACTGGGCATTTGTTCCAAGGCTTCTACCAATGGAATGTTGATATGTAACTGTTTTAAAACATCCAAAAATTTTCTGAACTGCTTGTCCTGGTGTTGCTTCTGAAGTCTTTGTGGAAATGGAGGTAGAGGTCGTTCATTTTGGTTTACTGGTACTCAATGCTGTGGCTTTGCTGCAGCATCTGCGCCAGATTCATCATTCTTTCTTTTTCCAGAACTCTCTTCCACCTCTTTTTCTTGTTCTATCTCTATTTCAACCATCTCAGTTTCTTTTTCTGGTTCTAACACTGTTTCAACTTCTCTTCCATTTCGTAACCGAATTGAATTGCAGTGTTCTTTTCCTTCCCTCTTGGGTATTTCTGTATCACTTGGCAGCATGCCTTGTGATCTATTATTCATGGCTTGAGCAAGTTGACCCACTTGAGTTTCAAGATTTCTGTGAGATGCTGCTTGATTCTGAATCAAAGTTGTTAAGTTCTGCATAAGCATGTCATTTCTTGTCATGTAATCTTTCATCATTTGCTCTAACGAGGTTGACTGTTCGGAATGCAGCTGCTTGTTTTGCTGAGGAATACTAGCTTGCGAATATCCTTGTGGTTGCTGCGAAGATCCAGGGTTAGAGTTTCTAGACAGAGAATTCCATTGATAGTTGGGCTGCTGTTTCCATCCAGAGTTGAATGAATTGTTGTTCCGGTTATAACCCACATAATTTACAGCTTTCGGGTTTGAAGGGCAGCTTTCAAAAGAGTGTTCCTCGCCACACCAAGTACATGATAAACTCAAAACTTGTTGCTGTTGCTGTTGTTTCGGGGGCAAGTTTATTGACTTAATAGCATTGGTAAGGGTAGACATCTGTGCTGTTAGTGCAGTCAACTGATCAAGTTCCATCACTCCATTGCGCCTAGTTGTCCCTGCTCTCTCTGATGGCCACTGATAGTTATTAGTGGCTATTGTTTCTAATAGCTCATATGCTTCTGTATATGTTTTTGTCAAAATAGCTCCATTAGCTGACGCATCAAGGATGGCTCTTGTTTGACTGTTCAATCCATTATAGAAAGTTTCCAATTGCACCCATGCAGAAACACCATGATTTGGACATTGCCTTACCAACTCTTTAAATCTCTCCCAAGCTTCATATAACGATTCTGTATTTTGTTGCTGGAAACTCATGATGTCACCTCTCATTCTTGCGTTCTTTACTGGCGGGAAATACTTTGTCAGAAATCTTTTTGCTAAATCCGCCCATGAATTTACTGAGTTCGGTGGCAGGGAATTTAACCAGGACCTAGCTCGATCGCGAAGAGAATATGGAAATAGTTTAAGTCTCAGCACTTCGCGGTTTGCTGCTTCATCTTCAAAGGTATCACAGAGCTGTGTAAAATCCCTTAAATGAGCATTGGGATCTTCTGTTGCCATTCCGCTAAACTAACCGATAGACTGCAACATCTGAAACATCACCGGCCTTAGCTCGCATCGAACTGTTTGAAGTACTGGCCGGACTATACCAGGAACTAGGTTGTCCAAATTTGGTATGGCGTAATCGCGAATCGGACGCTCCGGTTCGTTACCATTGTTCTGTTGTTTAGCTTGTCGAGCAGCGTCGGGATTCATATCTCCTCCTTCAATAAATCTCTGATTCTGTTGGCGTCTTCTTTCTCTGAAAGTCCTTTCAATCTCAGGGTCGTAAGGAATTAAGTTTTGATCTTCTTCGTCTTGCATTAATCGATCAGTTCCTAACAAAATAAAATAAAAATAAAAATAATTCAATTAAATTCCAGAAAATAATAAAAAAAATTGAAAAAATTCTGTCCCCGGCAACGGCGCCAAAAACTTGTTGTGCATAAATGACACCACGCAAGTGCATGTATCTCAATTCAAGTAGTACAAAAATATCGATCCCACGAGGACAAAATTTAATCAATCTTAAATTATTTGTGGAATAGTAATTTAAATTCAGAGAAATTAATATTCAAATAGGACAATAATGAAAACCGAACCAATTTATATGACTAGATAATTAGAAATGGCTTCGATTTGATTTCCTTCACCAATTGATTTCTTACTACAAATATTGTATGGAACGCTATAGTTTTATGTTAAATGACTAGAATTTCCTCATGAATCAAGGTTTGGTCTATGCTCTTGATTAATTCTTTTTCATATTATTTTTCAGACTTATGAAAAAATCAATACAATCTAGAATTCCACTTAAGCGTTATTCTATATATCACATGAATTTAAGCCACCATTATGATAATACTTATAATTGATACTTGTCACATGCATCAATTATTCATGCAATTCAATACACGTCTCAATAACTATTTCATGGCGTCTAAAATAGCATCCTAGTATTTATTCATGTGGCGTGCATAAAATAAATTAATCACTAAAAACATATTGAATTGTTTAACATAAATCAATAACATTCCGCAAGAAATCAAAGGTTTAGTACTCTCTCATCTAGCCAAAAGAGAATTAGTTCATAAGAAATAAAGAAACTAAACAATCCATAGAATAAAAAAAATAAGAAAAATGAAGAAGAAGAATAGAAATTTGGTGGAGCCTTCTCTATTGAAAATCGTCCTCCCTTTGCTGAATGACCTTCTCTCCCTTCAAAATTCTTCCTTTATGTTCCTCTTCTTTGTGTTCTGCGTTTCCAGCCCACCTTCTCTCTCCTCCTTGATTCTCTTTAATTTGTTTTTAATTTCCTTGATTTTTGCCTTCTATTTCTCTCTTTTCTCCTTGAGCTTTTGAATTTGAATTTTCCCGCTATTCACGTATAAAATAACTCTAATTTTCACATGTGTTTCCATCTTTTAAATCTTCCACATCATCAGTAATCTGCAAATAAAAATAATTAGTGATAATTATCTGAAAAATAACACATATTTTTAATAATTGGCAAAGATACTGATGTTGTGGCTTTGCTGCAGCATTCATTGTTAATATATATGCATTACTTTGATTTATCACTCAAATTTCAGCAATTTATAATTAAAAGCACTTGTAGAATAAGTCTTTTTCAAGACTTAACAATGATGCGGAACAGCAAACGGTTATAACAGGTATGATTAAGATTTGTGGTAAACCCGCATACACACTTATAGATACCGATGCTACCCATTCTTTCGTAGCAACTACATTTGCATGCAGGTATAATTTACGGACTCTTTTAGCCGGTAAATCGTTTAGTGTCATGTTACCGTCGGGAGAATCCTTACTTTCTGAACAAGTAGTAAGGGGTGAAATTGTATTAGTAGGGGACAAAGAGATATATGTAGAGTTGATTTTAATTGATATGAAGGGATATGAAGTCATTTTGGGTATGGACTGGCTATTCAGACATTATGCCACAATCAACTGTAGAACTGGTCTAGTTGCATTCCGACCCCCGAGTGGGGACTGGTATTCTTTTCAAGCCATCCCAAAATCAAGTAAGATACCAATTATATCCTCATTAGAAACCCAGCAGTTACTGAGCAGTGGTTGTGTAAGTTATCTAGCTAGCATAATTGATATGCGGGTGGAGGATAAGGTAGAACTTCAAGATATTCCCATGGTCCGAGAGTTCCCTGAGGTATTCTTGGACGACTTGCCCGGGTTACCACCTGATAGAGAAATTGAATTTATGGTTGATACATACCTTGAGGCATTACTTGTGTCTAAGAATCCCTACCGTATGGCACCGGTTGAATTGAAAGAATTAAAGACTCAATTACAAGAGCTAGTAGACAAAGGATTTATTCGCCCTAGCTGTTCTCCCTGGGGTGAACCTGTTTTATTTGTTAAGAAGAATGACAGATCCCTACGAATGTGTATTGATTACAGGGAGTTGAACAAACTGACAATCAAGAATAAGTACCCTTTACCCCGAATTGATGATTTATTTGACCAGTTACAAGGGGCCAAAGTGTTCTAAAAAATCGACTTACGTTCGGGCTATACCAATTGAAGGTTAAGGAGGGAGATATACCGAAGACAGCATTTAGAACCCGATATAGACATTACGAATTTCTTGTAATGTCGTTTGGACTAACGAACGCACCTGCAGCTTTCATGGATTTGATGAATCGGGTGTTCCGTAAATACGTAGACAAGTTTATGATTGTATTCATCGATGATATTCTTATATACTCACAGACTAAAACTGACCATGCAGAACACTTAAAGATAGTGTTGACAACCTTAAGACAGTAGCAACTATATGCCAAGTTATCCAAATGTGAGTTCTGGTTGGGCAAGGTCAACTTTTTGGGTCACGTCATTTCAGCTGAGGGCATATCAGTGGATCCAACCAAAATTCATGCAGTTAAGGATTGGCCTCAACCAAAGAACGCCAGCGAGGTTCGTAGTTTCCTTGGTTTGGCAGGTTATTATAAGAAGTTCATTATGGGATTCTCCATGATAGTCAAACCCTTAATGTAACGCCCCGAGACTTGTAACGCCCCGAGTCATCTGAACCCGGTTTGCTACCCATAACACTGAACCGAACCATGACGACTTGATGCTAAAATTTAAAAAAAAAGAAATTTCGCTCGACAGTCAAAATTTGACTTTTTCTAAAAATTTAAAATATTTAAAACTTGCAGCGGAAATAATTCTAAACAGCAATGTAGTAAAACAAAACTATAAATCATAGTTTGAAATGTTAAGAGGCAATCGGTAGTTTGGAATTAAAGTTTAAAACTGTGGAATACTAGGAGAAATCGCGGAAATCCAACGTATCTGCCGATGAGCAAAGCCAACGGAAGGAGCAAAAAAAAATGAAAACAAAAAAGCTTCTACCGATGACGTGCCCAAACAACGCATTACCATCTGCCGATGACGTCAACGCAACACCATCTGCCGATGAAGTCAACATAACTTCATACACAACTTCATCTGCCGATGAAGTCAACACAAATTCATCTGCCGGCAGATTTCCATCTTCCGATAGACAAACGCACGACATCTACCGATGACGTCAGCCGGATGATTCCTTCATCCAACATCTGCCGATCGCTAGACGACAAAACCTACACAACATCTTCCGATAGACAACTTAACCATGACTCAACATCTACCGATAGACATCATCTACCGATAGAGAACAAAACAACATTTCATCAACTCCTCGTTATAAAACACTACTCCAACTACAGAAAAGGATTTACTTACTCTACTGAAATCATTCAAAAATGATTCAACCATTGCATTACTCAAAATTCAGCAAGTACTAACATCTAGACCCAACAAGATACGGTTATCAGGAAGGAAAACTCAAAACATGTTCAAAACTTTGAAATCAATTCTGTCATGAAAACTCAACATACTCAGACTGAATCTTTAACTACTAGTCCTCCACACTGACAGACATCAGTTAAACCGCCCCATCAGCTGCCAGAACATTGAATAGGTGCACTCCTCCAACCCGACTAGTCCTCAGTGAACTCAGTAAACACACCTGCTGTCACTTCTTCACCTACATCATAAAACTCATCTATTAGCCTAATGCTAAGTAAGTAATGCAAAATGAAATGAATTACTAAAACATAAACTCCTAATCATGCAGTTTCTACTTTCTCATCTCAGTTGCTCATTCATCGTTTCTGATTCAGATCCCCCTGTGAAATTGGGAGTTGGATCAACTCTCCCAAAGTATATATCCACTGACTCATTAAGGGGCGGATTATTTCCCTTAACAGTAAATCTGATTCACATGTTCAGATCCCCCTGTGAAATTGGAAGTTGGATCAGCTCTTCCAAAGTATATTTATATCCACTGTCTCATTAAGGGGCGGATTAATTCCCTTAACAGTAAGTCTGATTCACTTTGCTGTTTCATCACATTCAATCCTCTCCATACCAATATGTATTCAAATTCATTTTCGTATACATTTTGAAAACATGATGCATGGCATACAAACACATCCAAGTAAATACAAATCTAACGTTTTGTGATGTAGGCCCGAAGGCACAAGCAAACATTACTTACCTGATCTCCTGGAAATCACTCGTTTTCAACTACTCTGGAAGCCTTGCCCACCTAGTTTCATAAGCAGAATACCGATTAGATTACCACTAACTGTATCCTACATCACTCAGAAACCTAAGGAGCTAGTTTGGAAGTTCTGGTCATCATACACTCTCAGCTCAGTACTAAATCCCGAACTCCATTCATTCACAATATCGACATAACACACACACATTGCGCTCCCTCTGCTATCTAACCACTGAAATCTCAAGTGAACGAAAGGAAAACTTACCTAGTTGAGGAATGAGGATCGGTAAGGAGAATCGCCTGGAGTTCTGCTGAGCCTGAGCTGAATACCGAGAAAGGAGAAATGAGGGAATAGTGGCGGCTAAACCTCATTAAACCCTTCCTTAAATACATTTTCCACTTTTCAAAATACTAATTACTCTTTTGCCCTTGCATAGTTATTTATTAACCTAATCATCATTTTCTCCCAAATCCTCACATTATAAATGGTTAGTTAAATTCGGTTCAATAGAACCGGGTGCTACACTTAACGAGTTTAACAAAGAAGGACACCAAGTACTCTTGGACTGGAGCCTGTGAAGATAGTTTTCAGACATTAAAACTAAAGTTAACAACAGCCCCACTTTTGACACTCCCAACTGAAGGAGGAAAGTTCAGTGTTTATTGTGACGCATCCAAAGTTGGAATGGGGTGTGTCCTAATGCAAGAAGACAAGGTTGTAGCGTATGCTTCCAGGCAGCTAAAAAGTTATTAGCAGAATTATCCCACTCACGATTTAGAATTAGCCGCTGCTGTTTTTGCATTGAGGCATTATTTATATGGCCAGCAGTGTGAAGTGTTTTCGGACCACAAGAGCCTGAAGTATCTTTTTACTCAAAAGGAGCTAAACATGAGGCAGAGGCGTTGGCTGGAATTCATAAAGGATTATGACTTCGAAATTAAGTACCACCCTGGTAAGGCCAATACGGTTGTCGACGCATTAAGCAGAATGTCAAAGACGATGCAGTCTGCTGTGTCAGCCATGTCATTGCCCTTGAAAGTTGAGGTTCAGAAATTTGAGTTGGAGATAGTTCCAGAAATATCAGCATTGCTTTCGACATTATCTATTCGGCCAACTATTTTGGAAAGGATCAAAGAGGTACAACAGAAGGATTCAAAAGAAAAAAATGATATAGTGAGTAAGTTGAAGGACACTTCCTCTGAGTTCAACCTTTCTGAGGATGGAATTTTGAAGTTTAAAGATCGATGGTACGTTCCATGTGATGAGGAGATACGTTAGTTAATTTTGACTGAGGAACACTCGTCACCCTTTTCTGTACATCCTGGGAACACCAAGATATATCGGGATTTAAAGTTACATTATTGGTGGCCAAATCTAAAAAGGGATGTTGCCAAGTATGTAGAGTCGTGTTTGATATGCCAGCAAGTCAAAGCAGAGCACCAACGACAGGTGGTACCCTTCAACCCTTACCGATCCTCGAATGGAAGTGGGAAAACATTGCCATGGACTTTGTGGTGGGTTTACCAAAGATGACTAAGGGCCATGATGGTATTTGGGTTGTAATTGACAGGTTGACGAAATCAGCTCACTTTTTACTAGTAAAGATGACTTATACGATGGACCAGTTTGCGAACCTGTACGTTCAGGAAATTATCAGGTTGCATGGAATCCCGGTATCCATTGTCTCCGATCGAGATCCTAGATTCACTTCTCGATTTTGGAAAAGTCTGCAAGGCACGCTAGGTACAAAGTTATTTTTCAGCACTGCATTTCATTCACAAACAGATGGTCCATCAGAGAGAACCATTCAGATACTAGAAGATATGCTAAGAGCGTGTGTGCTGGAGTTTCAGGAATCATGGAGTCGGTATCTGCCCCTGGTTGAAGTCTCCTACAACAACAGTTACCAGTCCACCATCGGTATGACACCTTATAAAGCACTGTATGGCAGAAAATATAGGTCACCTTTATACTGGGATGAAGTTGGTGAAGCGAAACTCTTAGGGCCCGAGATCTTGCAGCAGATGTCAGACAAGATCGCCACTATTAGGAAGAGAATGATGACTGCACAAAGCCGACAGAAGAGTTATGCGGATCAGAAAAGGAGGAGCCTTGAATTTTCTGTCGGGGATGAAGTTTTCTTGAAGATCTCACCGTTCAAAGGAGTTATGCGATTCAGTAAGAAAGGGAAACTTAATCCACGATACATTGGACCATTCCCTATTATGGCTAAGATTGGTAATACAGCCTATAAGTTACAGCTGCCTACTTCGCTAGAAAAGATTCACAATGTCTTTCATGTGTCAATGCTAAGGAAATGCATACGTGATCCAACGCTTATTGTTATGCCAACAGAAATCGAGATTCAGCCAACCTTGCTGTATGAAGAAAAACCGGTACAAATTTTGGAGTTTGCAGTTAAGATCCTGCGAAATAAAGAAATTCCACTAGTAAAGGTTCTGTGGACGAATCATGGCGTTGAAGAAGCCACGTGGGAACGACAGCAGGATATGTTGGACAAGTATCCCGAGTTATTTGTCTAAACAATTTTTTAGGACAAAAATTTTGTTTAAGGAGGGGTGGATGTAACACCCGACAACTTCGGGCAGGTGAACTTTCTTTTAACGCAACTAAATTAACTGCCATCTATGCATATATTTCCTTGGTTAAAAATTTGGGCGCCAAAGTTTAATTAGTCCTTGTTATAAAATTAGGTTTGGTGGCAAACTTGTAAATAGCCTAGCTCAATAGTGTATAAATAGAAAATGGAAAATCCTAAAACCTCACAAAAACCTCCCTCAGCTGACTTTCCCCTTTCAGCCGACTCTTTTTCCCTCAGCTCCCTTCTCTGTTCTTCCTCCAGCGATTGACTACCTTCAGATTTCTTCCGATTCTCCAAGCTCGAGGTAAGACTTGGACAATGTGCTTACTGATTAGTCGTTTAAGAGTTGATTAGAGATTTAGATTCGGGTTTTCTGAGGAAGTTGATGTATCATTGTAGATATACCTATTAATATAGCATTTATGATTTGCTGTAGATAATAAGTAGAAATGATGAATGTTGGCTGAGCCTGGGTAGTTGGTAAACCCGAACACCATTATCATTTAGTTGAGTTTTTATACACACTAGGTGACTGTTATAATGCTCAAATGGAAATGAGTTAGACTTCTAGGATAAAAACACTTAGCTAGAGAGCTACCATTCTAGAATATTAGACTACTTAGGATTTGTTTTCTTACATTAATACGTGAAATGACTTAGGTGGGAAGAAGCTCCAAGCAAAGAAAGACATTGCTAAGGAATCTAGGTAAGTGAGTGTGTTAAGATTTCCGGCCATTAGGGCCCTGCATCACAAAGGTAGTAGGTTGAGTTTGTTTCTAATATTCGATTATGTTTGAGAAGTCGTCTGTTTTAGTAAAATATTTGGATTAGTGTATGCTCTGTTTTCTGACGAACGACTCCTTACATGGTCTCATGTTTTGAGGATGTTTGTGTTCATGCATCATGATTTATTTACAGAGTATACAAAGTGCCTTACACGCATACTCCTTTATAAATGAAATAAGAAAATGAAACGTATGAAACCTTGATTAAGTGAGGGTTGGGGGCGGTACTGGCCATGTCACTGTCGCACGGATGGACCATGATTCTTGCCTGTATGGGCCATGTACACGCACTCCGCCTACCCCCCTTCGGCACAAACTCCTCCTTAATCCATGATATGAAAATGATGAACAAGTGTATGATTCCCACGATTTGAAAATGAACGAGAACATAAGCATGATTTCCGATTCGAGTAAGAGATGTGAACATGATCTTATTGAGTATGCATGTATTTGTTACACTCCTTACTAAGCATTAGGCTTATAGTTTAAACCTTATGATGTAGGTGACAAAACAGCAGGTGAGGACTTCACTCCAGAAGAAAATGCTTAGGTCTGGTTGCTAGTTGATGCTCGTAGCGATGATTTGTGACTGAGGAACGATTTTTAACCCGTGGTGTGTTGCTCGTAATATGCTTTTTTTTAGTAAGGTCTAAGATATTGAAACATGAGTATGATGAAGTTTTCTTATGATGAAGAATACCGGGATTGTTTGATACAGTTTCGTGTTTAAAGAAGATTTTAAGACTAAAGGTTCATTTGATTTCTTCAAGTCTTCCACTACGTATTTAAGTTAAGAATTTTTTATGTTTATGTGTCTGGGGATTTTTATAGAAGGGGTGAGTTTATAGAAGAATAGAGTTTTGAAATGTCAACTTCAACCGGTAATCGGTGGATGTTTAGTGTTAATATTCACCGGTGGATGTTGAGTGTTGTTGTGAGCGGTGGATGTCGTCTGTCGAGTTAATGAAATCACGTGGGTAACACGTGGTCTGAGCGGTAGATGTATTCAGTGAGTGTTATCGATCGGTAGATGTAAGTAGAAAGTTTTGTCGTTTTGTGATCGGTGGATGTTGAATGTTGTTGTGAGCGGTGGATGTCGTCTGCCAAGTTAATGAAATCACGTGGGTAACACGTGGTCTGACCGGTGGATACTGGGTGACTGAGTCATCCGGCTGACATCATCGGTGGACGTGGGATTTTACTGTTGAGCGGTGGATGACGCTCGATAGAGTTGAGCGGTGGATGTAAACAACAGAGGTTAATTCGATTGTCTGTTGATTCTTTTCTTTAAATAGACATTTCTCCAATTGATTTTAAATGTCTTCGAATTTGATGGAATTTCTTTAAAAACATATTTATATATATACAAAAAAAAATTGAGTTGACATTTTAATTACGAATACGATTATACGAAATTCTCGACCCATCGGGTCTCGGGTTGTGACAATTTTATTGTTCCACCTATTTTTGCCCTCTTCCAGGAAGACTTTTTCTCTCTCTGGCTCTCGTTCCACGTGCTTCAAGGATTTCCAAATCTCTTTCTTACCTTTGACTCTTCCTTCCATTTTTCAAATTTTAATTAATTTGTTTTACTTTTCCATGATTCCAGCGTCCTTCTCTCTCATCATATTTAGCAACGAATTTCCTCAACTTCCTTGATTTGCTTCCTCTCTCTCCATAATCTTCAGCTTTTGAAATTGATTTTTCCACTATTAAAATTGCATTCAAATCAGAAAATATAAAATTTGAATTAATGAGTAAATTTTCTTTTAATAGATAATCTGCATGAAATATATTAAATTAAATCAATGCACTAATGCTGTAGCATTATGTAGCATTTGTAATAAATTCCTACCAATTTCTTCTTGCAATCACTCAATTCATATAAGTTCTTTCAACTCATTACAGTATAAAATAACTCTAATTTAAGAGTTATCAAATACCCCCAAACTTGAATCATTACTAGTCCTCAAGTGATGCAAAACGAAAATAAATTTCCAAAGTAACATCAACAAAATTTATGTAGTTTCTGAAATATCTAGTAACTTGTAAATTATTGAAAAATTTCACTTTCACATTAAAAGCAATCAATATAGATCTAATTCCCAATAAACTAATTTTCAAAGAGTGTGTGTGTTCAAACTCCATTTGAATTGCTAAGTTCAACAATAAAAACTAAAATCACAATACATATCATAGGATGTCAACTCTTTAATGTCCTTCCTAAATCCATTAGCTTTCAAAGATTCTTCTTCTTTCTTTTATTATTATTATTATTATTATTATTTTAAAAAGTGAGGGGGAAATTTTTTTATTTTTTTTATTATTTTTTTTTTGACATTGACTTTATGTGTAAGTCACACTACCTTTTTACACGATTGACAACATTGGTGATGAAGTCCTCCGGTTACTCAGTAATGTCACTTCAAGATATATACTCATATAAAATAGAGGAGTATAGCCAATAAATATGCAACGGAGTTCCTCTCAAAGTTCCTCCAATTTATTTCTACACATCGTGTAATACCCAGCTTGTACGGATTTCGGATATAATATGTTATATTATTATTTTATTATATAATGGTATTTTTGGTAAATATGTCAAATCAGGTCTGTTTTACGAAAAGAAAGCGTCATTACTAATCCTAACGATTAATAGGAATTTTAAGAAAATTATGGAATTTTCGGAGATTAAACGCTATATTCCGAGTTAATACATTTCTCGTAATGTAAAAGACGTTCTCGTAAAAATAGCAAACGAGGTCCAAATTGCGAACGGACAATTTTGTTAAATCCCAAATAGTAGGAGGGACTTATTGGCGGAATATGGAAAGTTGAAAAAGTCGAATAGCAGGATGATTAACGAACCGAAGGACGAAACGAAATAGAAATAAGTGTTAAGGGTATTTTAGTAATTTGTCAAATCAATATTATAAATCAATAGAAATCTTTTCTCTCCCTCACTTCTCTTCTTTTCTTCTCTGGAATTCACGAACCAGAGAGCACAAATTCTCTCTTGGCCGTCGACGTTTTCCTCTTCCGAACTCCGATTCGCGTCCCGTTCGTTCCGTTTTCTTCACGATTTCTCCTCCTCTCGCAACCCTTGGTATGAGCCTACAATCTTAGAGCTTTTATTTCGATGATTTCAGCGTTTTAAACAATTAGGTTCGTTTAGGGTTTTGATTTAAAACGCAAATTAGGGTTCGTAATTAATAGGTTAGCCGTGATTAAGTATATATTGCACGTATTCGACGTTATTGGACGAAGTTAAATCAATTTGTGGAAAAGTTAAAATTAGGGATTTTCGGGTTTTAAGGAAAAACTCGTAAAGTGTGAATTGAGGTGTCGAGCGTGTATTTGCTAGATGAAATAGCTCGATGAATGTGATTAAAGACTTTAGGAAGTTCTTTAGTTAAGGTTTTGACAATTTGGACGTTTATTAACTTAAACTCGTTTTAACGTCAAATCCTTGTAAATTGCTTAGGTGAACAGCGCTCGTGGACGGAGCTTGAGCTGCTTTGGACACGAGGTAAGTTCTCGTGATTCTTCTCTGGCTGATTGGCCTACACCGTAAGTCGAATGTCGTCTCGAGGAGTTTTGGAGATGCCTTTTGTTTAATTGTACTTGGTTTGGGTAGCTAGGTTTTAGGGTTTTATAGTTTATGCTTTACAGTCTTGATGGTACATGTTATTGTTTGTTTACTTTAAGATATTGAACTTTTCACGCATCACTTGTTTTAAAGAAAAGCATGAAAATGAACTTCCGCACAGAGTTTTAAAGATAACGTAAAGCATAGCACTGGCCGAAAGGCGTATTGAGCATAGCATTGGCCGAAAGGCTTATTGGCCGAAAGGCGTATTGGCCGAAAGGCGTATTGGTCACGCGAGGTGGGGCTCAGGCACGGCTGTACGTGTTGTAAGCGTGCACCCCCCGCCTCTAGCTGGAAAGAGTAGTCCGCCCGCTGGATGAGCTCTCTCTGGTTAGAGGGATAGGATCTCGGTGACACCTATTGAGCATTGCATAGTAAGATAAAATAATGCATGATTTACCGAACTCATACGCACAGCATGCATTGCATTTATGCAAAGCTTACTGGGATTTCATCTCGTAGTGTATTGTATGGTGTAGGTGACCTAGATATCGAGGAACCAGGTGAGGATGAGATTCCTCATCCTGAGGCTTGAGTCTAGTTGATGGAAGAATGGCTGCGGTGGTGTGCTGGCGCAGTTGAGGCTTATTTGACTCGTGGGACAGTATGTATAGATTTTGAGGGTTTTAAGTTATTTTGGATAGAATAGGAAAATTGTATAGAAATTATAGGATGTTTGGTACTGGTAGGTTGATAGGTTTTGTGTTTAATGTTTCAAATGTTTTGGTTTAAACTGTTGATTAAATGTCATTGAAATGTTTTGAACGGTTTTAGGAACGTTACGGATATGCTCGGTTTTTAGAGCTATCCATGCAGTTGGATTTCGCAAAGTCCGCTGCAAGTTAGTTGGGTCTGGTATACGTTTTGGTTGATTGAGTATAGGCTATAAGTAGATTATGTAATTGATGAGAAATTGGTAAAATGGACGTGTGATTACTCTCTGGAATCGGATTCCAGACATTTGTGTTTTGTTTAAGTGTATGCTCTCTGGAATTCCAGAGAGCAATAGTAAAGAAAAGGCAGAAAGAAGGAATAGAAAGAGAAAGGCAAGGATCGCTGAGCGATCGCTGCACGCTGCAGCGAATGCAGCGATCAGTCGCTGCATGCAGCAGCGACTGGTCGCTGCTCACCTTCATCGGGCAGAATGCCCATTTTACCCTCCCAAGTTTATTAATAGTTTTTAAGTGTTTATTAAATGTTTTATTAAATAGTTTTAATATTTGTTTTAAATGGTTTTTAAACTTAGATTTTAATTCTGATTTCGATTCTGGTTTCGATTTCGGTTTAGGTTCCGCCTAGAGTTTAATTAAAGATATTAGGTTAAAAAAAATAATATGGTACGGATATTGGGTACAGTATTAGGGACGCTACATTTATGGTATCAGAGCCCCCGGGTTTTAAAATCGGTTCTGTAGACCGCTCGACTGCACAGCCACTATGCGGACATTCTTCATCAACTGTAAGTATGTTTATAGCTTTATTTGATTTCTAGTTTCTTAGAATATTTGTTTAACTTTTATAGGAATTTATAATTATGGTGCGTCCACGAAACGACCGAGATGACCGCGACGATACAATCGATACTCTTAAGGATTTTATCGCCCAGCAGTCTCAGCATATGGAGAGACAGGCTCAGCAGATGGAGAGACAGTCTCAACAGCTGGGTACTTTGATAGATTGCGAGGGCGTTAGAGCCCGAGAGACAGCCGTTTCGCTTAACCGTGGGATGGAGAGATTTCAGAAGCTCCAGCCCCCAGTATTCAGCAGACAGTTCCACAAATCCCTCTTCAGCTGAGGAGTATATTCGCACTATGGAGGCTACAGAGATCGAGGTGCAGCCTACCTTGAGCTATTAGGTGTTGCCGGTACGTATTTTGGAGACTTCCATCAAGATTTTACGCAACAAAGAAATTCCGCTAGTTAAGGTTCTATGGCGGAATCATGAGGTGGAAGAAGCTACGTGGGAGCGACAGCAGGATATGATGACTAGATATCCTGAGTTATTTATATGATTTAATTTTGTGGACAAAATTCTGAATAAGGTGGGTGGAATGTAATACCCAGCTTGTACGGATTTCGGATATAATATGTTATATTATTATTTTATTATATAATGATATTTTTGGTAAATATGTCAAATCAGGTCCGTTTTATGAAAAGAAAGCATCATTACGATCCTAACGATTAATAGGAATTTTAAGGAAATTATGGGAATTTTCGGAGATTAAACGCTATATTCGGAGTTAATACATTTCTCGTAATGTAAAAGACGTTCTCGTAAAAATAGCAAACGAGATCCAAATTGCG
Organism: Begonia masoniana; assembly: GCA_022432975.1. NCBI lineage: Eukaryota > Viridiplantae > Streptophyta > Magnoliopsida > Cucurbitales > Begoniaceae > Begonia > Begonia masoniana. Next base: position 37,218,007 of record CM039503.1, on the reverse strand, counting down.
AACGGACAGTTTTGTTAAATCCCAAATAGTAGGAGGGACTTATTGGCGGAATATGGAAAGTTGGAAAAGTCGAATAGCTGGACGATTAACGAACCGAAGGACGAAACGAAATAGAAATAAGTGTTAAGGGTATTTTAGTAATTTGTCAAATCAATATTATAAATCAATAGAAATCTTTTCTCTCCCTCACTTCTCTTCTTTTCTTCTCTTGAATTCACGAACCAGAGAGCACAAATTCTCTCTTGCCCGTCAACGTTTTCCTCTTCCGAACTCCGATTCGCGTCCCGTTCGTTCCGTTTTCTTCACGATTTCTCCTCCTCTCGCAACCCTAGGTATGAGCCTACAATCTTAGAGCTTTTATTTTGATGATTTCGAAGTTTTAAACAATTAGGTTCGTTCAGGGTTTTGATTTAAAACGCGAATTAGGGTTCGTAATTAATAGGTTAGCCGTGATTAAGTATATATTGCACGTATTCGACGTTATTGGACGAAGTTAAATCAATTTGTGGAAAAGTTAAAATTAGGGATTTTCGAGTTTTAAGGAAAAACTCGTAAAGTGTGAATTGAGGTGTCGAGCGTGTATTTGCTCGATGAAATAGCTCGATGAATGTGATTAAAGACTTTAGGAAGTTCTTTAGTTAAGGTTTTGACAATTTGGACGTTTATTAACTTAAACTCGTTTTAACGTCAAATCCTTGTAAATTGCTTAGGTGAATAGCGCTCGTGGACGGAGCTTGAGCTGCTTTGGACACGAGGTAAGTTCTCGTGATTCTTCTCTGGCCGATTGGCCTACACCGTACGTCGAATGTCGTCTCGAGGAGTTTAGGAGATGCCTTTTGTTTAAATGTACTTGGTTTGGGTAGCTAGGTTTTAGGGTTTTATAGTTTATGCTTTACAGTCTTGATGGTACATGTTATTGTTTGTTTACTTTAAGATATTGAACTGTTCACGCATCACTTGTTTTAAAGAAAAGCATGAAAATGAACTTCCGCACAGAGTTTTAAAGATAACGTAAAGTATAGCACTGGCCGAAAGGCGTATTGAGCATATCATTGTTCGAAAGGCGTATTGGTCGAAAGGCGTATTGGTCACGCGAGGTGGGGCTCAGGCACGGCTGTACGTGTTGTAAGCGTGCACCCCTCGCCTCTAGCTGGAAAGAGTAGTCCGCCCGCTGGATGAGCTCTCTCTGGTTAGAGGGATAGGATCTCGGTGACACCTATTGAGCATTGCATAGTAAGATAAAATAAAGCATGATTTACCGAACTCATACGCACAGCATGCATTGCATTTACATAGAGCTTACTGGGATTTTATCTCATAGTGTATTGTATGGTGTAGGTGACCTAGATATCGAGGAACCAGGTGAGGATGAGATTCCTCCTCCTGAGGCTTGAGTCCAGTTGATGGAAGAATGGCTGCGGTGGTGTGCTGGCGCAGTCGAGGCTTATTTGACCCGTGGGACAGTATGTATAGATTTTGAGGGTTTTAAGTTATTTTGGATAGAATAGGAAAATTGTATAGAAATTATAGGATGTTTGGTACTGGTAGTTGATAGGTTTTATGTTTAATGTTTCAAATGTTTTGGTTTAAACTGTTGATTAAATGTCATTGAAATGTTTTGAACGGTTTTAGGAACGTTACGGATATGCTCGGTTTTTAGAGCTATCCATGCAGTTGGATTTCGCAAAGTCCGCTGCAAGTTAGTTGGGTCTGGTATACGTTTTGGTTGATTGAGTATAGGCTATAAGTAGATTATGTTATTGATGAGAAATTGGTAAAATGGACGTGTGATTACTCTCTGGAATCGGATTCCAGAGAGTTGTGTTTTGTTTAAGTGTATGCTCTCTGGAATTCCAGAGAGCAATAGTAAAGAAAAGGGAGAAAGAAGGAATAGAAAGAGAAAGGCAAAGATCGCTGAGCGATCGCTGCACTCAGTGTGCAGCGATCAACTGATCGTTGTACGCTGCAGTGAATGCAGCGATCAGTCGCTGCATGCAGCAGCGACTGGTCGCTGCATGCCTTTATCGGGCAGAATGCCCATTTTACCCTCCCAAGTTTATTAATAGTTTTTAAGTATTTATTAAATGTTTTATTAAATAGTTTTAATATTTGTTTTAAATGATTTTTAAACTTAGATTTTAATTCCGATTTCGATTCTGGTTTCGATTTCGGTTTAGGTTCTGCCTAGAGTTTAATTAAAGATATTAGGTTAAAAAAAATAATATGGTACGGATATTGGGTACAGTATTAGGGACGCTACACATTGAGTATCCAAAAGCCTCACTCGAAATTTAAAGTAGATTAGGAAATTACATTTATTCATTTTTTTTATATATAACCCCCAAACTTATTATTTATTATATATTTTTTAGAAGAATTCTTTCATTGCTAATTTCTTTCATCAAACACTAAATTATTGACACCTAGATATAATTATAATGTCTAGAAAGGATGATATGTAACGCCCCCGAACCCACCCTGGCTTGGTGCGCCACTTTGCTAACCAATCTCACGCTAAAACCTCATTAAAAAAATAAAATTAACACCGCGGGATTTAAACTAAATCTCCTAAAACTCTTTTAGGTCATACCTAGTTGCCTAGACTTCTTTAAGCACCACGGCGTCCTTCCCGAAAATTTCGGCAAAGTAACGCCTGAAAATGGCGCCTCCAAAATGCTAGATACCTGCATACAATCCAATCCCAAACAATCCAGAATAATCTTACTTCACTAACCAGCTATCCACTCAACAATCCCACATATAAAAACCTCCAAATACAGGGCGACACATCACCCTTAACCTAACTATATACAACAAATACAATTAGTTACGTTTTTCCATCATTTCTACAAACAGACATCTAAAATAAACTATCAAATATAAAGCCCCACATCTCCCGAAGACCATGGTGGAGTCGCCCCGACAACTGCCCGCACCGGCATGCCCCGTGCAACTCCGAATGCTCCCAAGTCTTGGCTGACTCACATAGCTCACCTGTACCTGCGTCGTTACCTACACCACAGAACACACACACACACATAAGCTTACGCTTAGCAAGTAGGGATTAACAAATACGACTAGATAAAATGCAAGCTACACACAACGCTGAACAAGACAACCAAACAACACAACGACATGAAACAAAATACAGATTTGCCCGCATCAACGATGCCTTATTCTTTAATACAGTACGACAACGCAACACAACACCACAACACCACAATGCAACTCAACAACCCGACTCGACACAACACTGGTCAGACAATACTAGTTGCCTGCACCCGAAAGGATCCCTTACTCTTTAACTCAGCACGACACAAAATGCAACTTCTACACTCACTGCTACTTTCAATTACATTCTCCATTTATTAATCTTTTACCCGTGCATCTTTCATAGAGACCCTCCCGATGTGCTCCACGAGCACTACTCCTCGGTGAAGCAACTCTATAAAATATCACAGCTCACAGTGCATCTCTCATAGAAATCCTTCCGAGGTGCTCCACGAGCACTACTCCCCGATGAGGCAGTAAATCCTTCCGAGGTGCGCCACGAGCACTACTCCCCGGCAAGGCATGTCGAGACCCTCTCGAGGTGCTCCACGAGCACTACTCCCCGAGGAGGCAGTAAATCCTTCTGAGGTGCTCCACGAGCACTACTCCCCGGCAAGGCATGTTGAGACCCTCTCGAGGTGCTCCACGAGCACTACTCCCCGATGAGGCAGCTCTACTCGACATTACTGTTCAGTGCAATGCATCCCTTGTAGAGACCCTACCAAGGTGCTCCACGAGCACTACTCCCCGGCAAGCAACTCTACTCGGAATAACTATGCATTTCTCACTATCTCTTTACCTTTAATACTCACTCATCAAACCCGTGCTCACAACTCATGCTCATTCATCATCAAACCCGTGCTCACAACTCGTGCTCACTCATCATCAAACCCGTGCTCACAACTCATGCTCACTCATCATCAAACCCGTGCTCAAGACTCTGCTCACTCGATCATCAAACCCGTGCTCACAACTCATGCTCACTCATCATCAAACCCGTGCTCACAACTCATGCTCACTCATCATCAAACCCGTGCTCACAACTCATGCTCACTCATCATCAAACCCGTGCTCACAACTCATGCTCACTCATCATCAAACCCGTGCTCACAACTCATGCTCACTCATCATCAAACCCGTGCTCACAACTCATGCTCACTCATCATCAAACCCGTGCTCACAACTCATGCTCACTCATCATCAAACCCGTGCTCACAACTCATGCTCACTCATCATCAAACCCGTGCTCACAACTCATGCTCACTCATCATCAAACCCGTGCTCACAACTCATGCTCACTCATCATCAAACCCGTGCTCACAACTCATGCTCACTCATCATCAAACCCGTGCTCACAACTCATGCTCACTCATCATCAAACCCGTGCTCACAACTCATGCTCACTCATCATCAAACCCGTGCTCACAACTCATGCTCACTCATCATCAAACCCGTGCTCACAACTCATGCTCACTCATCATCAAACCCGTGCTCACAACTCATGCTCACTCATCATCAAACCCGTGCTCACAACTCATGCTCACTCATCATCAAACCCGTGCTCACAACTCATGCTCACTCATCATCAAACCCGTGCTCACAACTCATGCTCACTCATCATCAAACCCGTGCTCACAACTCATGCTCACTCATCATCAAACCCGTGCTCACAACTCATGCTCACTCATCATCAAACCCGTGCTCACAACTCATGCTCACTCATCATCAAACCCGTGCTCACAACTCATGCTCACTCATCATCAAACCCGTGCTCACAACTCATGCTCACTCATCATCAAACCCGTGCTCACAACTCATGCTCACTCATCATCAAACCCGTGCTCACAACTCATGCTCACTCATCATCAAACCCGTGCTCACAACTCATGCTCACTCATCATCAAACCCGTGCTCACAACTCATGCTCACTCATCATCAAACCCGTGCTCACAACTCATGCTCACTCATCATCAAACCCGTGCTCACAACTCATGCTCACTCATCATCAAACCCGTGCTCACAACTCATGCTCACTCATCATCAAACCCGTGCTCACAACTCATGCTCACTCATCATCAAACCCGTGCTCACAACTCATGCTCACTCATCATCAAACCCGTGCTCACAACTCATGCTCACTCATCATCAAACCCGTGCTCACAACTCATGCTCACTCATCATCAAACCCGTGCTCACAACTCATGCTCACTCATCATCAAACCCGTGCTCACAACTCATGCTCACTCATCATCAAACCCGTGCTCACAACTCATGCTCACTCATCATCAAACCCGTGCTCACAACTCATGCTCACTCATCATCAAACCCGTGCTCACAACTCATGCTCACTCATCATCAAACCCGTGCTCACAACTCATGCTCACTCATCATCAAACCCGTGCTCACAACTCATGCTCACTCATCATCAAACCCGTGCTCACAACTCATGCTCACTCATCATCAAACCCGTGCTCACAACTCATGCTCACTCATCATCAAACCCGTGCTCACAACTCATGCTCACTCATCATCAAACCCGTGCTCACAACTCATGCTCACTCATCATCAAACCCGTGCTCACAACTCATGCTCACTCATCATCAAACCCGTGCTCACAACTCATGCTCACTCATCATCAAACCCGTGCTCACAACTCATGCTCACTCATCATCAAACCCGTGCTCACAACTCATGCTCACTCATCATCAAACCCGTGCTCACAACTCATGCTCACTCATCATCAAACCCGTGCTCACAACTCATGCTCACTCATCATCAAACCCGTGCTCACAACTCATGCTCACTCATCATCAAACCCGTGCTCACAACTCATGCTCACTCATCATCAAACCCGTGCTCACAACTCATGCTCACTCATCATCAAACCCGTGCTCACAACTCATGCTCACTCATCATCAAACCCGTGCTCACAACTCATGCTCACTCATCATCAAACCCGTGCTCACAACTCATGCTCACTCATCATCAAACCCGTGCTCACAACTCATGCTCACTCATCATCAAACCCGTGCTCACAACTCATGCTCACTCATCATCAAACCCGTGCTCACAACTCATGCTCACTCATCATCAAACCCGTGCTCACAACTCATGCTCACTCATCATCAAACCCGTGCTCACAACTCATGCTCACTCATCATCAAACCCGTGCTCACAACTCATGCTCACTCATCATCAAACCCGTGCTCACAACTCATGCTCACTCATCATCAAACCCGTGCTCACAACTCATGCTCACTCATCATCAAACCCGTGCTCACAACTCATGCTCACTCATCATCAAACCCGTGCTCACAACTCATGCTCACTCATCATCAAACCCGTGCTCACAACTCATGCTCACTCATCATCAAACCCGTGCTCACAACTCATGCTCACTCATCATCAAACCCGTGCTCACAACTCATGCTCACTCATCATCAAACCCGTGCTCACAACTCATGCTCACTCATCATCAAACCCGTGCTCACAACTCATGCTCACTCATCATCAAACCCGTGCTTACTGTTTGGTTGTGCGCGAAGACGGGCCGGAATGCTAGCCCTGATTTCGTCGCCGCCGTCTGACCGGGAAGACGTCGAAATCTCAAGCGGTTTGCTCCGCCGATCGCCACTCGCCTCTAGCGTCTCCTCCTCCCCTGCCTTCGCTGTCCGACGACAGAATGGCTTCGGCCATTCTGTCATTTTGTTTTTATGTTATTATTTTTTTTTTAATAATAATAATAATAATAATAATAATAATAATAATAATAATAATAATAATAATAATAATAATAATAATAATAATAATAATAATAATAATAATAATAATAATAATAATAATAATAATAATAATAATAATAATAATAATAATAATAATAATAATAATAATAATAATAATAATAATAATAATAATAATAATAATAATAATAATAATAATAATAATAATAATAATAATAATAATAATAATAATAATAATAATAATAATAATAATAATAATAATAATAATAATAATAATAATAATAATAATAATAATAATAATAATAATAATAATAATAATAATAATAATAATAATAATAATAATAATAATAATAATAATAATAATAATAATAATAATAATAATAATAATAATAATAATAATAATAATAATAATAATAATAATAATAATAATAATAATAATAATAATAATAATAATAATAATAATAATAATAATAATAATAATAATAATAATAATAATAATAATAATAATAATAATAATAATAATAATAATAATAATAATAATAATAATAATAATAATAATAATAATAATAATAATAATAATAATAATAATAATAATAATAATAATAATAATAATAATAATAATAATAATAATAATAATAATAATAATAATAATAATAATAATAATAATAATAATAATAATAATAATAATAATAATAATAATAATAATAATAATAATAATAATAATAATAATAATAATAATAATAATAATAATAATAATAATAATAATAATAATAATAATAATAATAATAATAATAATAATAATAATAATAATAATAATAATAATAATAATAATAATAATAATAATAATAATAATAATAATAATAATAATAATAATAATAATAATAATAATAATAATAATAATAATAATAATAATAATAATAATAATAATAATAATAATAATAATAATAATAATAATAATAATAATAATAATAATAATAATAATAATAATAATAATAATAATAATAATAATAATAATAATAATAATAATAATAATAATAATAATAATAATAATAATAATAATAATAATAATAATAATAATAATAATAATAATAATAATAATAATAATAATAATAATAATAATAATAATAATAATAATAATAATAATAATAATAATAATAATAATAATAATAATAATAATAATAATAATAATAATAATAATAATAATAATAATAATAATAATAATAATAATAATAATAATAATAATAATAATAATAATAATAATAATAATAATAATAATAATAATAATAATAATAATAATAATAATAATAATAATAATAATAATAATAATAATAATAATAATAATAATAATAATAATAATAATAATAATAATAATAATAATAATAATAATAATAATAATAATAATAATAATAATAATAATAATAATAATAATAATAATAATAATAATAATAATAATAATAATAATAATAATAATAATAATAATAATAATAATAATAATAATAATAATAATAATAATAATAATAATAATAATAATAATAATAATAATAATAATAATAATAATAATAATAATAATAATAATAATAATAATAATAATAATAATAATAATAATAATAATAATAATAATAATAATAATAATAATAATAATAATAATAATAATAATAATAATAATAATAATAATAATAATAATAATAATAATAATAATAATAATAATAATAATAATAATAATAATAATAATAATAATAATAATAATAATAATAATAATAATAATAATAATAATAATAATAATAATAATAATAATAATAATAATAATAATAATAATAATAATAATAATAATAATAATAATAATAATAATAATAATAATAATAATAATAATAATAATAATAATAATAATAATAATAATAATAATAATAATAATAATAATAATAATAATAATAATAATAATAATAATAATAATAATATCTCTTTCACTCGATCATCTCTTCTAATCTTTTCTCACATAAGATGTAACTCTTTAAGGGAAATCCATCCTAAAATTTTCTAATCTCTCTTTCTTTAATCCTACTTGTATCTATTCTACGGATGTTACCTTGTCTGTTTCCTATCCTATCTCTAAGTAAATCCCTATACTTCGATCCTTGATCCTACTAAATTACTCAGTTCATACCCCCCAATCATTCACTTAAACTAAACCCTTGAATACACTTTATATCTATATACTTCCATTGTACGTAACTCTAAATATCTCACCTTGCTATCTCGTCTTATCCACATAATGTACTAAGGGTCTCTCCCTGATTTAGGACATCTCTCCAAAAGTTCGTTTCTATCCTAACTCATCGTACATCAAAACTTCAAGGGTTTTCTAAAAGCCCCCATTCTATCTCTTCTAATCTTTTCTCACATAAGATGTAACTCTTTAAGGGAAATCCATCCTAAAATTTTCTAATCTCTCTTTCTTTAATCCTACTTGTATCTATTCTACGGATGTTACCTTGTCTGTTTCCTATCCTATCTCTAAGTAAATCCCTATACTTCGATCCTTGATCCTACTAAATTACTCAGTTCATACCCCCCAATCATTCACTTAAACTAAACCCTTGAATACACTTTATATCTATATACTTCCATTGTACGTAACTCTAAATATCTCACCTTGCTATCTCGTCTTATCCACATAATGTACTAAGGGTCTCTCCCTGATTTAGGACATCTCTCCAAAAGTTCGTTTCTATCCTAACTCATCGTACATCAAAACTTCAAGGGTTTTCTAAAAGCCCCCATTCTATCTCTTCTAATCTTTTCTCACATAAGATGTAACTCTTTAAGGGAAATCCATCCTAAAATTTTCTAATCTCTCTTTCTTTAATCCTACTTGTATCTATTCTACGGATGTTACCTTGTCTGTTTCCTATCCTAACTCATCGTACATCAAAACTTCAAGGGTTTTCTAAAAGCCCCCATTCTATCTCTTCTAATCTTTTCTCACATAAGATGTAACTCTTTAAGGGAAATCCATCCTAAAATTTTCTAATCTCTCTTTCTTTAATCCTACTTGTATCTATTCTACGGATGTTACCTTGTCTGTTTCCTATCCTATCTCTAAGTAAATCCCTATACTTCGATCCTTGATCCTACTAAATTACTCAGTTCATACCCCCCAATCATTCACTTAAACTAAACCCTTGAATACACTTTATATCTATATACTTCCATTGTACGTAACTCTAAATATCTCACCTTGCTATCTCGTCTTATCCACATAATGTACTAAGGGTCTCTCCCTGATTTAGGACATCTCTCCAAAAGTTCGTTTCTATCCTAACTCATCGTACATCAAAACTTCAAGGGTTTTCTAAAAGCCCCCATTCTATCTCTTCTAATCTTTTCTCACATAAGATGTAACTCTTTAAGGGAAATCCATCCTAAAATTTTCTAATCTCTCTTTCTTTAATCCTACTTGTATCTATTCTACGGATGTTACCTTGTCTGTTTCCTATCCTATCTCTAAGTAAATCCCTATACTTCGATCCTTGATCCTACTAAATTACTCAGTTCATACCCCCCAATCATTCACTTAAACTAAACCCTTGAATACACTTTATATCTATATACTTCCATTGTACGTAACTCTAAATATCTCACCTTGCTATCTCGTCTTATCCACATAATGTACTAAGGGTCTCTCCCTGATTTAGGACATCTCTCCAAAAGTTCGTTTCTATCCTAACTCATCGTACATCAAAACTTCAAGGGTTTTCTAAAAGCCCCCATCTCCCGAAGACCATGGTGGAGTCGCCCCGACAACTGCCCGCACCGGCACGCCTTGTGCATCTCCGATTGCTCCCAAGTCTTGGCTGACTCACATAGCTCACCTGTACCCACGTCGTTACCTACACCATAGAACACACACACACACATAAGCTTACGCTTAGCAAGTAGGGATTAACAAATACGACTAGATAAAATGCAAGCTACACACAACGCTGAACAAGACAACCAAACAACACAACGACACGAAACAAAACACAGATTTGCTCGCATCAACGATGCCTTATTCTTTAATACAGTACGACAACGCAACACAACACCACAATGCAACTCAACAACCCGACTCGACACAACACGGTCAGACAATAATAGTTGCCCGCACCCGAAAGGATGCCTTACTCTTTAACTCAGCACGACACAAAATGCAACTTCTACACTCACTGCTACTTTCAATTACATTCTCCATTTATTAATCTTTTACCCGTGCATCTTTCAGAGAGACCCTCCCGAGGTGCTCCACGACCACTACTCCTCGGTGAAGCAACTCTATAAAATATCACGGCTCACAATGCATCTCTCATAGAAATCCTTCCGAGGTGCTCCACGAGCACTACTCCCCGGCAAGGCATGTCGAGACCCTCTCGAGGTGCTCCACGAGCACTACTCCCCGAGGAGGCAGTAAATCCTTCCGAGGTGCTCCACGAGCACTACTCCCCAGCAAGGCATGTTGAGACCCTCTCGAGGTGCTCCACGAGCACTACTCCCCGATGAGGCAGCTATACTCGACATTACTGTTCAGTGCAATGCATCCCTTGTAGAGACCCTACCAAGGTGCTCCACGAGCACTACTCCCCAGCAAGGCATGTTGAGACCCTCTCGAGGTGCTCCACGAGCACTACTCCCCGATGAGGCAGTAAATCCTTCCGAGGTGCTCCACGAGCACTACTCCCCGGCAAGCAACTCTACTCGGAATAACTATGCATTTCTCACTATCTCTTTACCTTTAATACTCACTCATCAAACCCGTGCTCACAACTCATGCTCATTCATCATCAAACCCGTGCTCACAACTCATGTTCACTCATCATCAAACCCGTGCTCACAACTCATGCTCACTCATCATCAAACCCGTGCTCACAACTCATGCTCACTCATCATCAAACCCGTGCTCACAACTCATGCTCACTCATCATCAAACCCGTGCTCACAACTCATGCTCACTCATCATCAAACCCGTGCTCACAACTCATGCTCACTCATCATCAAACCCGTGCTCACAACTCATGCTCACTCATCATCAAACCCGTGCTCACAACTCATGCTCACTCATCATCAAACCCGTGCTCACAACTCATGCTCACTCATCATCAAACCCGTGCTCACAACTCATGCTCACTCATCATCAAACCCGTGCTCACAACTCATGCTCACTCATCATCAAACCCGTGCTCACAACTCATGCTCACTCATCATCAAACCCGTGCTCACAACTCATGCTCACTCATCATCAAACCCGTGCTCACAACTCATGCTCACTCATCATCAAACCCGTGCTCACAACTCATGCTCACTCATCATCAAACCCGTGCTCACAACTCATGCTCACTCATCATCAAACCCGTGCTCACAACTCATGCTCACTCATCATCAAACCCGTGCTCACAACTCATGCTCACTCATCATCAAACCCGTGCTCACAACTCATGCTCACTCATCATCAAACCCGTGCTCACAACTCATGCTCACTCATCATCAAACCCGTGCTCACAACTCATGCTCACTCATCATCAAACCCGTGCTCACAACTCATGCTCACTCATCATCAAACCCGTGCTCACAACTCATGCTCACTCATCATCAAACCCGTGCTCACAACTCATGCTCACTCATCATCAAACCCGTGCTCACAACTCATGCTCACTCATCATCAAACCCGTGCTCACAACTCATGCTCACTCATCATCAAACCCGTGCTCACAACTCATGCTCACTCATCATCAAACCCGTGCTCACAACTCATGCTCACTCATCATCAAACCCGTGCTCACAACTCATGCTCACTCATCATCAAACCCGTGCTCACAACTCATGCTCACTCATCATCAAACCCGTGCTCACAACTCATGCTCACTCATCATCAAACCCGTGCTCACAACTCATGCTCACTCATCATCAAACCCGTGCTCACAACTCATGCTCACTCATCATCAAACCCGTGCTCACAACTCATGCTCACTCATCATCAAACCCGTGCTCACAACTCATGCTCACTCATCATCAAACCCGTGCTCACAACTCATGCTCACTCATCATCAAACCCGTGCTCACAACTCATGCTCACTCATCATCAAACCCGTGCTCACAACTCATGCTCACTCATCATCAAACCCGTGCTCACAACTCATGCTCACTCATCATCAAACCCGTGCTCACAACTCATGCTCACTCATCATCAAACCCGTGCTCACAACTCATGCTCACTCATCATCAAACCCGTGCTCACAACTCATGCTCACTCATCATCAAACCCGTGCTCACAACTCATGCTCACTCATCATCAAACCCGTGCTCACAACTCATGCTCACTCATCATCAAACCCGTGCTCACAACTCATGCTCACTCATCATCAAACCCGTGCTCACAACTCATGCTCACTCATCATCAAACCCGTGCTCACAACTCATGCTCACTCATCATCAAACCCGTGCTCACAACTCATGCGTCGGTTATCGGAATCGAACGATTCCTGCGGCCACGTACTCCTCTAATAACCTATTTTAACCTGCCAAAAGGAATTTCAAAACAAACGACCCTAGCTAGGTCAAAATAGCAAAAACCCGAATCTGCCCCTAACCGTAAAATTTCCCCATTTTGGTTTTTCATCAATTTTCACTCAATTGCTCACCAATCAACCATATTTAGCCTCAATTAACATAATCTAACCAAAAACCCCGAGAATACACAGCAAAACCGAAATGCCCTAAAACAGAGCCTGCTGTTTTTCACCCAAAACGGGCTCATCACGGCCAGGCGACCAAAGCCGATCCAAGGGTCGGCAAACCCACGCCGGAGGGGACCAAAATTGGCCGGTGATCGGAGCCAAATCCGGCTCGTCACTCTCGGCCCTGAAAAGAACCGAAACAAGGAGAACTAGGGCTTAACATTTGGTTGTGCGCGAAGACGGGCCGGAATGCTAGCCCTGATTTCGTCGCCACTGTCTGACCGGGAAGACATCGAAATCTCCGGCAGTTTGCTCCGCCGTTCGCCGCTCGCCCTCTCGCGTCTTCTCCTCCCCTGCCTTCGCTCTGCCATTCTGTCGTTTTGTTTTTATGTTATTATTTATTTTTTTTAATAATAATAATAATAATAATAATACTAATAATAATAATAATAATAATAATAATAATAATAATAATAATAATAATAATAATAATAATAATAATAATAATAATAATAATAATAATAATAATAATAATAATAATAATAATAATAATAATAATAATAATAATAATAATAATAATAATAATAATAATAATAATAATAATAATAATAATAATAATAATAATAATAATAATAATAATAATAATAATAATAATAATAATAATAATAATAATAATAATAATAATAATAATAATAATAATAATAATAATAATAATAATAATAATAATAATAATAATAATAATAATAATAATAATAATAATAATAATAATAATAATAATAATAATAATAATAATAATAATAATAATAATAATAATAATAATAATAATAATAATAATAATAATAATAATAATAATAATAATAATAATAATAATAATAATAATAATAATAATAATAATAATAATAATAATAATAATAATAATAATAATAATAATAATAATAATAATAATAATAATAATAATAATAATAATAATAATAATAATAATAATAATAATAATAATAATAATAATAATAATAATAATAATAATAATAATAATAATAATAATAATAATAATAATAATAATAATAATAATAATAATAATAATAATAATAATAATAATAATAATAATAATAATAATAATAATAATAATAATAATAATAATAATAATAATAATAATAATAATAATAATAATAATAATAATAATAATAATAATAATAATAATAATAATAATAATAATAATAATAATAATAATAATAATAATAATAATAATAATAATAATAATAATAATAATAATAATAATAATAATAATAATAATAATAATAATAATAATAATAATAATAATAATAATAATAATAATAATAATAATAATAATAATAATAATAATAATAATAATAATAATAATAATAATAATAATAATAATAATAATAATAATAATAATAATAATAATAATAATAATAATAATAATAATAATAATAATAATAATAATAATAATAATAATAATAATAATAATAATAATAATAATAATAATAATAATAATAATAATAATAATAATAATAATAATAATAATAATAATAATAATAATAATAATAATAATAATAATAATAATAATAATAATAAACATCCAAATTAAACAATCAACAGCTGCTTAAATACCTCCACACTTAAAAATTGGCAGTGTCCCCACTGCCAAACAAAATGAAATCCAAAGAAAAAAAAAAGAAAATAGAACACAACAAAGCAAGGGGGGTTAGAACTTCCCTAGTATTTATGCTTCATTCTCGGATTCAGCATCTGAATCTCTCAATAGCGCTGTTAGGAAGTGTGGAAAGATTGGGGATGGATCCTTGGGTTTCTTGGCAAGACTTGCTGCCAGTGCAGTATCCCGCAACTTGGTGTACTTCCAAAATATTTTGCTTTTACGTTTGAGACTTTTTAGTGCTTCTGACATCCGGTATTGTTGAACCTCCAGAATATGAAGTTTCTGCTTTACTGACTCATTGTCGTGTTTATGTCATTCGATTTTGGTGTACAGAAGCTCTAGACTGTCAAGTACTTGCTGCTGGAAACTGCTACTGCTCGATGATGCTGCAACTCCGCTTGTAGCATTTTCTTCAGCTTCTGGTTCCCCTGCCCTCAAAACGCCGCCAAAAAGAAAAAAAAAAAAAAAGAAAATAGAACACAACAAAGCAAGGGGGGTTAGAACTTCCCTAGTATTTATGCTTCATTCTCGGATTCAGCATCTGAATCTCTCAATAGCGCTGTTAGGAAGTGTGGAAAGATTGGGGATGGATCCTTGGGTTTCTTGGCAAGACTTGCTGCCAGTGCAGTATCCCGCAACTTGGTGTACTTCCAAAATATTTTGCTTTTACGTTTGAGACTTTTTAGTGCTTCTGACATCCGGTATTGTTGAACCTCCAGAATATGAAGTTTCTGCTTTACTGACTCATTGTCGTGTTTATGTCATTCGATTTTGGTGTATAGAAGCTCTAGACTGTCAAGTACTTGCTGCTGGAAACTGCTACTGCTCGATGATGCTGCAACTCCGCTTGTAGCATTTTCTTCAGCTTCTGGTTCCCCTGCCCCCAAACTGTCTGAAGCAATTCTCCTAATAATGGTTGGTGTCATCGCTGGTCCTGAGGAGAGATGTTCTTCATCTGCGTCATAAGGGACTCCAGCCAGTTCACACAGTCCAGATACTAAGGAGGGAAACAATAGCTGCCCATTTGGCTTCAGAGCATTGGCACATAAATTCCGGTATATGACCAAACCAACATTTATTTTTTTGTTGGTTAAAATGCAATAAAGAAGAATAGCTCGGTCTCTGGTCACATGCTGGCCATGAGAAGAAGGGAATAAACGTATTTTAAGGAAATGATACCATACCTTGGCTTTTGGGAGCAGGGCAAGCCGAGAAATGGAGAGAAAGCCAGTTTTTGATCGCACCCATTCTGTGCCTGGCACGGCTATTTCTTTCAATGTTGTATTCAGAAATCCCAAAGATAAATTGTCTTCATACTTATAAAACTCGTCGTCGACTTCCTCCAGATTGTAAAATTTGTTGATTGCAGAAGATCTGATTCCCACATCACATGCTCTCACCTGAATACTTTCGGGCAAATCACCCTCAAAATTTGCATAAAACTCCCGCACTATATTTTTCACTGCTGTTTGTGGAACAGCACAAAGTTTTTTCCAACGTCTGTCCTGAATAATAGTGCTGACATAACTCGGGTACCTTGTGATCTGCTCGACTTCGACAAGGAAACCTTTTTCCTGAGCAAAAGTTCGCTGTTGTAAACCTTGCTCATATCTCAGCTTTGCCTCCTCAGATACGAAGGCCATTCTGTACACTTTCTTTGTTCTTCTGTTCCTTTTGTTTCGGCCTCATTTTGACAGTCAAAAGTTGTCTCTGAAAATCTGAGTGAGCTTTTTCGTCTAACGCCCAAGCGTTTGTAGAAGCGACAAGGAGCAGAAGGTTTCACAAGTTTCACTGATTGTCAGCGGCTGAGTTTGAGCGGTATATGAACCCTAGTAATTTCTTTGAGAGAACTTCTGTGATGATAAGCAGAGAAGTAAAAATAAAATTCAAAATAAACTCATTTAAACCTAAAAATAATGAAAATGCAAATAAAATTAAAATTAAAGAATATAATAAAAGGATATTATTGAGAGTTGCCTCCCGAAATAGCGCTAAGTTTTTGTTTAAGTCTTCAGGCAGACTTCCATCTGCTCATTATTCTTCAAAATTTTGTAGAGAAATTGACATAATTTTTGTCAATTTTTCTCCAAAATAATGTTTGATTCGTTGACCATTCACTTTAAATTTTCTTCCATTTTTTTCATCATGCAACTCAATTAGTTCCATATGAAAACACTTCAATGATTTCAAAGGGTCCAGACCACCTTGATTTTAACTTTCCTGGGAAAATTTTCATCCTAGAATTAAGAGCAAAACTTTTTCACCTTTCTCAAATGTCCTTGCATGCAACTTTTTATTATGCCAATTTTTTACTTTTTCTTGTAAATTTTTGCATTTTCGTATGCTCCCCCAATCTTAACTCTTCCCACTCTTGCAACTGCAAAAATTGATATTTTCCTGCTCCTTGTAAATCCAAGTTTAGGGTTTTTATTGCCCAATATGCCTTGTGCTCAAGCTCTACTGGTAAATGGCAAGCTTTTCCATAAATCAAATTATAAGGTGTGGTGCTCAAAGGTATTTTATATGTTGTTCTATATGCCCACAAAGCATCATCTAATTTCTGAAACCAATCTTTTCTATTAGGGTGTACCACTTTTTCCAAAATTTTCTTTATCTCCCTATTAGAAACTTCTGCCTGCCCATTACTCTGTGGATGGTAAGTTGTCGTAACTTTATGTCTGACTCCATATTTACTCAGTAATCCTGTGAACAACCTGTTACAAAAGTGAGAACCTCCATCGCTTATAATAGCTCGTGGCGTTCCGAAGCGTGTGAAGATATTTTTCTGTAAAAACTTTAAAACACTCTTCCCTTCATTATTCGAAAGTGCCACTGCCTCAACCCATTTAGACACATAATCCATAGCCAACAAAATATATTGATTTACGAAAGAAGGTGGAAAAGGTCTCATGAAATCTATCCCCCATACGTTGAATATTTTCAATTCCAAAATATTTGTGAGTGGCAGCTCGTGTTTCCTTGAAATATTCCCTACTCTTTGGTATCTGTCACAATTTTTAACAAACTCATTAGTATCATTAAAAAGAGAGGGCCAGTACAAACCTGATTGCAAAACTTTAGCAGCTGTTCTGGTTCCTCCATAATGGCCGCCGTATGGCGCTGCGTGGCATTGTTGCAGCACTGACTGTATTTCTTCTTCAGGAACACATCTTCTCAACAGTTGGTCCGCACATTGCTTGAAAATAAATGGCTCGTGCCAGAAGTATTTGTTTACATCTTTCATAAACTTCCTTTTTTGCTGATAATCTAAATCGAAAGGCTTACAATATAATTAACAAAATCAGCGTATCAGTGTGCTGAAGAACCTTCCACCTTCAACAGATATTCATCAGGAAATGTCTCTTTAATTAACTCTTCATGCTCCTAGTTGTTTCTATTTTCCAATCTTGACAGATGATCTGCAACTTGATTCTCACACCCCTTTCTGTCTCAAATCTTCACATCAAACTCTTGAAGTAAAAGCACCCATCTAATAAGCCTAGGTTTAGCATCTTTCTTAGCAACCAAATATTTTATTGCTGCATGGTCAGTGTAAACGATAACTTTTGTGCCAATTAAATAAGCTCTGAATTTGTCAAAGGCAAACACAACAGCTAGTAGTTCTTTCTCTATGGTTGTGTAGTTCTTTTGAGCTTTATTCAATGTCTTGCTAGCATAGTAAACAGAGTGAAAATTTTTTTCTTTCTTCTGCCCAAGAACCACTCCTACTGCATAATCACTTGCATTACACATCAAAATAAAAAGTGAATTCCAGTCGGGTGCAGCTATCATAGGTGCGGTGATCAACTTTTGTTTCAGCAGGTTAGAAGCTTCCAGATAATTTTTGTCAAAATTGAATGAAATATTCTGCTCCAGTAACATGCATAAGGGCTTCGATATTTTTGAAATATCTTTAATGAAGCGCCTATAAATCCTGCATGCCCCAAAAAGCTTCTAATTTCTTTCACTGTTTTTGGTGGAGGTAGCTTCTCAATAATTTTGAACTTCGCTTTATCCACCTCTAAACCTTTTTTTGAAACTTTATGCCCCAGGACTATTCCTTCTGGAACCATAAAATGACATT
This sequence comes from Begonia masoniana, assembly GCA_022432975.1. Classification (NCBI taxonomy): domain Eukaryota; kingdom Viridiplantae; phylum Streptophyta; class Magnoliopsida; order Cucurbitales; family Begoniaceae; genus Begonia; species Begonia masoniana. The sequence goes on along the minus strand of CM039503.1, from coordinate 37,198,750 downwards.
TTTCTCAGTTTAAAACTAAGTTAGTTTCCATGCATCTCTTCAACACTTTCTCTAGATTTTCCAGACAATTCTCGAAGGAGTCTCCAACAATTGAGAAATCATCCATAAATATTTCCAAACATTTTTCAATCATGTCTGAGAAAATTGCCATCACGCAACGCTGGAACGTTGCTGGAGCATTGCACAGACCAAAGGCATTCTCCTGAAGGCGAAAGTTCCATATGGGCAAGTGAAGATTGTTTTCTCCTGGTCTTCGGGTGCTATTGTTATTTGGTTATACCCTGAGTACCCGTCTAAAAAGCAATAGAACTTTCTCCCAGCCAACTTGTCCAACATTTGATCTATAAAAGGCAAGGGAAAATGAACTTTTCGAGTAGCCTTGTTGAGCTTTCTGTAATCCATACAAATCCTCCAACCGTCACCGTTCTTGTTAGAATTAATTCACTTTTCTCGTTAGCTATTACAGTTGTCCCTCCTTTCTTTGGAACACAATGGATTGGACTAATCCAAGAGCTGTTAGAAATGGGGTAAATTATTCTTGCATCCAACCACTTGAGTATCTCCTTCTTTACAACTTCTTTCATAATGGGGTTTAGTCTTCTCTGCTGATCTATTGTTGTAGTAACTCCTTCTTCCAGTCTAATCTTGTGCATGCAAATGCTCAAGCTTATCCCTTATATGTCTTTCACTGTCCATGCTAAAGCTGGCTTATATTTTTTAAGCACATCCGCTAACTCTTGCTCCTACATGTTAGATAAAGCAGTAGAAATAATAGCAGGAAATGTCTCTTTGAGTCCAAGAAATACATACTTTAAGTGAGGCGGCAGCTGTTTGAGTTCCACTGTGGCTGCTACTTCGCTGGAATGTTGCCAATCCTCTTGGCCATCTTTGGTTCTAATTAATGCTTCGAACTTCCTTCTATACCCGCCTGATAATTATTTTATTTCTGCTGCCTTGATTTCTTCGGAAATATTGAAACACTCTTCTTCATCATAGGGGCATTTCATGGCTTTTAAAACATTGAAAGTATCTTGCTGGTCATTAACTCTCATTGTGAGTTCTCCTCTCTGCACGTCGATTAGGATTCTTCCAGTGGTTAAAAATGGCCGCCCCAGAATTATTGGCACCTCCCGATCTGCTTCATAGTCAAGTATGATGAAGTCTGCTGGAAGATAAATTTGTCCACCTTCACTAACACATCCTCTATCTTTCCTTAAGGATGAGTTAGTGAACGGTCAGCAAGCTGCAGAGTTACTGTTGTTGGTCTTGCTTCTCCAATTCCCAGCTTCTTAAAGATTGACATGGGCATCAAATTGATACTAGCTCCAAGATCACATAGCGCTTTTCCGAAATAGTTATTGCCAATTGTGCAAGGAATAGTGAAGCTTCCAGGGTCTTTCAACTTTAGTGGAATCTTATTCTGCAATATGTAGCTCGTTTCTTCAGTCATAGCCACCATCTCATACTCTCCCAATCTCCTCTTTTTGGATAAAATGTCTTTCATGAATTTCGTATAGTTTGACATCTGTTCAAGAGCTTCCACCAAAGGTACATTGATGTGTAATTGTTTTAGAACATCCATAAACTTTTTAAACTGCTTTTCCTGGTTGTGTTTTTGAAGCCTTTGTGGAAACGATGGAGGAGGTTTCTGGATTCGTAATTCTGCGGGTCGATGCTGTTGCGGTGCTGCGAGCGGAGCTGCAGCATTGATATTTATTTCTCCAGATTCCAGGTTATTCTTTTCGGCCTCCTCAGTGCTCTCTTTCTCAATCATCACTTCTCTTTCCTGTAAACCCTCAGTACTGGGTTGCTTTTCTGTTTCCGTTTCTTGGTTATTATTCTTTGGTTTCTCCACCCTCTGTGCATTTTTTGGAATCTCTACCTCGCTTCCATTCCTTAATAAAATCGCCTTGCATTGTTCCTTTCCCGGTCTCTCTGTGGAATTTTAGTGTCACTTGGTAGTTGTCTCATGCTTCTCGAATTTGTAGATTGAGCTAGCTGCCCCAGTTGTGTTTCAATATTCTTTATGGAGGCTGCTAAATTCTGCAATATTATGTTTGTCTTTTAAGCATATTCCCTTGCGAAATTGTCTGGTTTTTCCTGAGATACTAGCTTCTGAATTTGCTGAGTGTAGTTCTGGGCATAATTATCGGCAGATCTTGTAGGTGTTGCATTGTTCTGTTGCTGCAAATTTCATTGGAAGTTCGGATGCTGTCTCCATCTAGGGTTGTACGTCTGTGAGAAGAGATTATTGTTTCGGTTATACCCCACATAATTCACGGATTCAGGGTTTGTAGGGCATGAACTATCATCATGGTTCTCCCCGCAAAAGATGCATGAAATCTCCCGTATTTGTGGTTGTTGCTGTTTGTTCATAACTTTGAATGCATTCTCTAATGAAGCTATTTGCATTGAGAGCAGCTACTTCATCTACCTCATAAATTTCAGGTGCTCTCCTTGCAAGTGTATTTTTGTCCGATGGTCATTGATAGCTGTTTACTGTCATTCTTTTTAGTAAGTCATAATGCCTCATTAAAAGATTTTGACAGCAGTGTTCCATTGGCTGCTGCGTCAATGATCGATCGGGTTTGTCCATTCAATCCATTATAAAACGTTTCCAACTGAATCCAATGAGGGATCCCGTGATTTGGGCACTGTCTCAGCAATTCTTTAAACCTATCCCACGCTTCGTAGAGTGATTCTCCATCCCTCTGCTGGAAGCTGGTGATGTCATTTCTCATCCTTGCGTTCCTCACTGGTGGGTGATACTTCATAATGAATTTTTTAGCAAGATCCCCCCAAGTAGTAATGGTATCAGAAGGAATACTATTCAACCAATCCATGGCTCTATCTCTCAAAGAATATGAGAATAATTTTAACGTTAACGCTTCTGCAGATACTCCAGGGAAGTTAAAAGAATCACTAACTTCACCAAACACTTTCAAATGGCGATGAAGATTATCTGTAATTGCTCCAGTGAACTGTCCAACCGTTTAGAGCATTTGGAACATCACCGGTTTAAGCTCAAATCTGATGGCACGAAGATCCCCCCAAGTAGTAATGGTATCAGAAGGAATACTGTTCAACCAATCCCTGGCTCTATCTCTCAAAGAATATGAGAATAATTTTAAGCTTAACGCTTCTGCAGATACTTCAGGGAAGTTAAAAGAATCACTAACTTCATCAAACACTTTCAAATGGCAATGAGGATTATCTGTAATTGCTCCAGTGAACTGTCCAACTGTTTGCAGCATTTGGAACATCACCGGTTTAAGCTAAAATCTGATGGCACGAAGGTCCGGTTTTACTATTCCAGGATTTAGATCATTTAGTGTAGGAATGGCAAAATCTTGAATGGGCTTGTCTCTGTCATCAACAACTCTTTCAGCATTATCTCTTTCTCTTTCTACGTTCGCCATATTGTCTCCCTCAATAAACTGTTGTTGTTGTTGTCTTCTTCTTACTCTAAATGTTCTTTCAATTTCGGGATTTATGGGTACAAGATCCTGTGCGTCTTCTTCGTCCGGCATAAATCAAGAATACCTGAAAATATAGAAACAAAATAAAATAAAATAACATAAAATAAAATAAAATAATTATAGTAAAATAATCAAAACTAAGCAATATCCCCGGCAACAGCGCCAAAAGCTTGTTAGTGATTTTCTACACTTTTACGCAAGTGCACGTATCGCTTCAAGTAGTAAAAATATTGATCACACGAGGATATTCTTAATTGAATTAATTGCTATAAAAATCTTATGAAAATATTAAAATGATAAATGAAAATAATTAGAATTAAAATCCGAATGATGATGTAACATAAAAAAAAAAACAGGATAAACGAGATAAAATCAGTAAATGGAAGCCTTGGCTAGAATCGATTTCTTCATTACGATAATTTTACTATTGATGCTCTGGTGATGCTCTGCATGATTGCCTATGAACAACAAGAATTAAATAATTATAGGATTCTTTCAAATTGCCTAGGTAAATTCAATTTAGAATTTTTCTCAATCTTAAGGAATGTAACTAATATTGAATTTCCTCATTACCCTATTCTTATTGCCAATCGAATCAATGCTAACTATGTTGTAACAATTTAATCCGATTAATTATTCGTGCATCTTAGAATTTATATTTATCTTTCGATACAATATAAACATGGATCATCAACCTATCTATCGATATGATCTGAATTAAGCAAGGAATATCACAAATAATTGTTCAATAAACAAGCGCATAAACAAAATCGAGATCGTAGCAAAATCCGTAACGAATACTATCGTCCTAACCAAGTAAGGAATTTAGCTACTAGACATAATTAAATAAAATTCAAAACAATAGTATTGATAAAATTATAAATAGTAAAAAGAAAAGGAAGAAGATCCAAAGAATGTCATCGGTCTTCTTCTCCTCATCCAGAGCTCTCTTCTTCTTTCTCGTAAAATCAACTTTTTTGTTTTGCATGTGATACCCCTTTTCTCTCTCCAATCTCTTTTATTTTATTGTTCCACCCATTTTTGCCCTCTTCTACGATGGCTTTTTCTTTCTCTGGCTCTCGTTCCACGTGCTTCAAGGATTTCCAAATCTCTTTTTTCCCTTTGGCTCTTCCTTCCATTTTCCAACTTTCAATTAATTTTTTTTTTACTTTTTATTGATTCCAGCATCTTTTTCTCTCATTATATTTAGCAACAAATTTCCTCAACTTCCTTGATTTGCTTCCTCTCTCTCCATAATCTTCAGCTTTTGAAATTGATTTTTCCACTATTAAAATTGCATTCAAATCAGAAAATACAAAATTCGAATTAATGAGAAAATTTGCTTTTAATAGATAATCGCATGAAATATATTAAATTAAATCAATGCACTGATGCTGCAGCATTATATAGCATTTGTAGTAAATTCCTACCAATTTCTTCTTGCAATCACTCAATTCATATAAGTTCTTTCAACTCATTCTAATTTAAGAGTTATCAAGTTACAGGAAGAAATTGAGTTTGAAGAAACATGATCATTAAATTGTTTTAAAAAAAGAGTAGTAGCTTAATGATGTGGGTGACCTAGTCGCTACTGCCAAAGATTAAATGAAGTTGATAGTGAGATGGACAAAATGCACAAGTTGACAAGGGCTGGAAAGGAGTATAGACCGTTAAGCAGATTGCCCTGAAGGAGAACTGCCTTGGAAATCTGGTCCTTAACAACGAATGAAATTCAATAAACGCGTTAATATCGGAGCATAATTTATTTATACTGATGAGATTATGATATAAGAAAGGGGCATGAAGAACATTGAACAATTTAATATGAGGAGTGGAGGACAAAGAGCTATTGCCAACACTTTCAATAGAAATTGGCTTACCGTTAGCCACCAGCGCTTGATCAGACCCAGTAAATTGAGCAGAGGTCTAGAGATAATCAGGTGAAGTAACGAAATGATGTGTAGCGCCAGAATGTAGAAGTATTTGTGAACGGTGGAGGAATTGGTTGTTTTGCCAAAGTAAAAGCAGTATTGAAAGTTGTGGGGGCAAACGGCTTGAATGAGAAACTTTGCACGATAATAGCACAAAACTGCAGTATGACCAACCTTCAGACAGATCAAACACCTTACCTTGGGCGGTTCGATGGGTGTTTAGAACCCTTCGAAGAAGGTAGAGCACTGGGTTTTCCTAATAAACCAGGAAAGGATGGTCTATAACCATTCTGAGCAGATAATTAGACAGAAGGTTGATTTAAACTGAGAGAAGAGAAATTGGATTGAATGGATCTCATTGGAGAGATGGAGTTCCTCGGGTTCCTTGAAAATCATAGCTAATGAGTAAACTGTGTACCTCTTCAATGGTGGGTTCCTCGGGTTTACTTGTAATAGAAGAGACGAAACTATTATACTCAATTGTCAAATCGTCCGAGTAAATAAATAAATAAGATGATCTTTGCGCCCCAAAACAGCAAGGAAATCAGAAATGGAGTTGAACTTTTGAATATAATCAGCTGCAAACATCTCACTTTTGTTGAGGGAGTGAAGTTGAGATTACCTGCCAATCCATTGGCTATAACGATATTAAGAATCTAGGTATTCCAGATTACATAATTTCCAACATCAAGTTTAAGAGTGATCGTCTGGTTCAGAGAAGGAAAGGGAGGAAGGAAGAATCAGCCGACGGAGAGAGTGGGAGGAAGGCATGCTGCTTGAGGAAGCCATTGGTTAGCTCTGAGAGAGAGAGGGAGAGAGAGAGTAGTGAGTCGTTCAATTGTATATTATTAGTAAAAGAATAATTCTATTTTACAGAGAGATGATTCATTCATGGACTTGTATGAAGAGAGAGACTGTACACTTGTCATGTTGTAATAGGAAAAATAATAACAAATCTGTTATGTAACACCCCGACTTAAAAATACTCAATTTGAAACCTAATTTTGAAAACCCTAGAATTTTTCTCAAATTGATTTTTAAAATCGAGCGTTAAATCGAAATTTTAAAATTTAAAACATATTAATTGAAAACTTAAATATCGCGGAAGCTTTGATAATTAATTTGTCAAAATCTTGAAACATCCAACATTTAATGAAACCTTAAATAAAAATTCAACATAATTATTCAAATTCTTAAATTAAAATAAAGTTTTAAATATCGTTTGAAAACTAAAATATACTTAATTTAAATCATTTTCTTCGAATTTAACAATATCTTCTTCTTCTGTATGCTCGCTTGCCACTGGAGGATTCTCAATTGCAGCAATTTCTTCCTCAGACAAAAATTCACCTACATCACAAGTTAAAACAAAACTGTGAGAAAATCTTAGTGAGTAGAAATACGTGCAAGTTGCAAAACTTTTACTTTTACTTTTACTTTTACTTTACTTTTATCGAATCCTGTTAATAGTTGCATACTGGTTGAAAACTCAACCTTCTTTTAAGACTTAGTCATCTCATTGTCGTTCAGGCTTCGTCATCTTTTACTTTTAATTTTAACAATCAAGCTCACCATCTCATTGTCGTTCAGGCTTTTGCTATCACGTTAAAACATATGTTCAAGCTTACCATCTCACTGTCGTTCAGACTTTTGCTTTCGCATTTTTCGTCAATTCCCTTTTACTTTTTCATACACATGCAAATAACCTATCCATTTTATCTTTCAAACTATTCTATGTCGATATTCTAACATACGTGCGTAATCATCGAAAACGTGTGATGAAAATAAAATAATATATATATATATCTTGTGATGTAGGGCCGTAGCCAAAACTTTGTATTTTACTTACTTGGATTCCGAGCAATAAGTGTCTATCGGGATTTTTCCAAAAATTTCCAGAATAATATTCTGCTCAATTAAAATCTTTGATATTAAAATCCTACTTAATAAATCCAATTTTCAAATTAAATTGAGCAAATTTTCTTACGTTGAAATCTTAAGTCGGATCGGATCGGTTGGATCGATTTTAGATTGAATCGAATAGCTCCTAAGTTTATCCTGCCCAATTCGATTATCAATATTAATATCTTAATTAAATTATTCCAACTTTAAAAGAATTTGGGCTGAAATTTCTTACCGGTTAAATTTTTTATCGATCCGGTTCGATTGGGGTCGAAATTCAATTCGGGTCCGTTTCGGGTGAACAGTGTCGGGTCGGGTCGGTTCTGGTCAACTGGGCCGGTTTGATTGTTGGACCGGTTCAGGTTTTTAAAATAAAACCCGAACCCCTTCTTCTTCTCGCCATCTGCCGAATCCTGAGAGCAGAGAGAGAGATTCAGAGAGAAAGGGAGAGGTGCGACTGCGAAGGAAACGGGGAGAGAGGGAGATTGCTTACTCCGATGGGTCGTCGTCGGAGTCCAAGCAAGCTTCGTCGGAGCTCGGGGGCCTAGAGAGGAAAGCTTCGACGGTGGAGGGCAGAGTCGAAGGGTAGTTCGGCAGAGGGAATTTTGTCGCATCGGAGGAGACTCGCCGCACCGGAGACTGAGGTGAGTATTCTTTTATGTTTGGAAGAACTTAGGAGGGGGAGGAGAGCTATGGGGTGATTTCTTCCATTACCGGAACTCTCTATTTATAGGAGAGAAAGGTTCACCGAGAAATCTGACTGGTTCGGATTTTCCGGTTGTGTCCAGATTTCCAGACTCTGAACACTCCTTCTGGAAGGTCCAGGTTCATTCCTGGTTTTCCGATTATCAGTCCAAAAAAATCGGATTCTTGAGATAGTAGTTGTGGATAATCAATTTCTTTACCTGATTTTTCTCTACTGTTTTTGGCTAAGTTCTGGGCTAGGTTCAATCTTACAAATCCTTTCAGCTTAGATTTCCAGAGAAAGAAATTCTGTAATTTCATCATATTTTAATTTAGGAATAGATCTGATATTAGGTTATTGATTTAGCAGAAATCAAGGAAATTAGATTATTTGGTTGCTTATTAGGATTTATTATGCAGAACTGGGAATTCTAGATTAGCTTGATTTGGGGGAGATTGAATTAATTAACTGATAATTAGGACTAATTTGTGAGAATTGAACCCTAATTATAGATTGATTTTGGGGATAAATTTTTAGAATGTTACATGTTACGCACAAATATTGCGCATCTCTAACAAGTATGTTGGTTCTCAATCCTTGCTGTCGGACATTCATTTTCGGTCATCATTTACTCCTACAGTTTTGTGTGACAACGTTTCAGCCATGGATCTCGCTATAGATCCCCACTCTATCACTCCCAAACAAAACACGTGGGAGTTAGATTTCCACTTCATACATGAGAAGGTCACCCCCAACAAGCGCATGTTTCCTTTTATTCTTTCCCACCTAGAACTTGCTGATGGGTCGACAAAGCCATTGCCCTCCTGCTTCACTTTTTGATCTGCGTGACAAGCTGTGACCTAGGAGCTTGACCTTGCGGGGGCTGTCGACAACAGAGCCATCAACACTCCTTGTTCCTTTTCTCTCACTTCTCTCTCTTGGAAAGCCATGTGACAAATTCATTTATAACCATTCTTTAATCCTCTTTCATTAATAATAAATCATTTTTTTCTGGTTAAATACATGTCTATACCCCTGCTTTTACTGTCCAGATGAACTCAGCAAGAGAGATATTGAGGCCACTATTAAACAAATGGAACATTCACTTCTTTATATTTGATACGAATAGTAGTACACTATATAGATGATGCATAGCCAACAACATTCAATTAAAAAAAATAGAAAGAAATGATAATAATTTCTTGATCCGATCATAGATAGATAGGGTCACAAATCACGGGTTTTGTAGGAAACTATTCCATATCTAGTATCTACTGACCTTGTTTCATCGGTTCTGGTTTCTACTTCTTTTTGATCTGTTCTTCTCCAGCATTTTCTTCTTCTTTGCCTCCGCAGTGATCCAAGTATAATCATGGGGAATGGTGAAAGGGTCTTGAATGTTCTCTATCCTACTGCTTGAACTGCCAGAGGAGGAGGTAGGACGTTGATAGGAACCTTTTATCCACTGAAACCATGATGAATTAGGCAAATTTGACATTGCAGGGCTATCTCTGCCGGCAGCCGAAGGGCTTGATGGTGGAGTTGTGAATTCATCAATAGGCTGCAGTGCTTCCAACTTTGTGAAAGTCACTATCACTCTGATGGTGGGAACAACTGGAATTGCAACCTAACAAAAACGTGAAAACAGTTTGCAAATTTAATCGCAAATCACAGAAGTTATTCGACCACGTGTAATTTTTTCTTCTGTTGCCTCCCTTGTTTCGTCTCTTTTTACTTACATACAATGTTAGTTTCTTATCAAACAAAAGATCCAAGGATAAGAGAAACTATTTGGATCCCCAGAGTCACTGGTTTGACATTTAGAACTGGATTCTGAACAGTAATTAATCTACTTATTGCCATTGAAATCCAATATTTTCTAATACCAAAATGCAAACAATTCCTCCATTTGTGAAATAAGGGAATACTTTACCAAAAATACGTAATCTTAGTATATCCATCAACCATCAACTAAATTGTAGATTACCACACCTGACAATAAAGAGCTCATCTTGCCAGCACAAGCAATGCATGAGAGTAAAACAACACAATAAATACAATCACCAATAGGAAACACTCAGAGAGATAATGGTCAAAACAGTTCCTAAAGAAACTATAAGCAATTCCAAATTAACAAAAGAAACATCAACATACCTTGACAGGAAACGTTCCTGCTGGTAGTTTTGTGGTCAGTAGTTCCCTCAAACGGCGTATTGCCTTGACCTTGTTGGCAAGAATGTCAAGCAACGGCAAAATTTCTTCGGTTTGTAAGGGAAAGTCCTGGGCAAGCCAGAGAACCGGTCTCAACCCTTTCTTATACTCATTCTCCCGGGTCCCGTCCTTATTATTTCTACTTTCAGTATTAAAAGAGGATGATGACTTGGTCTCTCTTCCTCTTCGGAGCTCCTCTCCCCCCGTCACAATCTCTACAGAATGTCTTCCTGCTTTATTCTGATTCTCTGAAAGAGATTCCTCAAGAAGATCACTTACCTTCTCATCCACAGAGAGAGAACTTCTCGGGAGAGCATTCTTTCTCTGCCCTTCAGGTTTCGCTTCTCTTTTCCTCCATCCATTGAACCATCCTTTCTTCTCTGGCTTGATTCCTCCATTCGTACATCCATTTGTGTCTTCAATGGGAATTTCTCTATGCTCATAACAGCTATGGGGAGGCCCAATATTTCCTTCTCCATTTTCTTCAGTCAACTCAGATGAGTCCAGCTTAAGTGCATTTTCGAGCTGCCTTTTCTCTTCTTCGGTTAAAATGTCGTCTAGTTCTTCACTTTCAGTTTCGTTCTCATTACAAGATGAAAAAAACTCATCATCTGTCATAGCTCCGGGAACCATCCTAGATTTGATGCTCACGACGACATTGTGCATGTCATAGACCTTACCCTTCCAAGCTCCTACCATTTCAGTCTTCTCCTGGCGCCTCCATGTCAACTGAGGCAAAAGAACAGCTTGAGTAACATCAATTCCAGGTCTGAATATATTAGTCTGAGACATTGCAGCCACTTCTTGCCTAACTTCATCTTCACTTGCTTGAGAACCAGCCCCATCCAAAGCATTCATCACCTCCTTTTCCTTGTGAGACACCATACAAAGTGAACCAGAAGGTATTTTCCCGTCCTCTGATCCATCGCCAAGAAAAATAATACTCTGGTCCGAACGCTGAATCCGAAAACCATCAAACCCAGCCAGGGTCATGTCAGCTCTCAAATTCGCTCCCCTCTTCCAGATCTTGTAAGTATCTGACGGAGCAATCCTTGAAATGAAGGGAATCACAGAGCTCTCAAAGTGGAATGTAATTTCCATGTAAAAATCACGCATTCTTTGCATTGTCCCAACCAAACGAGGCAATCTTCTACACCATTTCGCCCATGCTAGGGGCTGATAATACTTAACTATGATCATAGCAATTCTTTCTTCTTTATTGCATATTGCTTCCTGGAGGGCACTCCATCCTTGTTCGTTCTGCAAGCTCCAATCTGCCCCGGCAGCCATAAGCATTTCAGTGGCTGTTTCATCCCCAATTTTCACAGCCAAATGAAGTGGAGAGTCTCGATTGGGAACATCACGTCGATCAATCACTGAAGAGATCGCATCCGCCTTCTCCTCTTCCGCCAGTGAAGCAGTTTCCGTTTGAATTTCAGATGGATTACAAAGCTTTGGGAGGCCACCCAGGATTTTCCTGAGACTTGTGTGATCCCTCATGGCTATGGCCTTGTGTACCGAGCTATGGGCATACTTGGAAACATCAATGGCCGCCATATCTCAAAAGTATCTAAGACCGGTAAACGATTGCTGACCAGCCAAAAACCATCCACGCACGACACTTACCTGACCCAAGATCAACGTTCTAAACGACAGCCAAAATTTTTGAGTGAATCTAAGAAATGATGAGATGATTCACAGCAATAACCAGAATTAAATGAAACGGACCAGGGTCACCATTGATAAAAGGTATAAATTCGAAGTAATCTTTCCCGTAGTTCAAAAGCAGCCAGTTTAAATACAAACAGAGGAAGATAAACCTTAGGTTCTTACAGGAGAAAACGAAGAAAAGAGTCTTTGGGGTGGGCCCAAAGCAACGATCCGGAAAAACCAAGAAATCTGACCTTCTTCTCCACCTGTGCTGCTTCTTCTTCGAACCTCAAATACACCAAAGATTGGCTCAAAAAAAGTATGAACCCCACTTTCTCCCTCTAATCTCCTCTGGAAGTAGGAAAGAAGAAAAGATCCTTGTGATCCAATCCAGATCAGACAAACACAATACCACGCATGTGGGTTTCTGAAACAAAATTACATTTTTTTAAAAAACAAAACACACGAAATAATAGGAGTGGGAATCTCGGAAAAGAATGAGTAAAAAAAAGAATCAAGAAAGGAATACAAGAAACAAACAAGCCCCACCTTCCAAGCAAAGGGTAGACCTAAAACCGTGGTTTTGAAAGTGGAATCGAAGTCAGAGACTCAAACAAACACTGGGTAGACGAGGGTCGAACATAGAGAGAGAAGAGAGGGCGGTGAAAGAGAATGATTGGGTGTTTGCTCAGCTGGGTAGGATTTTGAAAGTGTGTGGTAGAAGAAGAAGAAGCGAGTTCAAATGGAAGAAGACAGAGGAAGAGAGGCACTATTTTATCTCGCAGTTTACCTGTTTTGGAACTGGAACACACAAAGATAAGAACGCGAGGATGGAAATGTAAAGTCAGAGAAAGAAGAGTCTAAAATGGAACGGCATCATGTGAGCCAGAAAAGAAGCGACTCTCTCTTCAATTGACTAATTAACAAACAGTAACAGCAAAGTAATAACTAATTTTTATTTTAACGTAACATTGCAATAACTAAAAAAGAGGAGCCTGACATTTGTACAATTAAGAAAGTCGTATGGTTGGCTGGCGGCTGCTGGAGGTTTTAAAGAGTGATGCATCATCCATTTGGGTGCCAGACTGTCACGTCAGATCCGACCCGGCCCGCACTTAAAACCGTATTTTCCAAAGGCAGTCCCGTACGAATCAGATTAGTTTTATAATCAGCGTGGCGGGAGGTGGATCAATCAAATCAAAACCCTCCACATCCACGTCGCCCGCTCCGCAACTTCCCAATAATTGGCAAGGCAGCTTGTGTCTTCTTTTGTTTCTTTTTCTGCTAGTGGTCAGGTCGAAGCTATTAAATTTTATTCTGAAATGCTGCATGATTCATTGTCCTGTTGAAAACTCGAATATCATTCTTATAAATTGATAGTATCATACACAGATTTGCTTTCACGCTTTGGTTGTATAAATGCTATATACAGCATCAAATTAGAAGGCCATAAACTTGCCAATGTGTTATAGCACTCTCTGCTCCAATCCTTGTGTCTTCAACCCATCTTCCCTCGATTTTCTTTGCAGCACGTCCAAAATAAAGGCAAGCATACATTGGACATGTTCTACTGTTCTTCCAAAACGTGTAGAGTGGTTTGGAGCTTTTTTGTGTCCAAGTTCAACTTCGCTTCCACTTTGTCTAGAATTGCTGGACTACCTGAGCGGACCATCTAGAAGAGGAAATTCGAGTCAAAGACTTGTAGTTTTCCTCTGTTATGATAAACACCCACGTCATTATGCAAAGGAAAATTTTAACAAAAGAAATATCTTTTATCTAAAACCTACATTTCTTTTTTATTATGTAAAAAAATATCGTAATCTTATTTTTCGTAATGATATTTTTTAGATCAATCTTGAGGTTTTTCAATTTAGATTTTCACATAAAATTCTCGGTGTTTGTTTCTATATATTATTTTTCTTATTTTTGTCACTTATATTTTATCAATATTCTTGATAAATTTTTGTGTGTAGCTCCTATCATTTTTTGTACCACCTATCAATATTTTTACTGGCTTGAAGTCTTCGCCAGACTTTTCTCGAGGATTTTTGAAATGAGGTCAGAAATGTCCTCGAGGAGGTGAAATGTTAGGCCCAACTTTTGCAGATGAGTTGTTGTAACGACCCCGGCCAGGAACCGTCACGTATTCATATTCTTTCATTTACCGTTTGCCTGACTTTTACTATTATTACATTCACTTACTATCTCACAACAGACTTTCACATTATACATATATTTTTTTTTTTTTATTTTCTAAACTGGTAATAGAGACCGAACATAGAAAAGACCCTCTCGTCCCGACTTCCCACAGCTAACTTTCAAGAGTCGAGCGAAGACTCGGTCATACCGACATAAAAAAAAAAAAAAAAAAAAAAAAAAAAAAAAAAAAAAAAAAAAAAAAAAAAAAAAAAAAAAAAAAAAAAAAAAAAAAAAAAAAAAAAAAAAAAAAAAAAAAAAAAAAAAAAAAAAAAAAAAAAAAAAAAAAAAAAAAAAAAAAAAAAAAAAAAAAAAAAAAAAAAAAAAAAAAAAAAAAAAAAAAAAAAAAAAAAAAAAAAAAAAAAAAAAAAAAAAAAAAAAAAAAAAAAAAAAAAAAAAAAAAAAAAAAAAAAAAAAAAAAAAAAAAAAAAAAAAAAAAAAAAAAAAAAAAAAAAAAAAAAAAAAAAAAAAAAAAAAAAAAAAAAAAAAAAAAAAAAAAAAAAAAAAAAAAAAAAAAAAAAAAAAAAAAAAAAAAAAAAAAAAAAAAAAAAAAAAAAAAAAAAAAAAAAAAAAAAAAAAAAAAAAAAAAAAAAAAAAAAAAAAAAAAAAAAAAAAAAAAAAAAAAAAAAAAAAAAAAAAAAAAAAAAAAAAAAAAAAAAAAAAAAAAAAAAAAAAAAAAAAAAAAAAAAAAAAAAAAAAAAAAAAAAAAAAAAAAAAAAAAAAAAAAAAAAAAAAAAAAAAAAAAAAAAAAAAAAAAAAAAAAAAAAAAAAAAAAAAAAAAAAAAAAAAAAAAAAAAAAAAAAAAAAAAAAAAAAAAAAAAAAAAAAAAAAAAAAAAAAAAAAAAAAAAAAAAAAAAAAAAAAAAAAAAAAAAAAAAAAAAAAAAAAAAAAAAAAAAAAAAAAAAAAAAAAAAAAAAAAAAAAAAAAAAAAAAAAAAAAAAAAAAAAAAAAAAAAAAAAAAAAAAAAAAAAAAAAAAAAAAAAAAAAAAAAAAAAAAAAAAAAAAAAAAAAAAAAAAAAAAAAAAAAAAAAAAAAAAAAAAAAAAAAAAAAAAAAAAAAAAAAAAAAAAAAAAAAAAAAAAAAAAAAAAAAAAAAAAAAAAAAAAAAAAAAAAAAAAAAAAAAAAAAAAAAAAAAAAAAAAAAAAAAAAAAAAAAAAAAAAAAAAAAAAAAAAAAAAAAAAAAAAAAAAAAAAAAAAAAAAAAAAAAAAAAAAAAAAAAAAAAAAAAAAAAAAAAAAAAAAAAAAAAAAAAAAAAAAAAAAAAAAAAAAAAAAAAAAAAAAAAAAAAAAAAAAAAAAAAAAAAAAAAAAAAAAAAAAAAAAAAAAAAAAAAAAAAAAAAAAAAAAAAAAAAAAAAAAAAAAAAAAAAAAAAAAAAAAAAAAAAAAAAAAAAAAAAAAAAAAAAAAAAAAAAAAAAAAAAAAATCAAACTCTAACATTCGGCATCTGCCGATGACGTCAGCCGGAAGATTAAACCATCAAACTCTAACATTCGGCATCTGCCGATGACGTCAGCCGGAAGATTAAACCATCAAACTCTAACATTCGGCATCTGCCGATGACGTCAGCCGGAAGATTAAACCATCAAACTCTAACATTCGGCATCTGCCGATGACGTCAGCCGGAAGATTAAACCATCAAACTCTAACATTCGGCATCTGCCGATGACGTCAGCCGGAAGATTAAACCATCAAACTCTAACATTCGGCATCTGCCGATGACGTCAGCCGGAAGATTAAACCATCAAACTCTAACATTCGGCATCTGCCGATGACGTCAGCCGGAAGATTAAACCATCAAACTCTAACATTCGGCATCTGCCGATGACGTCAGCCGGAAGATTAAACCATCAAACTCTAACATTCGGCATCTGCCGATGACGTCAGCCGGAAGATTAAACCATCAAACTCTAACATTCGGCATCTGCCGATGACGTCAGCCGGAAGATTAAACCATCAAACTCTAACATTCGGCATCTGCCGATGACGTCAGCCGGAAGATTAAACCATCAAACTCTAACATTCGGCATCTGCCGATGACGTCAGCCGGAAGATTAAACCATCAAACTCTAACATTCGGCATCTGCCGATGACGTCAGCCGGAAGATTAAACCATCAAACTCTAACATTCGGCATCTGCCGATGACGTCAGCCGGAAGATTAAACCATCAAACTCTAACATTCGGCATCTGCCGATGACGTCAGCCGGAAGATTAAACCATCAAACTCTAACATTCGGCATCTGCCGATGACGTCAGCCGGAAGATTAAACCATCAAACTCTAACATTCGGCATCTGCCGATGACGTCAGCCGGAAGATTAAACCATCAAACTCTAACATTCGGCATCTGCCGATGACGTCAGCCGGAAGATTAAACCATCAAACTCTAACATTCGGCATCTGCCGATGACGTCAGCCGGAAGATTAAACCATCAAACTCTAACATTCGGCATCTGCCGATGACGTCAGCCGGAAGATTAAACCATCAAACTCTAACATTCGGCATCTGCCGATGACGTCAGCCGGAAGATTAAACCATCAAACTCTAACATTCGGCATCTGCCGATGACGTCAGCCGGAAGATTAAACCATCAAACTCTAACATTCGGCATCTGCCGATGACGTCAGCCGGAAGATTAAACCATCAAACTCTAACATTCGGCATCTGCCGATGACGTCAGCCGGAAGATTAAACCATCAAACTCTAACATTCGGCATCTGCCGATGACGTCAGCCGGAAGATTAAACCATCAAACTCTAACATTCGGCATCTGCCGATGACGTCAGCCGGAAGATTAAACCATCAAACTCTAACATTCGGCATCTGCCGATGACGTCAGCCGGAAGATTAAACCATCAAACTCTAACATTCGGCATCTGCCGATGACGTCAGCCGGAAGATTAAACCATCAAACTCTAACATTCGGCATCTGCCGATGACGTCAGCCGGAAGATTAAACCATCAAACTCTAACATTCGGCATCTGCCGATGACGTCAGCCGGAAGATTAAACCATCAAACTCTAACATTCGGCATCTGCCGATGACGTCAGCCGGAAGATTAAACCATCAAACTCTAACATTCGGCATCTGCCGATGACGTCAGCCGGAAGATTAAACCATCAAACTCTAACATTCGGCATCTGCCGATGACGTCAGCCGGAAGATTAAACCATCAAACTCTAACATTCGGCATCTGCCGATGACGTCAGCCGGAAGATTAAACCATCAAACTCTAACATTCGGCATCTGCCGATGACGTCAGCCGGAAGATTAAACCATCAAACTCTAACATTCGGCATCTGCCGATGACGTCAGCCGGAAGATTAAACCATCAAACTCTAACATTCGGCATCTGCCGATGACGTCAGCCGGAAGATTAAACCATCAAACTCTAACATTCGGCATCTGCCGATGACGTCAGCCGGAAGATTAAACCATCAAACTCTAACATTCGGCATCTGCCGATGACGTCAGCCGGAAGATTAAACCATCAAACTCTAACATTCGGCATCTGCCGATGACGTCAGCCGGAAGATTAAACCATCAAACTCTAACATTCGGCATCTGCCGATGACGTCAGCCGGAAGATTAAACCATCAAACTCTAACATTCGGCATCTGCCGATGACGTCAGCCGGAAGATTAAACCATCAAACTCTAACATTCGGCATCTGCCGATGACGTCAGCCGGAAGATTAAACCATCAAACTCTAACATTCGGCATCTGCCGATGACGTCAGCCGGAAGATTAAACCATCAAACTCTAACATTCGGCATCTGCCGATGACGTCAGCCGGAAGATTAAACCATCAAACTCTAACATTCGGCATCTGCCGATGACGTCAGCCGGAAGATTAAACCATCAAACTCTAACATTCGGCATCTGCCGATGACGTCAGCCGGAAGATTAAACCATCAAACTCTAACATTCGGCATCTGCCGATGACGTCAGCCGGAAGATTAAACCATCAAACTCTAACATTCGGCATCTGCCGATGACGTCAGCCGGAAGATTAAACCATCAAACTCTAACATTCGGCATCTGCCGATGACGTCAGCCGGAAGATTAAACCATCAAACTCTAACATTCGGCATCTGCCGATGACGTCAGCCGGAAGATTAAACCATCAAACTCTAACATTCGGCATCTGCCGATGACGTCAGCCGGAAGATTAAACCATCAAACTCTAACATTCGGCATCTGCCGATGACGTCAGCCGGAAGATTAAACCATCAAACTCTAACATTCGGCATCTGCCGATGACGTCAGCCGGAAGATTAAACCATCAAACTCTAACATTCGGCATCTGCCGATGACGTCAGCCGGAAGATTAAACCATCAAACTCTAACATTCGGCATCTGCCGATGACGTCAGCCGGAAGATTAAACCATCAAACTCTAACATTCGGCATCTGCCGATGACGTCAGCCGGAAGATTAAACCATCAAACTCTAACATTCGGCATCTGCCGATGACGTCAGCCGGAAGATTAAACCATCAAACTCTAACATTCGGCATCTGCCGATGACGTCAGCCGGAAGATTAAACCATCAAACTCTAACATTCGGCATCTGCCGATGACGTCAGCCGGAAATAACAAGTCTAGTCAATAAGCTAACATCTCAGTGATTCCCTAATACCCTTGCGGTGTAGGGCCCTAGTGGCCGGAAATCTTAATACATTCACTTACCTGGATTCCTTAGCAATCCGAACTTCCTCTCTTTAACTTCTTCACCTAAACATGTACATTACAGTAGTTAAAACAAAGTCCTAGTAGTCCTAATCATAAACCACCCTAGGATCTATTAGCTAAAGTCATTCCGATTCCTCTGTTTGACACACTGCAGTCTGAAATCCGAAACTAGGTGGACAGGTTTTTCCATTGATTAAATCCGAGTTGGTTACTTAAAATGCTCAGAATTGATTCGGGATGACATTTCTACTCTCAGATTAAGAAAATCACAAACTGCTCGGCCACTGCTAAAAAATCCGAACTCAGTGCCGAGCTGAGAACAGAGCTCTATTTACTAATGAATGACTACATTGTCCATTTCATACCTCGGGTGTGGATTTGCAGAGAAAAGCAAGCTCGAGACCGGTCGTCGGCGGAGGAAAGTTCTGGTAGCCGAGAGCAAGAACTTGGGAGAGAAGAAATCGCCGAGAGGGAATGTCGGCTACAGTGGCAATAAATGAGATTTAAGGTTTCCATTTCCTATTTATACTAAATCCATCGATTCTAATTACAAAACTGCCACCTAACCTAGTTTTACTCAACTTGTAATAAATTTGTCTTAACATTAAATTTAAATCATAACGGTTAAATAAGAGGGTGACAATGAAAATGGTCAGAAAATCACCTGGCCGAAATGTCGGGTGTTACATCCACCCCTTCTTAAACAAAATTTTCGTCCTCGAAAATTGCTCAAGCAAATAACTTAGGATATTTGTCCAACATCTCCTGCTATCTTTCCCATGTGGCTTCTTCAATGCCGTGATTTGTCCATAAAACTTTCACCAATGGGATCTCTTTGTTTCTCAGAGTCTTGACTGCATATTCCAAAATCTGTATTGGTTTCTCTTCATACTCCAGTGTCGGCTCTAAACCAATATCCGATGGCTGGATGACCTGCATCGGATCACGCATACACTTCCTTAACATTGACACATGGAAGACATTATGAAATTTATCCAATGATGGAGGCAGTTGCAGTCTGTAAGCTGTACTTCCAACTTTTGCCAAGACAGGGAAGGGTCCAATAAATCTCGGATTAAGTTTTCCCTTCTTGCCAAATCTTAAGACTCCTTTAAATGGTGACACCTTTAAGAATACTTCATCTCCTACTGCAAACTCGAGTTCTCTTCTCCTTCGATCTGCATAACACTTCTGCCGGCTTTGTGCAGTCATCATTCTTTTCCGAATAGTTGCAATCTTATCTGACATTTGCTGCAAAATATCAGGTCCAAGAAGTTTTGTTTCCCCAACCTCGTCCCAGTAAAGAGGTGACCTACATTTCCTACCATACAGAGCTTCATATGGTGCCATACCGATGGTGGACTGATAACTGTTATTGTAGGAGAATTCAACTAGCGGTAAATGTCTACTCCAAGTTGTCTGAAAGTCAAGTACACATGCTCTCAACATATCTTCGAGTATTTGAATCGTCCTTTCTGATTGGCCATCGGTCTGTGGGTGAAAAGCTGTGCTGAAAGATAACTTTGTACCTAATGTACCTTGCAAACTTTTCCAGAATCGAGAGGTAAACCTGGGGTTACGGTCAAAAACAATAGATACCGGGATTCCATGCAACCTAATAATTTCCTGAACATAAAGATCAGCAAATTGGTCCATCGTATAGGTGGTCCTTACAGGTAAGAAATGGGCTGATTTCGTCAGTCTATCCACCACAACCCAAATACAGTCATGTCCTTTTGTCGTCTTAGGTAGTCCTACAACAAAATCCATAGCTATATGTTCCCACTTCCATTCGGGAATAGGCAACGGCTGAAGAGTACCTCCTGGACGTTGGTGCTCGGCCTTGACTTGTTGGCATACTAAACAGGACTCTACATACTTAGCAACATCCCTTTTTAGGTTAGGCCACCAGTACTGTAACTTCAGGTCTCGGTACATCTTGGTGCAGCCAGGATGTACAGAAAAGGAAGAGGAGTGCGCCTCAGCCAAGATCAACTTACGCAATTCCACATCATTAGGAATGCACCACCGATTTCTAAACCTCAGGATCCCATCCTTTGAGAGACTGAACTCGGAGGTGGTGTCCTTCAACTTATCCATCATGCTGATATTTTCCACTGAATCCTTCTGTTGTGCATCCTTGATCTTTTCCAAAATTGTTGGTTGAATGGTTAACTCAGCGAGCAAGACTGATAACTCTGGAACTATCTCCAAGTCAAATTTCTGAACTTCTGTTCTTAAGGGTGTAGACATGGTTGAAACCACGGGCTGCATTGTTGTTGACATCCTACTCAACGCATCAGCTACAGAGTTAGCTTTCCCGGGGTGATACTTGATTTCAAAGTCGTAATCCTTGACAAACTCCAACCAACGTCTCTGTCTCATGTTCATGTAATATCCGGCTTGTACGGATTTTTGGATATATTATATTATATTACTATTTCATTATTTAATGGCAGTTTAGTCAATATGTCAAATCAAATAAGTTTTGCAAATGGAAAGTGTCATTACGATCCTAACGATTAATAGGAATTTTAAGGAAATTATGGGAATTTTCGGAGATTAAATGCTATATTCCGAGTAATTACCTTTATCGTAATGTCAATGACGTTTTAGTAAAAATAGTAAACGAGGTCCAAATTGCAAACGGACAGTTCTGTTAAATCCCAAATAATAAGTTGGACTTATTGGCAAAATATGGAGGTTTGGAAAAGTCGAATCGTTGGACGATTAACGAGTCGAGTGACGAAATTTATATAGAAATTTAAGAAGGGCAAAATGGTAATTTTGCAAAGTTAAATTTTATTAAAAACCTCACATCTCTCTCTTCCTTCACGATTTCAACAGAAACCATTTCTGTTTTTCAATTTTCTCTTTTCTCTCACGGTTTCTCTCTGGACGCCGAGGGTTTCTCCATTCCAACTTCGATTTTTCTCCCGTTCGTCTTCCGTTCTTCGCGTTTTATCCTTCAATCGACGTTCTAGGTATGGATCTGTAGTTTTAGAACGTTTATTTCGGTGATTTCGGAGTTTTAAATAATTATGTTCGTTTAGGGTTTCGATTAAAAACGAGATTTAAAGCTCGTAATTAATAGGTTAACCGAGATTAAGTATATAAAGCACGTATTTGACGTTATTGGACGAAGTTAAATCAATTTGTGAAAATGTTAAAAATTGAGAAATCTCGGGTTTTCGGAAAAGTTCGTAATTCGAGAATTTAGGTGCCGAGCGTAAATTGCTCGAATAAAAAGCTCGATAAATTGGATCAGAACTTTAAGAAGTTTCCTTAGTTAAGGTTTTGACAAATTGGACGTTTATTAACTTAAACTAGTTTTAACGTCAATCCTCGTATATTGTTTAGGTAAACAGTGCTCGTGGACGAGGCTTGGGTTGCAGCGTGCACGAGGTAAGTTCTCGTGATTCTTCTTTGGCCGATTGGCCTACACCGTACGTCGAACGTCGTCTCGAGGAGTTTTGGAGATGCCCTTAGTTAGTTTTGCTCGGTTTGGGTAGCTAGGTCTTAGGAGTTTATAGTTTATGCTTTTACAGTTTCGATGGTACCTGTTATTGTTTGTTTACTTTCTGATAGAGAACTGTTCACGCATTCACTGGATTTTAAAGAAAAGCATGAAAATGAATTTCCGCACAGAGTTTTCAAAGATAACGTAAAGCATAGCACGGCCGAAAGGCACATAGGCCGAAAGGCACAGAGGCCGAAAGGCGCATAGGCCGAAAGGCGCAGAGGCCGAAAGGCGCATAGGTCACGCGAGGTGGGGCTCAGGCACGGCTGTACGTGTTGTAAGCGTGCACCCCCCGCCTCTAGCTGGAAAGAGTAGTCCGCCCGCTGGATGAGCTCTCTCTGGTTAGAGGGATAGGATCTCGGTGGCACCCACAGAGCATTGCATAGAAAGATAAAATAAAGCATGGTTTAATGAATTCATAGCACAGCATGCATAGCATTTACGTAGAGCTTACTGGGATTTTATCTCATAGTGTATATGTATGGTGTAGGTGACATAGACTTCGAGGAACCAGGTGAGGATGGGATTCCTCCTCCTGAGGCATAGTCCAGTTGACGGAGGATGGCTGCGGTGGTGCGCTGGTGCAGTCGAGGCTTCACCGACCCGTGGGGATAGTATGTACAGAGTTTTGAGGGTCTCTTTTGGGATGTTCTGATGAATTGTATAGACGTTTTAGGATGTTTGGTACTGGTAGTTGATAGGTTTATATTTGATGTTTAAAACGTTTTGGTTTAAGACTATTGTTCGATAGTTTTGAAATGTTGTAGGTTGGTTACGGATAGTCTCGATATTTAGATATATCCACGCAGTTGGATTTCGCAAAGTCCGCTGAAATTGGGTTGAATTTAGAAAGTTTGGTTGAGTTTAATTTCTAATTTGATTGCTGTATCTGGTGATAAAAGGCATTAGATATAGGAAGTTTACTCTCTGGAATTCGATTTCCAGAGAGTATTGGTTGAAAATTTTTAAGTGTTCTGCTCTCTGGATTCCAGAGAGCAATTGTGAAGGAAAAGTTGCGAGCGATCAAAGAAGGCATAGGATCGCTGCAAGGAGTGCAGCGATCGATCTCTGCAGCAATGCAGAGATCGATCGCTGGCAGCTGAATGGCTGCCAGCGATCAAGCGCTGGCAACAAGGGAGCTGCCAGCGACTGATCGCTGGCAGCAAGGAGCTGCCAGCGACTGGTCGCTGGCAGTATGCCAGCGCCCGATCGCTGGGCAGACATGCTGCTCAGCGATCGTGCGCTGAGACTGGTCGCTGGTCAGCGACCAGTCGCTGCTTCTTCTCCCTGGCCGAATTACCCTTATTGCCCTCCCAATGTTTTATTTTGTTTTATTTAACTTAATTGATTTAAAAGGTTTAATTTAATTGTTTTAAATCATAGTTTATTCAATAGATTTAATTGTTTTATACAGTATAACTTTAAATGGTTATTTTTAAATGGTTTAGTTTCCGCATAGTGTGTGAATAAAAAATGAAAAATTTGTACGGTAATTAAGGGTAAATATGGGTACAGTTTTAGGGACGTTACAATTTATGGTATCAGAGCCCCCGGGTTTTAAAATCGGTTCTGTAGACTGCTCGACTGCACAGCCACTACGCGGACATTCTTCATCAACTGTAAGTATGTTTATAGCTTTATTTGATTTCTAGTTCCTTAGAATATTTGTCTTAACTTTTATAGGAAATTTTATAATTATGGTGCGTCCACGAAACGATCGAGATGACAGAGACGAGACGATAGACACGCTTAAGGATTTTATTGCCCAGCAGTCTCAGCATATGGAGAGGCAGGCTCAGCAGATGGAGAGACAGTCTCAACAGCTGGGTACTTTGATTGACCGGGAGGGTGTTAGAGCCCGAGAGACAGCCATTACGGGTAGCCGGGGTATGGAGAGATTTCAGAAGCTCCAGCCGCCTATATTCAACGGACAGTCTACGGATCCCTCTTCAGCTGAGGAGTGGATTCGCACTATGGAGGACATGCTGGCGTATGCTAGCATTGAGGATGGAGAGAGGGTGGCGTTGGTGACTTACCACCTAGCCTTAGATGCCCGATTCTGGTGGGACACTGTGAAGACAACCACCGATGTGACTATTATGGGCTGGGAGAGATTCAGAGAGTTATTCTACGACAAATATTTTAGCCATACCGTACGAGAGGCGAAGATGGTTGAATTTATGCAGTTACGGCAGATTGGTTCTATTGCCGAGTATGTGAGGAGGTTTGAGGCGCTTTCTCGATTTGCACCACGGCAGGTCAGCGTCAACGAGGATAAGGTGCGTCGGTTTTTACAGGGACTTAGCCAGGAGTTCCGGATGCGCCTTACGATATCAGGGGTACGTGGTGTATCCTATGACGACATTGTGGCTAGAGCTCTTGATATTGAGGCAGTAGATCAGAGTTCTGTCAAGCCGAGGGAGCCAGCTAAGGGCTTCTTCCGAGAGATACGTCCTCAGTCTCTTAACCGAGGTTGGCAGCCTAGAGCGCAGCCACAGCCCCAGCAGCAGCCACAGAGAGGTGTGAAGAGACCTCTTGAGGGAGGTAACGACAGGGGAAAGGGAAAGCAAGTGCAGGGTGCTTCTCAGGCACCTATTTGTCCTAAATGCCAGAGAGAGCACGCTGGCCCGTGTAGATTGGGTATGAACGTATGCTATCGATGTGGTGATGCAGGCCATTTTGTGAAAGACTGCCCAAGGCCCGGCCGAGATCAGTTGGGCGGAGATCAGAGGAGAGTTGTACCCAGGATCTTCGCTTTTATCGAGCCTGGAGATGTTGATAACGAGGATCAGCCTGCCGTGATAGTAGGTACTATATTGGTTACTGGTGTTCCGGTATTTTCTTTATTAGACACGGGGGCTACGCATTCTTTTATTTCCACCGCTTGTGTATCGAGATTGAGGCTTGCGCCTGAGTTAGCAGAATGCGAGTATAGTGTGATGCTACCTTCAGGAGAGCGTATGCAGTCCGGTCGCGTAGTCCAGGGCAGCATTATCTCGATTGGGGACCGTACTCTCTATGCTCGCCTTATTGTTATGGGCATCGAGCACTATGATCTCATCTTAGGGATGGACTGGCTATCGCAGCACTTCGCCACCATCGACTGTCGATCCGGGATTGTCACTATTCGACCTCCGGATAAAGCTGAGTTTTCTTATCAGGCGATGAGCAGATTTAGTAGCTCGCCTATCTCTTATTCCATGATGGTCAACGAGCAGTTTAAAGGTGCGTGCTCTATTTATTTGGCCTCTGTCTTTGATTGTCAGTTGCTCAGCGGATCGAAGCCGAGCGACATTCCTATTGTCAGAGAGTTCTCTGGGATCTTTCTTGATGATCTTCCCGGGTTACCCCCAGACCGGGAGATTGAGTTCACTATTGACGTATATCCTAACTCCGCGCCGAGGTTTAAAAACCCGTATCGACTGGCACCAGCTGAGTTGAGAGAGCTGAGGACTCAGCTTGATGAGCTGTTAGAGAAGGGGTTTATTCGACCCAGTGTTTCACCCTGGGGTGCTCCTGTTCTATTCGTCAAGAAGAAAGATGGGACCCTCAGGATGTGCATTGATTACAGGGAGCTGAATAAGCTCACGGTGAAGAACAAGTATCCACTGCCCCGGATTGACGACTTATTTGATCAGCTACAGGGTGCCCGAGTATTTTCCAGGATTGACCTGCGCTCGGGTTATTATCAGCTGAAGGTCCGGGGAGATGATATTCAGAAGACGGCTTTCCGAACGAGGTATGGGCATTATGAGTTCCTTGTCATGTCTTTTGGACTTACTAATGCCCCTGCAGCGTTCATGGATCTGATGAACCGTGTCTTCAAGGAGTATCTGGACAAGTTCGTGGTGGTTTTCATCGACGATATCCTGATCTACTCTAAGACGAAGGAAGAACACGAGGAGCATCTGAGGATTGTTCTGAGGACCCTATGTCAGCACCAGCTGTACCCAAAGTTTTCGAAGTGCGAGTTCTGGCTTGACAGAGTGAGCTTCCTTGGCCATATCATATCACAGGACGGAGTTTCTGTGGATCCGAGTAAGATTCAGGTGGTCAGAGATTGGCCACAGCCGAAGAACGTACGTGAGGTGCGTGGATTTCTCGGATTGGCCGGTTATTATCGAAAGTTTATAGAGGGATTCTCGAAGATCGCACTTCCTCTTTCTCGTTTGACTCGGAAGAACTAGAGATTTGTATGGTCGTCTGTTTGTGATAGTAGTTTTATGGAGCTAAAGCGGAGATTGACCACCACTCCAGTACTGGCGTTACCTGTTGAAGGTGTCAGATACAGCGTTTATTGTGATGCGTCGGGAGTAGGACTCGGCTGTGTATTGATGCAGGAGGGGAGAGTTATTTCTTATGCTTCTCGGCAGTTGAAGCCGTACGAGCAGAATTACCCTACGCACGACCTAGAGTTAGCTGCTGTGGTCTTCGCACTGAAGATATGGAGACATTATTTATATGGGCAGCAGTGCGAGATATTTTCTGACCATAAGAGCCTGAAGTACCTATTTACGCAGAAGGAGCTGAACATGCGACAGAGACGATGGCTTGAGTTCGTCAAAGACTATGATTTTGACATCAAGTACCATCCAGGGAAGGCGAACAAGGTTGCTGATGCCTTGAGTAGAGTGCCTTCTGCGAGTCAGCCTTCACTTGCAGCGATGTCGGTTACGCTGCGGTCTGAGATTGAGAGGTTTGACGTGGAGATAGTGGCAGAGTTGTCCAGTATGCTCACTAACATTTCTCTCAGGCCGACTATTCTGGATCGTATACGTGAGGCTCAGCAGAGTGATTCGGAGTGTATGGAGATTCGATCCAGTATGACGTTGGGAGACTCGTCGGATTTCCATTTATCAGAGGATGGTATTCTGAAGTTCAGGCATAGGTGGTACGTGCCTAACGACGAGGACCTGAAGAAGGAGATATTGGCCGAGGCACATTCTTCGGCATATTCTGTACACCCGGGAAGTACCAAGATGTACCGGGATTTGAAACAGCACTTCTGGTGGCCGAACATGAAGAAAGAGGTGGCCAAGTATGTTGAGACCTGTTTGGTATGTCAGCAGGTAAAGGCAGAGCACCAGAGACCGGCCGGAACTTTATTGCCACTGCCGATTCCGGAGTGGAAATGGGAGCAGATCTCCATGGACTTTATCGTGGGGCTCCCGAGGACTACGAGAGGCCATGATGGTATATGGGTTATCGTGGACCGATTGACAAAGTCGGCCCACTTCTTATCTGTGAAGATGGCGTCCTCTATGGATCAGCTCACGGAGCTATATGTGCAGGAGATTGTCAGACTGCACGGTGTGCCAGTTTCCATAGTATCAGATCGTGACCCGAGATTTACCTCGAAGTTCTGGATTGGTTTGCATAAAGCTATGGGGACTCAGCTCAATTTCAGCACAGCCTTTCATTCTCAGACTGATGGTCAGACAGAGAGGACGAATCAGATTCTGGAGGACATGCTCAGAGATTGTGTGCTGGAGTTTCAGGGCTCGTGGAGCCGATATTTGCCTCTTATTGAGTTCTCGTACAACAACAGTTTCCAGGCTACTATCGGCATGGCACCTTACGAGACTTTGTATGGTCGGAAGTGTAGGTCTCCGTTACATTGGGACGAGGTTGGCGAGGCCAGCATCGTAGATCTAGAGATTCTACAGCAAACGGCGGAGAAAATTGCCGTTATCCGACAGCGTATTCAGGTAGCTCAGAGCCGGCAGAAGAGTTATGCTGACACGAGACGGCGAGAGCTAGAGTTCGAGGAAGGCGACGAAGTTTATTTGAAGGTTTCTCCATTCAAAGGCGTCGCGAGATTTGGAAGGAGGGGTAAGCTGAACCCTCGGTATGTGGGGCCCTTTCCTATTCTGAAGAGGATCGGGAAGTTGGCGTACAGACTGCAGCTTCCAGCTTCTATGGAGGGTATCCACGACATGTTTCATGTATCTATGCTTCGGAAGTGCTTGCGCGACTCGTCGCATATTGTGGAGGCTACAGAGATCGAGGTACAGCCTACCTTGAGCTATGAGGTGAGGCCGGTACGTATTTTGGAGACTTCCATCAAGATTTTGCGCAACAAAGAGATTCCGCTGGTCAAAGTTCTATGGCGGAACCACGAGGTGGAAGAGGCTACGTGGGAACGACAGCAGGATATGATGACTAAGTATCCTGATTTGTTTGCATGATTTAATTTTGTGGACAAAATTCTGAATAAGGAGGGTAGAATGTAATATCCGGCTTGTACGGATTTTTGGATATATTATATTATATTACTATTTCATTATTTAATGGCAGTTTAGTCAATATGTCAAATCAAATCAGTTTCGCAAATGGAAAGCTTCATTACGATCCTAACGATTAATAGGAATTTTAAGGAAATTATGGGAATTTTCGGAGATTAAATGCTATATTCCGAGTAATTACCTTTATCGTAATGTAAATGACGTTTTAGTAAAAATAGTAAACGAGGTCCAAATTGCAAACGGACAGTTCTGTTAAATCCCAAATAATAAGTTGGACTTATTGGCAAAATATGGAGGTTTGGAAAAGTCGAATCGTTGGACGATTAACGAGTCGAGTGACGAAATTTATATAGAAATTTAAGAAGGGCAAAATGGTAATTTTGCAAAGTTAAATTTTATTAAAAACCTCACATCTCTCTCTTCCTTCACGATTTCAACAGAAACCATTTCTGTTTTTCAATTTTCTCTTTTCTCTCACGGTTTCTCTCTGGACGCCGAGGGTTTCTCCATTCCAACTTCGATTTTTCTCCCGTTCGTCTTCCGTTCTTCGCGTTTTATCCTTCAATCGACGTTCTAGGTATGGATCTGTAGTTTTAGAACGTTTATTTCGGTGATTTCGGAGTTTTAAATAATTATGTTCGTTTAGGGTTTCGATTAAAAACGAGATTTAAAGCTCGTAATTAATAGGTTAACCGAGATTAAGTATATAAAGCACGTATTTGACGTTATTGGACGAAGTTAAATCAATTTGTGAAAATGTTAAAAATTGAGAAATCTCGGGTTTTCGGAAAAGTTCGTAATTCGAGAATTTAGGTGCCGAGCGTAAATTGCTCGAATAAAAAGCTCGATAAATTGGATCAGAACTTTAAGAAGTTTCCTTAGTTAAGGTTTTGACAAATTGGACGTTTATTAACTTAAACTAGTTTTAACGTCAATCCTCGTATATTGTTTAGGTAAACAGTGCTCGTGGACGAGGCTTGGGTTGCAGCGTGCACGAGGTAAGTTCTCGTGATTCTTCTTTGGCCGATTGGCCTACACCGTACGTCGAACGTCGTCTCGAGGAGTTTTGGAGATGCCCTTAGTTAGTTTTGCTCGGTTTGGGTAGCTAGGTCTTAGGAGTTTATAGTTTATGCTTTTACAGTTTCGATGGTACCTGTTATTGTTTGTTTACTTTCTGATAGAGAACTGTTCACGCATTCACTGGATTTTAAAGAAAAGCATGAAAATGAATTTCCGCACAGAGTTTTCAAAGATAACGTAAAGCATAGCACGGCCGAAAGGCACATAGGCCGAAAGGCACAGAGGCCGAAAGGCGCATAGGCCGAAAGGCGCAGAGGCCGAAAGGCGCATAGGTCACGCGAGGTGGGGCTCAGGCACGGCTGTACGTGTTGTAAGCGTGCACCCCCCGCCTCTAGCTGGAAAGAGTAGTCCGCCCGCTGGATGAGCTCTCTCTGGTTAGAGGGATAGGATCTCGGTGGCACCCACAGAGCATTGCATAGAAAGATAAAATAAAGCATGGTTTAATGAATTCATAGCACAGCATGCATAGCATTTACGTAGAGCTTACTGGGATTTTATCTCATAGTGTATATGTATGGTGTAGGTGACATAGACTTCGAGGAACCAGGTGAGGATGGGATTCCTCCTCCTGAGGCATAGTCCAGTTGACGGAGGATGGCTGCGGTGGTGCGCTGGTGCAGTCGAGGCTTCACCGACCCGTGGGGATAGTATGTACAGAGTTTTGAGGGTCTCTTTTGGGATGTTCTGATGAATTGTATAGACGTTTTAGGATGTTTGGTACTGGTAGTTGATAGGTTTATATTTGATGTTTAAAACGTTTTGGTTTAAGACTATTGTTCGATAGTTTTGAAATGTTGTAGGTTGGTTACGGATAGTCTCGATATTTAGATATATCCACGCAGTTGGATTTCGCGAAGTCTGCTGAAATTGGGTTGAATTTAGAAAGTTTGGTTGAGTTTAATTTCTAATTTGATTGCTGTATCTGGTGATAAAAGGCATTAGATATAGGAAGTTTACTCTCTGGAATTCGATTTCCAGAGAGTATTGGTTGAAAATTTTTAAGTGTTCTGCTCTCTGGATTCCAGAGAGCAATTGTGAAGGAAAAGTTGCGAGCGATCAAAAGAAGGCATAGGATCGCTGCAAGGAGTGCAGCGATCAAGCGCTGGCAACAAGGGAGCTGCCAGCGACTGATCGCTGGCAGTATGCCAGCGCCCGATCGCTGGGCAGACATGCTGCTCAGCGATCGTGCGCTGAGACTGGTCGCTGGTCAGCGACCAGTCGCTGCTTCTTCTCCCTGGCCGAATTACCCTATTGCCCTCCCAATGTTTTATTTTGTTTTATTTAACTTAATTGATTTAAAATGTTTAATTTAATTGTTTTAAATCATAGTTTATTCAATAGATTTAATTGTTTATTACAGTATAACTTTAAATGGTTATTTTTAAATGGTTTAGTTTCCGCATAGTGTGTGAATAAAAAATGAAAAATTTGTACGGTAATTAAGGGTAAATATGGGTACAGTTTTAGGGACGTTACAGTTCAATTCCTTCTGTGTGAAGAGGTACTTTAGACTTTTCTGGTCAGAGAACACCTCACATTGCTGTCCATATAAATAGTGTCTCCAAATCTTCAAGGCGAAAACAACAGCAGCTAATTCTAGATCATGAGTGGGGTAATTTTGCTCGTAACTCTTTAGCTGCCTAGAAGCATACGCTATAACTTTACCCTCTTGCATCAAAACACAACCTAAACCAACTTTAGACGCATCACAGTAAACACTAAATTTTCCCTCTTCAGTTGGGAGGGTCAATACATGGGCTGTTGTTAACTTCAGTTTTAACGTCTGGAAGCTGTCTTCACAGGCTTCAGTCCAAGAATACTTAATGTCCTTCTTTGTCAAACCTGTCAGGGGTTTAGCTATCATGGAAAATCCCTTGATGAACTTCCTGTAATAGCCTGCCAGTCCAAGGAAGCTGCGGACTTCGCTGGCATTCTTAGGTTGAGGCCAATCCTTTACTGCCTGAATTTTGGTCGGGTCCACAGATATGCCATTAGCAGAAACTACATGTGTAACACCCGACATTTCGGCCAGGTGATTTTCTGACCATTTTCATTGTCACCCTCTTATTTAACCTTTATGATTTAAATTTAATGTTAAGATAAAATTATTACAAGTTGAGTAAAACTAAGTTGGGTGGCAGTTTTGTAATTAAAATTTATGGGTTAGGTATAAATAGGAAATGGAAACCTTAAACCTCATTTATTACCACTGTAGCCGACATTCCCTCTCGGCGATTCCTTCTCTCCCAAGCTTTTACTCTCGGCTATCAGAACCTCCCCTTGCCGACGGCTGGTTTCAGCCTGCTTTTCTCTGCAATCCGCACCCGAGGTATGAAATGGACAATGTAGTTATTTATTAGTGATTAAAGCTCTGCTTTCAACTCGGCATTTGAGTTCGGATTTCTAGCAGTGGCCGAGTAGTTTTAGACTCTTTTAAGTCTGAGAGTAGAAATGCCATCCCAAATCGATTCTGAACATTTTAAAGTAACCAACTCGGATTTAATCAATGGTAAAACCTGTCCACCTAGTTTCGGATTTCAGACTGCAGTGTGTCAAACAGTGGAATCGGAATGACTTTAGCTGTTAGATTCTAGGATGACTTTCGAGTAGAACTTTTAGGACTTTATTTAACTACTGTAATGTGGAATGTTTTAGGTGAAGAAGTTGAAGAGAAAGTGATTCAAGTTGCTAAGGAATCCAGGTAAGTGAATGTACTAAGTTTCCGGCCAATAGGGCCCTACATCAAAGGATTATGTTACATTTAGTGAACGTTGTCAGCTATAAGTTCGATGAAATGTCGATGGATATGATTCTGGTATTCTGATATACTCCCCTGTCTTAGTTCGATGATTAAGTGCATTTATGTTATGCATCATGTTTTACTTCTCAAGCATATGAAAATGTTTTGAAACATGTTTTCTCATGAATAAAATAAGAAGATAAAACTTATGCAACGTGGTTAAGTGAGGGTTGGGGGTGGTTCGGCGTATGTCACAGTCCGCAGTAGGACATATGAATACGACCCGCAGTAGGGACCATGATCAAACTCACTGTCGAACCCCCTTTACCAGCACAAATCCTCTCTTAATCCACATAATGTAATGAAGAATACGAATGATGAATAAGAGCATATCCATGAATGATGATTATGATCAATGAATACGAGATACGATTATGAATGATGATTAAGACTAAGTACACGAAAAGAAAAGACTCATGAGCATGTTTTTCTCCAAGTTATGCATTCATGAACTCATAATAGTTTGCATTCCTTACTAAGCCTTAGGCTTATAGTTACACCTTATGATGTAGGTGAAGAAATATCAGGTGAGGATTTCAAGATTGATGAAAGTGTCTGAGTTCGGTTGCTGGAAGTGATCGGGGTGGAAAATCTGTGGCTGGATGGCGAACATGACTCTCTGGGTTAAGCTTTTAAGATTTTAATAATGTTTATGAACAAGGAAGTCTAAGTATGATGAGTTTACTTGCGAATATTGAGCTTTAAGTCTGTCTAATATGAGTACTGAGTCTGAAAATATTTGTGAAGATATAGAATGAGTTATTTTACCTAAGTCTTCCGCTGTGTGTGAGTTTGAATGAATTTATGGATTATTCCGATGAGTTTTGGCCATTAAGATTTAAGTTACGAGGTCTATGTTTATCTAGATAGAAGTCTGAGAAAACCAGGATGTCTTCCGCTGAGGAATATTGGAGGGAATGAGTTTGTCTACCGGCTGACGTCATCGGAAGATGAAAAGTATTTGTCTTCCGGCTGACGTCATCGGTAGAAGAAATGTGATGGAAGTCGGGAGAGTTTGTCTTCCGGCTGACATCATCGGAAGAGGAAAAGTATTTGTCTTCCGGCTGACGTCATCGGTAGAAGAATTGTGATGGAAATCGGGTTGGTTTGTCTTCCGACTGACGTCACCGGTAGAGGAAGTGAGTTCCTTGTCGTTTACTCACCGGTAGAGGAAGTGAGTTCTTTGTCGTTTATTGACCGGTAGAGAAAGTGAGTTTTAATGAACCACGCGAGGTTTTAATTGATCACACGGGTTGCACGTGACTGTCGGCAGATGCAAATATGTGTGCCTGCCGATAGATGTTTAATGAATCATGTGGGATGCACGTGCTGACCGGCAGATCAACTAGAAGCTCGTCGTTTAGTGATCGGCAGGAGTGAGAGTTATAATGGATATATTCAGTGAATTGAATGAGATGTTTTAAGTTATGTTAAGTCAAAAAAAAAATGGATGAATAAATATGTGGACTATTATGATCAAGTTACGTCACGAGTTTAGTAACAAACCGAGTTTAAGGATTCGGGGCGTTACAACATGGCCAAGGAAATTAACCTTATCTAACCAAAACTCACACTTAGACAGTTTGGCGTAAAGTTGATGCTCCTTCAATGTCGTCAAAACTACTTTCAAATGTTCTTCATGGTCGGCCACAGTTCGAGAGTATATCAAGATATCATCTATGAACACAATCACAAACTTATCCAAATACTCATGAAACACACGGTTCATTAAATCCATGAAGGCTGCAGGGGCGTTTGTCAACCCAAACGACATGACTAAGAACTCATAATGTCCATAGCGGGTTCTGAAGGCTGTCTTTGGTATATCTCCTTCTTTAACCTTCAGTTGGTAATAACCCGAACGTAGATCTATCTTCGAAAATACCTTGGCTCCTTGCAATTGGTCAAACAAGTCATCAATCCTAGGTAAGGGGTACCTATTCTTGATTGTCAACTTATTTAGTTCCCTATAGTCTATGCACATTCTAAGAGAACCATTCTTCTTCCTTACAAATAAGACTGGTGCACCCCAAGGAGAACTGCTGGGGCGAATAAATCCCTTGTCAACCAATTCCTGCAGTTGAACCTTCAATTCTTTCAACTCAACAGGTGCCATACGGTAAGGATTCTTAGATACAGGTGATGCCTCGGGGTATGTGTCAATTACAAACTCTATCTCTCTATCGGGTGGTATACCCGGTAAATCATCTAAGAATGCCTCGGGAAACTCTCGGACTATAGGAATATCCTGAAGCTCAATTTTATTCTTCACCCGGTCATCTATTACACTAGCCAGGTAGCTCTCACAACCACATCTCAGCATTCGGTATATTTCTAGTGAGGATATAATTGGTATCTTACTTATTTTAGGAATAGCTTGGAAGGAATAATGGTTATCATTTGGAGGTCTAAAATCAACTATTCCAGATCGACAACTTATCGTAGCATGATGTCTAAATAACCAATCCATTCCTAATATCACTTCATACCCTTTTATGTTAATGACAATTAATTCCGCATAGAGATTCTTATCCCCCTTCGTCAACCTTTGCATACTTAAACATGTCTTCAATCTTTCGGATCCACTCCTCAGCGTGAATAGGATCTGAAACATACCCATTAAACACCGGGGGTCGAAGCCGGTGAAAGCGCTCACCCCCATGATCATGAGTTGCGTTAGTGCTGGAGTTGCCTTGTTCTTCCCTAGCTGTCATCAGTCGTTCTATCTGGTGAGATTGGCGCATGACCAACTCAGTCAACTGAGCAATAGCATTGCTATCCTCATTGCTCTCTCTCTGTTGACCTCTAACCATCTTGGGATTCCTAGACAAATCATTTCAGACATAATTTAACTTAATGACATACATGAAATCATAAACACTTACAGTTGCTGAGGTGTGCTCAAGTGACAGTCAGTGCTGGAAGGCAGTCTGCAGAATCGGTTTTAGAACCTGGTTTTGCTTTGATACCACAATTGTAACGACCCCGGCCAGGAGCCGTCACATATTCATATTCTTTCATTTACCGTTTGCCTGACTTTTACTATTATTACATTCACTTACTATCTCACAACAGACTTTCACATTATACATATATTTTTTTTTTTTATTTTCTAAACTGGTAATAGAGACGCAGAACCATTAAGGAAAACAAACCCTCTCGTGCCCGACTTCCCACACCTCGTCGGCTCAAACTTTCACAGAGTCGAGCGACTAGACTCGGTCATTGGTTTCCTGACAATTCTGGGAAAAGAGGAGATGCCCTCAATTCTCTTAACATAATACCACTCGGGTTTGCATGGGTTGCATGCGTTGACAACCCTCAGAAATTTAGTCGTCCGGTCATCACGTGCATTACGCGTGACTCGCTTAACATCGCCTAAAAGGAGACATCTTCCGGTGGACACGTAGGTCTCACGTGCTAAATTAAAACATCATCCGGTCGCTAATCGACAAAACACATTTTTCGTCTTCCGGTGACGTCATCTGGAAGACTAAACCATCATCAACTGTTCCTTCGGCATCTGCCGATGACGTCAGCCGGAAGACTAAACCATCAAACTCTAACATTCGGCATCTGCCGATGACGTCAGCCGGAAGACTAAACCGTCAAACAATTAACCTTCGGCATCTGCCGATGACGTCAGCCGGAAGACTAAACCGTCAAACAATTAACCTTCGGCATCTGCCGATGACATCAGCCGGAAGACTAAACCATCAAACTCTAACATTCGGCATCTGCCGATGACGTCAGCCGGAAGATTAAACCATCAAACTCTAACATTCGGCATCTGCCGATGACGTCAGCCGGAAGATTAAACCATCAAACTCTAACATTCGGCATCTGCCGATGACGTCAGCCGGAAGATTGCCCCATCCAGCTTCCGTCTTACGGTAGAGAACACTAAATCATCAAAGGACTCCTTTCAACTGGAAGAAAACACAACTCATCCAAACGCATATAGCGGAAGACTTAAGCAACAGATCATTCATAAATCTACATAATCATTCCCTGACTCAGTGATCCACTAGACAGTTTCAAGCTCAACGTTTTAAAATAATCTCATCCTACTTAAACTACCATATCCTTTAACATACTGTAACATAAGAGTTTAAACCAGGGGTCATAAATCGCCTCTCCAGTCCCGCACTGTCCCCTTGAGCATCCTCCAGCAACCAGCCTTAAGCATCCTCTTTGAACATAACATCCTCACCTGAACCTTCTTCACCTACACCATAAGGTTTAACTATAAGCCTAATGCTTAGTAAGGAATGCATGCTGACAGATATACATGAGTACACAATTTAAAGGGACATAATTCATAAACCATTCTTCATTCATGTTCATCTTTATCATTTACATAACATGTATTAAGGCAGGGAACGAGGGAGGAAGACAGGGGTACATAGTCATTTGCCTATCGCGGCAGTCATACATAATCATTTGCCTATCGCGGCAATCATGATACATCACTCGGCCTCCCCAGTGGGAGAATTCGCGAGCCATACATATCATTACTCGGCCTCCACCAGTGGGAGATTTCGCGAGTCATACATATCATTAACTCGGACTCCACCAGTGGGAGAATTCGCGAGTCATACATAATCATTAACTCGGCCTCCACCAGTGGGAGAATTCGCGAGTCATACATAATATAGTCTTTTCCCCGTTCTGCACTTAATCATGGTTACATTTACTTTTCATGTTCTCTACTTAATCATAAACGTGGGCATGATGCATAGACATGAGGTTCATAGAGGAAAGTCATACCATAAGGACAAGTAGAACATCCTGTAACTTTACATTTACTTACATAGCTTCTTCATATCGTGGAAATAACAAGTCATAGTCAATAAGCTAACATCTCAGTGATTCCCTAATACCCTTGCGGTGTAGGGCCCTAGTGGCCGGAAATCTTAATACATTCACTTACCTGGATTCCTTAGCAATCCGAACTTCCTCTCTTTAACTTCTTCACCTAAAACATGTACATTACAGTAGTTAAAACAAAGTCCTAGTAGTCCTAATCATAAACCACCCTAGGATCTATTAGCTAAAGTCATTCCGATTCCTCTGTTTGACACACTGCAGTCTGAAATCCGAAACTAGGTGGACAAGTTTTTCCATTGATTAAATCCGAGTTGGTTACTTAAAATGCTCAGAATTGATTCGGGATGACATTTCTACTCTCAGATTAAGAAAATCACAAACTGCTCGGCAACTGCTAAAAAATCCGAACTCAGTGCCGAGCTGAGAACAGAGCTCTATTTACTAATGAATGACTACATTGTCCATTTCATACCTCGGGTGTGGATTTGCAGAGAAAAGCAAGCTCGAGACCGGTCGTCGGCAGAGGAAAGTTCTGGTAGCCGAGAGCAAGAACTTGGGAGAGAAGAAATTGCCGAGAGGGAATGTCGGCTACAGTGGCAATAAATGAGATTTAAGGTTTCCATTTTCTATTTATACTAAATCCATCGATTCTAATTACAAAACTGCCACCTAACCTAGTTTTACTCAACTTGTAATAAATTTGTCTTAACATTAAATTTAAATCATAACGGTTAAATAAGAGGGTGATAATGAAAATGGTCAGAAAATCACCTGGCCGAAATGTCGGGTGTTACAGTTGTTAATGGCTTTTTTCATTGTCTAGAAGAATAGTTTGAGCGATAAAGAATAATTCGAACAATGGCTAGCTATACTTGATAATGCACCGACTACAATGGCGGTTGCTGTTAGAAATAAAGTTCCAAAAGAAAATCTATGAATTTATTCATGTGCTGGACAAATAAAAATAGATGAGTTTACAACCATAAATCCTTAAAGATAACGATAAACTACTAGATAAAGATAAGGACGCAATAACAACCTCCACTAGCCTAGTAACAACTAAGAGACTTATTCAACACATCTAACATTCCCTCCCTTAAACTAAATTATCCCATGTATTCTGTTTACATTTGTTACGACTCCCAACTTGTTGCACGTTCGTATTAAATCTTCTGTGATAACCTGGATGTGTAAGTATGTGTACGATGGCTGCACGAACCGGAACCCAGATGACGGTACGTCCGCGAGGGCGAACCGGAAGGTGACGGGTCGTAAAAAGGGGGTCGTCACAATCTCACATCGCTTGGGGAAGTATGTGAAATGAAACATATGTAAAGAGACCTTCACAAGATAGCAAGACGCGTTTTGGAGCACAATTAGAAACGGATCCCATAAGAACTCCGAAGTTAAAAGTGCTTCGGCGAGAGTAGTACCAGGTTGAGTGATCGACTGGGAAATCCTCGCCAAACAAAGCCGTGAGGGGAGGATATTGGGTTACGGTCCAATCCCCAGAGCGGATAATATCTTGCTGGAATAAGAGGTCGTTACATCTTCTTACTTGAGTGGCTTAGTCATGATATCTGCTACTTGTTCTTTTGAAGTACAATGTTGTAATTCAATCGTTTCATTCTTTGTAAGCTCCCTAAGAAAGTGAAAGCGTACATAAATGTGCTTGCTCTTCCTATGAAGATCCTGATTCCTTGATAATTTGATGGTCGAGCTATTATCATAGTAAATGATTGTAGGTTCTATATGATTTCTACATACTGCTTGAAGTATCTGTCTAAGCCATACTTGTAACACCCCAAATTTTCAGGATTTAGATTTTGTTTTTTTAGATCTCCAATTTTGCCGTATAGTGTCTTTAATTCGTAGAAATAGTAAGTTAAGCCCGCTTTGCGAGCGGGAAGTTTTATTGGGACCCAAGGATTTATGAGAATTTTTAGTGGATTATGATTATTTTGGCAAAAATCGAATCATAGGATAATTACTAGAGTTAAGTAAAAGAGTATTAGGAAGGGCATTATGGTAATTTGTTAGCAAAAATTTATTAAAACCTAAAACTCACAATTTTTCTCTCATTTTCCTCACGGTTTCACTCCCTGGCAGCGATTCCTTTCCCTTCTCTCCCACGATTTCTCCTCCTTCAATCAACCACCTACACATCTCCTTCCTCAAGCCACGATTTCTTCTACTGTATTCTTCAAGAATCATGCTCTAGGTATGATTCTAATCTTTGGATAGGTTTAGTTTTGTTTTAGAAATTGTTATTATTATGATTTCTATTAGAAGTTATTGGGAATTGTAGGCTTTTGTTGGAAATCGTTTAACTATCAAATTTATGATTTGTCTCTAGTGTAGTATTAGTTATTGTTGATTGATTCATAGGATTTTGGTAGTTGGGAGGAGTAAATGCTATTAATGATAGGTTAGTTTAGTTATGCACACTAGGTGTTTGATAAAATGCTCGAATGAGATAAATTGGATTTTTAGGAAACTTCCTTAGCTAGGATTTTGCTAGTTTTGAATTTAGATTATTTAGGGTTGATTTTAACATCGAACTATGAAATATCTAGGTGAAAGGTGTAACACCCTGCTTTACGGGATTTAATATTATTCCAATGTAAACGGCAATTTTGTAAATACGTCAGATTAAGTATGTTTACGTCAGATTAAGTCCGTTTTACGAACGGAAGGTTTTAACAAAGCCGTAATAATAAATAGGAATTTATGGTGAAATATGAGAATTTTGGAAAATCGGACTGTTAGTTAAAAAATGAAATAATCGGAGAAATAAATAGAAAATGAGACAAAGGGCGATTTGGTAATTGTCAAACCAAAATTTTAATTAAAAACAAAAACTCCTTCATTTTCCCCTCACCCACGTAATTTCCATTTCTCTCCACCCTTCGCGCGACTTTTCCTTCTCCTTTGGCGATTCTCCTCTCCGTGGTCGAAGCTTGTATTCCGGCGACTCGAGTCTTCACGTTTCTCTTCCGTCATCGCTCTCTAGGTAAGGCTCTACACTTTTGGAACGTTAGGTATTGATTTCTAGGATTTAAAACGAATATGGTTCGTTAGGGTTTTCGTCGAAAACGTGAATCAATGTTTGAAATTGATAGGTTGAGCTTAGTTATCCCTCTAATGGACGTATTGATAGTTATCGGAGCTTAGTTTATCGATTTGTTGAGGTGTATTCGAGATTTGGTTAAGTTGGAGCTCGAAAACCTCCATTAATGGAGTTTTTGAAATCTCGAGCGCGAATTGCTCGATGAAATGCCTCAACGAACTTAAATAGAGTTTAGGAGATTTTTCTTTAATTAGGAGTTAGCAATTTTTGAAGTTTGGTGATTTAGACTGGATTTAACGTCGTGTATTGTGAAATGCATAGGTGAACAAACGCTCGTGGACGGAGCTCGGTGTGCAACGACGCGAGGTAAGTTCTCGTGACTTACTCTGGCCGATAGGCCTACACCATATGTAAAAGTCATTTCGAGGAACCTTGAGGATTTGTTTGTTTAAATCGTTTAGGTTTGGGTAGTTAGGATTAGTTGTTTTTATATGTTGTTTGTTTATCGTCTTGATGGTGCACATGTGATTGTTTACTTTATGTTTATATTGAACTGTTCATGCATCATGGTTTTAAAAATGTCATGAAAATGAATTTACGCACGGATTTCATGAAAAGAACATGCATGTAAAGGCAAGTAAAGTATCACAGTAAACAACCATGACATGGGGTTATCGGGGATGAGGTTCAGACCTGGTGTTCCGTGGTGAGTGGGTTTTCCTCCCTTCAGATGGTGTGGGCTGTCTAATCGCTTGACGTGCCCTATCCATCTGTCGAGCGTGTGATGACCCGAATGTGCAAGTATATGTACGATGGCTGCACGAACCGGAACCCGGATGGCGGTACGTCCGCGTGGGCGAACCGGAAGGTGACAGGTCGTAAAAAGGGGGTCGTCACAATCCCACATCGCTTGGGGAAGTATGTAGAAATGAAACATATGTAAAGAGACCCTCCCATCATAGCAAGACGCGTTTTGGAGCACAATTGGCAACGGAT
Source organism: Begonia masoniana (assembly GCA_022432975.1). Taxonomy (NCBI): domain Eukaryota; kingdom Viridiplantae; phylum Streptophyta; class Magnoliopsida; order Cucurbitales; family Begoniaceae; genus Begonia; species Begonia masoniana. Next base: position 37,157,463 of record CM039503.1, on the reverse strand, counting down.
CCCATAAGAACTCCGAAGTTAAAAGTGCTTTGGCGAGAGCAATTCTAGGTTGGGTGACCTTCGAGGAAGTTCTCGCCAAACAAAGCCTTGAGGGGAGGATATTGGGCTACGGCCCAATCCCCAGAGCGGACAATATCTTGCTGGGAAACGGGGTCGTTACAGAGCGTTTCCGATAACCATAGACTGACACGTACAGATATATGCTTTGACATGGACGATTTTCATTGCACTGAACATACATGATCATGCATAGGCATTTACGTAGGGCTTACTGAGATTTTTATCTCATAGGTGTCTTTATGGTGTAGGTGATTTTGAGACAGGTGAGGATGATGTCCCTCCGCCTGAAGTATGAGAACGTTGAAGAAAGATGGCTCGCGGGAGTGCGCTGGCAGTCGGAGCATGATTTTGACCCGTGGGGACGTAGGTAATATTTTGGGATTTGATAGATGAAGAATAGCAGAATTGTATAGTTGATATTTTAGGATGTTTGGGTTGGATAGTATTCTGTTGAATTTTGATGTTTTTTTTTTCAAACAGTGGCAAATGTTAAATTTTGAAATGGATCCATGCAGTTTGTTTTAAGAAATTGGTAATGTTTTAAATGTGTTTTGAATTGATTTATAGGTAATTGGTAATGTGGGAAGTAGGTGTGAATGAATGGTGAAAGTATAAGGAATGAGAAAAGGAAAGAGGGTGAGGTTGTGTTGTGTGTTGTGAGGGTGTGAAATACAGGGCGTGAAAGGCGTGAAGAAAAGGGGGGGAAGAGGAGCTGTGCTCTCTGGAAGATTTCCAGAGAGTGTGGCGATTGCTCGCCACAGTATGGCGAGCAATCGCCACCTATGGCCCGGCGATCGCCATTGGCGATCGCTAGGCGAAATGTCAATCGCCTATTGGCGATTGCTCGCCATGAGCAATCGCCACCACTTCTGCCCGCCGAACAAAAAAAAAAAGAAAAAGGGAAAAGAAAAATATTTTATGTTTTAATTTTAATTGTTTTTAAATGTTAATTAAATTCTTTTAAGTTTTATTTAATTGATTTCAATTTAGTTTTCGAATGATTTGATTTCTATTTCAATTTCCGATTTAGATTTTAAAAGTTTTATTTTCGCTCGAAGGTTAGGTTTAAAATTTGTACGTATAAAAAGAAAAATTTGTACGGGAAAACTAGGGTACGGGTAAGGGTCGTTACAGTTATGGTATCATAGCCCCCCGGGTTTTAAAAACGGTTCTGTAGACTGCACGAATGCTCAGCCACTACGCGGACATCCTTCATCAATTGTAAGTACGTTTAAATGCTTTATTTAAATTCGATTTCTTAGGACTATTGTTTTAACTTTTATAGGAGTTTTAGAAAATGGTTCGCGGTAGAGACGCCCGAGACGATGCCATAGATAGACTGACAGACTTACTCGATTGTCAATCCCAACACATGGATCGACAAGCACAACAGATCACGGACTTGGTTCGTGAGAATCGGAGGGCCCAAGAGATAGTTGTCCCTAATGGTCAAAGCATGGAGAGATTTCAAAAGCTAAGACCTCCGATATTCGACGGGCAATCTACGGACCCCTCTATTGCTGAGGAGTGGGTTCGAAAAATGGAGGATATGTTGGCGTATGCCAAAGTGGACAATGCCGAGAAAGTTGAGTGCGTCACATTCCACCTAGCACTGGATGCCCGGTCTTGGTGAGATTCTGTTAAGGCTACAACAGACGTGGCGCTGATGAGGTGGGAACGGTTTAAAACCGTGTTCTTCGATAAGTATTTCAGCCGTACAGTGAGGGTGGCAAAGAGAGCTGAGTTTACGCAATTGAAGCAGACTAATACGGTGGCAGAGTATATCAGAAGGTTTGAAGCTTTATCCAAGTTTGCGCCGCGCCTAGTCAGTGATAATGAAGAAAATGTGCAACAATTTATGGATGGACTGAACAAGGAGATCCGAAAGAACATCATAGTGTCTGGTATTCTAGATGTGCCCTATGAGGAAATTGCAGCGAGAGCCCTGGAGTTCGAAGCTGCTGAGTTGACATGCGTTAAGCCTAGAGAGCCTGCTAAAGGCTTCTTTCGCGAGATTCAGCCGCAGGTACGGAATCGAGGCTGGCAACCCAGAGGACAACAACAACAACGAGGTGTCAAAAGGCCTCATGAAGGAGGAGGCGATCAAGGTAAGGGGAAACAAGTCCTAAGGGCTGCACAGAAACTTGTTTGTCCGAAGTGCCAGAAGGAACATTATGGCACTTGTCGGTTGGGCACGAACAGTTGTTATAGATGTGGAGAGATCGGTCATTTTGCTCAGAACTGTCCGAGGGCGGCTACCGATCAGAGAACAGTTATGCCGAGGATCTTCGCATTTATCTAGCCCGGAGATGTTGATGATGAGGCTCAGCCTTCTGTGATAGCAGGTACTATTCTAGTCATGGGTGTGCCAGTGTTTTCTTTGATAGATACAGGAGCTACGCACTCCTTCATTTCAACTGCTTGCATGATTAGATTGGGGCTAGTATCTGAGTTGGCTGAGTGCGAGTATAGAGTAATGCTGCCTTCGGGAGCAAATATGCAGTCTGATCGGGTTTTCCAGGGCAACGTCGTCTCTGTGGGAAAAACACCCTCTATGCCCGGTTGATAGTTATGGGTATAGAGGTGTATGATCTTATTTTGGGGATGGATTGGCTTGCACGCCATTGCGCCACAATTGACTGCGGGTCCGGGTTGGTGACTTTCCGCCCCCCGAACAAAGTTGAGTTCACTTTTCAGGCAATGAATAGGTTAAGCGGGTTACCTACTACTTATTCGATGATAGCCAGAGAACAATTTAAAGATGGGTGCTCGATTTTTGTGGCCACGGTGATTGATACCCGACTACTTGATAAATTGAAACCGGATGATCTTCCGGTTGTTAAGGAATTCTCAGAGATTTTTCTCGACGATCTTCCAGGGTTACCGCCAGATCGGGAGATCGAGTTTGTAATTGATGTTTATCCGAGTTCAGCACCTGTATCCAAGAATGCGTATAGATTGGCGCTTGCTGAATTGAAGGAGCTGAAGTCACAGTTGGAGGAATTATTAGACAAAGGGTTTATTCGACCCAGTTTTTCTCCTTGGGGTGCGCCGGTCCTATTTGTGAAGAAAAAGGACGAAACTCTCAGGATGTGCGTTGATTATCGAGAGTTAAATAAATTGACCGTGAAAAACAAGTATCCACTGCCCCGAATTGACGATCTATTCGACCAACTGCAGGGTGCCCGAGTGTTTTCTAGGATTGACCTACTCTCGGGTTATTATCAGTTGAAGGTCCGAAAAGAAGATATTGAAAAGACAGCGTTTTGAACGAGGTATGGACATTACGAATTTCTTGTGATGTCATTTGGACTTACTAATGCTCCTGCAGCGTTCATGGATATGATGAATCGCGTCTTCAAGGAGTATTTGGACAGGTTTGTCGTAGTCTTTATAGATGACATCCTGGTTTATTCTAAGACAAAGGAGGAGCATGAAGAGCATTTACGGATTGTTCTTAAGACTCTACGCCAGCATCAATTGTATCCAAAATTTTCTAAGTGTGAGTTCTGGCTTGATCAAGTGAGTTTTCTTGGTCATATCATATCTCAAGAGAGAGTCTTAGTAGATCTAGCTAAAATTGAAGTTTTCAAGCAATGGCCACGGCCTAAGAATGTGCGAGAGGTACGAGGATTTCTAGGTTTGGCTGGATATTACAGAAAATTCATTGAGGGATTTTCAAAGATAGCGGTCCCTCTATCCCGATTGACGAGAAAGGATGAAAAGTTTGTATGGTCTCCTGCTTGTGAGAAGAGTTTTGTGGAACTGAAACAGAGATTGACTACAGCTCCAGTTCTTACACTGCCAGTTGAGGGCAATAAGTTCAGTATTTACTGTGATGCCTCGAGGATCGGACTGGGGTGTGTATTAATGTAGGAAGGCAAAGTCATTGCTTATGCTTCTAGACAGTTGAAGCCATATGAGCAAAATTATCCGACACACGACCTCGAGCTTGCAGCGGTCGTTTTTGCTTTAAAAATCTGGAGACACTATCTGTAAGGGCAGCAGTGTGAGGTGTTTTCAGATCACAAGAGTTTAAAATACCTGTTTACGCAGAAAGAACTTAATATGCGACAGCGACGGTGGTTAGAGTTCGTTAAGGATTACGATTTTGAAATTAAATACCACCCAGGGAAGGCAAATAAGGTCGCTGATGCCTTGAGTCGAATGCCTACTACGAGCCAACCTTCACTTGCATCTATGTCGGTAATGTTGAGGTCTGAGATTGAGAAATTCGATGTAGAGATTGTGGCAGAATGGTCCTGTAACACCCGACATTTCGGCCAGGTGATTTTCTGACCATTTTATTTATCACCCTTTTATTTAACCTTTATGATTTAAATTTGATGTTAAGACAAATTTATTACAAGTTGAGTAAAACTAGGTTGGGTGGCAGAATTGTAATTAAGATTGATGGATTAGGTATAAATAGAAAAAGGAAACCTTAAATCTCATTTAAACCTCACTGTAGCCGACACCCCTTCTCTCGGCGATTTCTTCTCTCCCGAGCTCCTGCTCTCTGTTACCGGCGTTCTCCCTCACTGACGACTATTTTCAGCCTGCATTTTCTCTGCAAGTTCGTACCCGAGGTATGCAATAGACAATGTAGCTATCTGTTAGTTTATCAGCTCTGTTTTCAGCTCAGCATCTGAACTTGGAGTTTATCAATGGCCATGCCGTTTTAGAACATTTTAGAATCCGAGAGTAGTAATGTCAACCCGAATAGATTCTGGTCATTTTAAGTAACCTAACTCAGATTTAATCAATAGTAGAACCTCTTTGTTCTATTTTGGATTTCAGATTCTGCACAGAGCTTTAGACTAAGGATTCGGAGATGACTCTAGCTATTAGATTCTAGGATGACCTATGATTAGAACTTTTAGGATTTTATTTAACTACTGTAATGTGAAATGTGTTAGGTGAAGAAGTTGAAGAGAAAGTGATCCAAGTTGCTAAGGAATCCAGGTAAGTGAATGTATTAAGTTTTCGGCCAATAGGGCCCTACATCAAAGGATTAAGTTAGATTTAGTGAACATTGTCTGCTATATGTTTGATGAAATGTCGATGGATATGGTTCTGTTATTCTCATGTACTCCCCTGTCTTAGTTCGATGATTAAGTGCATTTATGTTATGCATCATGTTTTACTTCTCAAGCATATGAAAATGTTTTGAAATATGTTTTCTCATGAATAAGGTAAGAAGATAAAACTTATGCAACGTGGTTAAGTGAGGGTTGGGGGTGGTTCGGCGTATGTCACAGTCTGCAGTAGGACATATGAATACGACCCGCAGTAGGGACCATGATCAAACTCACTGTCGAACCCCCTTTACCGGCACAAATCCTCCCTTAAACCACATAATGAAATGAAGAATATGAATGATGAAAGGAATGATGAATATGAGCATGTCTACGAATGATGATTATGAACAATGAATACGAGATACGATTATGAATGATGATTAAGATAAGTACATGAAAAGAAAAGACTTATGAGCATGTTTTTCTCCAAGTTATGCATTCATGAACTCATAATAGTTTGCATTCCTTACTAAGCCTTAGGCTTACAGTTACACCTTATGATGTAGGTGAAGAAATATCAGGTGAGGAATTCAAAGTTGATGAAAATGTCTAAGCTAGGTTGCTGGAGGTGATCAGTGTGAAATCTGTGGCTGGATGGCAAATGAGTAACCCTGGTTAACGTTTTATGATTTAAGGATGTTTATAAGTTCTGAAGTTTAAGTAGTAATGTTTATGATTATGGAAGTCTAAGTATGATGACTTTACTTTCGAATTATTGAGTTCTGAGTTTGTCTGGTATGAGTACTGAATCTGAGGATATTTATGAGGATATGAAATGAATTATTAAGTCTTTCGCTGTATGAGTTCTAGTAAGTTTATGGTTCATTCCGCTTGAGTCCTGGTTATTAAGATTGAGGCTATGAAGTTTATGTTATCTAAAATCTAAGTCTGAGAAAAGCCAGGATGTCTTCTGCCGAGGGACGCTGGAGGAAAAATTGTTGTCTTCCGGCTGACGTCATCGGCAGGAGAAGTGTGATAGAAGTTGTATGAGTTTGCCTTCCGGCTGACGTCATCGGAAGGGGAAAAATGGTTGTCTTCCGGCTGACGTCATCGGAAGAGGAGAATTGTTGCCTTCGGCTGACGTCATCGGCAGGAGAAGTGTGATGGAAGTGTATGAGTTTGCCTTCCGGCTGACGTCATCGGAAGGGGAAAAATGGTTGTCTTCCGGCTGACGTCATCGGAAGAGGAGAATTGTTGTCTTCCGGCTGACGTCATCGGCAGGAGAAATGTGATGGAAGTTGTATGGGTTTGCCTTCCGGCTGACGTCATCGGAAGAGGAAAATGGTTGTTCGGAAGGGGAAAAATGGTTGTCTTCCGGCTGACGTCATCGGAAGGGGAAAAATGGTTGTCTTCCGGCTGACGTCATCGGAAGGGGAAAAATGGTTGTCTTCCGGCTGACGTCATCGGAAGGGGAAAAATGGTTGTCTTCCGGCTGACGTCATCGGAAGGGGAAAAATGGTTGTCTTCCGGCTGACGTCATCGGAAGGGGAAAAATGGTTGTCTTCCGGCTGACGTCATCGGAAGGGGAAAAATGGTTGTCTTCCGGCTGACGTCATCGGAAGGGGAAAAATGGTTGTCTTCCGGCTGACGTCATCGGAAGGGGAAAAATGGTTGTCTTCCGGCTGACGTCATCGGAAGGGGAAAAATGGTTGTCTTCCGGCTGACGTCATCGGAAGGGGAAAAATGGTTGTCTTCCGGCTGACGTCATCGGAAGGGGAAAAATGGTTGTCTTCCGGCTGACGTCATCGGAAGGGGAAAAATGGTTGTCTTCCGGCTGACGTCATCGGAAGGGGAAAAATGGTTGTCTTCCGGCTGACGTCATCGGAAGGGGAAAAATGGTTGTCTTCCGGCTGACGTCATCGGAAGGGGAAAAATGGTTGTCTTCCGGCTGACGTCATCGGAAGGGGAAAAATGGTTGTCTTCCGGCTGACGTCATCGGAAGGGGAAAAATGGTTGTCTTCCGGCTGACGTCATCGGAAGGGGAAAAATGGTTGTCTTCCGGCTGACGTCATCGGAAGGGGAAAAATGGTTGTCTTCCGGCTGACGTCATCGGAAGGGGAAAAATGGTTGTCTTCCGGCTGACGTCATCGGAAGGGGAAAAATGGTTGTCTTCCGGCTGACGTCATCGGAAGGGGAAAAATGGTTGTCTTCCGGCTGACGTCATCGGAAGGGGAAAAATGGTTGTCTTCCGGCTGACGTCATCGGAAGGGGAAAAATGGTTGTCTTCCGGCTGACGTCATCGGAAGGGGAAAAATGGTTGTCTTCCGGCTGACGTCATCGGAAGGGGAAAAATGGTTGTCTTCCGGCTGACGTCATCGGAAGGGGAAAAATGGTTGTCTTCCGGCTGACGTCATCGGAAGGGGAAAAATGGTTGTCTTCCGGCTGACGTCATCGGAAGGGGAAAAATGGTTGTCTTCCGGCTGACGTCATCGGAAGGGGAAAAATGGTTGTCTTCCGGCTGACGTCATCGGAAGGGGAAAAATGGTTGTCTTCCGGCTGACGTCATCGGAAGGGGAAAAATGGTTGTCTTCCGGCTGACGTCATCGGAAGGGGAAAAATGGTTGTCTTCCGGCTGACGTCATCGGAAGGGGAAAAATGGTTGTCTTCCGGCTGACGTCATCGGAAGGGGAAAAATGGTTGTCTTCCGGCTGACGTCATCGGAAGGGGAAAAATGGTTGTCTTCCGGCTGACGTCATCGGAAGAGGTTTTAATGAACACGAGAGCTGCACGTGTTCATCGGTAGATGTCCACCACCGAGCGAGTTTTAATGGGTCACGTGTTAAGCTCATGCTCACCGGAAGATGTGAACTCTAAGCTTGTCGTTTAGCGATTGGCTGAAGTGCTTGCATGGCTCGCCGGCAGATGCTATGCACTTCATTAAAGTTACGTTTTCAAAAAGAGTACAAAAATGAATTTAAGTTTAAGTAAGGTCAAGAATTTCGTGACGGTCCTCCTCGGGTCGTTACAATTATGGTATCAAAGCTAAACCAGGTTCTAAAATCGGTTCTGTAGACTGCCTCCCAGCACAGATTACCACCTGAGTACTCTCCAACAACTGTAAGTGTTTACGATTCTAGTGATGTCATTATGTTAAGATGTGTTTCTATTATTGCTTAGGAATCTCAAGATGGTAAGAGGTCAACAGAGGGAAGACAACGTGGATAGTACCACCGTTGCTCAGCTAATAGAATTAGTTAATCGCCAATCACGACAAATAGAGCAACTAGTGATTACTAGAGAAGAGCTTGGGAACTCCAGCTCTAATGTAACTCATGATCATGGGGGTGAGCGCTTCCACAGGCTCAGACCCCCGACATTCAATGGCCAAGTTTCTGACCCCATTTATGCTGAGGAATGGATCCGAAAAGTAGAGGACATGTTTAAGTATGCGAAAGTTGATGAAGGAGATAGAGTCACCTATGCTGTCTATCATTTGGAGCTGAATGCAAGGCATTGGTGGGATTCTCTTCAGAGCACTGTTAATGCAGAGACTATGACTTGGGATATGTTTAAGACTGCCTTCTTTGACAAGTACTTCAATAGGACCGTTCAGGCCGGCAAGAAGAAAGAATTCATGAACCTGCGGCAAACTGGCTCCGTGACGGATTATATATGCAAATTCGATGCTTTGTCACGGTTTGCTCCCCGACTGGTTGAGAATGATGAAGACAAGATTTACCAATTTGTTCAAGGACTGAAGCCGAGTTTGTATGTGAAGGTAAAGACTTCTGGGATACACAATATACCTTATGGCGAAGTGACGGCTAAGGCCCTGGAATTGGAGGAGGCTGAGATGACAGCTTATGCACAGCGTGAACAGCCAAGGAAGTTCACTAAGGAGACTCAACCACCACCACGGCAGAACAAGGGATGGCAACCCCAGCAGAACAGAAACCAGCAACAACAACAGCAAGGTGTTAAGAGATCCTTCAATCCAAGTGATGACCAAGGAAGAGGAAAGCGACCTTCGGCTCCCCTATGTTCCAACTGTCAGAAGAATCACCATGGGGAGTGCAAGCTGCACTCTGGCCGTTGCTATAGATGCGACAAGGTTGGACACATAGCCAGAGACTGCCCGATGCCATCAGACCCGAATCGAATTAGAGTTGCACCAAGAGTCTATGCTATGATGGAGGATGAAGATGTTGAACCACACACGGTCATATCAGGTACCATTATGGTTTGTGGTTTTTCTGCTTATACACTTATTGATACGGGAGCCACACACTCATTCATAGCAACCATGTTTGTGTGTAAACATAAGTTAGAACTTTCGCCAGTTGATAAACCGTATAGAGTTATGTTACCATCAGGGAAGTCTTTACATTCTGAGCAAATGTTGAAGGGTGATGTTTTGTCCTTAGGAGATAAGGAGCTATATGTAGAACTGATTATGATTGACATGAAAGGATATGAGATTATTTTAGGAATGGATTGGTTATTTAGGCATTATGCCACGATTAGTTGTAGGTCTGGCCTAGTTGATTTCCGACCCCCAAATGGAGATCGGTATACCTTCCAAGCTATTCCAAAGATGAGTAAGATACCAATCATATCCTCACTAGCGACTCAACGGTTACTGAAGAATGGTTGCTTGAGTTATCTAGCCAACATAATGGATGTCCGAGTGAAGAATAAGGCGGAACTACAAGATATTCCTACCGTACGAGAGTTTCCTGAAGCATTCTTGGACGACTTACCGGGACTACCACCCGATAGAGAGATAGAATTTGTGATTGATACATACCCCGAGGCATTACCTGTGTCTAAGAACCCTTATCGAATGGCACCTGTTGAGTTGAAAGAATTAAAGGTCCAACTACAGGAATTAGTTGACAAGGGATTTATACGTTCTAGTAGTTCTCCCTGGGGTGCACCTGTCCTTTTCGTTAAAAAGAAAGACGGTTCTCTTAGAATGTGTATAGACTACAGAGAACTGAATAAGTTGACAGTCAAGAATAAATATCCTTTACCCCGGATAGATGACCTGTTTGACCAACTACAAGGAGCTAAGGTATTCTCAAAGATTGACTTACGTTCGGGTTATTACCAACTGAAGGTTAAGGAAGGAGATATACCAAAGACAGCCTTCAGAACCCGCTACGGACATTATGAATTTCTTGTGATGTCATTTGGACTGACTAATGCGCCTGCCGCTTTCATGGACTTGATGAACCGAGTATTTCGTGAGTACCTGGATAAGTTTGTAATTGTGTTTATAGATGACATTTTAATATACTCACAGACTGAAACCGACCATGCAGAACATTTGAGAATAGTATTATCAACCTTAAAACAGCAGCAGCTTTATGCCAAATTGTCCAAATGTGAATTTTGGCTGGATAAGGTCAACTTTTTAGGTCATGTCATTTCTGCTGAGGGCATATCAGTAGATCCAACCAAGGTTCAGGCCGTTAAGGATTGGCCACAGCCAAAGAATGTCAGTGAAGTTCGAAGTTTCCTTGGTCTGGCTGGCTACTATAGAAAGTTCATTAAAGGATTCTCTATGATAGCTAAACCTTTGACCAATTTAACCAAGAAGGACCTCAAGTACTTTTGGACCGAAGCTTGTGAAGATAGCTTCCAATCATTGAAACAGAAGTTAACGACAGCCCCGCTATTAACTCTCCCAACTGAAGAAGGAAAGTTCAGTGTCTACTGTGATGCATCCAAAGTTGGTTTAGGGTGTGTTTTAATGCAAGTGGGCAAAGTTGTAGCATATGCTTCTAGGCAGCTAAAGAGTCATGAGCAGAATTACCCCACCCACGATTTGGAATTAGCTGCTGTTGTCTTTGCATTAAAAATTTGGAGACACTATCTGTATGGGCGGCAGTGTGAAGTATTTTCTGACCATAAGAGCTTGAAATATCTTTTCACTCAAAAGGAATTAAACATGAGACAGAGACGTTGGTTAGAATTTGTAAAGGATTATGACTTCGAGATTAAGTATCACCCAGGTAAGGCTAATGCTGTAGCCGATGCTTTAAGCAGAATGTCAACAACAATGCGACCCGTGGTGTCAACCATGTCCATACCTCTAAGGATGGAGGTTCAGAAGTTTGGATTGGAGATAGTTCCTGAGCTGTCGAGTCTACTTGCTACTCTAACCATCCAACCAACCATTTTGGATAAGATCAAGATGGCTCAGCAGGTGGATTCAGAGGAGAATAATAGTATGATGAGTAAGTTAAAAGATGCCTTCCCTGATTTTCGTCTCTCCAATGATAGTATTTTGAAATTCAGGAACCGATGGTACATTCCAAATGACAAGGAGTTGCGTGAGTTAATCTTGACCGAAGCTCATTCATCTTCCTTCTCTGTGCATCCTGGTAGCACCAAGATGTATCGAGATTTAAGGTTACATTATTGGTGGCCAAACATGAAGAGGGACGTGGCCAAGTTTGTAGAGTCATGTTTGGTATGCCAACAAGTTAAGGCAGAACATCAACGTCCAGGAGGTACCCTCCAGCCATTACCTATTCCCGAATGGAAGTGGGAAAATATTGCCATGGATTTCGTTGTAGGATTACCAAAGACAACCAAAGGTCTCGATAGTATTTGGGTCGTGATTGACAGGATGACAAAGTCAGCCCACTTTATACCGGTAAGAATGACCTTCTCAATGGACCAACTTGCTGAACTGTATGTTCAAGAGATTATCAGATTACATGGGATCCCTTTATCTATTGTCTCTGATCGTGACCCTAGATTCACCTCCCGATTCTGGAAAAGTTTACAAGGTACCTTAGGCACAAAGTTATCCTTCAGCACCGCTTTTCACCCGCAGACAGATGGACAATCCGAGAGGACCATTCAGATACTCGAGGATATGTTGAGAGCATGTGTGCTTGACTTTCAGACTACATGGAGTAGACACCTACCTCTGATTGAGTTTTCTTACAACAATAGTTACCAGTCCACCATTGGTATGGCACCCTATGAAGCTTTGTATGGCAGGAAATGTAGGTCACCTTTGTACTGGGATGAGGTTGGTGAAGCGAAGTTATTGGGCCCAGAGATTTTACAACAGATGTCAGACAAGATTACAGTCATTAGGAAAAGGATGTTAACTGCACAAAGCCGGCAGAAGAGTTATGCGGACCAAAGAAGAAGAGATCTTGAATTTTCTGTTGGCGATGAAGTTTTCCTGAAGATTTCACCATTTAGAGGAGTCTTAAGATTTGGCAAGAAAGGGAAGCTTAACCCACGGTTCATTGGACCATTCATTGTTCTAGCAAAGATTGGTAACACAGCTTACAGATTGCAATTGCCCCCGTCATTGGAGAAAGTTCATAATGTTTTTCATGTGTCTATGCTAAGGAAATGCATACGTGATCCAGCGCATGTTGTTGTGCCATCAGAAATCGAGATTGAGCCGACTTTAGAGTATGAAGAAAAACCAGTGCAAATTTTGGACTCTGCAGTGAAGACTCTAAGGAATAAGGAAATCTTGTTGGTTAAGGTCTTGTGGAAGAATCATGGTATTGAAGAAGCTACATGGGAACTATAGCAAGATATGTTGGACAAGTATCCAAAGCTTTTCGCTCGACCAATTTTCGAGGACGAAAATTTTGTTTAAGGAGGGGTGGATGTAACACCCGACATTTCGGCCAGGTGATTTTCTGACCATTTTATTTATCACCCTTTTATTTAACCTTTATGATTTAAATTTGATGTTAAGACAAATTTATTACAAGTTGAGTAAAACTAGGTTGGGTGGCAGAATTGTAATTAAGATTGATGGATTAGGTATAAATAGAAAAAGGAAACCTTAAATCTCATTTAAACCTCACTGTAGCCGACACCCCTTCTCTCGGCGATTTCTTCTCTCCCGAGCTCCTGCTCTCTGTTACCGGCGTTCTCCCTCACTGACGACTATTTTCAGCCTGCATTTTCTCTGCAAGTTCGTACCCGAGGTATGCAATAGACAATGTAGCTATCTGTTAGTTTATCAGCTCTGTTTTCAGCTCAGCATCTGAACTTGGAGTTTATCAATGGCCATGCCGTTTTAGAACATTTTAGAATCCGAGAGTAGTAATGTCAACCCGAATAGATTCTGGTCATTTTAAGTAACCTAACTCAGATTTAATCAATAGTAGAACCTCTTTGTTCTATTTTGGATTTCAGATTCTGCACAGAGCTTTAGACTAAGGATTCGGAGATGACTCTAGCTATTAGATTCTAGGATGACCTATGATTAGAACTTTTAGGATTTTATTTAACTACTGTAATGTGAAATGTGTTAGGTGAAGAAGTTGAAGAGAAAGTGATCCAAGTTGCTAAGGAATCCAGGTAAGTGAATGTATTAAGTTTTCGGCCAATAGGGCCCTACATCAAAGGATTAAGTTAGATTTAGTGAACATTGTCTGCTATATGTTTGATGAAATGTCGATGGATATGGTTCTGTTATTCTCATGTACTCCCCTGTCTTAGTTCGATGATTAAGTGCATTTATGTTATGCATCATGTTTTACTTCTCAAGCATATGAAAATGTTTTGAAATATGTTTTCTCATGAATAAGGTAAGAAGATAAAACTTATGCAACGTGGTTAAGTGAGGGTTGGGGGTGGTTCGGCGTATGTCACAGTCCGCAGTAGGACATATGAATACGACCCGCAGTAGGGACCATGATCAAACTCACTGTCGAACCCCCTTTACCGGCACAAATCCTCCCTTAAACCACATAATGAAATGAAGAATATGAATGATGAAAGGAATGATGAATATGAGCATGTCTACGAATGATGATTATGAACAATGAATACGAGATACGATTATGAATGATGATTAAGATAAGTACATGAAAAGAAAAGACTTATGAGCATGTTTTTCTCCAAGTTATGCATTCATGAACTCATAATAGTTTGCATTCCTTACTAAGCCTTAGGCTTACAGTTACACCTTATGATGTAGGTGAAGAAATATCAGGTGAGGAATTCAAAGTTGATGAAAATGTCTAAGCTAGGTTGCTGGAGGTGATCAGTGTGAAATCTGTGGCTGGATGGCAAATGAGTAACCCTGGTTAACGTTTTATGATTTAAGGATGTTTATAAGTTCTGAAGTTTAAGTAGTAATGTTTATGATTATGGAAGTCTAAGTATGATGACTTTACTTTCGAATTATTGAGTTCTGAGTTTGTCTGGTATGAGTACTGAATCTGAGGATATTTATGAGGATATGAAATGAATTATTAAGTCTTTCGCTGTATGAGTTCTAGTAAGTTTATGGTTCATTCCGCTTGAGTCCTGGTTATTAAGATTGAGGCTATGAAGTTTATGTTATCTAAAATCTAAGTCTGAGAAAAGCCAGGATGTCTTCTGCGAGGGACGCTGGAGGAAAATTGTTGTCTTCGGCTGACGTCATCGGCAGGAGAAGTGTGATAGAAGTTGTATGAGTTTGCCTTCCGGCTGACGTCATCGGAAGGGGAAAAATGGTTGTCTTCCGGCTGACGTCATCGGAAGAGGAGAATTGTTGCCTTCCGGCTGACGTCATCGGCAGGAGAAGTGTGATGGAAGTTGTATGAGTTTGCCTTCCGGCTGACGTCATCGGAAGGGGAAAAATGGTGTCTTCCGGCTGACGTCATCGGAAGAGGAGAATTGTTGTCTTCCGGCTGACGTCATCGGCAGGAGAAATGTGATGGAATTGTATGGTTGGCCTTCCGGCTGCGTCTCGGGAAAAATGGTTGTCTTCCGGCTGACGTCATCGGCAGGAGAAGTGTGATAGAAGTTGTATGAGTTTGCCTTCCGGCTGACGTCATCGGAAGGGGAAAAATGGTTGTCTTCCGGCTGACGTCATCGGAAGGGGAAAAATGGTTGTCTTCCGGCTGACGTCATCGGAAGAGGAGAATTGTTGTCTTCCGGCTGACGTCATCGGCAGGAGAAATGTGATAGAAGTTGTATGAGTTTGCCTTCCGGCTGACGTCATCGGCAGGAGAAGTGTGATAGAAGTTGTATGAGTTTGCCTTCCGGCTGACGTCATCGGAAGGGGAAAAATGGTTGTCTTCCGGCTGACGTCATCGGAAGGGGAAAAATGGTTGTCTTCCGGCTGACGTCATCGGAAGGGGAAAAATGGTTGTCTTCCGGCTGACGTCATCGGAAGGGGAAAAATGGTTGTCTTCCGGCTGACGTCATCGGAAGGGGAAAAATGGTTGTCTTCCGGCTGACGTCATCGGAAGGGGAAAAATGGTTGTCTTCCGGCTGACGTCATCGGAAGGGGAAAAATGGTTGTCTTCCGGCTGACGTCATCGGCAGGAGAAGTGTGATAGAAGTTGTATGAGTTTGCCTTCCGGCTGACGTCATCGGAAGGGGAAAAATGGTTGTCTTCCGGCTGACGTCATCGGAAGGGGAAAAATGGTTGTCTTCCGGCTGACGTCATCGGCAGGAGAAGTGTGATAGAAGTTGTATGAGTTTGCCTTCCGGCTGACGTCATCGGAAGGGGAAAAATGGTTGTCTTCCGGCTGACGTCATCGGAAGGGGAAAAATGGTTGTCTTCCGGCTGACGTCATCGGAAGGGGAAAAATGGTTGTCTTCCGGCTGACGTCATCGGAAGGGGAAAAATGGTTGTCTTCCGGCTGACGTCATCGGAAGGGGAAAAATGGTTGTCTTCCGGCTGACGTCATCGGAAGGGGAAAAATGGTTGTCTTCCGGCTGACGTCATCGGAAGGGGAAAAATGTGTAATTCTCTACCGGAAGAAGTATATCACACGAGTAAATTTAATGAAGCACGAGAGAGTCACGTGTCCACCAGTAGATGTCCCCTACCGGATGAGGTTTTAATGAACACGAGAGCTGCACGTGTTCATCGGTAGATGTCCACCACCGAGCGAGTTTTAATGGGTCACGTGTTAAGCTCATGCTCACCGGAAGATGTGAACTCTAAGCTTGTCGTTTAGCGATTGGCTGAAGTGCTTGCATGGCTCGCCGGCAGATGCTATGCACTTCATTAAAGTTACGTTTTCAAAAAGAGTACAAAAATGAATTTAAGTTTAAGTAAGGTCAAGAATTTCGTGACGGTCCTCCTCGGGTCGTTACATGTCCAGCATGCTTACTAACATTTCTCTTAGACCGACGATTTTGGACAGAATACGAATGACTCAACAAAACGATTCGGAGTGTGAAAGGCATCGAATGAGCATGACATCTGAAGATTCGTCTGACTTCAACCTGACCGATGACGGAGTACTGAAATTCAGGCACAGGTGGTACGTGCCTAATGACGATGAGCTGAAAAATGAGATCTTAACTGAGGCACATTCCTCAGCGTATTCAGTGCATCCGGGGAGCACAAAAATGTATAGAGACTTGAGACAACATTTTTGGTGGCCTAATATGAAGAGTGAAATTGCCAGGTATGTGGAAACCTGCCTGATTTGTCAACAGGTTAAGGCAGAGCATCAAAGGCCAGCCGGAACCTTACAGCCACTGCCTATTCCAGAGTGGAAATGGGAGCAAATATCCACAGATTTTATAGTTGGACTCCCGAGAACAACAAAGGGGCACGATGGTATATGGGTAATAGTGGACCGTTTGACAAAGACGGCTCACTTCCTGCCAGTGAAAATGACTTATTCTATGGATCAGCTAGCTGAGCTGTACGTACAGGAGATTGTCAGACTACACGGAGTGCCCATCTCTATTGTTTCTAATAGAGATGCCAGATTTACTTCCAAGTTCTGGAAGAGTTTACATAAGGCAATGGGAACTCAGTTGAATTTTAGCACGACATTTCATCCTCAGACTGACGGACAGACAGAAAGAACAAATCAGATTCTTAAGGATATGCTTAGAGCTTGCGTGATAGAGTTTCAGGGCTCGTGGAGCCGATATCTGCCATTGATTGAGTTTTCGTACAACAACAGCTTCTAGGCTACTATTGGCATGGCTCCGTATGAGGCGCTGTATGGTCGAAAATGCAAGTCTCCACTATATTGGGATGAGATAGGCGAAGCTAGCATTGTTGGCCCAGATATTTTGCAACAAACAGCAGAGAAGATCGCTGTTATTAGACAACGCATAGAGATTGCACAAAGCCGCCAAAAGAGTTATGCTGACACCAGACGGAGAGAATTACAGTTCAAGGATGGTGACGAGGTATATTTAAAGATTTCTCCGTTCAAAGGCGTTATGCTATTTGGAAGGCGGGGCAAATTGAACCCACGTTTTGTAGGGCCCTTTCCTATCCTGAAGAGGGTCGGAACTATGGCGTATAGATTGCAGCTTCCATCGTCGATGGAGGGTATTCACGATGTGTTCCACGTGTCTATGCTCAGAAAGTGTATACGCGATCCATCACACGTCGTTGAAACAAGGGAGATTGAAGTGCAACCAACGCTGACCTACGAGGAAAGGCCAGTACGAATCCTAAAGTCTTCCATCAAGGTGTTGCGAAATAAGGAGATTCCTCTGGTAAAAGTTTTGTGGAGGAACCATGATGTAGAGGAGGCTACTTAGGAGAGACAGCAGGACATGATGTTGAAGTATCCTGAACTGTTTGTGTAGTGAAATTTTGAGGACAAAATTTAAATAAGGTGGGTGGAATGTAACACCCGGCTTTACGGGATTTAATATTATTCCAATGTAAACGGCAATTTTGTAAATACGTCAGATTAAGTCCGTTTACGTCAGATTAAGTCCGTTTTACGAACGGAAGGTTTTAACAAAGCCGTAATAATAAATAGGAATTTATGGTGAAATATGAGAATTTTGGAAAATCGGACCGTTAGTTAAATAACGAAATAATCGGAGAAATAAATAGAAAATGAGACAAAGGGCGATTTGGTAATTGTCAAACCAAAATTTTAATTAAAAACAAAAACTCCTTCATTTTCCCCTCACCCACGTAATTTCCATTTCTCTCCACCCTTCGCGCGACTTTTCCTTCTCCTTCGGCGATTCTCCTCTCCGTGGTCGAAGCTTGTCTTCCGGCGACTCGAGTCTTCACGTTTCTCTTCCGTCATCGCTCTCTAGGTAAGGCTCTACACTTTTGGAACGTTAGGTATTGATTTCTAGGATTTAAAACGAATAGGGTTCGTTAGGGTTTTCGTCGAAAACGTGAATCAATGTTTGAAATTGATAGGTTGAGCTTAGTTATGCCTCTAATGGACGTATTGATAGTTACCAGAGCTTAGTTTATCGATTTGTTGAGGTGTATTCGAGATTTGGTTAAGTTGGAGCTTGAAAACCTCCATTAATGGAGTTTTTGAAATCTCGAGCGCGAATTGCTCGATGAAATGCCTCAACGAACTTAAATAGAGTTTAGGAGATTTTTCTTTAGTTAGGAGTTAGCAATTTTTAGAGTTTGGTCATTTAGACTGGATTTAACGTTGTGTATTGTGAAATGCATAGGTGAACAAACGCTCGTGGACGGAGCTCGGTGTGCAACGACGCGAGGTAAGTTCTCGTGACTTACTCTGGCCGATAGGCCTACACCATATGTCAAAGTCGTTTCGAGGAACCTTGAGGATTTGTTTGTTTAAATCGTTTTGGTTTGGGTAGTTAGGATTAGTTGTTTTTGTATGTTGTTTGTTTATCGTCTTGATGGTACACATGTGATTGTTTACTTTATGTTTATATTGAACTGTTCATGCATCATGGTTTTAAAAATGTCATGAAAATGAATTTACGCACGGATTTCTTGAAAAGAACATGTATGTAAAGGCAAGTAAAGTATCACAGTAAACAACCATGACATGGGGTTATCGGGGATGAGGTTCAGACCTGGCGTTCCGTGGTGAGCGGGTTTTCCTCCTTTCAGATGGTGTGGGCTGTCTAATCGCTTGACGTGCCCTATCCATCTGTCGAGCGTTTCCGATAACCATAGACTGACACGTACAGATATATGCATTAACATGGACGGTTTTCATTGCACTGAACATACATGATCATGCATAGGCATTTACGTAGGGCTTACTGAGATTTTTATCTCATAGGTGTCTTTATGGTGTAGGTGATTTCGAGACAGGTGAGGATGATGTCCCTCCGCCTGAAGTATGAGCACGTTGAAGAAAGATGGCTCGCGGGAGTGCGCTGGCAGTCGGAGCGTGATTTTGACCCATGGGGACGTAGGTAATATTTTGGGATTTGATAGATGAAGAATAGGAGAATTGTATAGTTGATATTTTAGGAAATTTGGGTTAGATAGTATTCTGTTGAATTTTGATGTTTTTTTTTCAAACAGTGGCAAATGTTAAATTTTCAAATGGATCCATGCAGTTTGTTTTAAGAAATTGGTAATGTTTTAAATGTGTTTTGAATTGATTTATAGGTAATTGGTAATGTGGGAAGTAGGTGTGAATGAATGGTGAAAGTATAAGGAATGAGAAAAGGAAAGAGGGTGAGGTTGTGTTGTGTGTTGTGAGGGTGTGAAATACAGGGCGTGAAAGGCGTGAAGAAAAGGGGGGGGGGGGGAAGAGGAGCTGTGCTCTCTGGAAGATTTCCAGAGAGCGTGTCGATTGCTCGCCACAGTATGGCGAGCAATCGCCACCTATGGCCCGCGATCGCCATTGGCGATCGCTAGGCGAAATGTCAATCTCCTATTGGCGATTGCTCGCCATGAGTAATCGCCACCACTTCTGCCCGCTGACAAAAAAAAAAAAAAGAAAAAGGGAAAAGAAAAAATATTTATGTTTAATTTTAATTGTTTTTAAATGTTAATTAAATTCTTTTAAGTTTTATTTAATTGATTTCAATTAGTTTTCGAATGATTTGATTTCTATTTCAATTTCCGATTTAGATTTAAAAGTTTTATTTTCGCTCGAAGGTTAGGTTTAAAATTTGTACGTGAAGAGGAGCTGTGCTCTCTGGAAGATTTCCAGAGAGCGTGTCGATTGCTCGCCACAGTATGGCGAGCAATCGCCACCTATGGCCCGGCGATCGCCATTGGCGATCGCTAGGCGAAATGTCAATCTCCTATTGGCGATTGCTCGCCATGAGTAATCGCCACCACTTCTGCCGCTGAACAAAAAAAAAAGAAAAGGGAAAAGAAAAATATTTTATGTTTAATTTTAATTGTTTTAAATGTTAATTAAATTCTTTTAAGTTTTATTTAATTGATTTCAATTTAGTTTTCGAATGATTTGATTTCTATTTCAATTTCCGATTTTAGATTTTAAAAGGTTTATTTTCGCTCGAAGGTTAGGTTTAAAATTTGTACGTATAAAAAGAAAAATTTGTACGGGAAAACTAGGGTACGGGTAAGGGTCGTTATAAAAGGGGCTTAAGGTGAAGACACGACATTGCTAAGGAGCCTAGGTAAGTGAGTGTGTTAGGATTTTCGGCCACTAGGGCCCTACATCACAAGAATACTAGGGAAGTTTGTTTGGGTGATTGTTTGATGATTATGACTTGTCGTGTGCTATGTTATGATGAATTTGAGTAGAGTAATGTTATGATACATGATGTGTTGCCCATTCTTATAGTATGTTCCTCCTATGTGAATTCATGTCCATGCATCATGTGCACATTTTATATGATCAAGATAAGAATACGTAATATATATGTAAGCATGATTAAGTGTGGAATGGGGTGAATTGGCCACGATTATGTTCTCAAGATTTTTGTACGATTCGCGGATCCTCCTGCTGGTGGGGGCCGAACTGGCAGGAAGGCTCGCGAATCCTCCTGCTGGTGAGGGCCGGGTTGATACTGCACGATTAGTTCGCGGATCCCGCCACTGGCGTGGGCTGGACTGGTCGTTAAAATTATTGTCCGTTGGGACCACGATTATGATTCCATTGCCCTTTCTCCCCATGTCCTCACTTAATTCATACAAAGTAAATAATGAATAAGAATATGATTTTGTGAAGCATGTACTCATGAGCATTTATGTATATGTTGCACTCCTTACTAAGCATTTGGCTTATAGTTTAAATTTTATGATGTAGGTGACGAATTTGAAGGTGAGAATCTCAAACCTAACGATGAAGTCTAAGTCGGGTTGTTGGATGGTGCTCATGGTGGAGTTTTGTGGCTGGGCGGCGATTTGACCTGAGGGCGATGCTCCTAGCAAGTTTTGGTATAGACTTATGATTTCGGAAGTATATGTAGAAAACGTTTTCACAGAAATTTTTATATGATGATAGGTATTAAGATGGATGACGATTTTCCTTTTATGATTTAGGATGGATTTATGACTAAGGGATTTTCACTTATATTTGTCTTCCGCTACAGTCTAAACGTTTTGTTCTCGTATGATTTTCAATGATGGATGATTTGGAGGATTTAAGCTTCTGGTTTGAACGGTTAAAATGAGTTTTGATTGATGAATTTAGAAGGAATTGGAAAGAGTTAGTTGTATGATGTTTTGGTTGGGTGAAGTTTTGTTTCAGGATATTTATTTTCGGCCAGAAGTGTGATGACCCCGACCCGCGTCGGTGCCGCCACGACCTGTGCCGTGTGTGCATACATACATACATATGTGTTACCCTCGTCTGTTCTCACTTAAATTTTTTTCTTTTCTTTTCTTTCATTTCATTCTTCGTTTCCTTTCCTTTTTCATTCGTTTAATCATTAGAGAATGGACTCGGGCTTTCAATCCATATCTAGATATTTGGACTCTAACCTAATCTTAAAGTTCTAGCGACAGTTACATCACTAAAACGAGGTTAAAAACCATTTTTCGGAAGAATGTTGACTCGCTTTTTGGGTCCTTAAACTCCTTTAAAATACTTGAAGATCGCTCGTAAAATACGTTTAAAAGTATCGTAAACGGTCGGGTTAAAACGTGTTTTAAAAAGTCAATTTAAAAAAAAAAATTTACGTTGGGGGTCAAATGTAAAGCCGATCGATCGGGCCCAAAGGCCGATCGATCGGGCCTGCTGTAACTTCTTTTCTTTTCTTTTCTTTTCTTTTCTTTTCTTTTCTTTTCTTTTCTTTTCTTTTCTTTTCTTTTCTTTTCTTTTCTTTTCTTTTCTTTTCTTTTCTTTTCTTTTCTTTTCTTTTCTTTTCTTTTCTTTTCTTTTCTTTTCTTTTCTTTTCTTTTCTTTTCTTTTCTTTTCTTTTCTTTTCTTTTCTTTTCTTTTCTTTTCTTTTCTTTTCTTTTCTTTTCTTTTCTTTTCTTTTCTTTTCTTTTCTTTTCTTTTCTTTTCTTTTCTTTTCTTTTCTTTTCTTTTCTTTTCTTTTCTTTTCTTTTCTTTTCTTTTCTTTTCTTTTCTTTTCTTTTCTTTTCTTTTCTTTTCTTTTCTTTTCTTTTCTTTTCTTTTCTTTTCTTTTCTTTTCTTTTCTTTTCTTTTCTTTTCTTTTCTTTTCTTTTCTTTTCTTTTCTTTTCTTTTCTTTTCTTTTCTTTTCTTTTCTTTTCTTTTCTTTTCTTTTCTTTTCTTTTCTTTTCTTTTCTTTTCTTTTCTTTTCTTTTCTTTTCTTTTCTTTTCTTTTCTTTTCTTTTCTTTTCTTTTCTTTTCTTTTCTTTTCTTTTCTTTTCTTTTCTTTTCTTTTCTTTTCTTTTCTTTTCTTTTCTTTTCTTTTCTTTTCTTTTCTTTTCTTTTCTTTTCTTTTCTTTTCTTTTCTTTTCTTTTCTTTTCTTTTCTTTTCTTTTCTTTTCTTTTCTTTTCTTTTCTTTTCTTTTCTTTTCTTTTCTTTTCTTTTCTTTTCTTTTCTTTTCTTTTCTTTTCTTTTCTTTTCTTTTCTTTTCTTTTCTTTTCTTTTCTTTTCTTTTCTTTTCTTTTCTTTTCTTTTCTTTTCTTTTCTTTTCTTTTCTTTTCTTTTCTTTTCTTTTCTTTTCTTTTCTTTTCTTTTCTTTTCTTTTCTTTTCTTTTCTTTTCTTTTCTTTTCTTTTCTTTTCTTTTCTTTTCTTTTCTTTTCTTTTCTTTTCTTTTCTTTTCTTTTCTTCCAGCAGAACAGAGGGCAAAAAGGGCCAAGCCCAAAATTTTCCTGTTCACATCCGCCGCTCACTTCTGCTAAGCTACATCCACCGCTAAACTCACATCCACCGCTCACTCACAAAACACATCCATCGATCACTCACAAAACACATCCACCGATCACTCGCAAAACACATCCACCGATCACTCGCAAAACACATCCACCGGTGAACAGTAACACTCAATGTAACACCCGATTTTACGGGATTTGATTTATTCCAATATAAACGGCATTTTTGTAAATACGTCAAATGAAGTCCGTTTTGCCAACAGAAGGTTTTAATGGAGCCTTAATAATAAATTGGAATTTATGGTGAAATAAGAAATTTGGAGAAAACGAATCGTTGGATAAATAACGAATCAGGTGGAGAAACAAATAGAGGATTAATGGAAGGGCAAATTGGTAATTGAACAAACCAATTTTTGTTAAAATAATCACAATCTCCTTTCTTCTTCTTCACTTCACGCGAACTTTCTCTCTCTCTCCCCCGGCGATTTTCTTCCTCCTCCGACGTTCTCCCTTCCGATGACGAGAGCTCCTCCGATCGACTCTGGTTCTTCGCGATTCCTTCTCCAAACGACATCCTAGGTGACAATCTACTGTGTTGGAACGCTAGATTTCAATTTTTGCAGAGTTTTACGGTTAGAGTTTCGTTAGGGTTTTCGTTGGAAACGTGAAATAGAGTTTCAAATCGATAGGATTACCGTATTTATGGCTCTAATGAGCTTATTTATGGTTGTTGGTAGGAGTTAGTTGAATTAATGAGCGTTATTAAGGTTTTGAGTGGTTGGAAGTTAAAAAAAAACTCCATTAATGGAGGTTTGGAAATTCACGAGCACGAGGTGCTCGATAAAATGACTCGATGAGGTGTTTTAGAGTTTAGGAGATTTTCTTTAGCTTGGAGTTTGTAATTTTCTAAACTCGATAGTTTAGAATTGATTTAAATGACGAATGTTGTGCATTGCCATAGGTGAACAACGCTCGTGGACGGAGCTTAAATTGCAACGGACGCGAGGTAAGTCTTCGTGATTTGTTTGGCCGTCTTGGCCTACACCATAAGAATGTACGTTAAATCGAGGAATTAGAGATATGTTGCGTTCGGGTAATCAGATTGGGTAGCTAGGTTTAGGCTTAATTAAGTTATTGATTGTTTAAGTTTATTGTTTGTATGTTTCGATTTCGTTATGACACAGCATATGTTCATGCATCATTGTTTTCTAAAGGCATGAAAAAAATTTCTATGCATATTTTCATGAAAAGGAAATGTTAATGAAAAGGTTAATAAATGAAACGATGGTCACGTCGGTGGCGGTGGTTCAGACATGGCTGTCTGATGAGGCATGTTTTCTCCCCGGTTAGATACGAGGGGCTATCCAATCGCCGGATGTGCCGCACCTATTTAGCGAGAGTGAAGCCCCGATGATATAAAAGAAATGAATAGCGAAAAGGTAGGATGCATAATTTATGAACTGTACATGCATAGCATTCACATGCATTCACGTAGATTTACTGAGTCTCTAGCTCACATTTTTATTTTCTATGGTGTAGGTGATTTTGAGACAGGTGAGGACGACGTTCCTCCGCCTGAAGTCTAAGCAAGTTGAAGAAGAATGCTCGCGGGAGTGTGCTGGCGCAGTTGGTGCTTATTTTGACCCGTGGGGACGTAGGTAAAAGTTTTGGGAAAATTGATAGATAGGAATAAGAAAATAGTATAGTTGAACATTTTAAAATGCTTGGATCTGGCTAGATATTGTGTAGTATTTTGTAATGTTTTTGATATGAATAAGGAAATTGTATAGTTGAACATTTTATTTCGCCTGGTGAAGGCGAACGATCGGCCATGGTTGATCGCCGAAGGGCGATCGATCGCCCCTCAGTTTTTTTCACTGGCGATCGATCGCCTGTTTTGGGCGATCGATCACCCCAATATTTTAGGGACGATTGTCCCTTTTTGCCCTCCATCTTTAATGTTTTGTTTTTTTTTTTAAATCGGCCAATGCTTTTATTGTTTTAATGGTTTTCTTTAATGATTTTCAATTTAGATTTCAAACGATCTTTTTTTTTTTTTTTTTTTTTTTTTTTTTTTTTTTTTTTTTTTTTTTTTTTTTTTTTTTTTTTTTTTTTTTTTTTTTTTTTTTTTTTTTTTTTTTTTTTTTTTTTTTTTTTTTTTTTTTTTTTTTTTTTTTTTTTTTTTTTTTTTTTTTTTTTTTTTTTTTTTTTTTTTTTTTTTTTTTTTTTTTTTTTTTTTTTTTTTTTTTTTTTTTTTTTTTTTTTTTTTTTTTTTTTTTTTTTTTTTTTTTTTTTTTTTTTTTTTTTTTTTTTTTTTTTTTTTTTTTTTTTTTTTTTTTTTTTTTTTTTTTTTTTTTTTTTTTTTTTTTTTTTTTTTTTTTTTTTTTTTTTTTTTTTTTTTTTTTTTTTTTTTTTTTTTTTTTTTTTTTTTTTTTTTTTTTTTTTTTTTTTTTTTTTTTTTTTTTTTTTTTTTTTTTTTTTTTTTTTTTTTTTTTTTTTTTTTTTTTTTTTTTTTTTTTTTTTTTTTTTTTTTTTTTTTTTTTTTTTTTTTTTTTTTTTTTTTTTTTTTTTTTTTTTTTT
Source organism: Begonia masoniana (assembly GCA_022432975.1). Lineage (NCBI taxonomy): Eukaryota > Viridiplantae > Streptophyta > Magnoliopsida > Cucurbitales > Begoniaceae > Begonia > Begonia masoniana. The sequence goes on along the minus strand of CM039503.1, from coordinate 37,131,879 downwards.
TTTTTTTTTTTTTTTTTTTTTTTTTTTTTTTTTTTTTTTTTTTTTTTTTTTTTTTTTTTTTTTTTTTTTTTTTTTTTTTTTTTTTTTTTTTTTTTTTTTTTTTTTTTTTTTTTTTTTTTTTTTTTTTTTTTTTTTTTTTTTTTTTTTTTTTTTTTTTTTTTTTTTTTTTTTTTTTTTTTTTTTTTTTTTTTTTTTTTTTTTTTTTTTTTTTTTTTTTTTTTTTTTTTTTTTTTTTTTTTTTTTTTTTTTTTTTTTTTTTTTTTTTTTTTTTTTTTTTTTTTTTTTTTTTTTTTTTTTTTTTTTTTTTTTTTTTTTTTTTTTTTTTTTTTTTTTTTTTTTTTTTTTTTTTTTTTTTTTTTTTTTTTTTTTTTTTTTTTTTTTTTTTTTTTTTTTTTTTTTTTTATAGGATTATAGAAAAATGGTTCGAGGAAGAGATGCCAGAGACGATGCCTTAGACAGGCTGACTGATTTGCTGGACCGTCAGGCTCAGCACATGGACAGGCAGACACAACAAATAGAGAGTCTAGTGAATCGGGAAAATCAGAGAGCCCGGGATATAATAATTCTGGACAATCACAGCATGGAAAGATTTCAAAAGCTATGACCTCCAATATTCAACGGACAATCTACGGACCCCTCTATCGCTGAGGAGTGGGTTCGAACGATGGAGGACATGTTGGCATATGCCAAAGTGGAAAATGCTGAAAAGGTCGCGTGCGTCACTTTCCACCTGGCATTGGATGCCCGATCTTGGTGGGACTCTGTTAAGGCGACGATGGACGTGGCACTGATGAGGTGGGAACGATTTAAGAACGTGTTCTTTGATAAGTATTTCAGCCGTACTGTGAGGGTGGCAAAGAGGGCTGAGTTTACGCAGCTGAAGCAGACCAGTAGAGTTGCGGAGTATATCAGGAAGTTTGAAGCTTTATCCCGGTTAGCACCGCGCCTAGTCAACGATAATGAAGATAAGGTGCAACAGTTTATGGATGGACTAAATCGGGAGATTCAAAAGAACCTTATAGTATCCGGCATTCTAGATGTGCCCTACGAGGACATCGCAGCGAGAGCCCTGGAGTTCGAGGCTGCAGAGTTGACTTGCATTAAGCCTAGAGAGCCTGCTAAAGGCTTCTTTCAGGGAGATCCAGCCTCAGGTACGGAATCGGGGTTGGCAACCTAGAGGACAACAGCCACAGCAACAACAGCAAAGAGGCGTTAAAAAGCCTCATGAAGGAGGAAATGATCAGGGCAAAGGGAAGCAAGTTCAAGGGGCTACTCAAAAGCCTATTTGTCCTAAGTGCCAGAAGGAACATTTTGGCGAGTGTCGAATGGGTACCAACAGCTGTTATAGATGCAGAGAGGTTGGCCATTATATCATGAATTGCCCGTTATTGGACCGAAATCAGCCAGACAGAAATCAACAGGGCAGAGATCAGTGAAGAGTTATGCCGAGGATCTTCGCGTTTATTGAGCCTGGAGATGTCGACGACGAGACACAGCCATCTGTCATAGCAGGTACTATCTTAGTCATGGGTGTACCAGTATTTTCTCTGATAGATACGGGAGCTACGCACTCCTTCATTTCAACTGCTTGTATGATTAGATTGGGACTAGTATCTGAGTTGGCTGAGTATGAGTATAGAGTGATGCTGCCTTCGGAGCTCTTATGCAGTTTGATCGTGTCTTCCAAGGCAACGTTGTCTCAGTGGGGATTAATACCCTCTATGCTTGCCTGATAGTTATGAGCATAGAGCGGTACGATCTAATTCTTGGGATAGATTGGCTTTCACGTCACTTTGCCACCATTGACTGTCGATCCGGGTTGGTAACTTTTTGGCCTCCGGATAAGGAAGAGTTCTCATATCAGGCATTAAATAGGTCAAGTGGGTCACCTATTTCTTATACTATGAAGGTTCAAGAGCAGTTTAAGGTCGGATGCTCTGTTTATCTGGCTACCGTGATTGATACTCGGTTGCTCAGTGAAGTAAAACGAGAGGACCTTCTAGTGGTTAGAGAATTCCCTGAGATCTTTCTCGATGATCTTCCCGGGTTACCGTCGGACAGAGAGATTGAGTTTGTGATTGATGTGTATCCAGGCTCTGCGCCTGTGTCAAAGAATCCTTACAGACTGGTACCTGCTGAATTAAAGGAGCCGAAGTCTCAGTTGAAAGAGTTATTAGACAAGGGGTTCATTCGACCCAGTTTCTCTCCTTGGGGTGTGCCAGTTTTATTTGTAAAAAAGAAAAACAGAACTCTCCGAATGTGCGTCGATTATAGAGAGTTGAATAAGCTAACAGTGAAGAATAAGTATCTACTGCCCCGGATTGACGATTTGTTTGACCAACTACAGGGTGCCCGAGTGTTTTTGAGGATTGATCTACGCTCGGATTACTATCAGTTGAAAGTCCGGAGGGAAGATGTTCAGAAAATGGCCTTCCGAATGAGGTACGGGCATTATGAATTTCTCGTTATGTCTTTTGGACTTACAAATGCCCGGCAACATTTATGGACTTAATGAACCGTGTTTTCAAGGAGTATTTGGATAGATTTGTGGTGGTATTCATTGATGACATCTTGATCTATTCAAAGACAAAGGAAGAGCACGAGGGGCATTTGCAAATTGTTCTGAAGGTTCTGTGTCAACATCAATTGTATCCGAAGTTCTCTAAGTACGAGTTTTGGCTTGATCGGATTAGTTTTCTTGGCCATATCATATCTCAGGAGGGAATTTGGGTAGATCTGACAAAGATCGAAGTTGTCAGGGATTGGCCACAGCCTAAAAATGTGTGAGAGGTACGAGGATTTCTCGGATTGGCTGGATATTACAGGAAATTCATTGAGGGATTTTCAAAGATAGCAGTCCCTCTATCCCGATTGACGAGAAAGAATGAAAAGTTTTTATGGTCGCCTGCTTGTTAAAAGAGCTTTGTGGAGCTGAAACAGAGATTGACTACAGCTTCAGTTCCGACACTACCAGTTGAAGGTGATAAGTTCAGTATTTATTATGACGCCTCAAGAGTTGGACTGAGATATGTATTGATGCAGGAGGGCAGGGTCATTGCTTATGCTTCTAGACAGTTGAAGCCATATGAGAAAAACTATCCGATACACGATCTTGAGCTTGCAGTGGTTATTTTTGCGTTAAAAATCTGGAGACACTATCTGTACGAGCAGTAGTGTGAGGTGTTCTCAGATCACAAAAGCTTAAAGTATTTGTTTACGCAAAAAGAACTTAATATGCGACAGTGACGGTGGTTAGAGTTTCGTTAAAGATTATGATTTTGAAATTAAATACCACCATGGGAAGGCAAACAAAGTCGCTGATGCTTGAGCAGAATTCCTATTGCGAGTCAGCCTTCGCTTGCAGCGATGTCGGTGACGTTGAGGTCTGAGATTGAGAAGTTTGATGTGGAGATTGTGGCAGAGTTGTCCAGCATGCTCACCAACATTTCTCTTAGATCGATGATTTTGGACAGGATACGAGAAGCTCAACAGAAAGATTTGGAGTGCGAAAGGCATCGAATGAGCATGACATCTGAAGGTTTGTCTGATTTCAACCTGACAGATGAAGGAGTATTGAAATTTAGGCATAGGTGGTACGTGCCTAGCGATGATGAGCTGAAAAGAGAGATCTTAACCGAGGCACACTCCTCGGCATACTCAGTGCATCCGGGGAGCACCAAAATGTATAGAGACTTGAGACAACATTTCTGGTAGCCGAACATGAAGAGAGAGATTGTCAGGTATGTGGAAACCTGCCTATTTTGTCAACAAGTTAAAGCAGAACACTAAAGGCCAGCCGAAACCTTACACCCATTGCCGATTCCAGAGTAGAAATGGGAGCAAATCTCTATGGATTTCATTGTTGGACTCCCAAGAACGAAGAAGGGGCATGACGGTATTTGGGTGATTGTGGACCGTTTGACAAAGATGGCCCACTTTCTATCAGTGAAGATGACCTATTCTATGGATCAGCTCGCCGAGCTATATGTGCAGGAGATCGTCAGGTTACACGGAGTACCTATTTCAATTGTCTCCGATAGAGATGCCAGGTTTACTTCAAAGTTCTGGAAGAGTTTACATAAGGCGATGGGAACTCAGTTGAATTTTAGCACAGTGTTTCATCCTCAGACTGATGGGCAGACAAAAAGAACAAATCAAATTCTTGAGGATATGCTTAGAGCTTGCGTGCTAAAGTTTCAGGGCTCGTGGAGCCGATATTTACCATTGATTGAGTTCTCATACAACAACAACTTCCAGTCTACTATTGGCATGGCTCCGTATGAGGCGCTGTGTAACACCCGACATCGTCAGACATGTGAACTTTCTTTTAAGGAAACAGAATTAACTGCCTATTTGTACATATTCTTCTTTGATCGAAAATTAGGCGCCAAGTTTAATGAATTCTCTTTATAAAATTAGGTTTGGTGGCAAACTTGTAATTAAGTCTAGCTTATTAGGTGTATAAATAGAAAATGGAAATTCTTAAACCTCACAAAAACCTCCATCAGCCGACTTTCCTCTCTCAGCCGACTCTCTCCCCTCAGCTTCCTTCTTTGTTCTTCCTCCAGCGATCACTCCAGGCTCGAGGTAAGATTTGGACAATGTGTTTACTGATTAGTCATTTGGGAGTTGATTAGAGATTTATATTCGGGTTTCCTGGGGAAGTTAGAGTATATCATAGTAGATATAGCCATTAACATAGCATTTATGATTGTTGTAGGTAATAAGTATAAATAATGAACGTTGGCTAAGCCTGGGTAGTTGGTGAACCCGAACACCATTATCGTTTAGCTGAGGTTTTTATGCACACTAGGTGACTGATATAATGCTCGAATGGAAATGAGTTAGACTTTTAGGATATATACATAGTTAGAGAGCTACTATTAGACTACTTAGGATTTTTTTTTTCTTACATTAATACGTGAAATGACTTAGGTGGGAAAAGCTCCGAGTGGAGGAAAGACATTGCTAAGGAATCCAGGTAAGTGAGTGTATTATGATTTCTGGCCATTAGGGCCCTGCATCATAAAGGTAGTAGGTTGAGTTTGTTTCTGATATTCGATTATGTTTGGGAAGTTGTCTGTTTGGAATAATGTCTGCTCTGTTTTCTGATGAACGACTCCTTTCATGGTCTCATGTTTTGGGAATGATTATGTCCATGCATCATGATTTATTTACCGAGTATACAAAATGTTTTACATGCATATTCCTTTATGAATGAAACAAAGAAACGAAACGTATGAAACCTTGATTAAGTGAGGGTTGGGGGTAGTATTGGCCATGTCACTGTCCACAGATGGACCACGATTCTTGCCAGTAAAGGGCCATGTACACGCACTCTACCTACCCCCCTTCGGCACAAACTCCTCCTTAATCCATGATATGAAAACGATGAACAAGAATATCAATCCCATGATTTGAAAGTGAATATGAACACAAGCATGATCCCCGATTTGAGTAAAAGATGTGAACATGATTTTATACAGCATTCATGAGTATTCATATGTTTGTTGCACTCCTTACTAAGCATTAGGCTTATAGTTTGAACCTTATGATGTAGGTGACGAAACAACAGGTGAAGATTTCAGTCTAGAAGAAAATGCTTAGGTTTGGTTGCTGGTTGCTGCTCATGGCGATGATTTGTGGCTGAAGAAGCAATTTTAACCTGCGGAGGGTTGCTTTTAGTACAATTTAGTAAGATTTATGATACGATGCATAATAGGAAAAGAATCTCTCTATGTTAATAGATATTTGACTTATTAAGATACAAGTTTAAATTTATAAAGTTTCGAATTTAAGGATCTTCTTTATGTGATGAGTCTTCCTGCTATGACCTTAAGTTAAGAATTGCGAGGCTTATGTGTATGAGAATTTTTGGTAAAAGGAGTTAAGTTCTTTTGAAAATAAAGGGGAAGAATTGAAGTCTCAGTAGATGTAATCGGTGGATGCTGGGTGAATGAGTCATCTGGCTGACGTTATCGGTGGATGTGTCCTGTGGATATGAGTAGTAAGAATGAGTGGTGAATGTGAGCGGTGGATGTCGTCTGCCGAGTTAATGAAGTCACGTGAGTAACGCGTGGTTTGACCGGTGGACGCTGAGTGTTACTGTTCACTGGTGGATGTTGAGTGTTTATGAGAATCGGTGGATGACTGGTGAATGTGAGCGGTGGATGTCGTCTGCCGAGTTAATGAAGTCACGTGAGTAACGCGTGGTTTGACCGGTGGACGCTGAGTGTTACTGTTCACCGGTGGATGTTTAGTGTTTATGAGAATCGGTGGATGAGTGGTGAATGTGAGCGGTGGATGTCATCTGTCGAGTTAATGAAGTCACGTGAGTAACACGTGGTTTGACCGGTGGATGCTGAGTGTTACTGTTCACCGGTGGATGTTGAGTGTTTATGAGGATCGGTGGATGCTGGGTGATTGGATCATCCGGCTGACGTCATCGGTAGACGAGGAATACCATTGTTGGGCGGTGGATGTCACTCGTTAGATGTCAACGGTGGATGTGAACGACAGAGGTTAATTCGATTGACTGTTGATTCTTTCCTTTAAATAAATATTTTCTAAATGATTTTAAATGACTTTGAATTTTATTGGAATTTCTTGAAAAACGTATTTATATATATAAACAAAAAAAAAAAAGAGAATTGGGTTGACAATTTGATTACGAATATGATTATACGATATTCTCGACCCGTCGGGTTTCAGGTTGTGACATGCTGTATGGTCGGAAATGCAGGTCTCCATTATATTGGGATGAGGTAGGCGAGACTAGTATAGTCGGCCCAGATATTTTGCAGCAAACAACGGAGAAGATCGCTGTTATCAGGCAACGTATAGAGATAGAACAAAGCCGCCAAAAGAGTTATGCTGACACCAGACGGAGAGAATTACAGTTTAAGGAAGGTGACGAAGTATACTTAAAGATTTCTCCGTTCAAAGGCGTTATGTGGTTCGGAAAGGAGAGGTAAGTTGAGCGTTTTGTTGGGCTCTTTCCTATTCTGAAAAGGATCGGGACTATGACGTACAGGTTACAGCTCCCAGCATCTATGGAAGGTATTCACGATGTATTTCACGTGTCCATGCTCAGAAAATGCGTGCGTGATCTGTCACACGTCATAGAGACAAGGGAGAGGCCAGTGCGGATTCTAGAGACCTCTATAAAGGTGTTGCGCAATAAGGAAATTCCTCTGGTAAGGTTTTGTGGATGAATCATGATGTTGAGAAGGCTACTTGGGAGAGGCAGCAAGATATGATGGTAAAGTATCCTGAACTTTTGTGTAATCAAATTTTGAGGACAAAATTTGTGATGACCTGAATATGCACGTATGGGTACGATGGCCGCACGAACCGGAACCCGGATGGCGGTACGTCCGCGCGGGCGAACTGGAAGGTGACGGGTCGTAAAAAGGGGGTCGTCACAATCCCACATCGCTTGGGAAGTATGTGGAAATGAAACATATGTAAAGAGACCCTCCCAACATAGCAAGACGCGTTTTGGAGCACGATTGACAACGGATCCCATAAGAACTCCGAAGTTAAAAGTGCTTCGGCGAGAGCAATCCCAGGTTGGGTAACCTTTCGGGAAGTTCTCGCCAAACAAAGCCGTGAGGGGAGGATATTGGGCTACGGCCCAATCCCCAGAGTGGACAATATCTTGCTGGGATACGGGGTCGTTACAAAATTTAAATAAGGTGGATGGAATGTGACACCCGGTTTTACGGGATTTGATTTATTCCAATATAAACGACATTTTTGTAAATACGTCAAATCAAGTCCGTTTTGCGTACGTAAGGTTTTAATGGAGCCTTAATAATAAATTAGAATTTATGGTGAAATAAGGAAATTTGGAGAAAATGAATCGTTGGATAAATAACGAATTAGGTGGAGAAACAAATAGAGGATTAATGGAAGGGCAAATTGGTAATTGAACAAAACATTTTTTTCTAAAATAATGATAATCTCCTTTCTTCTTCTTCACTTCACATGAACTGTCTCCCCCTCTCCCCCGGCAATTTTCTTCCTCCTCGACGACGAGAGCTCCTCCGATCGACTCCAGGTTCTTCGCGATTCCTTCTCCAAACGACATCCTAGATGACAATCTACTGTGTTGGAACGCTAGATTTCAATTTTCGCAGAGTTTTACGGTTAGAAGTTTCGTTAGGGTTTTCGTTGGAAACGTGAAATAGAGTTTGAAATCGATAGGTTTATCGTATTTATGGCTCTAATGGGCGTATTTATGGTTGTTGGTAGGAGTTAGTTGAATTAATGAGGGTTATTAAGGTTTTGAGTGGTTGGAAGTTTAAAAAAAAACTCCATTAATGGAGGTTTGAAAATTCACGAGCACGAGTTGCTCGATAAAATGCCTCGATGAGGTGTTTTAGAGTTTAGGAGATTTTATTTAGCAAGGAGTTTGCAATTTTCTAAACTCGATAGTTTAGAATTGATTTAAATGACGAATGTTGTGCATTGCCATAGGTGAACAACGCTCGTGGACGGAGCTTAAATTGCAACGGACGCGAGGTAAGTCTTCGTGATTTGTTTGGCCATCTTGGCCTACACCATAAGAATGTACGTTAAATCGAGGAATTGGAGATATGTTGCGTTCGGGTAATCAGATTGGGTAGCTAGGTTTAGGCTTAATTAAGTTATTGATTGTTTAAGTTTATTGTTTGTATGTTCGATTTCGTTATGACACAGCATATGTTCATGCATCATTGTTTTCTAAAGGCATGAAAAGAATTTCTATACATATTTTCATGAAAAGGAAATGTTAATGAAAAGGTTAATAAATGAAACGATGGTCACGTCGGTGGCGGTGGTTCAGACATGGACTATCTGATGAAGCATGTTTTCCCCCTGGTTAGATACGAGGGGCTATCCAATCGCTAGATGTGCCGCTCCTATCTAGCGAGAGTGAAGCCCCGGTGATATAAAAGAAATGAATAGCGAAAAGGTAGGATACATAATTTATGAATTGTACATGCATAGCATTCACATGCATTCACGTAGATTTACTGAGTCTCTAGCTCACATTTTTATTTTCTATGGTGTAGATGATTTTGAGACAGGTGAGGACGACGTTCCTCCGCCTGAAGTCTAAGCAGGTTGAAGAAGAATGCTCGCGGGAGTGTGCTGGCGCAGTTGGTGCTTATTTTGACCTGTGAGGACGTAGGTAAAGGTTTTGGGCAAATTGATAGATAGGAATAAGAAAATTATATAGTTGAACATTTTAGGATGCTTGGATCTAGCAAGATATTGTGTAGTATTTTGTAATGTTTTTGATATTTTCAAACAAAGGGAAATGTTAAACTTTTAAACGGAACCACGCGATTTGTTTTTATGAAATTTGATTATGTTTAAATGTGTTTTGGGTCGGTTTCTGAGTGATTGAGGAAAGAGTGAATTGTAAGTGGGTGGAAGGTTGTTATAAAATGTTTAGAGGCAATTGATGAAAGAAAAAAATTGGTTAAGTGTTTAAGTTTTATAATGTGTGTAGTAAGGAGGTTGTGCAGGGAAAAAGGGAAAAGGAAAGAGGGAGAGGCGGCTCTCTGGAAATTTTGATTTCCAGAGAGTGTGTCGATCGATCGCTAGGGAGGGCGATCTCCAATGATTTAAATTTTGCTTAAACGTAATTAAATTTATTTAGTATTTAAGAAAAAAAAAATTTATACGGGAAATTAAGGGTTAGGTTTAAGGGTCGTTACAGTTATGGTATCAGAGCCCCCGGGTTTTAAAAACGGTTTTGTAGACTGCTCGACTACTCGACTGCACAGCTACTACGCGGACATCCTTCCTCGACTGTTAGTATGTTTAGTTGCTTTATTTGATTTCAATTCCTTAGTATTATTTGTTTTAACTTTTATAGGAGTTATAGAAAAATGGTTCGAGGAAGAGATGCCTTAGACAGGCTGACTGATTTGCTGGACCGTCAGGCTCAGCACATGGACAGGCAGACACAACAAATAGAGAGTCTAGTGAATCGGGAAAATCAGAGAGCCCGGGATATAGTAATTCTGGACAATCACAGCATGGAAAGATTTCAAAAGCTACGACCTCTAATATTCAACGGACAATCTACGGACCCCTCTATCGCTGAGGAGTGGGTTCGAACGATGGAGGATACGTTGGCGTATGCCAAAGTGGAAAATGCTGAAAAGGTCAAGTGCGTCACTTTCCACCTGACATTATATACATATATGTTCACGAACTATCCATACCTAGCGGAAGCTATCAAAAATATCATCAAAACATAAATTTTCAACCTATCCAGATACCAAGCATCCATCCTAATAAGAGTTTCTATACATTTCATCAAAATATCATCACCCAAAACATTTAATCTATGCTCCCACGGGTCAAGTGTGCATCGACTACGCCAACGGCTCCCCGAACATCCTCCTTCAAGTTGCAGGCTCGTCTGAGAGAGGAAAATCCTCCTCACCTTGCTCTATATCACCTACACCATAAAGACCCCTATGAGATAAAAATCTCAGTAAATTCTACGTAAATGCCAATGCATGATCATGTATGCTCAATGCTAAGAAAACCGTCCATGTCATTTCATATATCGGTACGTGTCAGTCTATGGTTATCGGAAACACTCGACAGATGGATAGGGCACATCAAGCTGTTAGATAGCCCAAACCATCTGAAGGGAGGAAAACCCGCTCACCACGGAACGCCAGGTCGGAACCTCATCCCCGATAACCCCATGCCATGGTTGTTTACTGTGATACTTTACTTGCCTTTACATGCATGTTCTTTTCATGAAACCCATGCGTAAATTCATTTTCATGACGTTTTGAAACCATGATACATGAACATTTCAATATGCACAATATAACATATATAACGTGAATGTAATACCCGGTTCTATCAAACCGTTTCTCTATTCCTTTTAAACTAATGGCACAATTTATATGGCAATATTAAATGTAGGGTTAGTGGATGACTAGGCAAGGGCATAAGGGTAATTAGAAATTCAAAGGTGGATAACGTATTTAAGGAAACTATTAATGAAGTAGCCGCCACTGTTTATTTAATTTCCTTTCCATTCTCAGCTCCTCAGCTTAGCAGAGCGCGATAGGAGACCCCCTTGACTTCCTCCAGCGATTTCCTCCGAACTTGGTGAGTTTTGCTTCTATTTCTTGTTAAATTGTATCTATCGTTGGTAGGAGGGATGATAAATGAGGTTTTGAGAAGGCGGTAAGCGAGTGGTGGTTTCGGTTTAAGTTGAAATCAGGAATGCACCATGACTAGAGTTCCCAAAACAGTTTCCCTTAGATTTCTAGTGGTTTGGAATGAAGATTAGAGGAAATTTAATGTATGCTCTGTCTATGGTTTTAGGTTTGAGTAATACCCGAAGTAGCTTGCAACCAAGTTTTTCCAGGAGACCAGGTAAGTAGAGTTTGCATGTGCCTTCGGGCCTACATCACAAAACAGTAGGATTTGTGTGTGCATGAATGAATGTTTCTTTTCAGTTGCCATGCATCATATTTTGAAAGAAAACGAAAATGAATTCACATGAAGTAGCATGGTGAGATGTGAACAGATTGTAACAGTATAATTTTAAGGGAATTAATCCGCCCCTTAATCGAACATACTGATTCATACCCTGGGAAACTTGATACACCTCCCATAGTATCAGGGATCAAATCAGCTGTTAAGGGAATTAATCTGCCCCTTAATTGAATATATGGATTCATACCCTGGGAAAACTGATCCACCTCCCATTGTATCAGGGATCATCAGACCAGTGAACGAAATCAACATAACTGAGGAATGAAAGTAGAAACTGCATATTTAGGATTTACATTTCAGTACACATTTCATTTCTTACTTTACTTGCTTAGCATTAGGCTAATAGATGAGTTTTGTGATGTAGGTGAAGAGATTACTGCAGGTGAATTTCCCGTGTGCACAGATGAGTAGATGTGGTTGGAGGGGTACATTCATGCTCCGGTCTGGTAAACTGATGAGGCGGGTTAACTGGTGTCAGCGGTTGTGAAGGTCTAGTTGATAATGATTCAATCTGAGTACATTGAGTTTTCATGACAGTAGTGGTAGCAACCTTTTGAATTAGTTTTGGAGATTTCCTGACATTAGTGTTCTGTTGGATTTTATAATGTTGTTTTTACTGAATTTGAGCAATACAATGATTTAAACTGCCTCTGAATGGTTTTTGGTAAAATGCTTAAGTCCTTTTGATAGTCGGGACTTTCTTGATTTATAGTAAAGTCTACTGCCATGTTGTTTTGTCCATCGGTAGGAGTCGTGTAATTTATCTATCGGATGATGTTTTGGTAAAAGCTATCGGTGGATGTGTGTAGAAGTTTATTGTTTTCTATCGGAAGAAGTTGTGTTGTTGTCTATCGGAAGATGCCTTAAGAAAAGTCATCGGATGATGTAGGTTAATTCTATCGGAAGATGCCTTAAGAAAAGTCATCAGATGATGTAGGTTAATTCTATCGGAAGATGCCTTAAGAATAGTCATCGGATGATGTCTCAGTAAAGTCACCGGTACATGAGGTTTGTTCTATCGGAAGGTGTAGGTCAAAGTCCATCGGATGATGTCTCGGTAAACTCATCGGCAGATGCGTGTTGACGTCATCGGTAGATGTAGGAGGATTTTTGTCGTATAGTCATCGGAGGATGTAGAGTGTATTTTGTCGTTTGCGATTGGTTGATGTCTTTTGGCTGACGTCATCGGTAGATGTAGGAGGATTTTTGTCGTATAGTCATCGGAGGATGTAGAGTGTATTTTGTCGTTTGCGATCGGTTGATGTCTTTTGGCTGACGTCATCGGTAGAAACCTTCTATCTTCTGTTTCTGCTTCTTCCGTTGACTTTATCAATCGGCAGATGTGTTTGACTTCTGCGACTTCTCTAGTATTTCGCTGTTTAAACTAAGGTTTTCAAATTGCCGATTGTTTCTTAACAATTCAACAGCATTCCGTAGTTTTGTATAACTTCATTGTGGTTCAAATGATTTCCGCTGCAAGCATTTAAATGTTTTGAAGTTTCTTTTTCAAAAAAAAAAATTTTAATTTTAGACTTTCGAGAGAGTTTTAAATTAGTCCAAGATTTCTTAGTTATGTACGGCTTATGAGTAACAAACCGGGTCCAAAAAAACTCGGGGCGTTACAATGTGGTTTCAGAGACATTCAGTTAAACCGTTCAAAAGATTACTCATCAGTGCCAATCGTTGCATGGAAGTGCTCCAACAACTGTAAGTGTTTACGTTAACCTTAGCTATTAGGTATTTATGAACATATTTAACTTTATTCAGAAATTTATCAAAATGGCTAGACGACCAGGAAGACCGAGGATACCAAGAGAGATGCCAAGTCCGAGACGTGAGGAGGACTCTAGTGTAATCAAACAGCTGACAGAATTGATGCGCCAACAGACTGATATAGTGCGTCAACAGTCTGATCAGTTAGGTGTGTTGTTGAACCGAGAAGCACAAGGAAGTGCCAACTCGGGTTCTAGTGGTGATCATTCTAGAGATAGGTTCAGGAGGCTAAGACCACCCACGTTTGATGGACAGTCAACTGATCCAGTTATTGCTGAAAGATGGCTTAGAAAGATTGAAAGTATGTTTAGGTGTGCCAACATTGGAGAAGGAGAAAAAGTCACGTTGGCAACCTTTCATTTAGCTGGTGAAGCTCAACTCTGGTGGGAAACAATAGAGACCACCACAGATGTTTTGACGATGCCTTGGTCACAATTCAAGGACATTTTCTATGGGAAGTATTTTAACAGTACTGTCCAGACCGCGAAGAAGTTGGAGTTCCTGAACTTGAAGCAGACAGGGTCCGTGGCCGAGTATAGTAGGCAGTTTGAGTCCCTGTCCAGATTTGCTGGACACTTTGCTCACAAGGATGAGGATAAGGTGTTCAAATTTGTGCATGGGCTGAAGCCAGAAATTTACCGAGGAGTTAAATTTTGTTGTATTAAAGGTTTGACATTAAGTGAGGTGGTGTCCACTGCTCTGGAAGTGGAAGAGGCTGAAAGGAAGTGTGCTAGACCAAAGGAGGCCCCGCAAAGGTTTAACCAGCCACACCAACAAAGGGGAACAAAGAGGCCAAGTGAAGGCCAAAATAGCCAGGGAGCAGGAAGGAAAGTGCAGAATGTTAAGAAATTTCCCCAATATCCAACATGTTTGAAGAATCACCCGGGGAATGTAGGTGGACTTCTAGAAGGTGTTTCAACTGTGAGGAGGTTGGACACTCATTCAAAGACTGCACTAAGCCCAGAGTCCTTCAATGCTTCAACTGTAACAAGCCGGGACACATTGTTAGAGATTGTCCAACGTCGAAGAGTGGCCCTGCTAGGATAAAGCCGAGAATATTTTCCATGGTAGAGTCAGGAGAAGAGGACCAGCCTGCTGTGGTGTCAGGTACTATATTGATCAACTCTGTACCTGCTTTTACTTTGATAGATTCGGGTGCAACACATTCTTTTATAGCCTCTGCTTTTGCTGATAAGCTAGATGTACGGTTTGCTCCTTCTGAACATATGTTTAGCGTAGCATTACCTTCTGGTGAGCGCATGCACTCTAACCAGGTGATGCTTGACAGTAAGGTGTTAGTAGGGAACATAAGTTTACCTGCTGATCTTATAATCATGGATATAATAGGATTTGATGTAATCCTAGGAATGGACTGGTTGTTTAAACATCACGCCACAATTGATTGTAGAACTGGAGTAGTTAGCTTTCACCCCCCTGGTAAGTTGAAACATACCTTTCAAGCTTCAAAGAAGAGTAAGGAAATGTCTGTGATGAATTCTATTAACACTAGACCTTCCCTGTGTGGAGAGTATTTGTGCTTCTTAGCTAGCGTTCTAGACACACAGCTTGTGGAAAAAGCAAATCCTCAGAATGTCTTAATCGTCTAAGACTTCCCCGAAGTGTTTTTAGATGACCTTTCCGGTTTACCGCCAGATAGGGAAATTGAATTTGTTGTAGATATTTACCCCGGAGCCGAGCCTGTGTCTAAAAATCCATATAGATTAGCTCCAACTGAACTTAAGGAATTAAAGAAACAATTGGAGGATCTATTGGAGAAAGGGTTCATACGCCCAAGCTTTTCACCGTGGGGTGCACCTGTCCTTTTTGTCAAGAAGAAAGATGGATCAATGCGTATGTGCATTGATTATAGAGAATTGAATAAGTTTACTGTCAAAAACAAATACCCTTTGCCAAGAATTGATGACTTATTTGACCAGCTTAGGGGTGCAAGAGTTTTCTCTAAGATTGACCTTAGGTCCGGTTATTACCAGCTGAAGGTAAAATCTGAAGATATCCCAAAAACTGCCTTTCGCACAAGGTATGGGCATTATGAGTTTTTAATTATGTCTTTTGGTTTAACAAATGCACCAGCAGCCTTCATGGATCTCATGAATAGGGTGTTTCACGAGTATTTGGACAAGTTTGTCATAGTGTTCATAGACGACATTCTGATCTATTCTAGAACTAAGGATGAGCATACAAGGCATTTGAGTTTGGTGTTAGGAGTACTTAGACAGCACCAGCTTTATGCTAAGTTTTCCAAGTGTGAGTTTTGGTTGGACAGAGTTCACTTTCTTGGTCACGTGATCTCTAGAGATGAAATATCTGTCGATCCAGCCAAAGTTCGAGCGGTTAAGGAATGGCCTCAACTGAAGAATGCTACAGATATCAGGAGTTTTCTTGGTCTAGCAGGATATTATAGAAAGTTCATCGAAGGATTTTCAAAGATCGCTACACCCCTTACTAAGTTAACCAGGAAAAATGTGAAGTATATATGGACTGATGAATGTGAACATAGTTTCATGACTTTGAAACAGAAACTAACCAATGCTCCAATTTTAATCCTTCCAGCTGAAGATGGTAAATTTAGTATTTATTGTGATGCTTCTAAAATTGATCTTGGTTGTGTATTAATGCAGAATGGTAAAGTAATAGCTTATGCCTCTAGACAATTGAAAACACATGAGAAGAACTACCCTACCCATGACTTAGAATTAGCTGCAGTTGTATTTGCACTTAAGATTTGGAGGCATTACTTGTATGGACAATCTTGTGAGATATTTTCAGATCATAAGAGCCTGAAGTATATCTTCACACAGAAGGAACTAAACATGAGGCAACGTCGATGGTTGGAATTTGTAAAAGACTATGATTTTGAGATTAAATACCATCCCGGCAAAGCAAATGTCGTGGCTAATGCTTTGAGTAGAGTAACAACATCAACCCCATCTATGATTTTCAGTATGCCATTAGCTTTAGAGTCAGAATTCCAAAAATTTAACCTAGAAGCAGTAACCAGTGTATCAGCTATACTATCAGCCATAACCTTAAAGCCTACCATTCTAGAGAAAATAAAGGAAGCTCAGACGAATGATGATGAGTGTAACAAGTACAAGTCAAGCATGAATTCTACGGACCAATCAGATTTTAACTATTCTGCTAATGGGATCCTCAAGTTTAGAAATAGGTGGTTTGTTCCAGCCATTAAGGAACTCCGTGATGAGATTCTTTCTGAAGCACACTCTTCCAGGTTCTCTGTTCACCCTGGAAGTACAAAGATGTACAAAGACCTTAAGCAACACTACTGGTGGCCTAGTATGAAACGAAGCGTGACAGAATATGTAGGATCATGTTTGTGTTGTCAACAGATTAAAGCCGAGCATCAGAGACCCTCAAGAACATTGCAACCCTTACCAGTTCCTGAATGGAAATGGGAACAAATAACTATAGATTTTGTTATAGGATTACCTAGAACAGCAAAGGGACATGATGCAATCTGGGTAATAGTTGATCGTTTAACCAAATCTGCTCACTTTTTACCAATGAAGATAACATATTCGATGGATCAACTGGCCGAGTTGTATGTGCACGAAGTTGTTAGACTGCATGGAGTTCCAAGCACCATAGTTTCAGACCGAGACTCCAGATTTACGTCTAAGTTTTGGAAAAGTTTGCACAAGGCTATGAGAACACAGCTTAATTTGTAACGACCCCGTTACACTATTCCTAATCTCCCGTATAAAATTTTTCTTTTAAGCCTCTAAATCAATTAAAAACATCCTCGAAAACCTTTAAAGAAAATTCATTTATCATACAAAAACAGTTTACATAAAACCACTCAACCTTCTATCATTCCTCAATTTATCAACTTATCACTTCTTCACAATATCATTTCTATCTCCATCTCAATTATACATTTTACATAAACTTTCCAAACATTCATACGTTCTCGTAACTCTGCCCAAAACCGACTCTAAACACGATTAAGATGAAGTACATTTTCATGAAAACGAACTGCATGGTTCCATTTAAAAGTGTGACATATCCTCCTGTTTACAAAATCACCAAGCAGTTCATAAAAATCCAAATAAAAATCTTAACAAACGTTTTATAAAACAAATCTATCAACTAAACGTAACTAAACACCCTAAAATGTATCAACTATACAATTAAACTAAAAACATTCCCATAATGTTAAATTAATGGCTTAAACAAAACGTTTGAAACATCAACATAAAAATCTAACACCTAACCAGAACCAAGCATCCTAAAATGTTCTACACAATTCACCATCAGCCCAAAACACTCCAAAAACCCTCAAAACCTATACATACTTCCCCACGGGTCGGTCAAGCATCGACTGCGCCAGCACACCCCGCGAGCCATCCTCCGTCAACTGCATCACTCCTCAGGTGGAAGGATCTCGTCCTCACCTATATCAGGATCACCTACACCATACAGACAATCTATGAGCTAAAGGCTCAGCAAGTTCTACGTAAATGCTAATGCATGCTGTGCATATGAGTTCGTAAATCATGCGACATTTTCTTTCTTAATGTAAAATGTATAATTGAAATGGAGATAGAAATGATATTGTGAAGAAGTGATAAGTTGATAAATTGAGGAATGATAGAAGGTTGAGTGGTTTTATGTAAACTGTTTTTGTATGATAAATGAATTTTCTTTAAAGGTTTTCGAGGATGTTTTTAATTGATTTAGAGGCTTAAAAGAAAAATTTTATACGGGAGATTAGGAATAGTGTAACGGGGTCGTTACAGTTATGGTATCAGAGCCCCAGGGTTTTAAAATCGGTTCTGTAGACTGCTCGACTGCACAGCCACTACGCGGACATCCTTCATCAACTGTAAGTCTGTTTATAGCTTTATTTGATTTTATTTCTTAGGATTATTGTTTTGATTTTTATAGGATTTATATGAAAATGGTTCGAGGAAAGGATCCTAGAGACGACGCGGAATAGGTGACGAAGAGAATTAGAGTTTGAAGTAGGTGATGAAGTTTTTCTTAAGGTGTCACCATTCAAAGGAGTTGTGAGATTCGGGAAGAGAGGAAAGTTGAACCCTAGGTTTATTGGACCATTCTTAATTTTGAAAAGGGTTGGGAGTGCAGCCTACATGTTGCAGTTACCGGCTTCTATGGAAGGAATCCACAATGTGTTCCATGTTTCTATGTTAAAGAAGTGTGTAAGAGATCCATATCAGATTGTGGAACAGCAGGACATTGAGGTTCTTCCTACTCTTGCATATGAGGAGAAACCTGTAAGGATATTGGACTATGCAGTGAAGGTATTGCGCAATAAGGAAGTTCCACTAGTGAAAGTCTTATGGCACAATCAGAACATAGAGGAGACAACTTGGGAGCGCCAGCAAGACATGATGGACCAACATCAAGAATTATTCTGGCACTGAATTTTGAGTACAAAATTCTTTTAAGGAGGGTAGATTGTAATACCCGGTTCTATCAAACCGTTTCTCTATTCCTTTTAAACTAATGGCACAATTTATATGGCAATATTAAATGTAAGGTTAGTGGATGACTAGGCAAGAGCATAAGGGTAATTAGAAATTCAAAGGTGGATAACGTATTTAAGGAAACTATTAATGAAGTAGCCGCCACTGTTTATTTCATTTCCTCTCCATTCTCAGCTCCTCAGCTTAGCAGAGCGCGATAGGAGACCCCCTTCGACTTCCTCCAGTGATTTCCTCCGAACTTGGTGAGTTTTGCTTCTATTTCTTGTTACATTGTATCTATTGTTGGTACGAGGGATGATAAATGAGGTTTTGAGAAGGCGGTAAGCGAGTGGTGGTTTCGGTTTAAGTTGAAATCGGGAATGCACAATGACTAGAGTTCCCAAAACAGTTTCCCTTAGATTTCTAGTGGTTTAGAATGAAGATTAGAGGAAATTTAATGTATGCTCTGTCTATTGTTTTAGGTTTGAGTAATACCCGAAGTAGCTTGCAACCAAGTTTTTCCAGGAGACTAGGTAAGTAGAGTTTGCATGTGCCTTCGGGCCTACATCACAAAACAGTAGGATATGTGTGTGCATGAATGAATATTTCTTTTCAGTTGCCATCCATCATATTTTGAAAGAAAACGAAAATGAATTTACATGAAGTAGCATCGTGAGATGTGAACAGATTGTAACAGTATACTTTTAAGGGAATTAATCCGCCCCTTAATCGAACATACTGATTCATACCCTAGGAAAATTGATCCACCTCCCATTGTATCAGGGATCAAATCAGCTGTTAAGGGAATTAATCTGCCCCTTAATTGAATATATGGATTCATACCCTGGGAAAACTGATCCACCTCCCATTGTATCAGGGATCATCAGACCAGTGAACGAATGCAACATAACTGAGGAATGAAAGTAGAAACTGCATATTTAGGATTTACATTTCAGTACACATTTCATTTCTTGCTTTACTTGCTTAGCATTAGGCTAATAGATGAGTTTTGTGATGTAGGTGAAGAGATTACTGCAGGTGAATTTCTCGTGTGCACAGATGAGTAGATGTGGTTGGAGGGGTACATTCATGCTCCGGTCTGGTAAACTGATGAGGCGGGTTAACTGGTGTCAGCGGTTGTGAAGGTCTAGTTGATAATGATTCAATCTGAGTACATTGAGTTTTCATGACAGTAGTGGTAGCAACCTTTTGAATTAGTTTTGGAGATTTCCTGACATTAGTGTTCTGTTGGATTTTATAATGTTGTTTTTACTGAATTTGAGCAATACAATGATTTAAACTGCCTTTGAATGGTTTTTGGTAAAATGCTTAAGTCCTTTTGATAGTCGGGACTTTCTTGATTTATAGTAAAGTCTACTGCCATGTTGTTTTGTCCATCGGTAGGAGTCGTGTAATTTATCTATCGGATGATGTTTTGGTAAAAGCTATCGGTGGATGTGTGTAGAAGTTTATTGTTTTCTATCGGAGGAAGTTGTGTTGTTGTCTATCGGAAGATGCCTTAAGAAAAGTCATCGGATGATGTAGGTTAATTCTATCGAAAGATGCCTTAAGAAAAGTCATTGGATGATGTAGGTTAATTCTATCGGAAGATGCCTTAAGAATAGTCATCGGATGATGTCTCAGTAAAGTCACCGGTACATGAGGTTTGTTCTATCGGAAGGTGTAGGTCAAAGTCCATCGGATGATGTCTCGGTAAACTCATCGGCAGATGCGTGTTGACGTCATCGGTAGATGTAGGAGGATTTTTGTCGTATAGTCATCGGAGGATGTAGAGTGTATTTTTTCGTTTGCGATCGGTTGATGTCTTTTGGCTGACGTCATCGGTAGATGTAGGAGGATTTTTGTCGTATAGTCATCGGAGGATGTAGAGTGTATTTTGTCGTTTGCGATCGGTTGATGTCTTTTGGCTGACGTCATCGGTAGAAACCTTCTATCTTCTGTTTCTGCTTCTTCCATTGACTTTATCAATCGGCAGATGTGTTTGACTTCTGCGACTTCTCTAGTATTTCGCTGTTTAAACTAGGTTTTCAAATTGCCGATTGTTTCTTAACAATTCAACAGCATTCCGTAGTTTTGTATAACTTCATTGTGGTTCAAATGATTTTCGCTGCAAGCATTTAAATGTTTTGAAGTTTCTTTTTCAAAAAAAAAAATGTTAAATTTAGACTTTCGAGAGAGTTTTAAATTTACTCCAAGGTTTCTTAGTTATGTACGGCTTATGAGTAACATACCGGGTTCAAAAAAACTCGGGGCGTTACAGTGAATACCATTAAAACCTCACAAATACCATCAAAACATCACAAGCACAGACTATAAAGTAATTAACCATAAACTACCCAACCAAAGCAGCTAAACAGGCAAAGCACAACCATTCACTAACAATTCTCGAGGGACAAAGCTTGACATATGGTGTAGGCCAATCGGCCATAGTAAGTCACGAGAACTTACCTCAAGTCCTCAGCACACCAAGCACTATCCGTGAGCTTGTTCACCTAAGACAATTTATAACACACGGCATTAAAACCGAGTCTAACCCAATCGGACTCCGTTAATTCCACTTAACTATCCTCCATAATCATAAATGCCTGATTATCATTCAACATTCCAATAGCTAACGATTTCTAACTTCCATCGACAATTTCTAACGAAACCCTATTTGAATAACAACTCTAAAACCGAAGGCTAACAATCCAGAACATTACCTTACCTAGGGTCGCGATTTAGGAATGAATCGTGAAGGAAATTGATCGATTGGAGGAGCCGTCGAATTGTGAAGAAGCGTAGGGGTGGAGAGAATTTTCGTGGCTGTGAAATTTAAAGGAGAGAAATAGTGAAAGTGAATGTGGTTTCTCGTAAGGGAGGGAAAAGGAAGGTGTTGTCTTTGCCAAGCTTCTCCCACAAGTTTTGACACTTGTCACACTCTCACTTGGTGCTCCCAACTACCCCCTTTTTACTTCACAATTTGCCCCTCCATCCAATTGCTTGTTTAGTTGAATTTAGTTTGGTTTCTCCAACTTATCTCGTTATTTGACTAACTATTCGTTTTCTCCAAATTTCCTTATTTCACCATAAATTTCAATTTATTATTTAGGTCCCAATAAAACTTTCCGTTCGCAAAACGAACTTAATTTGACATATTTACAAAAATGTCATTATTCATTGGAATTATAAAATCCCGTAAAACTGGGTGTTACACCTGCTCTGGATTCCCGACTAAAACGATCATCAAGGCCGATCGATCGGGCCCAAGGCCGATCGATCGGCCCTCTCTGGATTCCCGACTAAGAACATCCATAAACGCCAATCGATCGGCCCTCGAGCGCGATCGAACGGGCGGGCACACCCTGGGCGCACGCTCAGCACGCCCAGCGCACGACCACCGCGCCTCCAGCGGCCGGCCAGCGTGCCACCTGCGCCCATTTGCTCCTTTTTCTACCATTTGCCATTTTTCTTCAAATTTTCACCTAATACACACTTCAAATTTCATTATCAAAGTATCCATCAACAATCCAACTAAATTACTCATAAAAAAAATCCGAACATCTAACCTAAAATCATCAAATCCCGGCACAAGACATCAAAACTCATCCAAAATCCATTCTATTTCACTAAAATATCCACAATCATCAAATATTTACCCAAATACACATCACACATCAATATCCTATCTATTTCATCAACAACCATCCATACATAGCGGAAGCTTTCCAAAGTCATCAAACATCGATTTATAACCTATCCAGATACCAAGCATCCTAATAAGAATTTCTATACATTTCATCAAAATATCATCACACATCTGCCCATAAACCCGAAAATACTTAACCTATGCTCCCACAGGTCAAGTGCGCATCGACTATGCCAACCGCTCGCCGAGCACCCTCTTTCAAGCTGCAGGCTCGTCTGAGGGAGGGAAATCCTCCTCACCTTGCTCTATATCACCTACACCATAGAATAACACGTGAGCTAGGGGCTCAGTAAGTCTACGTGAATGCACGTGATTGCTATGCATGTACAGTTCATAAATCATGCATCCTACCTTTTCGCTATACATTTCATTTCATTTAAGTCACTGGGGCTTCACTCTCAGTATATAAAACGGCACATCCGGCGGTTGGATAGCCCCTTTCATCTACTCAGGGGAAAAACATGCTTCACCGGACAGCCATGTCTGAACCACCGCCACCGACGTGACCATCATACATACATTTCTTTACCATTTTCATTATGCTTTTCCTTTTCATGAAAATGGACATGGAAATTCCTTTTAGTGCTTTTTGAGAAAACCATGATGCATGGACACGTGCGATGTAGCACCCGGTTTCAATATAAATCAAAATAAGTTATCAAACGGTGGTATATAATTTTATGGTTAAAATTGAGGGAAATGTTGATTAGATTATTAGGCAGGGGCAAGATGGTAATTGCGAATTTACATTGTGGATAACGCATTTAGGGAAAGGTTTAGTGAGGTTTAGCCGCCACTATTTTATTACTCTTATCTCTCAGCTCGGCGAACATCGTCTAGGCGATTCCCCTCCGATTTTTCTCAACCAAGGTGAGTTTTGATTAAATTACTTGCTGTTCTAGTGCTTAGGTAGTTGAAGGATTGCCATGTATGGGTTTTCGAAAGGCTGCGAGTGAGAGATTTGGGTTTGGGGTTTAGTGATGTAACGGGAAGGTTTAATCAGTAGGGCCCCAAACCGGCTTCCTTAGATTTCAGGGTAGTTAGATAAAGTTTAGTGGGGATCTAATCTATAATCTGTCGATGGTTTTAGGTGAGCAGATTTCTGGAGTAGCATATAGCCGATCGATTTCTTGGAGACCAGGTAAGTAAAGTATTGTGTGTGCCCTCGGGCCTACATCACAAAACAGCAGGTTCTTGCATATTTGAGTATTTTCTGTATGTCATGCATCATAAATTTGAAAGAAAACGAAAATGAATTTTCATGTATCATATGGAAAGGCAAGTTCAGATTGACAGGCATTGGCGGTTAAGGGAACTAATCCACCCCTTAACTGATGAAGATGATTTATAACATTGGGAGAACCGATCCCACTCCCAAGGGAATTGAGGGATCAGAACAGTTATTAAGGGACCTCATCCACCCCTTAATTAATGAAGAGGATGTAGATATTGGGAGAACTGATCCCACTCCCAAGGGAATCATGGGATCTGATCAGTAAACAAACGATGTACAACCGAGATGAGAAAGTAGAAACTGCATATCTAGGATTTTGTTTCAGCATATCATTTCATTATTGCCTTACTTACTTAGCATTAGGCTAATAGATGAGTTTTGTGATGTAGGTGTTGAGGATACCACAGGTGAAATTCCTGAGTGCACAGATGGTTAGATGTAGTTGGAGGAGCACATCCATGTCTCGGCTTGGTAAACTGATGAGGCGGGTTAACTGGTGTCGGTAATGGTTGAGGTTTAATTAATAACGATTTATTCTGAGTATGTCGAGTTTTTAGGACAGCAGAGATTTTTGCATTTCGAATACGTTTTGAGATTTATTAATACTCTGTTGAGTTTTTTTAAAATGTTGATTTTTACTAGGCTTAACTAATGCAATGGTTGAGTTGTTTCTGAATGGTCTTGGAGAAGCAAGTAAAATCCTTTCTGTAGATCGTGTTTGTGTTGTTTTTCTATCGGAAGATGACTTCATTAAAGTCACGGATGATGAAATTTTATGTCAATCGGGCGATGTGTGTATTATTTTGTCGTTAGTGACGGTGCGATGTGCGTATTATTTTGTCGCCTAGTGACCGGGCGATGTGTGTATTATTTTGTAGTCTAGTGACGGGACGATGTGCGTATTATTTTGTCGCCTAGTGACCGGGCGATGTGCGTAATTATTTTGTCGCCTAGTGACCGGGCGATGTGTGTATTATTTTGTCGTCTAGTGACGGGCGATGTGCATATTATTTTGTCGTCTAGTGACCGGGCGATGTGTGTATTATTTTGTCGTCTAGTGACCGGGCGATGTGTGTATTATTTTGTCGTCTAGTGACCGGGCGATGTGTGTATTATTTTGTCGTCTAGTGACCGGGCGATGTGTGTATTATTTTGTCGTCTAGTGACCGGGCGATGTGTGTATTATTTTGTCGTCTAGTGACCGGCGATGTGCGTATTATTTTGTCGTCTAGTGACCGGGCGATGTGTGTATTATTTTGTCGTCTAGTGACCGGGCGATGTGTGTATTATTTTGTCGTCTAGTGACCGGGCGATGTGTGTATTATTTTGTCGTCTAGTGACCGGGCGATGTGTGTATTATTTTGTCGTCTAGTGACCGGGCGATGTGTGTATTATTTTGTCGTCTAGTGACCGGCGATGTGCGTATTATTTTGTCGTCTAGTGACCGGGCGATGTGTGTATTATTTTGTCGTCTAGTGACCGGGCGATGTGTGTATTATTTTGTCGACACGTGACTCTCTCGTGCTTCATTAAATTTACTCGTGTGATATACTTCTTCCGGTAGAGAATTACACTACCTATACCGGTCACTAGGCGACAAAATAACGTTTTCTTCTTCCGATGACGTCAGCCGGGAGACAACCATTTTCCTCTTCCGATGACGTCAGCCGGAAGGCAAACCATACAACTTCCATCACATTTCTCCTGCCGATGACGTCAGCCGGAAGACAACAATTCTCCTCTTCCGATGACGTCAGCCGGAAGACAACCATTTTTCCCCTTCCGATGACGTCAGCCGGAAGGCAAACTCATACAACTTCTATCACACTTCTCTGCCGATGACGTCAGCCGGAAGACAACAATTCTCCTCTTCGATGACGTCAGCCGGAAGACAACCATTTTTCCCCTTCCGATGACGTCAGCCGGAAGGCAAACTCATACAACTTCTATCACACTTCTCCTGCCGATGACGTCAGCCGGAAGACAACAATTCTCCTCTTCCGATGACGTCAGCCGGAAGACAACCATTTTTCCCCTTCCGATGACGTCAGCCGGAAGGCAAACTCATACAACTTCTATCACACTTCTCCTGCCGATGACGTCAGCCGGAAGACAACAATTTTTCCTCCAGCGTCCCTCGGCAGAAGACATCCTGGCTTTTCTCAGACTTAGATTTTAGATAACATAAACTTCATAGCCTCAATCTTAATAACCAGGACTCAAGCGGAATGAACCATAAACTTACTAGAACTCATACAGCGAAAGACTTAATAATTCATTTCATATCCTCATAAATATCCTCAGATTCAGTACTCATACCAGACAAACTCAGAACTCAATAATTCGAAAGTAAAGTCATCATACTTAGACTTCCATAATCATAAACATTACTACTTAAACTTCAGAACTTATAAACATCCTTAAATCATAAAACGTTAACCAGGGTTACTCATTTGCCATCCAGCCACAGATTTCACACTGATCACCTCCAGCAACCTAGCTTAGACATTTTCATCAACTTTGAATTCCTCACCTGATATTTCTTCACCTACATCATAAGGTGTAACTGTAAGCCTAAGGCTTAGTAAGGAATGCAAACTATTATGAGTTCATGAATGCATAACTTGGAGAAAAACATGCTCATAAGTCTTTTCTTTTCATGTACTTATCTTAATCATCATTCATAATCGTATCTCGTATTCATTGTTCATAATCATCATTCGTAGACATGCTCATATTCATCATTCCTTTCATCATTCATATTCTTCATTTCATTATGTGGTTTAAGGGAGGATTTGTGCCGGTAAAGGGGGTTCAACAGTGAGTTTGATCATGGTCCCTACTGCGGGTCGTATTCATATGTCCTACTGCGGACTGTGACATACGCCGAACCACCCCCAACCCTCACTTAACCACGTTGCATAAGTTTTATCTTCTTACCTTATTCATGAGAAAACATATTTCAAAACATTTTCATATGCTTGAGAAGTAAAACATGATGCATAACATAAATGCACTTAATCATCGAACTAAGACAGGGGAGTACATGAGAATAACAGAACCATATCCATCGACATTTCATCAAACATATAGCAGACAATGTTCACTAAATCTAACTTAATCCTTTGATGTAGGGCCCTATTGGCCGGAAACTTAATACATTCACTTACCTGGATTCCTTAGCAACTTGGATCACTTTCTCTTCAACTTCTTCACCTAACACATTTCACATTACAGTAGTTAAATAAAATCCTAAAAGTTCTAATCATAGGTCATCCTAGAATCTAATAGCTAGAGTCATCTCCGAATCCTTAGTCTAAAGCTCTGTGCAGAATCTGAAATCCAAAATAGAACAAAGAGGTTCTACTATTGATTAAATCTGAGTTAGGTTACTTAAAATGACCAGAATCTATTCGGGTTGACATTACTACTCTCGGATTCTAAAATGTTCTAAAACGGCATGGCCATTGATAAACTCCAAGTTCAGATGCTGAGCTGAAAACAGAGCTGATAAACTAACAGATAGCTACATTGTCTATTGCATACCTCGGGTACGAACTTGCAGAGAAAATGCAGGCTGAAAATAGTCGTCAGTGAGGGAGAACGCCGGTAACAGAGAGCAGGAGCTCGGGGGAGAAGAAATCGCCGAGAGAAGGGGTGTCGGCTACAGTGAGGTTTAAATGAGATTTAAGGTTTCCTTTTTCTATTTATACTTAATCCATCAATCTTAATTACAATTCTGCCACCCAACCTAGTTTTACTCAACTTGTAATAAATTTGTCTTAACATCAAATTTAAATCATAAAGGTTAAATAAAAGGGTGATAAATAAAATGGTCAGAAAATCACCTGGCCGAAATGTCGGGTGTTACACCTTTTGTTGTCTGTTTCAGTCTCTTCCGTTGACTTTTCTCAGCGGATGATTTGCTTGACTCTTATGAACTTCAAGCATTTCACGCCCAGGCCTCCATCTCTTCCGGTCGAATTATTTTATAATATTTTAATTAATTATTCAAACACTGCTTTACTCAAAGATTTTTCCGCTGCAAGCTTTTCAAATCTGATTTCTCAAATGAAATTTTAAATTTGGTCCGAAATTTCATTAGCTGTGTTCGGGTTTTTTTTAAGTAACAAACCGGGTTCAGACAACTTGGGGCGTTACATGTGATACAATAAACGACTTCAAAACATAACAAACAATAAACTAAAACATTCCACAAATAACTAAATTAACTACCCGACCTATACCCAAAACAATCAAACATCTCCAAAATCATCAAATCAACAATTCTTATGGTGTAGGCCAAATCGGCCAAGTAAGTCATGAAAACTTACCTCTCATCTCATGCACACTGAGCTCCTTGGTTTGAGCCTTGTCACCTAAAGCAAACCATAGCGTTCTTTTGTCAAAACCGAGCTTAAACATAAAATTTCAAAAATTTATGACACTTATAACTAAAGGAAATTTCCTAAAACTCTAATAAATCTCTCTCGGGCATTTCATCGAGCAACTTACGCTCACAAATTCTCAAGCCCCATTAATGGATGTTTCACCAAGCTCCAAACCCGATTTTTCAATACAACGACAAACACACCCAAATATTTCGACTAATAAATGTTAATAAGGTAATTTCTAATGTTTCCTAACAAAACCCGACTATTTTCAATAAAACCTAACAAAACCCTAACCGTTGAACAATCTAGAAATCGAGAACGAATGCCCGGAAACTATAGAATCGTACCTAGGTCATCGCTTGGAGAAGAAAACTTCAAGAAACGTCGAAGATCGGAGGAGGAACGATGAAGAAACGTGAGGAGTCGCCGTGGAGAAGAGAAGAAATCGCCAAAGAGGGAGAGGGAGTGAAAAATACGTGAAGTGTGGAGGAGAAAGTTGGTTTTGGCATTTTTAATCCATTTTGGCTTGGCAAATTACGAGTTTGCCCCTCCCAGGGAGTAGGCGATCGATCGGCTCCTGTGTTTTCCCGATTCTGCCCTTCCTTTCTCTTCCTTTAAAAGCGAGAATGTCTTTCCCTTGTTTCCTCTTAAATTTTCATTATCATTGGAGTGGTTTCCTTGAAATTTCAAACGAGTTTTCCATACGGTTCTCAATCGTTTTATCAAGGTTTTCTTTCAAGAGGTTTTCCTTTGTAGTTTAGTTTTAAAAAAAAAAATACAAGTCAAGAATAAGGAATATGAACAAGTTTATGTAAGTCGCGGTCCGTTTGGTTTCGGGTCGTGACAATACTGCTTGACATGAGCTTGTTGTTGTTGCTATAAATTCTTCTTCGGTGGTTGATAGACTTGTTGACTTAACCAGTGTTTAAGTCTAAAATATGTTTTTGATGATGTGTTTGTATGATAAGTGATGTAATTTGATTATGTTTAATATCTGAGAATAATGAGTTATGCATTTGAATTTAATCGGTTGGAAATGCCCTTGGAAAGGGTATTTTAGTTGTTTGACAAATTTGTTGAAGTGCTCAGGTTTTTAATAAGAAAATAGGGCTGAAAAATTGAAGATTGTTAGACAAAATGTAAATCCACCGGTGAAGTAGAAAAGAAGACATCAACCGGCAACTAAACGACAAAAAGTGAATCGTTCAAAGACTACTTCATCCGATAGGAAAACGACAAGAGCGGAGTCGTTCGAAGAGTAAATCATTCCGATTGCTTACACCGATCGCTAAACGACAAAAAGATTCATCATCTGGTGGCGTTTAGAAGATTCATCATCCGATAGCGTTTCAGCTTTTTAAAGCCTACATTGATCCGATGACTAAATGACAAAAACGATTCATCATCCGATGGCGTTTAAAGCTTCTTCATCCGATGGCGGTTCAACATTTTAAATATGCATCTACCGACAGCGGTTCAACTAATTAAAGCTTCATCATCCGATGGCGTTTAAAGCTGCATATACCGATGGCGGTTCTACATTTTAAAGTCGTATCATCCGATGGCATTTCAAGTCATTTATGCCGATAGCATTTTAAAGACTTCCACCGATGATCTTCTGCCAGATTTCAAAATAACCGCGAAGCTACAGTGACGTCGTCCAGAACTTAAACTCCAGCGTATTAATGGTGACGAGCAAACAGCAGCTCCAGAAAGCAACGGCTAGCTGTCTCTGTACGGATGCTGCTCCAACGGTAATAAAATTTCCATATTTGGATAAGGAGCATTGAAGTTCATAGCCGATTGCAGATAGAGTATTTAAGCCGAGGAAATAGCTCGAAGAACCAATTTTTGCAAAAATCATTCTTTGAGCCCTAACGAGAAAAGTTTTCATACTCCGTATTTTTCATCTACTCTTATTGAATCCTGAACTTGAGATTTAATCTTTGAGGGAGAGTAGTTTGTTCTGATTTTACAAAATCATTATTGTGTATAAGGCAGTGGATTGTCGCTCGTGAAGAACAATCCAGTTTGTAAAGGCAGTAGATCGAAGCCCAGAATTTCGATCTTGTTTTCTTGTGAGGAGAAGGTTAAGAATCTTCAAGGGGGGAGCCTTGGAGCGTAGACGTTGGCAAGCTTGGCCAAATCACGTTAAAAACTGTGGTGTCAAATTTCTCTCTCTCTCATTTTTACTGTTTGCTTATTTGCTGTCTTCTAATCAGTTAGTAACAAGAGAGAAATTAATTAGATTATAAATTAAGTTTAAAAGTCTAATTCACCCCCCTCTTAGACAATCTCGATCCTACAATTGGTATAAGAGAAAAGTTAAATATTGTCTAAGCAATCTAGAAAATATTGTCTTACTTGTATTTAGATAAGTTCTTTGATATAGTTAAAATGGCATTCAACACAAACTCTGCACAAGTAGAAGGCCAGTCTACCACTAGACCTCCGTTCTTTGATGGTAACGATTATGTGTACTGGAAGTCTAGAATGAGGATATGTTCAAGCTGTGGACTATGAATTATGGAATAATATAGAAAGTGGTCCATACATAGCTTTTAAAACAGAGAATGGTGTTAGGATTCCCAAAGCATTACACGAACTAAATGATATAGACAAAAAGAACTTGGGCTTAAATGCCAAGGCAATAAACACTCTGTACTGTGCTCTAAATAGAGATGAATTTAATAGAGTACAAGGGTGTGAGAACGCCCAAGAGATTTGGTGCCTATTAGAGGTCACACACGAGGGCACAAATCAGGTGAAAGAGAGCAAACTGAATATGCTCGTACACGAGTATGAGCTGTTTTCTATGCCTAAAGATGAATCTGTTTCTTCTATGTTTACAAGATTTACTAACATAACCAATGGCTTAAAAGCTCTTGGTAAATCATATTCTTGTGAAGAACAGGTCAGAAAGATTCTTAGATGTTTTCCAAAAAGTTGGCAGCCAAAGGTGACTGCAATTCAGGAAGCAAAGGATCTTAACATATTAAAGCTTGAGGAGCTCATTGGATCTCTCATGATGCATGAGATCACAATGAGGGTAAATGAAAAGGAGGACCTCAAGGAAAAAGAGGTCACTAAGAGAAACGATATAGCCCTGAAAGCCTCCTCAAGTAAACATGAAGTTCCTGAGGAAGAAGAAGAAGAAGAAGATGAGGATATTGCTCACATCACTAGGAGATTCAGCAAGTTTCTCTGGAAAAAGAAGCTGCAAGGGAGAAGTTTTTTCAGGAATGAAAAACTGCCAAAAGACAAGGAGATTACCTGCTTTGGATGTGGAAAGCCGGTTCACATGAAGGCTGACTGTCCACAAGCTAAGGGTCCCAAGAAATTCAAGAAAAGGGTAATGAAGGCCACCTGGGACGATAGTGAAAGTGACTCTTCTTCAGAAGATGAGGAAGTTGCCAATCTATGCTTCATAGCACACGAAGATGAGGTAAGTAATTCTTCCTGTGACGGTGATAATGATGAGGGTGATCTAATAGACGCCTTCAATGATTTAGTTAAACAGTATAGTATGCTCAAAGCTAAATACAATTCTGTGAAGAAAGAAAATGCAAACTTGATCAATGAGCATGCTAAGAAATGTAATCTGCATGAAAAGGAAATAATGGACCTTAAGGATAAAAATGGAAAACTGAATAATCTTGTTCTATGGTTCTCAAATGGTAGCAAGAACTTAACATTGCTGATAGGAAATCATAGAGCTACTCATGATAGAGCAGGTATAGGTTATGATAAGTTCAATAAAAGGAAAGCTTTTAAAAACTTCTTTGTTAAACCTTCAACTTGTCATGCTTGCAATGAAGTAGGGCATAAATCATATGAATGTCCTTTAAAATTGAATAAGAAATCAAGTAGTAAATTACAGTGGGTTCCCAAAGGAACCAAAACTAACACTAGGACCCAAAATATTTGATTACCTAAGAAGACTACTTGAACACTGTTTTGCAGGTTGAGTCCTCCCCTGGAAAGAATCTGTTGTGTAACACCCGAGAAAACGGCCAGGTGATTTTTCCTAATTGTTTTAATGGTCATAAATATTTAATCTTTGCAGTTTGGAATTTTATGCCAACCTTAATTATTTACATGTGGATCTAAACTAGGTTGAGTGGCAAAGTTGCAATATTGGAGGATTGAGGCCAGTATTTAAAGAAAAAGGAAAGGATTCAAACCTCATTTAAACCACGATAGCCGACACCTTCCTTTCCGGCGATTTCTTCTCTCGCAAGTTCTTACTCTCTGCTATCAGCAAACTCTCCTCGACGGCCGGTTTACTCCGCCACCACTCGACTACTCTGCGCCTGAGGTATGCATTAGACAATGTGGCTATCTGTTAGTTTATTAGCTCTGTTTTCAGCTCGGTATTGAAGTTTTGGATTCTTCAATGGCCGAGTATTGATAAGGACATTTTGAAACCCGAGATTGGTAATGTCATTCCGAATCGATTCTGGACATTTAAAACAACCAACCCTGAGTTATCATTTATCGATTCCGTCTGTTTTGATTTTGGGATTTTAGACTACATTGAATATTAGACTAAGAACTCGGAAATGACTCTTAGCTATTAGATCTTAGGATAACTTGAGATTAGAACTATTAGGATTTTGTTTTAACTACTGCAATGTAAATGTTCTAGGTGAAGAAGTTTGAAGAGGAAGGAACTCAAAGTGCTAAGGAGACAAGGTAAGTGAATGTGTAGGTTTCTCGGTTATTAGGACCCTACATCAAAGGATGCTAGGTAGAAACTCACATGATGATTAGAAGTTCCCCTTGTGTTACTGTCTAAAGTTTATGCCGATGATTAGCTCAATGATAAGGCTTGATGTCGAATGGTATTCTGTTCTGCAGCTTGATGATTTAAGAATTTCCAAGCACATGCATCATGACTATTTTATGTATATGAAAATGTTTTATAAGCATGTTTTCTCATGAACAAGATAAGATGATAAAATCCCTGCAACGTGGTTGAGTGAGGGTTGGGGGCGGTTCGGCGTATGTCACAGTCCAAAGAAGGACATATGTATACTGTAACGACCCTAAAACCTACCCTTAATTTCCGTTTAATTTTTTTTTTTTTTTTTTTTTTTTTTTTTTTTTTTTTTTTTTTTTTTTTTTTTATACCCTAAACTTTAACTTAGCGTTCGAGCGGAAATAAAACTTTAAATCAGAACAGTTGAAGTCTAAACATTAAACCATTTGATTAGAACTTAAAAACAACTTAATTAAACTTAAAACAATTATTAAAAACAATTTAAAATTTGATTAAAAATTAAAACCATCGGCCAGGGGTAAAACTGTAAAGACCAGAGAAACAAGGGGGCCGCACGAACGCACAACTGGGGGCGTTCGTGCGCCCCACTTGTGGCCGCTCGAGCGGCCATGCAAGGGCCGCTCGAGCGCCCCTTCTTTTTGCCACGGGCGCTCGTGCGCAGCCCTTCCTGCGCCCGAACGCCAACCTCTCTGGAAAACCAGAGAGGTACGCGACCCGGCGCCCCTCGACCCGCGCCCGTACGCCAAACCCTCTGGATTCTTTCTTCTCCTTTTTTTTTTCTCTCGCCCCGTAGACAACTCACACACACCCTCCCTTTCCCTTTTCTTCACCATTTCATCAACACACACATAATAACACACCCATCACAATACTCTATCCATTTCTCCTTCCTTCATCATTCATCAATACATTTCACAAACATACTTCGTCACACATACATCACATACGCTATATATAAAAAAAAAACTATTC
Source organism: Begonia masoniana (assembly GCA_022432975.1). Lineage (NCBI taxonomy): Eukaryota > Viridiplantae > Streptophyta > Magnoliopsida > Cucurbitales > Begoniaceae > Begonia > Begonia masoniana. The sequence continues at coordinate 37,098,020 of CM039503.1, read as the reverse complement.
ACTAACTCAAAACACGATCGAACATAACCAATTTCATGAAAACGAACCGCGTGGTTCCGTTTAAAAGTTTAACATCCCACTGTTTGAAAAACGTTTGAAACTTTACAAAATACTTTCTATTTCCTATCCAGATCCAAACATCCTATAATGTTCTAACAATTTCTATCCAAAATAACCCAAAATACCTATGTACGTCCCCACGGGTCAAAATCACGCTCCGACTGCCAGCGCACTCCCATGGGCCTCCTCCCTCAACATGTTCATTCTTCAGGCGGAGGGACATCTTCCTCACCTGTCTCAATATCACCTACACCATAGAATTTGAACACGTGAGCTAGAGGCTCAGTAAATCTAAGTGAATGCACATGAATGCTATGCTATGCTATGTTCTTTTGAAACTCTGCATTTCTTTCATTTCTTTGTTTCTTTGTTTCTCTGTCTATGTGTCACCCGAGGCTTCGCTCAGCTAGATAGGAGCGGCACATCCTGCGATTGGATAGCCCCTCGGATCTAACCGGGGGGAAAGCATGCTTCATCCGACAGCCATGCCTGAACCACCGCACACGGCGTGACTATCTCTGTTGTTCAATTACGTACTTTGTTTACCATTTTCTATGTAAAAACTCTTTGAAATTCATTTTGCGTGCGTGCTTAGAAACCAAATGCATGAACGTGCTCTATGCAATGACGATAACAAAACTGTGATAATAAGGCACTAAAAATCGACAATCAATGAACACTATAATTTAAAACCTAATCGAAAGTAAACTAGCTACCCCTTCTCAATACCCCGCACATATAATGTAACGACCCCGGCCAGGAGCCGTGACGTGTCATGACTTTCCTTTAAACTTATCCGTACTTTTATACCTCTGTAATCGTAGTGTACTTTTTTTTTTCAGACTTATATCATATCTCATCTTAACTTAAATTCGCTGAATAACCGCGTTTAGCTTTCACTCCTGCCGATCGCTAAACGACAAACATCTAGTTGTTCTACCGGTCAGCACGTGCATCTCACATGATTCATTAACATCTATCGGCAGGCACACATATTTGCATCTGCCGACAGTCACGTGCAACTCGTGTGACCAATTAAAACACCGTTCAATTATACAACGGAAGCCACCTACATCTGCCGATGAGAGAACAATAGACGATGCTCTCATCTGCCGATGATACTCTATATCTGCCGATGACGTGGCATCACATCTTCCGGTAACTTAACTCACTACTCATACCGATCGCCAGATAACAGACATTGTCGTCATCTGCTGATGGCTTAAGGCAACTACATCTTCTGACAGATTAACTCACATCATCTGCCGATGACGTGGCACTACATCTGCCGATGGCAACACACAACATCTGCCGATGACATTTATACTACATCTTCCGATAGATTAACTCACATCATCTGCCGATGACGTGGCACTACATCTGCCGATGGCAACACACAACATCTGCCGATGGCATATCGTCTGCTGATGACGTCAGCCGGAAGACAAATACTTTTCCTCTTCCGATGACGTCCTCTGGAAGACAGACTTACCCGACTCCCATCACAATCCTCCTGTCGATTTCTACACTTCAAAATAACACATCTCCTGCCGATAGACAAGTACTTTCATCTACCGACTACTAAACATTAACCTAACATCTTCTTCTTCCGGTAGACAAGCAAACTTCATCTACCGATTTCTAAACTCCATAATAACACTCACACCTTCCGATAGACAAATACATTTCGTCTACCGGCAGCACAAACATCATAACTTCAAACTTAATACCGGGACACCAACAGAATAAACCACAGATTCATTAAAACCCATACAGCGGATGACGTCAGCCGGAAGACTAAACCAACAAACATCTACCCTTCGGCATCTGCCGATGACGTCAGCCGGAAGACTACCTCTTCCAGCTTCCGTCTTACGGTAGAGAACTCTAAATCATCAAATGACTCCTTCCAACAGAAAGAAAACACAACTCATTCAAAATGCATATAGCGGAAGACTTAAGCAACTGACCATTTATAAATCTATATAATCATTCCCTGACTCAATGATCCACTAGACAGTTTCAAAGCTCAACGTTTTAAATAATCTCATCCTACTTAAACTACCATATTCTTTAACATACTGTAACATAAGAGTCTTAACCAGGGGTCATAAATCGCCTCTCCAGTCCCGCACTGTCACCTTGAGCATCCTCCAGCAACCAGCCTTAAGCATCCTCTTTGAACATAACATCCTCACCTGAACCTTCTTCACCTACACCATAAGGTTTAACTATAAGCCTAATGCTTAGTAAGGAATGCATGCTGACAGATATACATGAGTACACAATTTAAAGGGACATAAGTTCATAAACCATTCTTCATTCATGTTCATCTTTATCCTTTACATAACATGTATTAAGGCAGGGAACGAGGGAGGAAGACTGGGGTACATAGTCATTTGCCTATCGCGGCAGTCGTACATAATCATTTGCCTATCGCGGCAATCATGATACATCACTCGGCCTCCCCAGTGGGAGAATTCGCGAGCCATACATATCATTAACTCGGCCTCCACCAGTGGGAGATTTCGCGAGTCATACATATCATTACTCGGCCTCCACCAGTGGGAGAATTCGCGAGTCATACATAGCATAGTCCTTTCCCCGTTCTGCACTTAATTATGGTTACATTTACTTTTCATATTCTCTACTTAATCATAAACGTGGACATAATACATAGACATGAGGTTCACAGAGAAAAGTCATACCATAAGGACAAGTAGAACATCCTGTAACTTTACATTTACTTACACAACTTCTTCATGTCGTGGAAATAACAAATCATAGTCAACAAGTTAACATTTCAGTGATTTCCTAATACCCTTGCGGTGTAGGGCCCTAGTGGCCGGAAATCTTAACACATTCACTTACCTGGATTCCTTAGCAATCCGAGCTTCTTTCCTTTAAACTTCTTTACCTAAAACATGTACATTACAGTAGTTAAAACAAAGTCCTAATAGTCCTAATCATAAACCGTCCTAGGATCTAATAGCTAAAGTCATTCCGATTCCTCTGTTGACACACTGCAGTCTGAAATCTGAAACTAGGTGGACAGGTTTTACCATTGATTAAATCCGAGTTGGTTACTTAAAATGCTCAGAATCGATTCGGGATGACATTTCTTGTAATATCCGGTTTGTACGGACCTTTTATTATATTATTATTATATTATTATTGGCATTTTTTTGTAATTATGTCAAATCAGGTCCGATTTACGAAAAGAAAACGTCATTACGATCCTAGCGATTGATTAGAATTTTAAGGAATTTACGGAAATTTTCGGAGATCAAACACTGTATTCCGAGTAAATACGGTTTTCGTAATGTAAAAGACGTTCTCGTAAAAATAGCAAACGAGGTCCAAATTGCGAACGGACAGTTTTAATAAATCCCTGGCAATGAATAGAAGTTATTGGAAAAATATGAAACTTTCGAGGATCCGAATAGTTGGACGATTAACGAACCGAAGGACGAAATCAATATAAAAATCAAAGAAGGGCAAAATAGTAATTTACAAAATCAATTTATAAAATATTACAAACCATTCTTTTTCACTCATTCTCTTCTTCTTCTCCCTGGATTCCCACGACAGAGAGCGAGCTCTCTCCCTGGCGCCGGCGACTCCTCACAATCCGACCTCCGTCCGACCTCCGTTCTTCCTCCGTCCTTCACGTTTTCTTCCTCTCTCGCTACCCTCGATATGTGCCTTTAATCTTATAGCTTTATTTCGACATTTGTAGCGTTTCGGCAAACTAGGGTTTCGATAAAATGTCGAAATTAGGACTCGTAATTAATAGGTTAGCCGTGATTACGTATAAATTGAACGTATTGAACGTTATTGGACGAAGAAAAGTCGATTTGCGAAAAAGTTATAAATTGGTAAACTTTCGGGTTTTAGGGGAAAACTCGTTATTTTGGATAATCGAGCTATAATTAATGTTCGAAAAGCTTTAATTAGCTAAGTGAAGAATTTAGGAGAATTCTTTAGCAAAGGTTTTGTAATTTGGACGTTTATAATTCAAATTGGTTTTAACTACGAATATCGTGTTTTCCTCAGACACACGACTCCCGTTGACGAAGCTTGAGATCCAGCGCACTCAAGGTAAGTTTTCGTGACTTACTTTGACCCAAAGGTCTACACCATACTCTGTCGTCATCTCGAGAATACTCGAGGAATCGTTTGTTTTACGTTATTCTGGTTGGGTAGTTAGGTTAGTTGTTTATAGGTTATGTTATATTGTCTGCTGATATGAACTGTTTGTTTACTTTCCGCTGATATGAACTGTTCATGCATCACGGTTTTCGAAAGTCATGAAAAGGAATTTCTGCACATGTTTTTAAGAAAAGGAACGTATATCTGAAACGAAATCTGTAACGAAATCTGAATGAATAAACGTAATCTGTCTGTTTCTGGTCATGCGAGATGGGGCTCAGGCACGGCTGTGCGTGTTGCAAGCGTGTACCCCCCCTCTCTAACCCCACGGGGTAGTCCAACCGCCGGACGGGCCCCCTTGGGTTAGTGGGTCGAGGTCTCGGTGACAATTCTGTCTGTCTGTGACGTAATGAATCTGTAATCTGTAATTCTGTATCTGTAATCTGAATCTGAGCATGATTTCTGAATGGCATACGCACGCATGCATCTGCATTTACGTAGCTTACTGAGATTTCAATATCTCATATGTGTCTGTATGGTGTAGGTGATCTGCTAGGTTACGTTGATCCAGGTGAGGACGAGGTTCCTCCTCCTGACGTAGGTGGCAGCTGATGGATGATGGCCGTGGGAGTGCGCTGAGTAGTCGAGGCGCTTTTGACCCGTGGGGATGTATGTATGGACTCTGGGGTTATTTTGGGATGTGTTGATCTGATAATTGTATAGAATATGTAGGTTGTTTGGATCTGGATAGGGGTTAGATAACGTTTTGGTAATTGTATGTAAAACGTTTTGGTTAAAACTGTTTGATAAACGTTTTAAAATGTTTTGGTTTAGAACCGTTATTTAAACGTTATAGAAATTCTGGAACTGCTTGGTTGTCTAAATTAAATATTATAAGTTGTTTGTAGGTTGTTACGGATAGCTCGGTTTTTAGAGCTATCCACGCAGTTGGACTTCGCCAAGTCCGCCGTAATACGATTGAGTTTAGAATACGTTTGGGTGGGATTGAAGCTATGATTTGGTTGATAATGTTGATGAATGAAATGAATGAAATGTGAAAATGTTGAAGGAAAAGTGAAGTGAATTGCTCTCTGGAATCGGATTCCAGAGAGCTGAGATTGTGTTCTGCTCTCTGGAATTCCAGAGAGCTGAGTATTGAACGAAAACAGAAGGAAGAAACAAGGAGAAGTCTGATCGCTTGGGGGATCGCTGCCCTTGCTACATGCTGCAGCGATCGATCTCTGCTGAAAAGCAGAGATCGATCGCTTGCTGCATGCAAGCATGCAGCGATCGATCTCTGTAAACTACAGAGATCGATCGCTTGCTACCTTTATGCAAGCAGCGATCGATCTCTGTAGTTTACAGAGATCGATCGCCCCCCCCCCCCCCCCCCCCCCCCCTCTTTTTGGCAGCGAGTTCCGTTTCTGCCCTCTGTTATTAAATGTTTTAATATATTAAGTTTTAATAAATTGTTTTATAGTTTGTTTTAAATGCTTTTAAGGTTCAAATTGAATTCCGATTTCAGTTCTGTTTTCAACTTCAGTTTTTATTTCCGCACAAAGTTTTATTTAAACTATAAGAAAGTAAAAAGTATAAAAAAAAAATATATATATATATATAGTACGAAAATACGGGTACAGTATTAGGGGTGTTACATTTCTACTCTCAGATTTTAAAAAGTCTAAAGCTACTCGGCCACTGCTAAAAATATCCGAACTCAGTGCCGAGCTGAAAACAGAGCTCTATTTACTAATGAATGACTACATTGTCCATTTCATACCTCGGGTGTGGATTTGCAGAGAAGAGCAAGCTCGAAACCGGTCGTCGGCAGAGGAAAGTTCTGGTAGCCGAGAGCAAGAACTTGGAAGAGAAGAAATCGCCGAGAGGGAATGTCGGCTACAGTGGCAATAAAATGAGATTTAAGGTTTCCATTTCCTATTTATACTAAATCCATCGATTTTAATTTACAAAACTGCCACCCAACCTAGTTTTACTTAACTTGTAATAATTTATCTTAACATTAAATTTTAAATCATAAAGGTTAAATAAGAGGGTGACAATGAAAATGGTCAGAAAATCACCTGGCCGAAACGTCGGGTGTTACATATAACATATCTCCAATTTCCTCGATCGACTCATTTCATACGGTGTAGGCCTAGATGGCCAAACAAGTCACAGAGACTTACCTTGCGTCCGTTGTTCACCGAGCTTCGTCCACAAGTGCTTGTTCACCTATAACATTTCACGATATACGTATTAATTCGAGTCTAAAATAACCAAACTCCAAAATCATTATCTCCTAACTAAATGAAACTCCCTAGAATTCTAAAACATCTCCTTGAGGCATTTCATCGAGCAACTCGTGCTCGTGATATCACCAAACTCCATTAATGGAGGTTTTTAAGCTCCAAGTTAACTAAATCTCGATTACATTTCAACAAATCAGTGGACTAAGCTCCGAAAATCATCAATACGTCTATTTGAAGCATAACTAAGCTCAATCTATCGATTTCAAACTTTGATTCACGTTTTCAACGAAAACCCTAACAAACCCTAATCGTTTTAAACTCTAAAAATCGAGATCTAACGTTCCAAAACTGTAGATTCGTACCTAGAGTCGAGGAAAGAGGAAGAAATGTGAAGAGAATCGGGTCGTCGGAGCTCTCGTCGTCGTGAAGAAGAGAAGGAGTCGCGCGGAGGGAAGAAGAAAATCGCACGGTGAGGGAGAGAATGGAGTTTGCGTTGAAGTGTTGGAGAAGAAACACTTCATTTTATTTATTTACAAGTATTGGCTTGGCAAATGACCAAATTGTCCTTTCATTAAATTTCTATTTGTTTCGTTAGTTATTCTTTTATTTAACTAACGAAACGATTTTCCAAAATTCTCATATTTCACCATAAATTCCAATTTATTATTACGGCACCATTAAAACTTTCCGTTCGCAAAACGGACTTAACTTGACGTATTTACAAAATTGCCGCATATTGGAATAAAATTTAAAGCCCATAAAGTCGGGCGTTACAATCCATCCACCTTAACTGAAATTTTGTCCTCAAAATTTGATTATTCAAATAACCCGGGATATTTCAACATCATGTCTTGCTGTCTCTCCCAGGTAGCCTCCTCTACGTCATGGTTTCTCCACAAAACTTTTACTAGAGGAATCTCCTTATTTCTCAACACCTTGATAGAAGACTCCAGGATTCGTACTGGCCTTTCCTCGTAGGTCAGCGTTGGTTGCACTTCAATCTCCCTTGTTTCAACGACGTGTGATGGATCACGTATACACTTTCTGAGCATAGACACGTGGAACACATCGTGAATACCCTCCATCGAAGCTGGAAGCTGCAATCTATACGCCATAGTTCCGACCCTCTTCAGGATAGGAAAGGGCCCGACAAAACGTGGATTTAACTTGCCTCGTCTTCCAAATCGCATAACACCCTTGAACGGAGAAATCTTTAAATACACCACGTCACCCTCCTTAAACTGTAGTTCTCTCCGTCTGGTGTCAGCATAACTCTTTTGGCGGCTTTGTGCAATCTCTATGCGTTGTCTAATAACAGCGATTTTCTCCACTGTTTGTTGTAAAATATCAGGGCCAACAATGCTAGCTTCGCCTACCTCATCCCAATATAGCGGAGACCTGCATTTTCGACCGTATAACGCCTCATACGGGGCCATGCCAATCGTAGCCTGGAAGCTATTATTGTACGAAAACTCAATCAACGGCAAATATCGGCTCCACGAGCCCTGAAACTCTAGCACGCAAGCTCTAAGCATATCCTCAAGAATCTGGTTTGTCCTTTCAGTCTGTCCGTCAGTCTGAGGATGAAATGCCGTGCTAAAATTCAACTGGGTTCCCATTGCCTTATGTAAACTCTTCCAGAACTTTGAAGTAAATCTGGCATCTCTATCAGAAACAATAGAGATGGGCACTCCGTGTAGTCTAACGATCTCCTGTACGTACAGCTCAGCTAGCTGATCCATAGAATAAGTCATTTTCACTGGCAGGAAGTGAGCCGTCTTTGTCAAACGGTCCACAATCACCCATATACCATCGTGCCCCTTTGTCGTTCTTGGGAGTCCAACAATAAAATCCGTGGATATCTGTTCCCACTTCCACTCTGGAATAGGCAATGGCTGTAGGGTTCCAGCGGGTCTTTGATGTTCTGCCTTTACCTGTTGGCAAATCAGGCAGGTTTCTACATACTTGGCAATTTCTCTCTTCATATTAGGCCACCAAAAATGTTGCCTCAAGTCTCTGTACATTTTGGTGCTCCCCGGATGCACTGAATACGCCGAGGAGTGTGCCTCAGTTAAGATCTCATTTTTCAGCTCTTCATCGTTAGGCACGTACCACCTGTGCCTGAATTTCAATACTCCATCATCCGTCAGGTTAAAATCAGACGGACCCTCAAATGTCATGTTCGCGTGATGCCTTTCACACTCTAAATCGCCTTGTTGAGCTTCTCGTATTTTGTCTAAAATCGTAGGTCTAAGAGAAATATTAGTAAGCATGCCAGACAATTCTGCTACAATTTCCACGTCGAAGTTCTCAATCTCAGACCTTAACATTACTGACATCGACGAAAGCATAGGCTGGCTCGTTGTAGGCATTCGGCTCAAAGCATCAGCTACTTTATTCGCTTTTCCTGGGTGGTATTTAATTTCAAAATCGTAGTCCTTAACGAACTCCAACCACCGTCTTTGTCGCATGTTCAACTCTTTTTGTGTAAATAGGTACTTCAAGCTCTTATGATCTGAGAACACTTCACACTGCTACCCATACAGGTAATGTCTCCAGATTTTTAAAGCGAAAACCACTGCTGCGAGCTCAAGGTCGTGCGTCGGATAATTTTGTTCATATGGCTTCAATTGTCTAGAAGCATAAGCGATGACCTTGCCTTCCTGCATTAACACACATCCCAGTCCAATTCCCGAGGCATCACAATAAATACTGAACTTATCGCCCTCAACTGGTAGCGTCAGAACTGGAGCCGTAGTCAATTTCTGTTTCAGTTCCACAAAACTTTTCTCACATGCAGGAGACCATAGAAATCTTTCATTCTTTCTCGTCAACCGAGATAGAGGAACAGCTATCTTTGAAAACCCCTCGATGAATTTCCTGTAATATCCAGCTAAACCAAGAAATCCTCGTACCTCTCGTACATTCTTAGGCCGTGGCCATTGTTTGACAACCTCAATTTTAGCTGGATCGACTGAGATTCCCTCCTGAGAGATGATATGACCAAGAAAACTTACTTGATCAAGCCAGAATTCACACTTAGAAAATTTCGGATACAATTGATGTTGACACAAGGTCCTTAGTACAATCCGTAAATGCTCCTCGTGCTCCTCCTTTGTCTTAGAATAAACCAGGATGTCATCTATAAAAACAACGACAAACCTGTCCAAATACTCTTTGAAGACGCGATTCATCATATCCATAAATGCTGCAGGAGCATTGGTAAGTCCAAAGGACATCACAAGAAATTCGTAATGCCCATACCTCGTTCGAAACGCTGTCTTTTCAATATCTTCTTTTCGGACCTTCAACTGATAGTAACCCGAGCGTAGGTCAATTCTTGAAAACACTCGGGCACCCTGCAATTGGTCGAATAGATCGTCGATTCGGGGCAGTGGATACTTATTCTTCACGGTCAATTTATTCAACTCTCGATAATCAACGCACATCCTGAGAGTTCCATCCTTTTTCTTCACAAATAGGACCGGTGCGCCCCAAGGAGAAAAGCTGGGTCGAATGAACCCCTTGTCTAGTAACTCCTCCAACCGAGACTTCAGTTCTTTTAATTCTGCAGGCGCCAATCTATACGCATTCTTGGATACAGGCGCTGAACTCGGATAGACATCAATTACAAACTCGATCTCCCGATCAGGCGGTAGCCCAGGAAGATCATCGAGAAAAATCTTTGAGAATTCCTTAACAACTGGAAGGTCATCCGGCTTCAGCTTATCAAGCAGCCGAGTATCAATCACTGTGGCTACGAAAATAGAACATCCGTCTTTAAATCTTTCTCTGGCTAACATTGAATAAGTAGTAGGCGGTCCACTTAGCCTGTTTCTCGCTTGAAATGTGAATTCAACTTTGTTCGGGGGGCGAAAAGTCACCATCCCGGACCCACAGTCAATCGTGGCACAATGGCGTGCAAGCCAATCCATCCCCAATATAAGATCATAAATCTCTATTCCCATAACTATCAACCGGGCATAGAGGGTGTTGTTTCCCACAGAGACGACGTTGCCCTGGAAAACCTGATCAGACCGCATATTCGCTCCCGAAGGCAGCATTACTCTATACTCGCACTCTGCTAATTCAGATACTAGCCCCAATCTAATCATGCAAGCAGTTGAAATGAAGGAGTGTGTAGCTCCTGTATCTATCAAAGAAAATACAGGTACACCCATGACTAGAATAGTACCTGCTATGACAGATGGCTGTGCCTCGTCGTCGACATCTCCAGGCTCAATAAATGCGAAGATCCTTGGCATAACCCTTCGCTGATCTTTGCCTGGTTGCATTCGGTTCAATAACGGGCAATTCATGGCATAATGGCCAACCTCTCCGCATCGATAGCAGCTGTTGGTGCCCTTCCGACACTCGCCTAAATGTTCTTTCTGGCACGTAGGACAAACGGGCTTCTGAGTAGCCCCCTGAACCTGCTTCCCCTTGCCCTTATCGTTTCCTCCTTCATGAGGTCTTTTGACGCCTCGTTGTTGTTGCTGTTGTCCTCTGGGTTGCCAACCCCTAGTTCGTATTTGTGGCTGGATCTCCCGAAAGAAGCCCTTAGAAGGCTCTCTCGGCTTAATACAGGTCAATTCAGCAGCTTCGAACTCTAGGGCTCTCGCTGCAATCTCCTCATAAGGCACATCCAGGATACCAGACACTATAATATTTTTCCGAACTTCTCTATTCAGTCCATCCATGAATTGCTGCACCTTGTCCTCATTATCACTGACTGGGCGCGGTGCAAACTTAGATAAAGCTTCAAACTTTCTGATATACTCAGCCACCGTGCTAGTCTGTTTCAATTGTGTAAACTCAGCTCTCTTTGTCGCCCTCACTGTACGGCTGAAGTATTTGTCAAAGAACACGGTTCTAAACCGTTCCCATCTCATCAGAGTCACGTCAGTCGTAGCCTTAATAGAATCCCACCAGGATCGGGCATCCAATGCCAGGTGGAACGTGACGCACTCTACTTTCTCAGCATTGTCCACTTTGGCATACGCCAACATATCCTCCATTTTTCGAATCCACTCCTCAGCAATAGAAGGATCCGTAGATTGCCCGTCAAATGTCGGAGGCCTTAACTTTTGAAACCTCTCCATGCTTGGACCATTAGGAATAACTATATCCTGGGCCCTCCGATTCTCACGATTCTCACGAACCAAGTCCGTAATTTGTTGGGCTTGTCGATCCATATGTTGGGATTGACGATCGAGTAGGTCCGTTAGCCTATCCATAGCATCGTCTCGGGCGTCCCTACCTCGAACCATTTTCTATAATTCCTATAAATATCAAAACAAGAAATCCTAAGAAATCAAATTGAAATAAACAATTAAACGTACTTACAGTTGATGAAGGATGTCCGCGTAGTGGCCGAGCAGTCGTGCAGTCTACAGAACCGTTTTTAAAACCCGGGGGCTCTGATACCATAACTGTAACGACCCTAAAACCTACCCTTAATTTCCGTTTAATTTTTTTTTTTTTTTTTTTTTTTTTTTTTTTTTTTTTTTTATACCCTAAACTTTAACTTAGTGTTCGAGCGGAAATAAAACTTTAAATCAGAACAGTTGAAGTCTAAACATTAAACCATTTGATTAGAACTTAAAAACAACTTAATTAAACTTAAAACAATTATTAAAAACAATTTAAAATTTGATTAAAAATTAAAACCATCGGCCAGGGGTAAAACTGTAAAGACCAGAGAAACAAGGGGGCCGCACGAACGCAAAACTGGGGGCAATCGTGCGCCCCAATTGTGGCCGCTCGAGCGGCCATGCAAGGGCCGCTCGAGCGCCCCTTCTTTTTGCCACGGGCGCTCGTGCGCAGCCCTTCCTGCGCCCGAACGCCAACCTCTCTGGAAAACCAGAGAGGTACGCGACCCGGCGCCCCTCGACCCACGCCCGTACGCCAAACCCTCTGGATTCTTTCTTCTCCTTTTTTTTTTCTCTCGCCCCGTAGACAACTCACACACACCCTCCCTTTCCCTTTTCTTCACCATTTCATCAACACACACATAATAACACATCCATCACAATACTCTATCCATTTCTCCTTCCTTCATCATTCATCAATACATTTCACAAACATACTTCGTCACACATACATCACATACGCTATATATAAAAAAAAAACTATTCACTAACTCAAAACACGATCGAACATAACCAATTTCATGAAAACGAACCGCGTGGTTCCGTTTAAAAGTTTAACATCCCACTGTTTGAAAAACGTTTGAAACTTTACAAAATACTTTCTATTTCCTATCCAGATCCAAACATCCTATAATGTTCTAACAATTTCTATCCAAAATAACCCAAAATACCTATGTACGTCCCCACGGGTCAAAATCACGCTCCGACTGCCAGCGCACTCCCACGGGCCTCCTCCCTCAACATGTTCATTCTTCAGGCGGAGGGACATCTTCCTCACCTGTCTCAATATCACCTACACCATAGAATTTGAACACGTGAGCTAGAGGCTCAGTAAATCTAAGTGAATGCACATGAATGCTATGCTATGCTATGTTCTTTTGAAACTCTGCATTTCTTTCATTTCTTTGTTTCTTTGTTTCTCTGTCTATGTGTCACCCGAGGCTTCGCTCAGCTAGATAGGAGCGGCACATCCTGCGATTGGATAGCCCCTCGGATCTAACCGGGGGGAAAGCATGCTTCATCCGACAGCCATGCCTGAACCACCGCACACGGCGTGACTATCTCTGTTGTTCAATTACGTACTTTGTTTACCATTTTCTATGTAAAAACTCTTTGAAATTCATTTTGCGTGCGTGCTTAGAAACCAAATGCATGAACGTGCTCTATGCAATGACGATAACAAAACTGTGATAATAAGGCACTAAAAATCGACAATCAATGAACACTATAATTTAAAACCTAATCGAAAGTAAACTAGCTACCCGTTCTCAATACCCCGCACATATAACATATCTCCAATTTCCTCGATCGACTCAATTTATACGGTGTAGGCCTAGATGGCCAAACAAGTCACAGAGACTTACCTTGCGTCCGTTGTTCACCGAGCTTCGTCCACAAGTGCTTGTTCACCTATAACATTTCACGATATACGTATTAATTCGAGTCTAAAATAACCAAACTCCAAAATCATTATCTCCTAACTAAATGAAACTCCCTAGAATTCTAAAACATCTCCTTGAGGCATTTCATCGAGCAACTCGTGCTCGTGATATCACCAAACTCCATTAATGGAGGTTTTTAAGCTCCAAGTTAACTAAATCTCGATTACATTTCAACAAATCAGTGGACTAAGCTCCGAAAATCATCAATACGTCTATTTGAAGCATAACTAAGCTCAATCTATCGATTTCAAACTTTGATTCACGTTTTCAACGAAAACCCTAACAAACCCTAATCGTTTTAAACTCTAAAAATCGAGATCTAACGTTCCAAAACTGTAGATTCGTACCTAGAGTCGAGGAAAGAGGAAGAAATGTGAAGAGAATCGGGTCGTCGGAGCTCTCGTCGTCGTGAAGAAGAGAAGGAGTCGCGCGGAGGGAAGAAGAAAATCGCACGGTGAGGGAGAGAATGGAGTTTGCGTTGAAGTGTTGGAGAAGAAACACTTCATTTTATTTATTTACAAGTATTGGCTTGGCAAATGACCAAATTGTCCTTTCATTAAATTTCTATTTGTTTCGTTAGTTATTCTTTTATTTAACTAACGAAACGATTTTCCAAAATTCTCATATTTCACCATAAATTCCAATTTATTATTACGGCACCATTAAAACTTTCCGTTCGCAAAACGGACTTAACTTGACGTATTTACAAAATTGCCGCATATTGGAATAAAATTTAAAGCCCATAAAGTCGGGCGTTACATATACGACCCGCAGCAGGGACCATGATCAAAATCACTGTCGAACCCCCTTTACCGGCACAAATCCTCTCTCATTCCACACAACTTAAATGATGAATATGAACAATGATTATGAACAATGATTACGAATGATGAATATGATTCATGACTATGGATGCTGATTATGAACAAGAAAAGGCTAATGACCATGTATTTCTCCGAATTATGCATTCATGCATTCATGTTACTGTTGCATTCCTTACTAAGCATTAGGCTTATAGTTAAACCTTATGATGTAGGTAAAGATTTAGCAGGTGAGGAATCTCAGTCCAGAGATAAGGTTTAAAGCTGGTTGCCGGAGGATGCCCGGTGTGACAGTGCAAGGTTGGATAGGCGATTAAGTTGCCTGGTTATGCTCATAGTAAGTTAGAGAAGTTTATGATAAACAGATGACTAAGTAGAATAGAATTTTCTTATAACAATGAGATTCGAATTCGAATGGTTTGACTTCAGAGTCTGTTAACGATTTTAAGGATTATTGAATGGTCTGTTTTGCTTAAGCCTTCTGCTATGCGTATCTTGAATGGGATATGGTTTTTACTCATTAGGGTTTATAATTTCCAGGTTAAGATTTGGGTGAGTTATAGTATTTTCTGTTGGATGAGGTTGTTTGATGATTATAGTGTTTTACTGCCGTAAGATAGAAGCTGGATGAGGCATTCATCCGGCTGACGTCATCGGCAGATGTCAAATGATAGGAATCGAACGATTGAGTCTTCCGGATGACGTCACCGGAAGATGTAGTATGTTTCTTCATCGGCAGATGTAGAGTGTTTAGCCTTCGGATGATGTAAGTATAAATTTTGTCGTCTAGCGATCGGCAGATGTAGAGTGTTTAGCCTTCGGATGATGTAAGTATAAATTTTGTCGTCTAGCGATCGGCAGATGTAGAGTGTTTAGCCTTCGGATGATGTAAGTATAAATTTTGTCGTCTAGCGATCGGCAGATGTAGAGTGTTTAGCCATCAGATGATGAAAGTGCTATTTTGTCGTCTAGCGATCGGCAGAAGTAGAGTGTTTAGTGATCGGATGATATAGAGCTTGTAAGCTATCGGAAGATGTCTTAGAGGAACATGTGAATTTCACATGTCTATCGGTAGATGTTTTAATGATCACGAGACCTGCACGTGTCTACCGGTAGATGTTCACTACCGGTTGATGTTTTAGACGTTCACGAGAGACGCACGTGCTCATCGGTAGATGTTTTCTACTGAACGTCGATGAGAGAGTCACATGATATGCACGTGATAGGTCAGATAATATGCGCTTCATCCGCCGATGCATGCAGACCCATGTAATTCTGGTAGAATAATGTAGGGCGACCCGAGGGCAATCCTCCACCGCCCGATTTTGTCATAGAATCAATGACTGTGTATGGTTGCTCATGTCTGTGAATGATTAAGTAAATAATGTCATGAAGAAGTCACGTACGAGAGACTGATTTTCCATCTGTTAAGTTGAAGTCCTTAAGCCTGTTAGGTATACTGTTATAAAAAAAAACAGAGAAGGAGAAAAGAGTTCAAATATGAATTAAAGTTTTAAGACAAGTCACGAATTTCGTGGCGATCCTCCCCGGGTCGTTACAATTATGGTATCAAAGCGAAACCGGGTTCTAAAACCGATTCTGCAGACTGCCTTCCAGCACTGACTGTCACATGAGCACTCTCCAGCAACTGTAAGTGTTTATGATTCTAGCAATGTCATTAAGTTAAGATGTGTTTATGACTAATTGTTTAGGAATCCCAAGATGGTGAGAGGTCAACAGCGAGATGACAATGTGGATAGTCACACCATTGCTCAGCTGACTGAGCTAGTTATTCGCCAATCCCGCCAAGTTGAGCAGCTCATGACCGCCAGGGAAGAACAAGGGAATTCGAGTACGAATATTGCCCGAGAACATGGGGATGAGCGTTTTCACTGACTTCGACCCCCGACTTTCAATGGTCAAGTTTCAGATCCAATTTATTCTGAGGAATGGATTCAAAAGATGGAGGACATGTTCAAGTATGCAAAGGTGGAAGAAGGAGATAAAGTCACATGTGCTGTCTATCACTTGGAACTGGATGCGAGGCATTGGTGGAACTCGGTCCAGAGCACGACTGACGCAGAAGCTATGACTTGGGGAAGGTTCAAGACGGCCTTCTTTGACAAGTATTTCAACCGGACTGTTCGGGCCAATAAGACGAAGGAGTTTATGAACCTTCGACAGACTGGTTCAGTGACGGATTACATATGTAGATTTGAGGCCTTATCTCGGTTTGCATCTCGTTTGGTGGAAGACGAGGAGGATAAGATCTATCAGTTTGTTCAAGGACTGAAGCCAAGTTTGTATATGAAAGTGAAAACTGCTGGTATCTACAATGTGCCGTATACCGAGGTCACAGCTAAGGCCTTGGAAATGGAGGAGGCTGAAATAACAGTGTATGAGCAGTGTGATCAGACAAAGAAGACTACCAAGGATGTCCAACAGCCACCACGACCGAACAAGGGTTGGCAGCCACAGCAGAACAGGGGACCACAGCAGCAGAAAGGTGTAAAGAGGCCATACAACCAGAATGATGACCAAGGAAAGGGAAAGAGGCCTCTGGCACCCTTATGCCCCACCTGTCAGAAGAATCACCCGGCGAATGCAAGTTGCGTTCTGGCCGCTGTTTCAGATGTGATAAGGTTGGACACATAGTCAGAGACTGCCCCATGCCGCCAGATCCGAACCGTGCAAGGATAGCACCTAGAGTTTTTGCTATGATGGAAGATGAGGACACGGTGCCGCACACAGTCATAACAGGTACCATTATGATCTGTGGTTTTATTGCTTACACACTTATAGTCACGGGAGCCACACACTCGTTTATATCAACCTTGTTTGTATGCAATCACAACTTAGAACTCCTACCAGCCGAAAAGTCATTTAGCGTTATGTTACCATCAGGGAAGTCCCTACATTCAGAGCAGATTGTTAAAGGTGACATTGTATCCTTAGGAAGTAAGAAACTATACGTAGAACTGATTGTAATTGACATGAAGGATATGAGGTGATATTAGGAATGGATTGGTTATTCAGGCATTATGCCACAATAAGTTGTAGATCTGGAATGGTTGATTTTCAACTCCCAAACGGTGATCATTATTCCTTCCAAGCTATCCCTAAGATAAGTAAAATACCAATCATATCCTCACTAGAAATTTATCGGTTATTGAAAAATAGTTGTGAGAGTTACTTAGCTACCATAATGGATGTTCGGGAGAAGAATAAAATACAGTTACAAGACATCCCCATAGTCAGAGAGTTCCCTGAGGCATTCTTGGATGATTTTCCTGGATTACCACCTGATAGAGAAATAGAGTTTGTGATTGATACCTATCCCGAAGCATCACCTGTATTTAAGAATCCATACCGCATGGCACCTATTGAGTTGAAGGAATTAAAAGTCCAATTACAGGAATTAGTTGATAAGGGATTTATACGCCCTAGCAGCTCTCCTTGGGGTGCACCTGTCTTATTCGTTAAGAAGAAGGATGGTTCCCTTAGAATGTGCATAGACTATAGGGAGCTAAATAAGTTGACAATTAAGAATAAGTACCCCTTACCTCGGATTGACGATTTGTTTGACCAATTGCAAGGAGCTAAGGTGTTTTCAAAAGTAGATTTACGTTCGGGCTATTACCAACTGAAGGTTAAGGAAGGAGATATACCAAAGACAGCCTTCAGAACCCATTATGGACACTATGAATTCTTGGTCATGTCGTTTGGACTGACCAATGCACCTGCAGCCTTTATGGACTTAATGAATCGAGTGTTTCGTGAGTATTTGGACAAATTTGTCATTGTATTCATAGATGATATCTTGATATACTCACGGACTGAAGCTGACCATGCAGAGCATTTAAGAGTAGTTTTGACAACATTGAAGGAGCACCATCTCTATGCCAAATTATCCAAGTGTGAATTTTGGTTGGACAAGGTTAATTTTCTTGGCCATGTAGTTTCTGCTAATGGCATATCAGTGGACCCGACCAAAATTCGAGCAATAGAGGATTGGCCACAACCAAAGAATGCCAGTTAAGTCCGCAGTTTCCGTGGATTGGCAGGCTATTACAGAAAGTTCATCAAAGGATTTTCTATGATAGCTAAGCCCCTGACGAATTTGACAAAGAAGGACAATAAGTATTCTTGGACCGAAGCTTGTGAGGATAGCTTCCAGGCATTGAAAGTGAAGTTAACAACAGCCCCGGTATTGACTCTCCCAACCGATGAAGGAAAGTTTAGCGTATATTGTGATGCATCTAAAGTTGGTTTGGGCTGTGTTTTGATGCAAGAGGGTAAAGTTGTAGCGTATGCCTCTAGGCAGTTAAAGAGTTATGAACAGAACTATCCCACCCATGATTTAGAATTAGCCGCTATTGTTTTTACCTTGAAAATATGGACACACTATTTGTATGGGCAACAGTGCGAGGTGTTTTCTGACCATAAAAGTCTGAAGTACCTCTTTACACAAAAGGAATTGAACATGAGGCAGAGGCGTTGGTTGGAATTTGTTAAGGATTACGACTTTGAAATCAAGTATCATCCGGGCAAGGCTAATGCTGTAGCCGATGCTTTAAGCAGAATGTCAACAACAATGCAACCCGCGGTGTCAGCCATGTCTATACTTCTAAGTATGGAGGTTCAGAAATTTGAGTTGGAAATAGTTCCGTAGTTGTCAGCTTTGCTCGCAAATTTGACCATTCAACCGACGGTTCTGGAAAAGATCAAAGAAGCACAACAGAAGGACTCTGAGGAGAATAACAGTATGATGAACAAGGCGAAGGACGCCACCTCCGAGTTTAGTCTTTCCAAGGATGGGATTCTGAGGTTTAGAAATAGATGGTACGTCCCTAATGATGAAGAATTACGTAAGATAATCTTGGCTGAGGCGCACTCGTCTCCCTTTTTTGTACATCCTGGCAGCACCAAGATGTATCGAGACCTGAAGTTACTCTATTGGTGGCCAAACTTAAAGATAGATATTGCTAAGTATGTAGAGTCATGTTTGGTTTGCCAACAGGTTAAAGCCGAGCACCAACGTCCAGGGGGTACCCTTCAGCCTTTACCTATTCCCGAGTGGAAGTGGGAACACATAGCTATGGATTTCGTTGTAGGATTACCTAAGACAATTAAAGGACATGATAGTATTTGGGTTGTGATTGATAGATTGACGAAATCAGCCCATTTCTTACCAGTAAGGACAACCTACTCGATGAACCAGCTGGCTGATCTTTATGTACAAGAAGTTATTAGGTTGCATGGAATCCTTGTATCTATTGTATCCGATCGTGACCCCAGGTTTACCTCCTGATTTTGGAAAAGTTTACAAGACGCATTAGGTACAAAGTTAACCTTCAGTACTGCCTTCCACCCACAGACAGATGGTCAATCTGAAAGGACTATTCAGATACTTGAAGACATGCTGAGGGTGTGTGTACTAGATTTCCAGTCATCCTGGAGTCGATACTTACCCCGGTTGAGTTCTCCTACAACAACAGCTACCAGTCCACCATTGGCATGACACCTTATGAGGCACTGTATGGCAGGAAGTGTAGGTCAGCTCTGTATTGGGATGAGGTCGGTGAAGCAAAATTCCTAGGTCCCGAGATGTTGCAGCAGATGTCAGACAAGATTGCCAATATTAAAAGGAGAATGAATACTGCACAAAGCCGACAGAAAAGTTATGCAGACCAAAGGATGAGAGATCTTGAATTTGCTGTTGGAGATGAGGTTTTCCTGAAGGTTTCACCATTTAAAGGAGTACTAAGATTTAGCAGAAGGGGAAAGCTTAATCCACGATTTATTGGACCATTCCCTGTTTTGGCTAGAATCGGTAGTACAGCTTACAGACTGCAGTTGCCTCCATCATTGGATAAAGTTCATAATGTCTTTCACGTGTCAATGTTAAGGAAATGCATACGAGTTCTGACGCAAGTAGTTAAGCCAATGGATATTTAGATTGAACCATCATTAATGTATGAATAGAGACCAGTGCAGATATTGGAATCCGCAGTTAAGACTCTGAGGAATAAAGAGATTCCGTTAGTCAAAGTTTTATGGAAGAATCATGGCATTGAAGAAGCCACGTGGGAGCGACGACAGGACATGTTAGACAAGTATCCAGAGTTGTTTGTTTGATCAATTTTTGGGGACGAAAATTTTGTTTAAGGAGGGGTGGATGTAACACCCGAGATAACGGCCAGGTGATTTTTCCTAATTGTTTTAACGGTCATAAATATTTAATCTTCGCAGTTTGGGATTTTATGCCAAGCTTAATTAATTACATGTGGATCTAAACTAGGTTGAGTGGCAAAGTTGTAATATTGGAGGATTGAGGCCAGTATTTAAAGAAAAAGAAAAGGATTCAAACCTCATTTAAACCACGGTAGCCGACACTTTCCTTTCCGGCGATTTCTTCTCTCGCAAGTTCTTACTCTCTGCTATCAGCAAACTCTCCTCGACGGCCGGTTTACTCCGCCACCACTCGACTACTCTGCGCCTGAGTTATGCATTAGACAATGTGGCTATCTTTTAGTTTATTAGCTCTGTTTTCAGCTCGGTATTGAAGTTTTGGATTCTTCAATGGCCGAGTATTGATAAGGACATTTTGAAACCCGAGATTGGTAATGTCATTCCAAATCGATTCTGGACATTTAAAACAACCAACCCTGAGTTATCATTTATCGATTCCGTCTGTTTTGATTTTGGGATTTTAGATTACATTGAATATTAGACTAAGATCTCGGAAATGACTTTTAGCTATTAGATCTTAGGATAACTTGAGATTAGAACTATTAGGATTTTTTTTTAACTACTGCAATGTAAATGTTCTAGGTGAAGAAGTTTGAAGAGGAAGGAACTCAAAGTGCTAAGGAGACCAGGTAAGTGAATGTGTAGGTTTCTCGGTCATTAGGACCCTACATCAAAGGATGCTAGGTAGAAACTCACATGATGATTAGAAGTTCCCCTTGTGTTACTGTCTAAAGTTTATGCCGATGATTAGCTCAATGATAAGGCTTCATGTTGAATGATATTCTGTTCTGCAGCTTGATGATTTAAGAATTTCCAAGCACATGCATCATGACTATTTTATGCATATGAAAATGTTTTAAAAGCATGTTTTCTCATGAACAAGATAAGATGATAAAATCCCTGCAACGTGGTTGAGTGAGGGTTGGGGGTGGTTCGGCGTATGTCACAGTCCAAAGAAGGACATATGTATACGACCCGCAGTAGGGACCATGATCAAAATCACTGTCGAACCCCCTTTACCGGCGCAAATCCTCTCTCATTCCACACAACTTAAATGATGAATATGAACAATGATTATGAACAATGATTACGGATGATGAATATGATTCATGACTATGGATGATGATTATGAACAAAAAAAGGCTAATGACCATGTATTTCTCTGAATTATGCATTCATGCATTCATGTTACTGTTGCATTCCTTACTAAGCATTAGGCTTATAGTTAAACCTTATGATGCAGGTGAAGAGTTAGCAGGTGAGGAATCTCAGTCCAGAGATGAGGTTTAAAGCTGGTTGCCAGAGGATGCCCGGTGTGACAGTGCAAGGTTGGATAGGCGATTAAGTTCCCTGGTTATGCTCATAGTAAGTCAGAGAAGTTTATGATAAACATATGACTAAGTAGAATAGAATTTTCTTATAACAATGAGATTCGGATTCGAATGGTTTGACTTCAGAGTCTGTTAACGATTTTAAGGATTATTGAATGGTCTGTTTTGCTTAAGCCTTCCGCTATGCGTATCTTGAATGGGATATGAGTTTTACTCATTAGGGTTTATAATTTCCAGGTTAAGATTTGGGTGAGTTGTAGTATTTTCTGTTTGATGAGGTTGTTTGATGATTATAGTGTTTTACTGCCGTAAGATAGAAGCTGGATGAGGCATTCATCCGGCTAACGTCATCGGCAGATGTCAAATGATAGGAATCGAATGATTGAGTCTTCCGGATGACGTCACCGGAAGATGTAGTATGTTTCTTCATCGGTAGATGTATAGTGTTTAGCCTTCGGATGATGTAAGTATAAATTTTTTCGTCTAGCGATCGGCAGATGTAGAGTGTTTAGTCTTCGGATGATGTAAGTATAAATTTTGTCGTCTAGCGATCGGCAGATGTAGAGTGTTTAGCCTTCGAATGATGTAAGTATAAATTTTGTCGTCTAGCGATCGGCAGATGTAGAGTGTTTAGCCATCGGATGATGAAAGTGCTATTTTGTCGTCTAGCGATCGGCAGAAGTAGAGTGTTTAGTGATCGGATGATATAGAGGTTGTAAGCTATCAGAAGATGTCTTAGAGGAACACGTGAATTTCACATGTTTATCGATAGATGTTTTAATGATCACGAGAGCTGCACGTGTCTACCGGTAGATGTCCACTACCGGATGATGTTTTAGACGTTCACGAGAGACGCACGTGCTCATCGGTAGATGTTTTCTACTGAACGTCGATGAGAGAGTCACATGATATGCACGTGATAGGTCGGATAATATGCGCTTTATCCGCCGATGCATGCAGACCCATGCAATTCGGGTAGAATAACGTAGGGCTACCCGAGGGCAATCCTCCACCTCCCGATTTCGTCATAGAATCAATGACTGTGTATGGTCGCTCATGTCTGTGAATGATTAAGTAAATAATGTCATGAAGAAGTCACGTATGAGGGACTGATTTTCCATCTGTTAAGTTAAAGTCCTTAAGCCTGTTAGGTATACTGTTATAAAAAAAAAAACAGAGAAGGAGAAAAGAGTTCAAATATGAATTAAAGTTTTAAGACAAGTCACGAATTTCGTGGCGATCCTCCCCGGGTCGTTACATGTTGTACCTCGACAGTGGATGCTCGAGGCATATGACATGAGACTCAACCATGTTTGCTGTTGTCAACAAGAATAAAGGAAGTGTTACTTTTGGTGGAAACCAAAAGGGCAAAATTGTTAGCATCAGCAATATAGGTAACAGTTTTAATCCCATTATTGAAAATGTGCTTTTAGTTGAAGGATTAAAGTATAATTTGCTTAGTATTAGCCAGTTATGTGATAAAGGATATGAGGTGATCTTTAAATCAAACTCCTGTATAATTAAGGATGCATCTATTGGCAAAACTCTGTTTACTGGCTATAGGAAAAAAAATATTTATATCATTGACTTAGATAATGTTGTTTGCAATGATGAAAAATGTTTTGCTGCTAATTCCTCTAATGATTGCTGGACTTGGCATAGGAGATTAGGACACGTAGGGATGAATACCTTAGCTAAGATTATTAAGGATAATTCAGTTAGAGGGATCCCTAAGATATCCTTTAAGAAGGATAAGGTCTGTGATGCCTGCCAAATGGGTAAGCAGATCAAAAGTTCCTTTGCATCAAAGAATGCAATCTCTACTTCTAAGCCTCTCCAACTCCTTCACATGGACCTTTTCGGTCCTTCTAATATAGCCAGCTTAGGAGAAAAATTCTATGCTTATGTCATTGTCGATGACTTCTCTAGATTCACTTGGGTATTCTTTCTGAAGTCAAATGATGAAACTTTTGATACATTCTCTAGCATTAGAAAAAGAGTTCAAAATGAAAAGGAGCTCACCATTGTTGCTATTCGTAGTGATCATGGTGGAGAGTTTGAAAATGAGAAATTTGAACTTTTGTGTCTTAAAAATGGAATTGAGCACAATTTCTCTTCCCCTAGAACCCCTCAGCAAAATGGTATTGTTGAGAGGAAGAATAGATCTCTCCAAGAACTTGCTAGGACTATGCTTAATGAAAATTCCCTTCCTAAGTATTTCTGGGCTGAAGCTGTTGCAACAGCCTGTTATGTGCTCAATCGGGTCTCCATAAGACATATTCTCGAGAAAACTCCCAATGAACTGTGGAATGGTAAAACTCCTTCTGTTAATTACTTTAGAGCCTTCAGTAGTAAATGCTTCATTCTTAACACTAAGGATAACTTAGGAAAGTTTGATTCCAAATCTGATCTTGGAATCTTTCTTGGCTATTCTCTCTCCAGTAAGGCTTATAGAATGTTCAATAAGAGAACTCTGGTAGTAGAGGAATTAGTTCATGTTAACTTTGATGAGACCCCTCATCCCACAATCAATGTGGATGAGGATGATACTCTAGAAAGGCGTCTAGATTCTCTGTCTTTAGAAAAGCCCTCAGATTCCCTTCAAGTAGAAAAATCCTTAGAACCCTCTTCAAGTTCTCTAGAAATTACTTATGTTAAATATGAATCTGCAGCTCTTTCTAGAGATTGGAAATATGTCAAAGATCATCCCTTAGATGAAGTCTTAGGTGATCCTGCTCTAAGAGTAAAGACTAGATCCTCTCTTAGAAACCTCTGTGCCAATGTGACATTCATTTCTCAAGTAGAGCCTAAGAAATTTGAAGAGGCCGAAAATGATGAAAATTGGATTATGGCTATGCAAGAAGAATTAAATCAATTTGAAAGGAGCAAGGTATGGGAACTTGTTCCACGGCCTAAGGATCATCCCATTATTGGAACAAAATAGGTTTACAAGAATAAATTGGATGAAAATGGGATAGTTGTAAGAAATAAGGCTAGACTAGATGCTAAGGGATATTCTCAAGAAGAAGGTATTGATTTTGAGGAATCTTTTGCCCCTGTAGCTAGACTAGAGTCAATCAGAATGCTTTTAGCTTTTGCTTGCTACAAGAACTTTACACTCCTTCAAATAGATGTAAAGAGTGCATTCTTAAATGGATACATCACAGAAGAAGTTTATGTAGAGCAATCTTTAGGTTTTGAAGCCTTTGATAAACCCGAACATGTGTACAAACTAAGGAAAGCTCTTTATGAACTTAAGCAGGCTCCTAGAGTTTGGTATGATAGATTGAAGAATTTCCTTGAGGAAAGGAATTTCAAAAAGAGTAACACCGATTCAACTCTATTTACCATGCAAAAGGATGAAGACATTCTGTTAGTTCAGATCTATGTCGATGACATTATATTTGGATCAACTAATGTCACAATGTGTAATGAATTTTCCTCCCTCTTGCAAAGTGAATTTGAAATGAGTATGATGGGAGAGTTAAAATTCTTCTTAGGATTCCAGATCTGTCAATCTCCTGATGACATTTTCTTCTGTCAAGAAAAATACATCAAGGAACTCTTAAAGAAATTTGGTTTAGAATCTGCTAAATCCTCTAGAACTCCCATGAGTGCAACAACCAAATTGGACAAAGATGAAAATGGAGTATGTGTAGACTCTAAAAAATATAGAGGTATGATCGGGTCTCTGTTGTATCTAACAGCTAGCAGGCCTGATATTCTATTTAGTGTGTGTCTATGTGCTAGGTTTCAAGCTACTCCTAAAGAATCCCACTTAAATGTTGTCAAGAGAATATTTAAATATTTGAATGGAACTTATGACTTAGGCTTATGTTATCCGAAAGGCACATCTTTTGATCTGATTGGATACTCAGATTCTGATTATACTGGTAGTCTAGTTGATAGGAAAAACACCAGTGGAACATGTCAATTCCTTGGTGAATCTTTAGTTTCCTGGTATTCTAAGAAACAGAACTCCGTTGCATTGTCAACTGCATAAAGTAAATATATTGCTGCTGGCAGTTGTTGTGCACAAATGTTGTGGATGAAACAGACATTGGAGGACTATAATCTGTTTTATAATAGGATTCCTATTCGATGTGACAACACCAGTGCTATCAACATTTCTAAGAATCCAATTCAGCATTCTAGAACCAAACATATCGAAGTTAGATATCACTTTATAAGAGATCGTGTTAAAAAATGTGATATTTCCTTAGAATTTATCAATTCTGTAGACCAATTAGCTGACATCTTTACCAAGCCTTTGGATGAAAAGACCTTTAACAATATTAGAATAAGGCTAGGTCTCATTCGGGTCCCGAAAAACTAAGGTTATTCCTCTGTTAGTGAATCTTGAGTGATAGAGCAGTTGTGTCTGTGAAGGCATCGGTTGAAGCATAGCTACCGATAGGCATCGGAAGATGCATATCTACCGATAGGCATCAGATAATGTATTCTTAATCTGCCGACACGTGTGTCCCATCGGGCGAATCGGTTTTACACGTGTGACTTCATCTGGCCAGGCGATGCCATATTCCATTTAAACTCCGCTTCTTTTCAAAGACGCTTCATATTTCGTGCTCTTTTAGAAAGCCCTTGTAACGCCCGACATTTCGGCCAGGTGATTTTCTGACCATTCTCATTGTTACCCTTTATTTAACCTTTATGATTAAATTTAATGTTGAGGCAAATTCATTACAAGTTGAGTAAAACTAGGTTGAGTGGCAATTTTGTAATAAAGACTGAAGGATTAGGTATAAATAGAAAATGGAAACCTTAAATCTCATTTAAACCTCACTGCAGCCGACATTTCCTCTCGGCGACTCCCTTCTTCTCTGGAACTTTCTTCCTCCCCAGCAACTGGTTTTTCAGCCTCTACTCCGGTAACCCGCATTCTAGGTAAGATTTTGACAATGTAGATGCCGGGTAGTCATTTAGAACTCTGTTTTCAGTTGAACTTGTACTTTCGAGTTCTTCAATGGCTAAGTCAGTTGGTTATCGTTCCTTATCTTCATTTGGTAATGCCACCTTTAAATCGATTCTGGACCTTTTATATAACCGACCCCGTTTAATCGATAGCTATATCTAGCTGTTTCGGTTTTGGATTTCAGACTGCACAGAGAACCTTAGCTGCTAGATTCTAGGATGACTTTCGATTAGAACTTTTAGGACTTGATTTTAACTACTATAATGTGGAATGTTTTAGGTGAAGAAGTTGAAGAGAAAGTGATTCAAGTTGCTAAGGATCCAGGTAAGTGAATGTACTAAGTTTCCGGCCAATAGGGCCCTACATCAAAGGACTATGTTAGATTTAGTGAACGTTGTCTTCTATATGTTTGATGAAATGTCGATGGATATGGTTATGTTATTCTGATGTTCTCCCCTGTCTTAGTTCGATGATTAAGTGCATTTATGTTATGCATCATGTTTTACTTCTCAAGCATATGAAAATGTTTTGAAATATGTTTTCTCATGAATAAAATAAGAAGATAAAACTTATGCAACGTGGTTAAGTGAGGGTTGGGGGTGGTTCGGCGTATGTCACAGTCCGCAGTAGGACATATGAATACGACCCGCAGTAGGGACCATGATCAAACTCACTGTCGAACCCCCTTTACCGGCACAAATCCTCCCTTAAACCACATAATGTAATGAAGAATATGAATGATGAAAGGAATGATGAATATGAGCATGTCTACGAATGATGATTATGAACAATGAATACGAGATACGATTATGAATGATGATTAAGAACAAGTACGTGAAAAGAAAAGACTTATGAGCATGTTTTTCTCCAAGTTATGCATTCATGAACTCATAATAGTTTGCATTCCTTACTAAGCCTTAGGCTTACAGTTACACCTTACGATGTAGGTGAAGAAATATCAGGTGAGGAATACAAAGTTGAGGATGAAGTTTAAGCTGGTTGCTGGAAGGTGCTCAGGGTGGAAAGTCTGTGGCTGGATGGCGATTATGACCCTCTGGTTTTACTCTTAAGGTTTTAATGATAACTATGAACATAAAAGTTTAAGTAGGATGATGTTACTTATGATTATGGAGCTTGAACTTGTCTAGCTTGAATACTGATTATGAGTATATTATAAGAATATAGAATGAGTGATTTTAACTAAGTCTTCCGCTGTATGAGTTTTAATGAATCTGTGGTTATTCTGTTGGTGTCCCGGTATTAAGTTTGAAGTTATGATGTTTGTGCTGCCGGTAGACGAAATGTATTTGTCTATCGGAAGGTGTGAGTGTTATTATGGAGTTTAGAAATCGGTAGATGAAGTTTGCTTGTCTACCGGAAGAAGAAGATGTTAGGTTAATGTTTAGTAGTCGGTAGATGAAAGTACTTGTCTATCGGCAGGAGATGTGTTATTTTGAAGTGTAGAAATCGACAGGAGGATTGTGATGGGAGTCGGGTAAGTCTGTCTTCCGGAGGACGTCATCGGAAGAGGAAAAGTATTTGTCTTCCGGCTGACGTCATCAGCAGACGATATGCCTAGAGATCGGCATGTGTAGTAGTCAAGATACCGAAGATGGAAATGTCATTCCGCCTTACCGGAAGAGTAGTGCCACGTCATCGGCAGATGATGTGAGTTAATCTACCAGAAGATGTAGTGCCACGTCATCGGCAGATGATGTGAGTTAATCTATCGGAAGATGTAGTATAAATGCCATCGGCAGATGTTGTGTGTTGCCATCGGCAGATGGAGTGCCTTGTCATCGGTAGATAAGTCAGTCTTTTGTCGTTGTAATTGAGTGATGATTTAATTGGTCACGCGTGATGCACGTGACCGTCGACAGATGCAAATATGTGTGCCTGCCGATAGATGTCTAATGAATCATGTGAGATGCACGTGCAGGCCGGTAGAACAACTGGATGTTTGTCGTTTAGCGACCGGCAGGAGTGAAAGCTAAATGTGGTTGTTCAGCGAACTTAAGTTAAGTTAGAATGAGATTTGATATATATATAAAAAAATATATACACCGATTACAGAGGTATAAAAGTACGGATAAGTTTAAAGGAAAGTCATGACACGTGACGATCCTCCTCGGGTCGTTACAGCCCTTGCTTCCAATCCTTTTTCTCTCTAGGTTTTCTTCTTCGATTCGCTCAAATGGCTTCATCATCTCACGCTATTCCGAAATCGGCCAAGAAGAAGGCTAAAGTTTCAGTTCGTCAGTCACGAGAGCTTCCTGGTGCAACCCATTGGCCATCATTATATTTTCTTAATCAGGCTGCTGAAGCCAGGTATCATGACGATTTCAAACATAAATCTTTGATTCCTAGTAGAGGTATTATCCCTGATGATTTAGTTGGATTAGACATTGTTGAACCTTTGAGAAATCTTGGTATACTAGAATTATTTGACGTCGAATCCTTCTATTACCCTGAGGCAATACAAATGTTTTATGCAAACCTTAGTTCACCCTCGGATATCTCTACCCTTTCAAGCTATGTGTATGGAAAACACATCGCTATTACCTCCCAAACCATCAATGCCCTTCTGGGGAGCCCACACCTAGATGGCCTTCTCAAATTTTATGAGTCAGGACATGAGCCCCCTTTTCTTAACACTCTTGAGGGCCTCATTTTTTGAGGCTATTGTTTTGGGACCCATCACACCCTGATACCTTAAAGAGCAGCATCTTATGGCATGGCTCGGCTTTTTCACCAATGATCGGATACAATATAATTTCTAAGGGTGGTCACCACGTGAAGTAAGTGATATGATTTGTTGTGTTATGTATGTCCATTTTTAAAAGGCCCCTTCGATTATGGGGTTCATTGTTTAAACGATAATGATGCAATGTCTCCTCTAGGGCTACTTCCCTCCCTTATAATCTCCTACTCATGAGGCTTTTTTGAGCAGTTTGATGTAGAATTTCCAAAGGAAGCAGATCCCTTCCGACTATAACCCTCAAGTTATTATTCAAAAACCACTCTGAATCGAATGGCGATTAAGAAAACTAGAAGGAGACTTTTTTTTGGATCAGGCCAAGTAGAAGGCTTCTAAAACAGTTTTCTTTGAGGCTTAGGGAAAGAACCTTATTCTGCCTGAGGAATCTGTTCAAGAAGGTGGAGATGACTCTGAGATCCCTCCATTTGCCATTCCCCTTCTCACTCTCAGGTGTCTCGCTCCTACCCTCTTCCTCCAGCACCCCGACATTCTGCCCCATCCTTTCAGGCTACTATTTTTTAGGCCACTTCAATTCCCTCCACTCTGCCCCCTCCAATACTAGAACGCCCTGCTTCTCCTCCTCCACTATTGTTTTAACGGAGAATGAGCAAAGTGTCTTCCTCTAGGGCTACTTCCCTCCCTTATAATCTCCTACTCATGAGGCTTTTTGAGCAGTTTGATGTAGAATTTCCAAAGGAAGCAGATCCCTTCCGACTATAACCCTCAAGTTATTATTCAAAAACCACTCTGAATCGAATGGCGATTAAGAAAACTAGGAAAGGAGACTTTTTTTTGGATCAGGCCAAGTAGAAGGCTTCTAAAACAGTTTCTGTGAGGCTAGGGAAGAGGAACCTTATTCTGCCTGAGGAATCTGTTCAAGAAGGTGGAGATGACTCTGAGATCCCTCCATTTGCCAATTCCCCTTCTCACTCTCAGGTGTCTCGCTCCTACCCTCTTCCTCCAGCACCCCGACATTCTGCCCCATCCTTTCAGGCTACTATTTTTTAGGCCACTTCAATTCCCTCCACTCTGCCCCCTCCAATACTAGAACGCCCTGCTTCTCCTCCTCCAACTATTGTTTTACGGAGAATGATGCAGAGTGTCTCCTCTAGGGCTACTTCCCTCCCTTATAATCTCCTACTCATGAGGCTTTTTGAGCAGTTTGATGTAGAATTTCCAAAGGAAGCAGATCCCTTCCGACTATAACCCTCAAGTTATTATTCAAAAACCACTCTGAATCGAATGGCGATTAAGAAAACTAGGAAAGGAGACTTTGTTTTGGATCAGGCCAAGTAGAAGGCTTCTAAAACAGTTTCTGTGAGGCTAGGGAAGAGGAACCTTATTCTGCCTGAGGAATCTGTTCAAGAAGGTGGAGATGACTCTGAGATCCCTCCATTTGCCAATTCCCCTTCTCACTCTCAGGTGTCTCGCTCCTACCCTCTTCCTCCAGCACCCCGACATTCTGCCCCATCCTTTCAGGCTACTATTTTTTAGGCCACTTCAATTCCCTCCACTCTGCCCCCTCCAATACTAGAACGCCCCCTCCATTTGCCAATTCCCCTTCTCACTCTCAGGTGTCTCGCTCCTACCCTCTTCCTCCAGCACCCCGACATTCTGCCCCATCCTTTCAGGCTACTATTTTTTAGGCCACTTCAATTCCCTCCACTCTGCCCCCTCCAATACTAGAACGCCCTGCTTCTCCTCCTCCAACTATTAGACTGCTCTCTCCTCCTGCTCCTGTTCCCATCTCTGCTCCAGCTCCTATCTCTCCAGTCCACCACACTGCTCCTCCAAGTCCAATTGCTCCTACACTTCCAACCACTCCTCCAAGTCCAACTGTTCCTCCAATAACCCAAATTACCCCTTCAGTCCAAACAGCTCCTTTAGTCCAACTTTCTCCACAAGCTCCCACCTCTTCACCAGCTCTGCCACATGATCCTCCCACTCCTCAAACTTATCAAAGACGATTTTTCTTGAGTGCGGATCAATACAATGATTAAAGGCCTCCATTGACAGTCTCGGGTCAGCCCTCAGTTCAATTCAAAGTCAGATTGAAAAGTCTGTAGATGCCAAGCTTGAAAAGAACAAATTGGACATGAGCATCGCTTTGGATATAGGTCTTGATCTGCTGTCCAAGAAACTGGATAGCCATAGACGCATTGTTGCCAGGGACTTTGAGTCTCTCAGATTTTCTGTTGAAGCTTTGAATCCCGAACCCGAACCCGAACCCGAACCCGAACCATCTAGTTCTGTTAGTTTCCCAGAGGCCTGCTATGAAGATCTTCTTCTTCTTTTTTCCAGACCTGCAGTTGTTGAAGATGTACGCTTCATGTCTTTGGATATTCATGAGGCTAAGCTCCAGTTCCCTAATCCTTCTGCCTCTTCTGTTCCTGAATCTTCTTCTCTGCTCGCTAGTCCCATGGATGTCTCTCAGGCTACTTCTCTTGTTGAGCCTCCCCCCTGCTTGGATATGGTGGTCTATCAACCCCCACTTCCTCCTCCATGTCTGGATTTAGTGGTCTTTCAAGCTCCACTCCCTCACAATATTGATTCACTTCAAGCACTTGTGGATGCTTATTTCCTTTCGCCCCATGAAGTGCCCTCTTGGATCAATCAAGCTTTTTGGACGCATTTTTTAGCTTTCTTTAAATAGGTGTTATTTTTTTTTGTATCCACTTTTATTGATCTTCTAATGTTGGGCACTCTGATGTTTCTTTAACTCGTGTTGAATGTACTGCTTATTTTTTTATAATGACAATGGGGGAGAAAGTATTTGATTAAGCATGATTAGCATGAAGTGTGAATCTATTTTGATATATTAGCATGAAGTGTGAATTTATTTTGATATGATAGTTCTGGATATGCTCTGTGTTTGTAACTGGATAAAATGCATATATTATGGGGGGAGCTAGGATTATGAGGGAGAGTAATATTTAATCAAATTTACACTTACAGATTGTCATCATAAAAAAGGGGGAGATTGTTGACTTAAATAGTGTTTAAGTCTAAAATATGTTTTTGATGATGTGTTTTGTATGATCAGTGATGTAATTTGATTATGTTTAATATCTGAGAATAATGAGTTATGCATTTGAATTTAATCGGTTTGAAATGCCCTTGGAAAGGGTATTTTAGTTGTTTGACAAAATTGTTGAAGTGCTCAGGTTTTTAATAAGAAAACAGGGCTGAAAAATTGAAGATTGTTAGACAAAATGTAAATCCACCGGTGAAGTAGAAAAGTAGACATCAACCGGCAACTAAACGAAAAAAAGTGAAGTCGCTCAAAGACTACTTCATCCGATAGGAAAACGACAAGAGCGGAGTCGTTCGAAGAGTAAATCATTTCGATTGCTTACACCGATCGCTAAACGACGAAAAAGATTCATCATCCGGTGGCGTTTAGAAGATTCATCATCCAATAGTGTTTCAGCTTTTTAAAGCCTACATTGATCCGATGACTAAATGACAAAAACGATTCATCATCCGATGGCGTTTAAAGCTTCTTCATCCGATGGCGGTTCAACATTTCAAATATGCATCTACCAACAGTGGTTCAACTATTTAAAGCTTCATCATTCGATGGTGTTTAAAGCTGCATATACCGATGGCAATTCTACATTTTAAAGTCATATCATCCGATGGCATTTCAAGTTGCTTATGCCGATGGCGTTTGAAGATACTTATGCTGATAGCATTTTAAAGACTTCAACCGAAGATTTTCTGCCAGATTTCAAAATAACCGCGAAGCTACAGTGACGTCGTCCAGAACTTAAACTCCAGCGTATTAATGGCGACGAGCAAACAGCACCTCTAGAAAGCAACGACTAGCTGTCTCTGTACGGATGCTGCTCCAACGGTAATAAAATTTCCATATTTGGATAAGGAGCATTGAAGTTCATAGCCGATTGTAGACAGAGTATTTAAGCTGAGGAAATAGCTCGAAGAACCAATTTTTGCAAAAATCATTCTCTGAGCCCTAACGAGAAAAGTTTTCATACTTTGTATTTTTCATCTACTCTTCTCGAATCCTGAACTTGAGATTTAATCTTTGAGGGAGAGTAGTTTGTTCTGATTTTACAAAATCATTATTGTGTATAAGGCAGTGGATTGTCGCCCGTGAAGAACAATCCAGTTTGTAAAGGCAGTAGATCGAAGCCCGGAATTTCAATCTTGTTTTCTCATTAGGAGAAGGTTAAGAATCTTCAAGGGGGAGCCTTGGAGCGTGGACGTAGGCAAGCTTGGCCGAACCACAGTAAAACTGTGGTGTCAACTTTCTCTCTCTCTCATTTTTACTGTTTGCTTATTTGCTGTCTTCTAATCAGTTAGTAACAAGAGAGAAATTAATTAGTTTACAAATTAAGTTTAAAAGTCTAATTCACCCCTCTCTTAGACAATCTCGATCCTATAAGACTTACCACTAGTTGCTTTTTTGAGCTCCATGAGATAGTTGCCTCGCTCATGATGGATACATAACTTATCTTGAATACATAACTTGATGTACTTTTTCTATCTTCAACATCACTAGCATAGTCACTAAATGTGTAAGCAACCAAGTTCTTTTCCACTATTTCTCTTGTAGAACAGTTCATATTCTCATGTTCCTTTGAGGTAGCGTATGATTGATTTTACATTTTGGAGATGGAGCTCCTTTGGCTTATCCATGAAGTGACTTACTTGACTCACACTGTACATAATTCCTGACCTTGTGGAAGTTGCATACATTAGAGTCCTAACCATCTGCTTGTATAACGTCTTGTATACTTCTTTTTCGTCTTCATCATTCCTTAGTTTACTTCCTAGAACCATTGGATTATGGACAAATTTGGAATTGCTCATTCCAAATTTCTGTACAAGATCTGTCTTGTACTTTTTTTGACACACAAAGATACCATCAACCTTTTGTGTTGCTTCGAGACCAAGAAAAAACTTCATTTTTCCCATGTCAGTCATATCAAATTTGAGTTTCATGGACCTCTTGAACTCCATCAATAACTTATCATCATTCCCTGTGTAAATCATATCACCAAGATATTCTACTTCTCCCCTTTAGTGAATAATGTGTGTTCATACTCACATTTTATAAACTCAGAGGAAATATCCTTCAATGTGACTATACTAAGCTCGTGGAGCTTGTTTTAATCCATAGAGAGCACGTTTCAACTTGTACACTTTTCTTTCTTCTTATTTCTTCTCAA
Organism: Begonia masoniana; assembly: GCA_022432975.1. Lineage (NCBI taxonomy): Eukaryota > Viridiplantae > Streptophyta > Magnoliopsida > Cucurbitales > Begoniaceae > Begonia > Begonia masoniana. The sequence goes on along the minus strand of CM039503.1, from coordinate 37,063,176 downwards.
ATCCTTATGGTTGTTCCACATAAACATCTTCGGTGAATTCCCTATACAAAAAGGTAAATTTTATGTCCAATTGGTAGATGAATCATCCTTGATGAGTAGCTATACAATGACTAGTCAAATAGTCTCCATGTGAGCTACTAGATCGAACACCTCTGTTGACATGCCTCGGAGATCCCTCACTTAATCCCAAACTAAGGGTCAAGTTTTACCTAATTTATTTACTGACAAATTTATTTATTTTGCAGGTAAAAACTTATTTCAAGAATTGGATTGAGAGTCTAATGCACAAGACAAAGATCGACCTATGCATGTCCTCACTTGGAAAACACGGCTTAAGGAGAATCAAGCTTAAGAGGGAATTTGTCTTCCCGTGAACAAAACCGTCTAATCCACTTTGTTGTATTTTGTTAGCAAACTTTAGCATTTTTGTAACATTGACTACTATTAGCCTTATATAATTGCAAGTGTGATGACCCGGATGTATAAGTATGTGTACGATGGCTGCACGAACTGGAACCCGGTTGGCGGTACGTCCGCACGGGTGAACCGGAAGGTGACAGATCATAAAAAGGGGGTCGTCACAATCCCACATCTCTTGGGAAGTATGTGGAAATGAAACATATGTAAAGAGACCCTCCCAAGATAGCAAGACGCGTTTTGGAGCACAATTGACAACGGATCCCATAAGAACTCCGAAGTTAAAAGTGCTTCGGTGAGAGTAGTACCAGGTTGGGTGACCGACTGAGAAGTCCTCGCCAAACAAAGCCGTGAGGGGAGGATATTGGGCTACGACCCTATCCCTAGAGCGGACAATATCTTGCTGGGAAAAGGGGTCGTTACAGCATGCATGTGTAACACCCGAGATACGACTAGGTAATTTTCCTAACTATATTAACGGTCATGAATATTTAATCTTCGCAGTTTAGAATTTTATGACAAGTTTAATTATTTACATGTGGGTTTTAAACTAGGTTGAGTGGCAATATTGTAACATTGAAAGTTGAGATCAGTATATAAAGAAAAAGGAAAAGTTTTAAATTTCACTCAAGCCACTGTAGCCGACATCTTCTACTCTCGGCGATTTCTCCTTCCCCGAGCTCGCACCCTGCCTGCCAGCAATCTCCCTTCGACGACCGGTTTTCCCCGCCATTTCCTGGATACTCTACGCCCGAGGTATGAGTTTGTCAATGTAGTTATCTGTTAGTTGATTAGCCCTGCCTTCTGCTTGGCATTGTAGTTTTGGACTTTTCCAATGGCCGACTAATAATAAGGATATCTAAAATTTGAGAGTTGTAGTGTTATTTCCCGAATCGATTCTGGACATTTTAGATTAATCAATAGTTGAATCTGTCGGTCTTGTTTTTGGGATTTCAGACTACACTGAGTATTAGACTAAGGAAACTCGGGAATGACTTTAACTAATAGATCCTAGGATGATTTATGAGTAGAGTTTTAGGATTTTGATTTAACTACTGTAATGCACATGTTTTAGGTGAAGAAGTTGAAGAGAAAAGGTTCAGATTGCTAAGGAGACCAGGTAAGTGGATGTATTAAGATTTCCGGCCACTAGGGCCCTACACCACAAGGATACTAGGAAAAATTGTTGAAATGTTTGTCTGATGATTATGACTAGTAGTTTGCTATGATATGAAGTATTTGAGCAGGAAAAGTTTAAGTTACATGATGTTTTTACTCGTTCATATAGTATGACATTCCTCTGTGAAATTCGCGTACATGCATTATGAGCTTGTTTATGATTAAGTTAAGAACGTGAAAAACAAATGTAAGCATGATTAAGCGCAGAACGGGGGAAATGACTATGATATGTTCACAAGGCTTAAGTAAGGCTCGCGAATTCTCCCACGGGTGGAGGCCGAGTTGATGATTAGTATGGCTCGCGAATTCTCCCACGGGTGGAGGCCGAGTTGATGATAAGTACGGTTCGCGAATTCTTCCACTGGTGGAGACCGGATTGGCAGGAAAAACTCGCGAATCCTCACACTGGTGGAGGCCGAGTTTATACTGCACGACAGTTCGTGAATCCTTCTGCCGGAGGAGGCCGAGCTAGTCGTTACTATGATTGCCCGACTGGCAAATGATTATGTACCTCTGTCTTTCTCCCTCGTTTCCTGCCTTAATACATGCTAAGTAAATGATGAAAATGAGCATGAATGAAGAAAGATTTATGAACTTATGTTTCTTTAATTTGTACACTCATGTATGTCTGTCAGCATGCATTCCTTACTAAGCATTAGGCTTATAGTTAAACCTTATGGTGTAGGTGAAGAGTTTACAGGTGAGGACACCAAGTTTAATGAAGAAGTTTAAGACTGGTAGCTGGAGATTGCTCAGAATGACAGTGCAATGCTGGATAGGCGATTAAGACCCCTGGTTATGCTCATAGTATGTCAATGAAGTTTATGTTGAACAGATGTCTAAGTAGAGTAGGTTTTCTTTTAACAATGAGATTAGAATCTGATTGATTAAACTTCAGAGTCTAAAAAATGATTTTAAGGATTATTGAATGGTCTGTTTTGCTGAAGTCTTCCGCTACGTTTATTCCGAACGAGTCTCTAATTTTCTATACGTATGAATGTTGAGTCATTGAAATTTGAAGTCTGTGAAGATTAAATCTATCGGATGATGTCGAGTGTTTTAGTCATCCGGTGATGTCGAGTGTTTTGCTCGCCGGATGATAAGGGTTAAGTCGTTTGTCGTATAGTCACCGGATGATGCGGGTATTTACAATACCGGGCGATGTGAGTGTTATTTTGTCGTCTAGCGCCCGGTGGATGAAGTGTATTTCCTTCACCGGATGATGTGAGTGTTTTCTTGTCGTTTAGTGACCGGATGATGTAGAGTATTTCTTCGCCGGAAGAGGAAAAATGTTATCTTGTCGTCTAGTGACCGGTGGAGGAAGTGTAGTTATTCACCGGATGATGTAGACGATGTTTGTCGTTTAGTGGCCGAGTGTGATTTAATAAGTCATGAGCGATGCACGTGCCCACCGGATGATGTTTCTTATCTAGTGAAATTTTAAAGAGTCACGTGTTTGACTCGTGTTCACCGGTGGATGTCCACTACTGGGCGACGTTTTAATTGAACATGTGAAACCCACGTGCCCACCGGAAGATATCTTCTATTAGGCGTTGATAAGTGAATACGTAGAGTACACGTGACAAATCGGATGGGGCACACCCTGCCAGCCGATGCATGCAAATCCATGCAAACCCGAGTAGAATCATGTTCAGTGATTTGAGGGCATTTCTTCCCTATCCGATTATGTTTTGGAACTGACGATCGAGTTTAATCGACTGATTCTGTCGATGAATGAGTTATTAGAAACATGAAGGAGTCAAGTTCAAATTCTAAGTTTTTTTTTAAAAAAAAGAAAGTAGAGAGGAATACTAATAATGAACAGGTGTAGAAATTAAGAAGTAAATGATTACGATTGTCATGTTTACGTGGCGATCCCATCGGGGTCGTTACAGCATGCATTAGATGTATGTTAGGGCTAGATGAATAATAGGTTAGTTGGTGGTTAGAGGTTGGATTAATCAAATGGAGAGGAGCTTGCATGAGGAGGGGGCCACACGACTACATTTGGCAAAGAGGGAAAGAAAGCTTTGTTTGCACCAAAGGTAGGGGACCGCCATTCTTGAGCTAAAATACACTTGGAGTAGCTTCTAGTTGAAGAATCAAGGAAGGTTAGTGTGGCTTTATCTGACCAATTGATCACAATCCTAAAGAGCATCTCGGCCATCTAAATTGAAGTACCATCCGAGCTGTTCATCACCACACTTCCAACAACCATTTTGACTTCAATTTGAATTTCAAACTCAATCCACCTTAGGCTTAAAAATGCATAACTATTAGTGTTTGCAAGAAGTTGTTGATGAATAAAAAAAAAAACTTTTTGCTTGAAGAAAACCGAGTGGAGTTTTCACATTACCGAGAGAGGTAAGTTGCATTGGTTGACTACATCCAAGAGGAGAGCGACTCCTTTGTTCATGAAGACCGTGGTTTCTTGTTGAGCCATTCTTCTCTCCACTCTTTCAAGAGTAGGAAAGCAGTAGAATGTGTGTTGAAACAAGCATCCATCGCCGCCATTTCTTTCCTTGGAAAGAAGTGAATGCCAAAAGCTATAATCTTAGCTCATCGGATGGTTTTTGGACATCACATTCTAACTTTTCACTCATATCATGTTATCACTTGTTATTTCAGGGTTTAGTACTCCATTAATAGGGTAAGAGCTCCATCAAATTTCGTTTTCATTAAAGTTCATTTGATCCCTTTTCTACTTGCTTCTTTTAAGTGTTCTCGGTAATCCGAGTAATCTCACTATTTGCTATTTTGTGGGTACTAACGCGGGCCATTTCAGGTCGTGTTTGTGTCAGTCAGCTGTGATGTGCTTCAAAGGCCAATAACACGGTCTCAAACCAAAGTTCATTCACCATCTAACTTTTTTATTGACAAGTTTATTATTATTGCAGGTGAGGAACTCTTCAATGGCTTGGAGTGAAATCCAGATTCTCAGGACATGAATAAATCCACGCATGTGCTTACTTGGGACTCAAGTGCCAAATTTTCTCAAGAGGAAATTTGTCTTCCCAGAGACATGTTGTAACTAAATATACTTTTATTGTTTTGGGAAAACATTGACCCTCTTGTTAATTTTGGCAAAACATTAGTATTTTAATTGCATGCATGCATGATAGACATTTAGGATAGTTTGGGTGGTTAAGACCTAAGACACTCAAGGCATGGAGACGTGCGCGCGACTAGACACCGAATCGCACACATGGAAGAGGGTGCACCAAGGAAGGCCCAAATCACATTCATTAAAGGGTCACATCCATGCTATCATTTCAATGGGATGAACCGAGCATCAAGGTCTTGATGGAGCACGAGCGAAGGCTGTCCCACACTGAGGAGGAAGGGCGTGCGCCCTTTTTTGGTCGCGCGCACCTTTGTTGCTTCATTTGAAGCCCGACCCATTTGTGAAGAAGAGCACGCACAATCACCTTATATTTTGAATTTCCACAGCTCATCCTCACTCCACATGGTTCAAGACAACTTACCTTACAAGGATTTTATCTCCATTGTTCAAGAATGGAAGAGTGCACGCGTGCATGGTCAAGATCAATCGATCAGATATTTTCCTTCTCTTTCATGCCAAAACCCTTCACCACCCTAGGTCATATTTAATCCTCATTTTTAGAACTTTGTATTCAGTTTTTGATAATCAATAAAAATCGGCTTTATTCTCGTAAGGACCAAAGGAGCAATCGGCTTCCAAGGTGAGTGCCTCGACAGATCTTTGTCGAGTGGATTGTGCTTCCATTACTTCAAGCTTTTGGTTGCTTGTAAGTTCTTATTGATATTTTTTCTCTCCGAACCCTCTAGGGTTGGAAAACAGTAGAAAATATGGTAACCATTATTGTTGTGGTACATGTAACAACTCCAGTAGGGACGAGACCAAACCATGACTCTTTTAGACTTGTCCATATATCTTTACTATTTTTACCAGAATTATACCCCTTTATATATATATATATATATTTAAAACATAACTTGGCTCAAGACATCACTCATGAATCATTAAACATTGCTCAGTAAGGAAATACATTACGCATCTGCCGGCGAGCAGTGCAAGGTGCCTCAGCCGGTGAACGGATACTTCAACTCTTAAACTGTGTCAGCCGGTAGAGGAATAAGCTCACATCGACCGGTGATGAATCACACTTTAGTTCCCGCGTCACCCGGGCACTAGACAACAAAATATATATGTATATCTCCCACGCCGATTGCTAAACGACAAGCATTGAGCTTGCTTCAGCCGATAGTGTAAATCTACACCATCCGGTTACTAGACAACAAAACTTCACCTACATCATCCGATATTTTAAATACACTATATCACCCGGTCACTAGACGACAAAACTACGTTTATATCATCCGATAGACATGTGCATCTCACGTGACTACTTAGCATCGCCAGTAAGAGGCATCATCCGGTGGGCAACAATCTTCCCCATCCACCGTTGACATTAGCCGAATGATGTCTTCATTCAACAGAGGCATCATCCGGAAAGCATGTGCAACACACGTGACTCACTTACCTCAACCGATAAGAGACATCATCTGGTGAACAACAAACGTTCGCCATCCACCGGTGACGTCAGCCGGATGATTCACCCATCCAGCTTCTATCATTCAGCCCACACCGGTGACGTCAGCCGGATGATGTATTAATCAACTTCTATCACACAGCAGTAAAATACAGAAAACTTCAACAACTCATATCGACGGAAAGATAATGTGACCTTCATAGATCTCATACTCATAGACATAAACATAGGCAGACAAGAAACATGGACTCATCTAGGATACATGTAGCGGAAGACTTAATTAAAACAGATTATTCTATATCCTTATAATCATCCTCAAATTTTGGTAACCAAACTAGACAACCACAGAATCCAATATTCTAAAGAAAATCTCATTCTACTTAAACATTAGTTCATCATAAATCTTACTGACACATTATGAGCATAACTACGGGTCATATTCGCCTGCCAGCCACAGATTTCCACCCTGAGCACCATCCTGCAACCATCCTTAGACATCATCACTGAATTTGGAATCCTCACCTGCTAAATCTTCACCTACATCATAAGGTTTAAACTATAAGCCTAATGCTTAGTAAGGAATGCAATACTAACAAGTATGCAAGAATGCTCATTTTAAGAAATAAATGCTCATGAATCTTTTCTTGTTCATATTCATACTCAAGGTCTTCATTCTTGTTCATCGTTCGTATTCATTGTTCATAATCATCATTCATGGTCGTCATTCATATTCAACATTCATGTTTATCAATCATATTCTTCAGTTCATATTGTGTGGATTAAGAGAGAATTTGTGCCGGTAAAGTGAGTTGAAGTGAGAGTGTATATAGTCCCTTGCGGGTCGTAATCATGGTCCTTCCTTTTGGACAGTGACATACGCGAAACCGCCCCAACCCTCGCTTAATTCACGTTGCATAAGTTTTATATTCTTATCTTGTTCATGAGGAAAACATGCTCTTAAAAAATTTTCGTATGCATAAAACATTCATGATGCATGAACATGAGAACTCTTAACTCATCAAGCTACAGAATAGTGCATTCATCCGACGTGAAATCATACCATTAAGTCAAACATCAACATAAGTAACAGATAGTAGCTTAAATAACTTCTAATCATCGTATCAGTTTCTACCTAGCATCCTTGTGATGTAGGGTCCTAATGGCCGAGAATCCTACACATTCACTTACCTGGTTTCCTTAGCAACTTGAACTCCTTTTCTTCAGACTTCTTCACCTAAAATATTTACATTACAGTAGTTAAAATAAAAATCCTAATAGTCCTAATTACAAGTCATCCTAGAATCTAATAGCTAAAGTCATTCCCGAATCCCTTAGTCTATTTCTCTGTGTGCAGTTTGAAATCCAAAACCAAAACAGCTAGGTTCAACTATCGATTAATCAGGGTTGGTTATATTAAATGTCCAAAATTGATTCAGAAATGCTATTACGAAACACCGATTATAAATGTTCCTATTATTCGGCCATTGAAGAATCTTGAAACATTGGGTTCTAGTTGAAAACAGAGTTCCAAATAACTACACGGCAACTACATTGACTAAATCTTACCTCGAATGTAGGTTATCGGAGTGGAGGTTGGAGGAATCGATCGTCAAAGAGAGAGTCACTGGCGGAGAGGGAGATAGCTTGGGGAAATGAGAGAATGTAGAAGGGAATGTCGGCTACAAGTCAGGTTTAAAAGTTTCCATTTACTATTTATACTTAACCCAACCTTTCTTAATTACAAATCCTGCCACCCAACCTAATTTAAGACACATGCACATTAATTAAGCATTGGCATAAAATTCCAAATCGAAAAGATCAAACTAAACATGGCCGTTAAAACAGTTAAGAAAGTCACCTGGTCAAACTCGCCGGGTGTTACAGTACAAGCCTTAACTAAGCTCTTGCAAAGGCTTAAGAGGATTGTTAGCTACTCAGGTGCTCGGCCAAACCGAGTGACCTCAAGAACAAAGAACAAACAGGCACAATACAGTAAGATTCAGAAAGCTTTAGTGAGATTAGTGTCGTGCGAGTGAAACATGTGTGAAGATGAAATGGTGTGGTCTAGTTGATTCAAACATAGGCTTGCACAACCTCAAGTCGGCCAAGCAACTAAAAAATTAGCGCCGCCGAAACGCTTTCCAGAGAAAGGAGTCGACTTGAGGAACCGATTCCTGTCCACCTCCTTCTGGTTTCCAGCCCTTGAAAGGGAGGAGAGAAGAGTGGTAATAGAGTTCAACAACAACCTTGGGTTGTTGAACTAGGAGGCTGTCTCCTGTTCGGCAAAGCCGAAGCTCGCCTACGCGGCGAAATGCCTTCTTTGTTTCACTCTTAGGGAACCGGTCTACTTGTTCTCTTTACTTGAACCAACATTTTATAGTCACCAATTGCAATGATTTATATCATCCTAGTGGCTGAAGAAGCAGACTCAGCTGAGATTCCTCTGTCGCTAGGGATTCAAGGGTAGCTCTGTTTCCATGTCAGCTCGCCGATTTCCTTGTAAGGAAGCTACTCCGACACGAACGCAGAGGGAATTCGGGCCAAAAGTAGTAATGGTCCTGATATGCCCCGGGTTCCAAAGACCCGCCATAATGTTCCTACGGTCTGAACCATTAAAACACAAGTCAAGGTAAGTATTTATCTAATTTATCTATCTAATGAATTTGTGGAATTATGTAGGCAAATTGACTTTTCGAAGCTTGAAATGAATAAAGAATTTGTTTTCCTTAAATTCAACTTTCGTAGCCAAATTTTCGTTTTATTTGATTTGAAATTTAAAATACTTTAATTTGGTTTAAAACTCGTTAATTGGCAAACTTTATGCTTTAGAATGTATTTTTTTGTAATAGTCTTCAAAAGGATGCTGAACCAAGTGAGAACCAAGGGCTGAGCCAGTTGAACCAAGGCTGAACCGGCCAAACCAAGAGAACAAAGGGCTGAACTGGACTGAACCAAGGCTGAACCAAGGTGCAAGGAAATGAATCGGCTCTGCCCAGCAAGCCGAACCGCGACATTTTGCAGAAGGCCCCAACGGCTATAAACGGGCAGAACTCTCCCTTCAGTTTCTTCCTCCTCTCTTCCCAATTCTTCTTCTCCTCTTGTATTTAAGCTTCATTTCTCCTCTGTAATTGTTTAGCCAGTAATACAAATTTTTGGAAACCAAAGTTGGAGTGTTCTTCCTCGTGAGAGACGCTGAAGCGTTCTCGGTGTTCAGCCAGAGCTATGCTCCTGAAGGCGTCACTGCATTGCTCCCAAGTCAATGGATGCTTGATGAAGCTCTTAGCTTCCTCCTCCTCTCTTCGCTCTCTCTAGAGCCGACAGAAGAAGGAAAGGAAAGAATCCTTTTCCTCTCGCTGTGAATTTGTCGCTGGCAACGACGAACTTCTCACCCGAAGCTTTGATAGCTTATGGGGCAGCAACGGGTCATCACCACCTCCTTTAACTCCATCAGAAATCTCTGAGGGGTTTGCAACCTCACCCACCTCATGGAAAGCTTGTTATCACCCTTCCTCCCTCCTCGCCTTCTCCTCTTTTTTTCGTCTGTTTTTGCGTCTGTTTTTGGGTGTCTTCGCGCACCGATCTATTGTTGCTTTTCAAGTCTTCCGTTGCATGTTTTTCTACCCATTTGCAGACCTGTAGCCTATCATTGGTATCAGATCCTAAGTGCTCTTGTTTGCACAATCGGGTTCTTTTTTTCAGTCCCCTGTTTCTGTTGTTTTCTGTTGCATGAGTGTTTTTTCTTTCTGTTGTCTTTCGTCCAATGTTGTCTTGTTTTAATTGTTGCATGTTCATCTGAGTTTCCTCCGCCAGCATGCATTAGTTTTCATCATCTGTTTACATGTTCTGCATTTCAAAAAAAAAAAAAAAATTCTTTTAGCTCAGCATGTTTGCTTTTCTTTGTGTTTTTTTGTTTTCTTGGTTTCCATCTCTGGTGAGTCTGCTGAGTATTGTTTCGGTTTAGTGTCTGCCAGTAGCATTCCACGTTAGCTGTTTAAGTTGAATTATTGTTGTTCTGTTTAGACAATTTTCAGAATGTTTTTTCTGTTTTGTTTTCTCTCTCTGGTTTTGGTGTTTCTGTTCTGTGTTGTTCTGTCGTCCAGAGTCGTTTTGTCTTGTGTCTGTTTTTGGATTGTATAGCATGTTGTCTATTTAAATTCCAGAATGTTTTAGCATGTTTAATTGTTTTGTTTCCTTCCTATTTGTGTCAAGCATGTATGTCCTGATGTGTTGGATTTTAGTTTTGTTTTAGGATAGTTGCTTCTCTGTTTTCCAACAGTTTAGCAAGAAACCTGCTTGGATAAATTGAACGTATAATCAAGGAAGTTGGCAACTTGAATTGTTCCTGTTTGTTAGATGATTTGCTGTTCTTTTGCTGTTTGATGTTCCGTTTCAGAATTTTCTGTTCTGCTGAGTGTGTTTCTGTTTAGGACTTCCAGCATGTTTTCGTTTTGTTCACTGTTCAGAAATCCTTTAGTGTTTGTTCTGTTTTTGTTGTCAAGTTTGTTTAGCATGTTTGTTTAGTGCATTGAGTCAGCATGTTGAGTGTTTTAGGTTTGAGTTTAATGTTTGCTGAGTTTGTTGTCATCTTATGTGTAGTTGCTGATCTTTGTTTTTGTTTGCTGCTTAGTAGCCGTGTAATTAGGCTTGTTTAAGCTTAACTGTTTGTGGTGTTCAAGCACATTTAGTGCCCTGCTAAATGAAGCAATCGGTTTGCTTATGGTTTGTTTGTTTTCATTTGTGTTTTTCCTGGTTCTGTTTAAAAAAAATGTGTAGGAAAACTGTTTCTAATCAGCTCTGTTTGCCAATTTGATGAATTCTGTTTGATGGTTTTTCCTACAGCAAAGTACTTGTATCATTTCTAGCATTTTAGAGATTAAACAAGAGAGAAAATGAAGACAAAATATAATACTAAATCTGTTCTCTGATGATCTTGTTTTCCCAATTGTTTTCTCTAGTTTCTGTATTCTTGTTTGTTCCTATTTGCTGAGTATGCTACAGTAATTTTTGCTGCTCTGTTAAGAATCAATCCCCAAGGTTACATGCTGGCATTTAAGTGATAAATTTGCAACACCCATTTCCTGTTTTAGTGAAAGATTGTTTTGCTTTTCAGGTTCTGTTCGAACTAGTTTCTGCACTGTTTTTGTAACGACCCCGATGGGATCGCCACGTAAGCATGACAATCGCAATCATTTACTTCTTAATTTCTACACCCTGTTCATTATCAGTATTTCTTTTTTTTTTCTTTTTAAAACTTAGAACTTGAACTTGACTCCTTCATGTTTCTAATAACTCATTCATCGACAGGATCAATCGATTAAGCTCGATTGTCAGTTCCAAAACATAATCAGATAAGGAAGGAAATGCCCTCAAATCACTTAACATGATTCTACTCGGGTTTGCATGGATTTGCATGCATCGGCTGGCAGGGTGTGCCCCATCCGATTTGTCACGTGTACTCTGCGTGACTCGCTCATCATCGCCTAATAGAAGATATCTTCCGGTGGGCACGTGTGTTTCACATGTTCAATTAAAACATCTCCCAGTAGTGGACATCCACCGGTGAACACGAGTCCAACACGTGACTCTCTAAATTTCACTAGATAAGAAACATCATCCGGTGAGCACGTGCATCGCACATGACTTATTAAATCACTCTCGGTCACTAAACGACAAACATCGTCTACATCATCTGGTGAATAACTACACTTCCTCCACCGGTCACTAGATGACAAAATAGCATTTTTCATCTTCCGGCGAAGAAATACTCTACTTCATCCGGTCACTAAACGACAAAACTAAACGACAAAACTAAACTCACATCTTCCGATAACTTTAACACTCTACGTATGCGGATCGCTAGACGACAAAATAGCATTTTCATCATCCGATGGCTTAGACACTCTACATCTGCCGATGACGTCAGCCGGATGAATGCCTCATCCAGCTTCTATCTTACAGCAATAAAACACTATAATCATCAAACAACCTCATCCAACAAAAAATACTACAACTCACTCAAATCTTAACTTGGAAATTATAAACCCTATTGAGTAAAAACCATATCCCATACAAGATACACTTAGCAGAAGGCTTAAGCAAAACAGACCATTCAATAATCCTTAAAATCGTTAACAGACTCTAAAGTTAAACCATTCAAAATCCAAATCTCATTGTTATAAGAAAACTCTATTCTACCTAGTCATCTGTTTATCATAAACTTCTCTGACTTACTATTGGTATAACTAGGGAACTTGATCGCCTGTTCAGCCTTCACTGTCACACCGAGCATCCTCCAGCAACCAAGCTTAGACATCTTCAATGACCTTGAGTTCCTCACCTGAAAACTCGTCACCTACATCATAAGGTTTAAACTATAAGCCTAATGCTTAGTAAGGAATGCAACACTAACATAGATGCATGAATGCATAATTTAGGAAAAATCACATGCTCATAAGTCTTTTCTTGTTCATGTCTTCGCTTGTAGTCATCATTCATAGTCATGGATCATATTCATCATTCATAGTCATTGATCATATTCATCATTCGTAGTCATTGATCGTATTCATCATTCGTAGTCATTGATCATATTCATTATTTAGGTTGTGTGGATCAAGAGAGGATTTGTGCCGGTAAAGGGGGTCCGACAGTGAGTTTGATCTTGTTCCCTACTGCAGGTCGTATTCATATGTCCTTCTTTGGACTGTGACATACGCCGAACCGCCCCCAACCCTCACTTAATCCACGCTGCATAAATCTCATACATATACATATCTTATTCATGGAAAACATGCGTTAAAACATTTTCTTATGCTTGAGAAAACATTCATGATGCATGAACATGAGAGCTTTTAACTCATCAAACTATGACAAGGATCATACCAGAGCAGACAACTTCACATTCACTAACAGGTCATCACATGGTATAACTCGCAACATACTTAAATCCTTCAAGTGCTGACAAGCTCATAATCATAAGGTAAACATTAGACATTTCAACCTAGTACCCCCCCCCCCCCCACGATGTAGGGCTCTATTAGCCGGAAATCTTAATACATTCACTTACCTGGTCTCCTTAGCACTTGAGCTCATTTCTCTTCAAACTTCTTCACCTAAACATTTACATTGCAATAGTTAAAACAAAATCCTAATAGTTCTAATCTCGAGTTATCCTAAGATCTAATAGCTAAGAGTCCTTCCCGAGTTCTTAGTTTAATACTCAATGTAACCCGAAATCCCAAAATCAAAACAGACGGATTCGATAATGATAATTCAGGGTTGGTTGTTTTAAAAGTCCAGAATCGATTCGGAATGACATTACCAATCTCGGGTTTCAAAATGTTCTTATCAATACTCGGCCATTGAAGAATCCAAAACTTCAATACAGAGCCGAAAACAGAGCTAATAAACTAACAGATAGCCACATTGTCTAATGCATACCTCAGGCGCAGAGTAGTCGAGTGGTGGCGGAGTAAACCGGCCGTCGAGGAGAGTTTGCTGATAGCAGAGAGTAAGGACTTGTGAGAGAAGAAATCGCCGGAAAGGGTGGTGTCGGCTACAGTGGTTTAAATGAGGTTTGAATCCTTTCCTTTTTCTTTAAATACTGGCCCTAATCCTCCAATATCACAACTTTGCCACTCAACCTAGTTTAGATCCACATGTAATTAATTAAGCTTGGCATAAATCCTAAACTACGAAGATTAAATATTTATGACCGTTAATACAGTTAAGAAAATCACCTGGTTATTGACTCGGGTGTTACAGTTTTAAAACTGCCTTCAGCATGTTTTTCTACTGTGTTTTAATTTTCTTTCTTTTGGTTTTGCAGCTTGTGTTTAAAGGTAAATGCAAGTTGTTAGTTGTTGTGTTTTCAAGGCATAAAGCCTTCCAAACAGCATGTTGTTTTCTGTTTTTGGTTAGCTTTTAAGGTGGTTAGAGTTGTGTTTAGATTCTGCTTTTCTTGATGTCTAGCATCTTATTTAGGATGGAGATAATTGCTTAGAAATTTTAGGATGTTTGATTGTTTTTGCATATTTTAGACTTGTTTTGTGTGTGTTTTTCGTAATATTTGTTGTGCAGTTTTTGACCCATCTCCCAAAGGCAAGAAGCCTCCTTAATTGGCAAATTTGAGTGACAATTGCTTTGCTTAAAAGGTACTTTCATGTCCACTTTTTAATTTATTTTCTGATGTGTTGGGAGACTCTTCGGAACTGTTGACCGAGAGCACTTGTGTTTTATGTTTGTATGTGATTGAACTTGCTATTCTTTAGAAGTACATTGCTATGACAATTATCTGATATGAATTTTTCCATATTAACCTCATGTTACTAATTAGCTAGCATGAATTAACCATGGCCCGTATCTGTTTAATTCTTAGAATGTTTTCTTGAAAGCTCGTTCTAATTGTTGTGATTTTTGTTTGTGTCGTGTAAGTGTTTGAATTTGCTGTTTATTTGGATTCCATTACTGTGATATTATTCGATATGATTTTTTCATATTAACCTCATGTTTCTGATTAGCAAGCATGAATTAACCATGGCCCGTGTTGATTTAATTTTCAGAATGTTATTCCTGAAAAACATGTTATAATGTTGTGTTATTTCTGTTTTAGAACCATGTTTAGTTGTTTAGGTTTGTGTTGGCAAAATTTACCTTACATAGAGAATGAATTAGAAAATGAAATGTTAGAATTGAATTCTCATGTTAGTTTTCTTTTGTTGAAAATTGTTGTATTGTTTTGGTTTTTCCCAAATTTGTTTTAGCATGTGTTTTTTTTTGTTTAATCTTCTAGATGTCTTATGTTTAGGAGAGTTTATTGTGCTAATTTGGTGTCTAAATTGGCATTGTTTTGTTTAGACTTTTCTAGGATGTTTAGATTAAAATTCAGGTTTAGAATTTTCTGGTTTTTCTAGTTTTTGTTGCTACTTTGGACTTGCATAATTTTTTGCTCACTATGAATTTTGATTTGAATTTTTTACAGCATATTCAACATATTGTTAACTATCATCTGTTAAAATTTCAGGTTATTTTGAGTTGAATTGTGTTACTTTCTGTTTAGGAATCTAAGTTGTTTAGAATCTATTTTTTCTGGTTTTTTTAGTTTTTGTTGCTACTTTGGACTTGCATAATTCTCTGCTCATAATAAATTTTGATTTGAAAATTTTACAGCATGTTAGTCATATTGTGAACTAACCTCTTTAAAATTTCAAGTTATTCGGATGTGGATTTTTCTATTTTCTGTTTAGGATTCTAGGGCTGTTTTTATGTGTTTTGTGCACTATTTTGAGTTCCAATTATCAGTTTTATGTCTTTAAAACATCTAAAATGTTATGTAAATGTTTTACTATGTTTATTTGTGTTTTAAACTTTGTTTTAATTCCGTTTTAAGTTGATGCGTAATTTAGAATTGCTAGGTTGATTAAATTGAGCCAATTACTTGTAAAATTGGATTTAAAATTCTATTTTGCTATGTTTCTTGTATCTGTTTTTATTCCTATTATGATGCATCTAACTCGTGTTTAATTGATGTTTAGTGTCAAGTATTTGAGTCCTTGATGTTAAGTTAAATTTAGAATGAAAAGAATGAACTAAATTGCATGATAAATAGAACTTGGCAAATTCTATTTCACCATGTTTTGTAATTCTGTTTTAAACTCTTGTTTGATTGCATCAAGTTGAGTGTCTTTGTTTTGTTTAAGACTTGAATTTAGAGTCTCTGTGACGACCCCGACTCCGCATCGGTGCCGCCACGACCTGTGTCGTGCGTGCATACATACGTACATATGTATTACCCTCACCCGTTCTCACTTAAATTTTTTTTTTTTCTTTTCTTTCATTGCATTTTTCGTTTCCTTTCCTTTTCATTCGTTTAATCATTAGAGAACGGAGTCGGGCTTTCAATCGATATCTAGACATTTGGGTTCTTAAAATCCTTTAAAATACTTGAGGTTCGCTCGTAAAGTACGTTTAAAAAGTGTCGTAAAAGGTCGGGTTAAAACATATTTTGAAAAGTCAATTTTTCTGAAAAATCATGTTGGGGGTCAAGTGTGGCGCCGATCGATCGGGCCCAAAGGCCGATCGATCGGGCCTGCTCTTGATTCCAAGCCAAAAGCAACCTTCAACGCCGATCGATTGGGACATAAGACCGATCGATCGGGCCCTCTTTGGATTCCGACTTAAAAACGATCTTCGTCGCTGATCGATTGGGACATAAGGCCGATCGATCGGGCCCTCTTTGTTTTCCGACTTAAAAACGACCCTTACATACCGATCGATCGCCCCTCGGCCGCGATCGATCGGGATGGACGTATCCTGGGTGCGCGCACCACATGCCCAGCGCACCCCCCGCACGCGCGCATATGCCCAGCGCACCTCCGGCGCCTGGCCAGCACATCACCCGTGCCTCCTTGCCCCTTTTTCTACCTCCTTTGCCATTTTTCTTCAAATTTTCACCTAATACACACTTCAAATTTCATCATCAAAACGTCCATTGCTAAACCAACACAATTACACATCCAAAACCCGAACATCCAACCTAAATCATCAAATCCCGACACAAAACTTCGATTTCAGCTTAAAACCACAAACCTATTTTCCAATCACCAAAACTCATCCAAAATCTATTCTATTTCATCACTATATTCACCCAAATATACATTAACATCAATATCCTATCTATTTTCATCGAAACTATCCGTACATAGCGGGAGCTATCAAAAAATCATCAAAACATCAATTTTCAAC
This sequence comes from Begonia masoniana, assembly GCA_022432975.1. Lineage (NCBI taxonomy): Eukaryota > Viridiplantae > Streptophyta > Magnoliopsida > Cucurbitales > Begoniaceae > Begonia > Begonia masoniana. The sequence continues at coordinate 37,046,305 of CM039503.1, read as the reverse complement.
CTATCCAGATACCAAACATCCTAATATGTTTTTCTATACATTTCATCAAAATATCATCACCCATCAACCCATTTTATCCCAAAATCCTAAAACACATAACCTATTCTCCCCACGAGTCGTGCTCTCATCGACTACGCCGGCCGCTCCCACGAACATCCTCCTTCAAGCTGCAGGCTCGTTAGGTAGAGGGACATCTTCCTCACCTTGCTCGTAGTCACCTACACCATAAAGACATCTATGAGATAAAATCTCAATAAGTTCTACGTAAATGCCTATACATGATCATGTATGCTCAATGCTATCAAAACCGTCCATGTCATTTCATATATCAGTACGTGTCAGTCTATGGTTACCGGAAATGCTCGATAGATAGATGGGGCACGTCAAGCGGTTAGACAGCCCACACCATCTGAAGGGAGGAAAACCCGCTCACCACGAAACGCCAGGTCTGAACCTCATCCCCGATAACCCCATGCCATGTGTTGTTTACTATGATACTTTACTTGCCATTTCATGTATGCAATTCTTTCTCTTTGAAATCCATGCTTAAACTCGTTTTTCATGACGTTTAGAAAACCATGATGCATGAACAGTTCAATATGCACAATATAACATATATAACGTGAATACCATCAAAATGCTACCAATACCATCAAAACATAACAATACTTAACCTATAAGGACAACCAAACTTAATCTACCCAACCAAAACAATTAAACAAACCAAGCACCAACAATCCTCAACACAAATTCTGACATATGGTGTAGGTCAATCGGCCAGAGTAAGTCACGAGAACTTACCTCTCATCCTGTGCACACCGAGCTCCTCACCTCGAACTTGGTCACCTAAATCAATCCATAGCGTCCTTTGTTAAAACCGAGCTTAAACATAAAGTTTCGGGAATTTATGAAACTCCTAACTAAAGGAAATTTCCTAAAATTCTAATAAACCTCTCTCGGGCATTTCATCGAGCAATTTACGCTCGCAAATCCTTAAACTCCATCAATGGAGGTTCCCAAGCTTCAAATTTTTGATTTTTCATACCAAATGCTAAACATTTCCATTATTTCGATCAATAACACTCAATAATCATAATTACAACTATAACTAACCATTATTAACAAAACCCGGTTGTTTCCAACAAAATCTAACAAAACCCTAAATGTTAAACATCCTAGAAATCACGATCTAAAGTCGAAAAACCATAGATTCTTACCTAGAATCACGAGGGGAAGAGAAAACATGAAGGACGTTGAAGATCAGAATGGAGGAAATCGTTGAAACGTGAAGAATGCCGTGGAGAAGAGAAGAAATCGTCGAAGCCCCTTGGAGAAGAAGAAAATTAACGTTAAGTGTGGGAAGAGAGGGATTTTTGACATTTTAATACAATTGGCTTGGCAAATTATGAGTTTGCCCCTCCCTCTGGTTTTCCACTTATCCTATTGTTCGACTATCGGTTCATTTTCTCTAAAATTCTCTTATTTCTCCAACAATCCCGTTTTATTCCTAGGGCTCTAATAAAACTTTCCGTTCGTCAAACGGATTTATTTTGCTATTTCTACGAATTAAATCGCTATAGGGTCAAAACTGGAAACTTAAGCATTATATCTCGGTTTGAATTCGTTAAATTCCGATAATTCTCCCAAAATTCATTTTAATTATTAGGATTCCATTAAAACTCTCAGGTAGCAAAAGAGACATATTTTGATTATTTACAAAATTGCCCTTGCGTGCACAATTCAAAAACCCATAAAACCGGGTGTTACATTCCATCCACCTTATAGAAATTTTGTCCTCAAAATTGATTACACAAATAATTCTGGATATTTAGCCATCATAGCTTGCTGCCTTTCCCAGGTAGCTTCCTCTACTCCGTGATTCCGCCATAACACTTTGACAAGCGAGATTTCCTTGTTTCTCAACACCTTAATAGATGATTCCAGAATTTGTACCGGTCTTTCCACATAGGTTAGCGTTGGCTGTAACTCAATCTCCCGTGCTTCTACGACATGTGATGGGTCACACACACATTTCCTAAGCATGGATACGTGAAAGACATTGTGGATGCTCTCCATTGATACCGGTAGCTGCAGTCGATAAGCCATCTTCCCAATTCTTTTCAAAATAAGAAAGGTCCCAATGTAACAACGATTTAGCTTGTCCCGTCTCCCAAACCTCATGACGCCTTTGAATGGAGAAATTTTTAGATATACCTCGTCACCTTCATTAAATTCCAACTCCCTTCGTCTATTGTCAGCGTAGCTCTTTTGACGGCTCTGAGCTATCTCAATGCGCTGCCTAATAACGACAATCTTCTCCGCCGTTTGCTGTAAAATATCGGGACCAATGATGTTAGCTTCACCGACCTCGTCCCAATATAGCGGTGATCTACATTTTCGTCCATACAACGTTTCATACGGAGCCATGCCGATGGTAGCTTGGAAGCTATTGTTATATGAAAACTCAATCAACGGCAAGTACCTACTCCACGAGCCTTGAAACTCTAACACGCAGGCTCTAAGTATATCCTCAAGAATTTGATTCGTTCACTCAGTCTGACCATCGGTCTGAGGATGAAATGCCATGCTAAAGTTCAACTGAGTTCCCATGGCTTTGTGCAGACTCTTCCAAAATTTTGAAGTAAACCTCGGGTCACGGTCTGTAACTATGGAAACAGGCACCCCGTGCAGTCTAACAATCTTCTGCACATAGAGTTCAGCGAGCTGATCCATGGAGAATGTTGTTTTAACTGGAAGAAAGTGGGCCGATTTTGTCAAACGGTCCACTATCACCTATATGCTATCATGCCTATTCGTTGTTCTTGGGAGTCCAACAATAAAATCCATTGAAATTTGCTCCCATTTCACTCTGGAATAGGCAGGGTTGCAAAGTTCCTGCCGGCCTCTGATGTTCTGCCTTGACCTGCTGACAAACTAGACAGGTTTCTACATTCCTGGCCACCTCTCTCTTCATGTTAGGCAACCAGAAATGCTGCTTTAGGTCTCGATACATCTTGGTGCTTCTGGATGCATCGAATAGGCCGAAGAGTGTGCCTCGGCCAAGATTTCTTTCTTCAACTCCTCATTATTAGGCATGTACCACCTATGCCTGAATTTTAAAATACCCTCATCTGACAAGTCGAAATCGGACGAGTTCTCGGATGTCATGCTCAAACAGTGCTTGTCACATTCTAAGTCCTCCCGTTGAGCTTCACGTAATTTGTCATGTATCGTTGGCCTGAAAGAAATGTTGGTAAGCATCGTGGACAACTCAGCCACAATCTCTACATCGAACCTCTCAATCTCAGACTTCAACATCATCGACATCGCTGCAAGTGAAGGCTGACTCGTACAAGGCATTCTGCTCAAGGAATCTGTGACCTTGTTTGCTTTCCCTAGGTGGTATTTGATTTCAAAGTCATAAACCTTAACGAACTCCAACCACCTTCGTTGCCGCATATTCAATTCCTTTTGCGTAAACCGATACTTTAAACTCTGGTGATCTGAGAACACTTCACATTGCTGTCCATATAGGTAGTGTCTCCAGATTTTCAACGCAAAAACAACTGCGGCTAATTCCAAGTCATGCTTCGGGTAATTCTGCTCGTACGGCTTCAATTGTTGAGAAGCATACGCAATAACCCTTCCCTCCTGTATAAGCACACAACCAAGTCCAACTTTAGATACATCACAATAAATGCTGAACTTGTCGCCTTCGACAGGCAGTGTCAAAACTGGAGATGTGGTCAATTGCAGCTTCAGCTCCTCAAAGCTCTTTTCACACGCAGCCGACCATACAAACTTCTCATTTTTCCTTGTCAAGCGAGAAAGAGGGACCGCGATCTTTGAAAACCCCTCAATAAACTTACGGTAATATTTGGCTAATCCGAGAAATCTGCGTATCTTTCATACATTCTTAGGCTGCGGCCAATCTTTTACAACTTGGAACTTACTCGGGTCTACGGAAATCCCCTCTTGAGATATAACATGGCCAAGGAAGTTAATCTGATCCAGCCAAAACTCGCATTTGGAGAACTTCGAGTAAAGCTGGTGTTTCTCCAAATTCCTCAAGACAATCCGTAAATGTTCTTCGTGCTCCTCCTTCGTCTTAGAATAGACCAAGATATTGTTAATGAACACAACAACAAACTTGTCTAAATAATCCTTGAAGACACGGTTCAATTAAATCCATAAACGCCGCGGGGGAATTCGTAAGTCCAAAAGACATCACACGGAATTCATAATGCCCATACCTCATTCGAAATGCTGTCTTTGGAACAGTCTTCCTGTCGTACCTTCAATTGATAGTAACTCGAGCGTAAATCAATCCTAGAAAATACTCGGGCACCCTGTAGCTGGTCAAATAAATCGTCTATTAGGGGTAACGGGTACTTGTTTTTCACTGTCAACTTATTCAACTCTCGATAGTCGATGCACATCCAGGAGAGTTCCGTCATTCTTTTTAACGAACAAAACCGGCGCACCCCAAGGAGAAAAGCTAGGTTGGATGAATCCCTTATCCAACAACTCTTCTAGCTGAGATTTCAATTCATTTAGCTCGGCGATGACGTGCCTCGGGTTGCATTTAAAAGAAAAATTAGTAAAATCCCAAACTTTAAATCATCTTCCTACTTATTACGTGTTTTTCTTTTGTAGGTATAATTTATGGAAGGAATGCATAAGGAGCACTTGGAGGATTCACTATTCGGCCCATGGGAATTTGTCTTCTTGGCCTGTTTAAATTGTAATTTTTATTTTAAACTTATTTGGCATACATTCGCCTTTATTGTATGAATTTCATAATTGTATTTTATGCATTAGATTGAATGGTTAGGACTAGATGAATGATGGTGGATTATGAGTTGAAGAAATTCAACCAATTTATTCAAAGAAAAACGGCCTTCATAAGATCAAGCCCAAAGGAAGCCATGGCCCAAAGAAGAGCTCACATTTAAAGGTATGATTTTACAAGTACAAGAGTTAGTGGCAACATGGATTGATGATGTGTCAAGATTCCCTCTATTGATCCATTTAGGCCTGACATTCATCTCCTCCATAGGATGTGTGCTTGTTTGCCATCATCTTGGCCATCCATCCTTTTTCATCCAAGGGCCACCATTCATTCATCTTTATGGGAATCCTAATCATCCACCCTAGGATTTTCTATTTAAGCATAGGATTGGTGTTTGTAAACAACTTTTGCCAATTTATAAAATATCCCTTTTTGCTTCTTTGAGGTGATTAGCCTTTGAGAGTTTCCTTGGTTCTTTGAACCAAGTGGAGTAGCTTCTCCATTATTAACTTAGCTTGGGTTGCTAAGTTAATTCTTACTCATTCCCTCGCCTTCTTCATTGGGAGTTGGAATTGAGGACGAAAATCTCGGCCTACGGTGGTCGTTTTTCCTCCGAAAAAATCATTTACCCGAGAGCTTAAACCGTAAGATCACTCTACGGGTCCGCCAACGGTATCTCCATTATTTCATTTCCGCTTCATTTACACACACCTCAACTCTTTACATTTCGGCCACACTCCACACACACAAATCACTTTTATTTTTTTTTTGCATTTTTATTTCTTTCATCTTTATCTCCATTTCTTCACTTTTCCACACACCTTTATTTTCTTCTATTTTGTTGCATAATATTCATCTCATTCTCTACATATCTCGGCCTTCACATACCACACACCTCCACCTTTTATTTATTGCACTTTTCTTTCATTTTGTTCTCTTTATTTTCTTGGTTAGCACACTACTTGTCACCCGAGCACATATCGAATATTTTGTGGGTTTACACGGACCCTCCTCTAGGGGATCCTGTGTCAAGTGGTATCAGAGCCAAAAGGCTTCCCACGATGCGTTTTAGTTGCCATGACAATAGTCAAATTTTGGCACAAAATCGGGATAGCGGCTCATTTCGTTTCTAGTGTTATTTTCCTTATATTTTGTACTAACTTTGTGCTAACCTAACTATTATATTTGCTGCCATTATTATTGTCATTTTAATACTTGATCTATTGTGGAAAAATATGGTAGACAATGCTACAAAAATCGGCCAAGGTATAGCTCAAAATTTCTCATAGTTTTTGTCTCTTTTTCTTCTCGATTTTTCTTCATTTGTGTGCCTAGGATTTTCTAGCATTATGATGCCATGTTTGAACCATGTTTAATCCATCTAAATGTTATCAAATAGCTAGAGATTGAATCTGAATTTTTGAATGCAAAAATCGGCCCTAAACTTAATACTTAAAAATCGGTTTACACATGATATTGTCTTCTCAGTTTGCTTGTTTTATTGGCTCGGTTTCTTTGGCATATTTTGTAGGATCGGTATTGTCTAAGAGGGGGGGTGAATTAGACTTTTTAATTTTAATTACGAGTCAACCTAATTTGTCCCTTGATTAAGCTTATAGATTTACCACAAGTAATCAAATAATGTAAAGAGAGAGAGAGAGAGAAATTCGACACCAGTATTTTTACGTGGTTCGGCCAAACTGCCTACGTCCACGCTCCAAGGCTCACCCCTTGAAGATCCTTACCCTTCTCCTCACGAGAATACACAGATCGGGATTTCGGGCTCCGATCAACTGCCTTTACAGATCTGGATTGAACTTCACGGGCGTCAATCCACTGCCTTTACAAATGATTTGAGTTTATAAAATTAAGTACAGACTACACTCTCACAGTAATTGAATCTCAAGTTCGGATTGAGAGATGTAGAGAAAATACAGAGTATTATCACTTTCGCAGCTTAGGGTTCAGTATTAAAATTTGCAAAAGTTGTTTCTTTGTGCTCTAACCTCGGCTTAAATACTCTGTCTTCAGAATCGGCTTGACTTCAATGCTCCTTGTCCAATAATAGAAACTTTGTTACCGTTGGAGAGCTTTCGTACATTTTCAGGTAGCCGTTGCCGATTGTAGTTGTAAGTCGTCGTCGCCATAAATGTTCTGAAGTTAAAGCTTGAAAACGACGTCACTGTAGCTTCGCGGTTTATTTGAATTCTGGCGGAAGACAAAGCTCATTTGTAGTCTTGAACCGCCATCAGATGATGCAAGTGAAAAACATTGAACCGGCATCGGATGATTGATTCGTAGTTGTCTTCCGCCACTGTCGTTTAGTGACCGGAAGAGTAATTTGTTGAAGTCATCCGCCTTTGTCGTTTTGTGGCCGGAAGAGCAATTTGGTTTACTCATCCGCCTTTGTCGTTTAGTGGCCGGAAGAGTAATTTGGTTTACTCATCCGCCTTGTCGTCTAGTGAGCGGTGGACTTCTTCATTTTAGCTCATCCGCCTTGTCGTCTAGCGAGCGGTGGACTAATTCCATTTACTCATCTGCCTTGTCGTCTAGTGGGCGGTGGAGTAATTCCATTTACTCATCCGCCTTGTCGTCTAGTGGGCGGTGGAGTAATTCCATTTACTCATCCGCCTTGTCGTTTTGTGACCGGTGGACTTAGTTATTTCGTTTAATACATTTCAGCCCTGTACACTTAATCACATGCATTAGATACTAAAATACCCTTATTAAGGGTATTTCCAACAGATTAAAAACAAATGCATAATTCATTATTCTCATTTCTTACACATAATCAAATTAACAAGCTAATCATATAAACAGATCATCAAAAACAATTTAGACTTAAAACACCATTTAAGTCAACAATCTCCCCCTTTTTGATGATGACAATCCGTAAGTGTAAATTTGATTAAAGCAAGACTCTCCCCCATAATACTAGCTCCTTCATAGCAGATTCATATATACCAGAAACAAACATGGAGCATACTAGAGTTTTCATATCCAGAGATTGCCAAAATATGCATACACAAATTATGCATACACAAGTCATAGCAACTAATTCACATGCATTTCCAGCAAGAATCAAATATAATCTCCCCCATTGACATTATAAAAAACAATCCAAAATGCAGCAAGATAGCAGAGAAATAGCCAAAAGCAATGTATTCAACATAAGTCAGCACAAGATCAGAGTATGTGCAGTAAAGAATAATGTAGTCTTTAAAAGAAAGTTACAACTAAGTAAAAATGAAAAAAAATCTATTTGAAGAGATCTAAATAACGATTCCAAAAAGCTTTCTGAACATAACGGGACACGTCACGGTGGGGATTGAAATATGCATCCACCAGAGCTTGAGGTGAAGCTAGATCTCGAGGGAGGGGTGGTTGATAGACCACCAAATCCATGCAAGGAGCAGGGGTTGGAGAAGGTTCTCTGGAAACCACCATGTCCAGGCATGAAGGAGGCTCTACAGAAGGATCAGTTGGAGGGGCATCCATTGGACTGGCTGGAGCTGGAGAAGACTCGAGAGCAGGAGGAGCAGCAGAGGTAGTGAATGCCATTTTCAGTCTCCTGAAATCCCCCCCCCCCCCCCCCCCCCCCCCCCCCCCCCCCCCCCCCCCCCCCCCCCCCCCCCCCCCCCCCCCCCCCCCCCCCCCCCCCCCCCCCCCCCCCCCCCCCCCCCCCCCCCCCCCCCCCCCCCCCCCCCCCCCCCCCCCCCCCCCCCCCCCCCCCCCCCCCCCCCCCCCCCCCCCCCCCCCCCCCCCCCCCCCCCCCCCCCCCCCCCCCCCCCCCCCCCCCCCCCCCCCCCCCCCCCCCCCCCCCCCCCCCCCCCCCCCCCCCCCCCCCCCCCCCCCCCCCCCCCCCCCCCCCCCCCCCCCCCCCCCCCCCCCCCCCCCCCCCCCCCCCCCCCCCCCCCCCCCCCCCCCCCCCCCCCCCCCCCCCCCCCCCCCCCCCCCCCCCCCCCCCCCCCCCCCCCCCCCCCCCCCCCCCCCCCCCCCCCCCCCCCCCCCCCCCCCCCCCCCCCCCCCCCCCCCCCCCCCCCCCCCCCCCCCCCCCCCCCCCCCCCCCCCCCCCCCCCCCCCCCCCCCCCCCCCCCCCCCCCCCCCCCCCCCCCCCCCCCCCCCCCCCCCCCCCCCCCCCCCCCCCCCCCCCCCCCCCCCCCCCCCCCCCCCCCCCCCCCCCCCCCCCCCCCCCCCCCCCCCCCCCCCCCCCCCCCCCCCCCCCCCCCCCCCCCCCCCCCCCCCCCCCCCCCCCCCCCCCCCCCCCCCCCCCCCCCCCCCCCCCCCCCCCCCCCCCCCCCCCCCCCCCCCCCCCCCCCCCCCCCCCCCCCCCCCCCCCCCCCCCCCCCCCCCCCCCCCCCCCCCCCCCCCCCCCCCCCCCCCCCCCCCCCCCCCCCCCCCCCCCCCCCCCCCCCCCCCCCCCCCCCCCCCCCCCCCCCCCCCCCCCCCCCCCCCCCCCCCCCCCCCCCCCCCCCCCCCCCCCCCCCCCCCCCCCCCCCCCCCCCCCCCCCCCCCCCCCCCCCCCCCCCCCCCCCCCCCCCCCCCCCCCCCCCCCCCCCCCCCCCCCCCCCCCCCCCCCCCCCCCCCCCCCCCCCCCCCCCCCCCCCCCCCCCCCCCCCCCCCCCCCCCCCCCCCCCCCCCCCCCCCCCCCCCCCCCCCCCCCCCCCCCCCCCCCCCCCCCCCCCCCCCCCCCCCCCCCCCCCCCCCCCCCCCCCCCCCCCCCCCCCCCCCCCCCCCCCCCCCCCCCCCCCCCCCCCCCCCCCCCCCCCCCCCCCCCCCCCCCCCCCCCCCCCCCCCCCCCCCCCCCCCCCCCCCCCCCCCCCCCCCCCCCCCCCCCCCCCCCCCCCCCCCCCCCCCCCCCCCCCCCCCCCCCCCCCCCCCCCCCCCCCCCCCCCCCCCCCCCCCCCCCCCCCCCCCCCCCCCCTGCCCAGATGAGGCAGGTGGAGGCAGAGTCGGTAAGTGGATTGCACGGGAGGACTTATTTGATTATAGAGGACTTGCTCAAAAAAAAAAAAAAAAAAAAAAAAAAAAAAAAAAAAAAAAAAAAAAAAAAAAAAAAAAAAAAAAAAAAAAAAAAAAAAAAAAAAAAAAAAAAAAAAAAAAAAAAAAAAAAAAAAAAAAAAAAAAAAAAAAAAAAAAAAAAAAAAAAAAAAAAAAAAAAAAAAAAAAAAAAAAAAAAAAAAAAAAAAAAAAAAAAAAAAAAAAAAAAAAAAAAAAAAAAAAAAAAAAAAAAAAAAAAAAAAAAAAAAAAAAAAAAAAAAAAAAAAAAAAAAAAAAAAAAAAAAAAAAAAAAAAAAAAAAAAAAAAAAAAAAAAAAAAAAAAAAAAAAAAAAAAAAAAAAAAAAAAAAAAAAAAAAAAAAAAAAAAAAAAAAAAAAAAAAAAAAAAAAAAAAAAAAAAAAAAAAAAAAAAAAAAAAAAAAAAAAAAAAAAAAAAAAAAAAAAAAAAAAAAAAAAAAAAAAAAAAAAAAAAAAAAAAAAAAAAAAAAAAAAAAAAAAAAAAAAAAAAAAAAAAAAAAAAAAAAAAAAAAAAAAAAAAAAAAAAAAAAAAAAAAAAAAAAAAAAAAAAAAAAAAAAAAAAAAAAAAAAAAAAAAAAAAAAAAAAAAAAAAAAAAAAAAAAAAAAAAAAAAAAAAAAAAAAAAAAAAAAAAAAAAAAAAAAAAAAAAAAAAAAAAAAAAAAAAAAAAAAAAAAAAAAAAAAAAAAAAAAAAAAAAAAAAAAAAAAAAAAAAAAAAAAAAAAAAAAAAAAAAAAAAAAAAAAAAAAAAAAAAAAAAAAAAAAAAAAAAAAAAAAAAAAAAAAAAAAAAAAAAAAAAAAAAAAAAAAAAAAAAAAAAAAAAAAAAAAAAAAAAAAAAAAAAAAAAAAAAAAAAAAAAAAAAAAAAAAAAAAAAAAAAAAAAAAAAAAAAAAAAAAAAAAAAAAAAAAAAAAAAAAAAAAAAAAAAAAAAAAAAAAAAAAAAAAAAAAAAAAAAAAAAAAAAAAAAAAAAAAAAAAAAAAAAAAAAAAAAAAAAAAAAAAAAAAAAAAAAAAAAAAAAAAAAAAAAAAAAAAAAAAAAAAAAAAAAAAAAAAAAAAAAAAAAAAAAAAAAAAAAAAAAAAAAAAAAAAAAAAAAAAAAAAAAAAAAAAAAAAAAAAAAAAAAAAAAAAAAAAAAAAAAAAAAAAAAAAAAAAAAAAAAAAAAAAAAAAAAAAAAAAAAAAAAAAAAAAAAAAAAAAAAAAAAAAAAAAAAAAAAAAAAAAAAAAAAAAAAAAAAAAAAAAAAAAAAAAAAAAAAAAAAAAAAAAAAAAAAAAAAAAAAAAAAAAAAAAAAAAAAAAAAAAAAAAAAAAAAAAAAAAAAAAAAAAAAAAAAAAAAAAAAAAAAAAAAAAAAAAAAAAAAAAAAAAAAAAAAAAAAAAAAAAAAAAAAAAAAAAAAAAAAAAAAAAAAAAAAAAAAAAAAAAAAAAAAAAAAAAAAAAAAAAAAAAAAAAAAAAAAAAAAAAAAAAAAAAAAAAAAAAAAAAAAAAAAAAAAAAAAAAAAAAAAAAAAAAAAAAAAAAAAAAAAAAAAAAAAAAAAAAAAAAAAAAAAAAAAAAAAAAAAAAAAAACAGCCCTATTAAGCCAATATCTGTCAGGGGTGCTACAATGTTTAGAGATACTAATTCGTCGGGAACCATACCACGAGCTGGAATAAACTTCTTATCCTTAAAATCGCCGTGATACCTGATTTCAGCATCCTCATTTAGGAAGTAGAGCGACGGCCAACTAGTTGCCCGAGGGATCACACGTGCCGGACGAGGATTGAGTTTAGCTTTCTTTTGCGGTGGTCCCGCATCACCTCGAGACGATGAAGCCAGATGATCATGTTCAAAGACCTGGTCCATTGGAAAATTTTTGAGAAGATGACCTAGAGGGAGAGAGAGGGTTGGCGACAGAGAGTGTACTGAAAGGGCGCGAAAGATGAAGCGTTTCGGAGAAGAAACCGAGTTTAAAAGAGAGAGAACCATGCCCGACGTGATGAAATCACACGTGTAAAACTGATATTGTCCGATTGATGACACGTGTCGGCAGATTAGAGAATATATCATCCGGTCTGGAGATGATGTATATCTTCCTGTGAATAGTAAAAAGGACCGGAGGATGTGAACAATAAAGACAGAAAAAGAGAAGAAAAACTTAACATTTCTCATACTTGAGAAGACCTAATCTTATTCTAATACCACAGAAGGTTTTCTCATCCAAAGGTTTTGTAAAAATATCTGCCAATTGATCTACAGAATTGACAAACTCCAAAGAAATATCTCCTCTTTGAACATGATCTCTAATAAAGTGATATCTGACATCTATGTGTTTTGTTCTAGAGTGCTGAATTGGATTCTTGGAAATATTAATTGCACTGGTGTTATCACACCGGATTGGAATCCTATCATAAAACAGATTGTAATCTTCCAAAGTCTGTTTCATCCAAAGCATTTGTGCACAACAACTGCCTGCAGCAATATATTCACTCTCAGCAGTTGACAATGCAACATAATTCTGTTTCTTAGAATACCAAGACACTAGAGATTCTCCTAAGAACTGACAAGTGCCACTTGTGCTCTTCCTATCAATTAGACTACCAGCATAGTCAGAATCAGAATATCCTACCAGATCGAAAGAAGTACCTTTAGGATACCATAATCCTAAGTTAGGAGTTCCACTTAAATATTTAAAAATTCTTTTGACAGCAGTTAAGTGAGATTCCTTAGGAGCAGCCTGGAATCTAGCACAGAGACAAACACTAAAAAGTATATCTGGTCTACTTGCAGTCAGATATAGCAGAGAGCCAATCATACCACGGTATTTCTTAATATCAACATTAATTCCTTTTTCATCTTTATCCAATTTAGTTGTGGTACTCATGGGAGTTCTAGAAGATTTGGCAGATTCTAAACCAAATTTCTTAAGAAGTTCCTTAATGTACTTTTCTTGGCAAAAGAAAATTCCATTAGGAGATTGACTGATTTGAAATCCTAAGAAGAACTTTAACTCCCCCATCATACTCATTTCAAATTCACTTTGCATTAGGGAAGAAAACTCATTACACATTTTGACATTAGTAGACCAAAAATAATGTCATCGACATAGATTTGAACCAACAAGATGTCCTTATCCTTTTGCATGGTAAATAGAGTTGAGTCGGTGTTACCCTTTTTGAAATTCCTTTCTTCAAGGAAGTTCCTCAACCTATCATACCAAGCTCTAGGAGCTTGCTTAAGTCCATAAAGAGCCTTCTGAAGTTTATACACATAATCAGGTTTTGCAAAATCTTCAAATCCTAAGGGCTGTTCTACATAAACTTCTTCCTGAATATAACCATTTAAGAAAGCACTCTTCACATCCATTTGGAAGAGTGTGAAGTTTTTGTAGCAGGCATAAGCTAGAAGCATCCTAATTGACTCTAATCTAGCAACAGGTGCAAAGGTTTCATCAAAATCTATTCCTTCTTCTTGATTGTAATCTTTAGTAACCAGTCTAGCCTTATTTCTAACCATAATCCCATTTTCATCTAATTTGTTTATGTAAACCCATTTAGTTCCAATAATGGGATGATCCTTAGGCCTTGGAACAAGTTCCCATACCTTGCTCCTTTCAAATTGATTTAGCTCTTCTTGCATAGCTAAAATCCAATACTCATCATTCTCGGCCTCTTCAAACTTCTTAGGCTCTATTTGAGAGATAAATGCCACATTGGCACAGAGATTCCTAAGAGAGGATCTAGTCTTTACTCCTAATGAAGGATCACCTAAGACTTCATCTATTGGATGGTTTCTGACATATTTCCAATCTCTAGGAAGAGCTGGATTTTCATCTTTGACAGGAACAATTTCTAGGGAGGTAGAGGAGGGTTCTAAGGATTTTTCTACTTGAAGTGAATCTGAGGGTTTTTCTAAGGAAAGAGAGTCCAGTTGATTATCCAAAGAATCATCGTCATCCACATTGATTGTGGGCTGAAGGGACTCATCAAAGTTGACATGTACTGACTCCTCAACAACTAGAGTTCTTCTATTGAATACTCTATAGGCTTTACTATAAAGGGAATAACCCAGAAAAATTCCAATATCAGATTTGGAATCGAATTTTCCTAAGTTATCCTTAGTGTTTAGAATGAAACATTTGCTTCCAAAGGCTCTAAAATACTTAACAGAAGGAGTTTTTCCATTCCAAAGCTCATATGGAGTTTTCTCAAGAATAGGTCTTATTGAGACCCGATTAAGCACATAACATGCTGTTGCAACAGCTTCAGCCCAGAAATACTTAGGAAGAGAATTTTCATTAAGCATAGTTCGAGCTAACTCTTGGAGAGACCTATTTTTCCTCTCAACAACACCATTTTGCTGAGGGGTTCTAGGAGAGGAGAAGTTGTGCTCAATTCCATGTTTGAGACACAAGAGTTCGAATCTTTCATTTTCAAATTCTCCACCATGATCACTACGAATAGCAATAATGGTGAGTTCCCTTTCATTTTGAACTCTTTTCCTAAAGCTAGAGAAAGTATCAAAAGTCTCATCCTTAGACTTCAAAAAATGTACCCAGGTGAACCTAGAGAAGTCATCTACAATAACAAAGGCATAGAATTTTCCACCTAGGCTGGCTATATTGGAAGGACCGAAAAGGTCCATATGAAGGAGTTGGAGAGGCTTAGAAGTTGAAATTGAATTCTTAGAAGCAAAAGAGCTTTTGATCTGCTTGCCCATTTGACAAGCTTCACAGACTTTATCCTTTTCAAAGGATATCTTAGGAATCCCTCTAACTAAATTACCCTTAGTAATCTTAGCTAAGGTATCCATTCCTACATGTCCTAATCTTCTATGCCAAGTCCAGCAGTCAATAGAAGAATTCACAGCAAAACATTTTTCATCAATGCACACAACATTATCCAAGTCAATGATATAAATATTTTCTTTCCTATAGCCAGAAAACAGAATTTTGTCACTAGATGCATCCTTAATTAAACAAGAGTTTGATTTAAAGATCACTTCATAACCTTTATCACATAACTGGCTAATACTAAGTAAATTATGTTTTAATCCCTCAACTAAGAGTACATTTTCAACAATAGGATTAAAGCTTGTACCTATATTGCCGATGCCAACAATTTTGCCCTTTTGGTTTCCACCAAAAGTTACACATCCTTTCTTTTTGTTGACAACAGCAAACATGGTTGAGTCTCCTGTCATATGCCTCGAACATCCACTGTCGAGGTACCATTGGTTCTTTCCAGGAGAGCACTCAACCTGCAAAACAGTAATTAATTGGTCTTCTTAGGTACCCAAATCTTTTGGGTCCTAGTGTTAGGCCTGGTTCCCTTAGGAACCCATTGTAATTTGTTACCTGGTTTCTTACTGTTTGTTTTTAAAGGACATAAAAAGGATTTATGACCTACTTCATTACACATATGACAAACAGTCGATTTAACAAAGTAACTCTTGTAAGATTTCTTTTTGCTCAATCTGTCATACCCTAAGCCAGCTTTATCAAATTGCATTCTCTGGTCACTTAACAGCATGCTCAGTTGATTACTACTATAAGTGTATTTCTGAACAAAACTATTTAAGGTCTCATTTTTCTTTTTCAGTTCAGAAACTTCTTTTTCATGTTGATTGTGTTCTTTTTCATGCTTCTCAATTAAGCTTGCATTTTCCTTTTTCAGCAAATTATATTTGACCTTTAGCATGCTAAATTGTTTTAACAGATCATTAAATGCATCAATCATATCACCATCTTCATCAGATTCACTATCACTTAAGGAAATGCTAACCTCATTCTCGTGTGCCATAAAGTAGAGGTTGGCGACTTCCTCATCTTCTGAAGAAGAGGTTTCACCTTCACTTTCATCCCAAGTAGCCTTCATGGCCTTCTTCTTGAATTTCTTGGGATACTTCTTTGCTTGTGGACAGTCTGCCTTCATATGACCAGGCTTTCCACACCCAAAGCAAGTGATTTCCTTTTCTTTGTGAGATTTCTCCCCCTTTGGA
The DNA here is from genome assembly GCA_022432975.1 of Begonia masoniana. Classification (NCBI taxonomy): domain Eukaryota; kingdom Viridiplantae; phylum Streptophyta; class Magnoliopsida; order Cucurbitales; family Begoniaceae; genus Begonia; species Begonia masoniana. The sequence continues at coordinate 37,030,524 of CM039503.1, read as the reverse complement.
AATCTCCTTCCTTGCATTCTTTTTCTATGGAGGAATTTGCTGAACCTCCTTATAATGAGAGTGATATCTTCATCATCATCTTCTTCTTCTTCTTCCTCAGACAGGTCTTGTTTACTTGAGGAAGCTTTCATCGCAATATCTTTTCTTTTTGTAGCCTCTCTCTCCTTGAGATCTTCCTTCTCGTTTGACCTCATCGTGATCTCATGTGTCATAAGAGATCCAAGGAGTTCCTCAAGTTTTAGAATCTTGAGATCCTTTGCTTCCTGTATGGCAGTCACCTTTGGCTGCCAGCTTCTTGGAAGACATCTAAGAATCTTCCTGACCTGTTCTTCACAAGAACATGATTTACCAAGAGCTTTTAAGCCATTGGTAATGTTAGTAAACCTTGTAAACATAGAAGATATAGATTCATCTTTTGGCATAGAAAATAACTCATACTCATGTACAAGCATATTCAATTTACTCTCTTTTACCTGATTTGTTCCCTCATGGGTAACCTCTAATAAGTGCCAGATTTCTTGAGCACTGTCACACCCTTGTACCCTATTAAATTCATCTCTATTTAAGGCACAATACAGGGTGTTTATCGCCTTAGCATTAAGGCTTAGATTTCTCTTATCTGACTCAGTTAGATCAGTGGAAATCTTAGGGACACTTTGGCCATCTACAGTTTTCATGGCTTTAAATGGACCATATTCTATAATGTTCCATAGCTCATAGTCCATGGCTTGAATGAATATCTTCATTCTTGCTTTCCAGTAAACATAATCACTCCCATCAAAGAAGGGAGGCCTATTTGTAGCTTGACCTTCTCCTGTGTGTGGAGTTAGTGTTGAATGTCATTGCCATTGTAAATATATCACACAATGATTAAAAGACAGCTTAGACAATGATAACCTTGCTCTGATACCAATTGTAGGATCGGTATTGTCTAAGAGGGGGGGTGAATTAGACTTTTTAATTTTAATTACGAGTCAACCTAATTTGTCCCTTGATTAAGCTTATAGATTTACCACAAGTAATCAAATAATGTAAAGAGAGAGAGAGAGAAATTCGACACCAGTATTTTTACGTGGTTCGGCCAAACTGCCTACGTCCACGCTCCAAGGCTCACCCCTTGAAGATCCTTACCCTTCTCCTCACGAGAATACACAGGTCGGGATTTTGGCCTCCGATCAACTGCCTTTACAGATCTGGATTGAACTTCACGGGCGTCAATCCACTGCCTTTACAAATGATTTGAGTTTATAAAATTAAGTACAGACTACACTCTCACAGTAATTGAATCTCAAGTTCGGATTGAGAGATGTAGAGAAAATACAGAGTATTATCACTTTCGCAGCTTAGGGTTCAGTATTAATATTTGCAAAAGTTGTTTCTTTGTGCTCTAACCTCGGCTTAAATACTCTGTCTTCAGAATCGGCTTGACTTCAATGCTCCTTGTCCAATAATAGAAACTTTGTTACCGTTGGAGAGCTTTCGTACATTTTCAGGTAGCCGTTGCCGATTGTAGTTGTAATATCCAGCTTTTCTGATTTAGGGGTGTGACAGTAGTTGTAAGTCGTCGTCGCCATAAATGTTCTGAAGTTAAAGCTTGAAAACGACGTCACTGTAGCTTCGCGGTTTATTTGAATTCTGGCGGAAGACAAAGCTCATTTGTAGTCTTGAACCGCCATCAGATGATGCAAGTGAAAAACATTGAACCGGCATCGGATGATTGATTCGTAGTTGTCTTCCGCCTCTGTCGTTTAGTGACCGAAAGAGTAATTTGTTGAATTCATCCGCCTTTGTCGTTTTGTGGCCTGAAGAGCAATTTGGTTTACTCATCCGCCTTTGTCGTTTAGTGGCCGGAAGAGTAATTTGGTTTACTCATCCGCCTTGTCGTCTAGTGAGCGGTGGACTTCTTCATTTTAGCTCATCCGCCTTGTCGTCTACCGAGCGGTGGACTAATTTCATTTACTCATCCGCCTTGTCGTCTAGTGGGCGGTGGAGTAATTCCATTTACTCATCCGCCTTGTCGTCTAGTGGGCGGTGGAGTAATTCCATTTACTCATCCGCCTTGTCGTTTTGTGACCGGTGGACTTAGTTATTTCGTTTAATACATTTCAGCCATGTACACTTAATCACATGCATTAGATACTAAAATACCCTTATTAAGGGTATTTCCAACAGATTAAAAACAAATGCATAATTCATTATTCTCATTTCTTACACATAATCAAATTAACAAGCTAATCATATAAACACATCATCAAAAACAATTTAGACTTAAAACACCATTTAAGTCAACATATTTGATCTATGTTTTCTCCATGTTTTAGCACCTAGATATTATCCATTAACTATATAAAATTTCTGGAATTTTTGGTGCTTAAATTCGGCTCTAAATTAATGCTCAAAATCGGATTCTCCTTGTTGATTGCTTATTTGGTTCTCTAGTATATTTGTCATGGATTTTCTTGTTAATTTGCTGAATGTTTGTACTTGGATTTAGCTTATAATTCATATATTATGTGCTGTAATTTAAATGTACAAAATTAGATTTACAAAGATAATTAAATTGCAAACTAGAAATTAGAAATATTGATTTATGTTAACATGAAAAATTCTGCTATATTAACATTAAAATTTCAGCATGTTATTATTGGTGAAACTTGTGTTTTAATATGTTTGTTTGCTGTTTTTGATATTATTTAGTTGATATTAATATTATATTGGATGATTTTAGCTTAAAGTGAGTAACTTGATTGAAATTGATGGAATTGTGATAATTGCAAGTGTGGAAAATTTAATTCTAAAATTAGTTTACTAAGTGTTTTGAGAATTTCTAAGTTGTTTATTTGATTTCTAAATTTTCATTAATAAGTGAGCATGACCCCTATTTTATTATTGTCTTAGCTAGGAGATATTCCTTAGTGCTTAAAAATTTTCCTAAGACATTAAATAAGATAATCACCTCACTAATTTTTGGGAGAAACAACTTAGTCAAGAACTTGAAATTTAAAATTTAAAATACTTAGACATGACTAATAGGAGCGGTTTTGCACAGGACACACCAAACAAAAAACCAAATCGTGTGAGGGGCACTCCCCCTCCCAAACCTACACGTCACGAAGGTGAAACTAGTGCTCAAGGAGGCATGCAAGGACAAATCGATGCCTTAGCGAGCGTAGTTAATACCCTTGCCCAACAAATCCAATCACTTTTAAACAATCCTCCCCAAAAAGAACCCTATGGACAAGTCCCTTCTCAAGAAACCTCCTCAAGGATCATTCCCGAACGTCCTAGACGTCGTAATCATACCCCACAACCACCATAGAGGAAGATTGGAGTGAACCCCTAAAGAAGGAGACAACAATATTATTCGGAGGATGAGGATTGGGTTGATGATGAAAGTATCGCCCAAATCGTCGTAGGGACAACGACGACCTTCGAAATTTTAAGATTACAATTCTCCCTTTCGATGGAACATGTGAGGGGCACACTTATTTAGATTGGGTTGACAAGGTCGAGAGAGTTTTTGAATGTCATAACTACTCCGAGCGAGTAAAAATCCAACTAGCCTCCCTTGAACTTACGGGCCACGCCGCCTTGTGGTGGTCCAATCTCAAAGCCCAACGAATGAGAACATTAGGATATCCCGTTACTACTTAGACTTCCATGAAGGAATTAATGCATCATAGGTTCGTCCCCCGTCACTACAAACATGAACTTTTTAATCAACTCCATAATCTAAAACAAAATAGCCTCTCGGTAGACGAGTATCTTACCGAATTTGAAACCCTTAATATGCGATGCGCAATTGATGAGCCCGAAGAACAACTCATCTCTAGATTTATTAGGGGCTTAAATCGAGACATAGGATATCTTGTCGAGATGCAACAATTAGAAACCATGGAATTAGTCATACAATTGTCCCTTACGGTGAAACGACAACTAAAGAGAAAGCGCAAGACCAACTTGGCCAACAAATTTCCACCAACAAATTACAATTCTGACAAGCTTACCCCAAGACAAGAAGAGAAAAGACCCTTCAATGGAAATTGGCCACCAAAATCATCAAACACCCCTCACAATCCCCCACTGAACAAAACCCAAGAACCCTAACCTAAAGTACCTAGAGCACGTGATGTGCAATGCTTCAAATGTTTGGGAAAAGGGCACTATGCTAACAAGTGCACTAATCACCGTGTGATGGTCATCAAGGAATCCACGGGTGAATGGGAAAGTGAAGAGGACGAAGGCCAATATAATAAGATTGAAAAGGAAGAGGTTTTAGAAAAGAACGAAGAAGAAGCCGATGAATGCGAGCCACAAGATGGACCCTTATTAATGGTCATAAGGCAGTGCATTAACAGTCGAAGAATGTGGACAAGGACTGCCAACGGGAAAATCTTTTTCATAGTAGATGCGCAGTTAAAGACAAAATTTGTTCGATGATAATTGACGGAGGAAGTTGCATAAATGCGGCCTCCCGAGACATGGTTGGTAAATTAGGGCTTGAAACCCGTGATCATCCTACACCCTATAAGCTTCAATGGTTGGACGATACCAATGAACATGTAATAACTAAACGAGTAACCGTAGATTTCACTATAGGAACATACCAAGACTCGGTTATTTGTGGCGTTGTTCCAATGAGTGCCAGCCACATTTTACTTGGACGACCATGGTATTTTGACCGTAGAGTCAACCATGACGGATTCCTCAACTGTTATACATTTAACTTTGGAGGAAGAAAATTAAAATTACAACCTATGACGCCTGAGCAAGTGGCTCGCGATGAGGCCACCCGCAAAAAAGGAAAATTAAAGGAAAATCTTTTATTGTCCAAATGTGGGTTGAATGACGAACAAGAGCCCTCGCATATCAATTGGCATGATAATCCTTTGTACGAAGAAGAGGTGTCAATCCTTTCCCTCCCAAATCTTGAGAAAATTCCTACCTTTATCAAGGAGTACCTAAATCTTTTATTTATTGTTGAGTTGCCTTGCCAATTGGAGGACGTATATACATGGCCTCGTGAGAAAATGAAATTAAGTGACGTAATTATTTTTGGATTAGGTAGTATGATCATCACTCCCTTCCTTTTCCGCCCAAAACTTGAGGAAATTTTTCGATTCGTTCCATCCCTCAGGAAGAGGTTAATCTATGGCCTAGAGCCAACCATTTACCTTCCTATTTCAATTCCAAGACTCGGTTATTTGTGGCGTTGTTCCAATAAGTGCCAGCCACATTTTACTTGGACGACCATGGTATTTTGACCGAAGAGTCAACCATGACGGATTCCTCAACTGTTATACATTTAACTTTGGAGGAAGAAAATTAAAATTACAACCTATGACGCCTGAGCAAGTGGCTCGCGATGAGGCCACCCGCAAAAAAGGAAAATTAAAGGAAAATCTTTTATTGTCCAAATGTGGGTTGAATGACGAACAAGAGCCCTCGCATATCAATTGGCATGATAATCCTTTGTACGAAGAAGAGGTGTCAATCCTTTCCCTCCCAAATCTTGAGAAAATCCTACCTTTAAAAAAAAAAAAACCGTACTTTCTAATAGGGGTGGGACAGAACGGCACGACGGCAACCAAACCAGACCGGCCGTCGGGCCGGTGTTCTCGACGGTTCTACTGCCCATGGAAACCGGGTTCGGTCCGTTTCCGGTTATGGATTGATGAACCGGGAACCGCGGTCGGTCCCGGTTTCCTCGTACCAGAACATGGGATT
>CM039503.1:36996287-37024697 GCA_022432975.1 Begonia masoniana | reverse complement strand
CACCCACACTTACAACCACATTACGGTTTTGTCACTACCGGTTGAGAGTCTTCACCGTTTAGCCGGCCCATGGGGCAGACCGCATGGCCTACTGCTCCTTCCCCCGAAATATCCTACAAGGGACACCGATTAGAGTTTACGGCAGGAATCAGGTCGACCCCCTTGGCCTCGAATTTTTACCTACATCGACGATATTGTGAAATGCTGTCTAGGCTCTTTAGATACGCTTCCCGGCAAGAGCACCGGCTCAGGCGGGAAGAAAGCCGGACCGGCGCCTTAAATCGGATCTTCAACCTTGGGAACCTCGCGCCTTGGACCGTTCCGACTGTGGTTAGCATATTAGAAAGTCTTTGAAGCGAAGGTGCGAGCAGAATATCGTAGACAATGCCCGGGCAACGGCGACGTTCCGTTGTACTCAAGCGAAGGAAAAACTAAAAAAGAAGAAGAGAGAAAGATCATTTGGTGAAAAAGCCGAGCCCTGACATTAAGATGCTTGCTCTTTAAGGTATCAGGGATGTGATCCGGGTCCCAAACAATAGCCTTCAAAAAATGATGGCCCTCAAGAGTGTTAAGAAAAGGGGGCTCATGTCCTGACTCATAAAATTTGAGAAGGCCATCTAGGTGTGGGCTCCCCAGAAGGGCATTGATGGTTTGGGAGGTAATAGCGATGTGTTTCCATACACATAGCTTGAAAGGGTAGAGATATCGAGGGTGAACTAAGGTTTGCATAAACATTTGTATTGCCTCAGGGTAATAGAAGGATCGACATCAAATAATTCCAGTTATACCAAGATTTCTCAAGGTTCAACAATGTCTAATCCAACTAAATCATCAGGGATAATACCTCTACTAGGAATCAAAGATTTATGTTTGAAATCGTCATGATACCTGGCTTCAGCAGCCTGATTAAGAAAATATAATGATGGCCAATGGGTTGCACCAGGAAGCTCTCGTGACTGACGGACTGAAACTTTAGCCTTCTTCTTGGCCGATTTCGGAATAGCGTGAGATGATGAAGCCATTTGAGCGAATCGAAGAAGAAAACCTAGAGAGAAAAAGGATTGGAAGCAAGGGTTTTCTAAAAGAGCACGAAATATGAAGCGTCTTTGAAAAGAAGCGGAGTTTAAATGGAATATGGCATCGCCTTGCCAGATGGAGTCACACGTGTAAAACCGATTCGCCCGATGGGACACACGTGTCGGCAGATTAAGAATACATCATCTGATGCCTATCGGTAGATATGCATCTTCCGATGCCTATCGGTAACTATGCTTCAACCGATGCCTTCACAGACACAACTGCTCTATCACTCAAGATTCACTAACAGAGGAATAACCTTAGTTTTTCGGGACCCGAATGAGACCTAGCCTTATTCTAATATTGTTAAAGGTCTTTTCATCCAAAGGCTTGGTAAAGATGTCAGCTAATTGGTCTACAGAATTGACAAATTCTAAGGAAATATCACCTTTTTTAACACGATCTCTTATAAAGTGATATCTAACTTCGATATGTTTGGTTCTAGAATGCTGAATTGGATTCTTAGAAATGTTGATAGCACTGGTGTTGTCACATCGAATAGGAATCCTATTATAAAACAGATTATAGTCCTCCAATGTCTGTTTCATCCACAACATTTGTGCACAACAACTGCCAGCAGCAATATATTTACTTTCTGCAGTTGACAATGCAACGGAGTTCTGTTTCTTAGAATACCAGGAAACTAAAGATTCACCAAGGAATTGACATGTTCCACTGGTGCTTTTCCTATCAACTAGACTACCAGTATAATCAGAATCTGAGTATCCAATCAGATCAAAAGATGTGCCTTTCGGATAACATAAGCCTAAGTCATAAGTTCCATTCAAATATTTAAATATCTCTTGACAACATTTAAGTGGGATTCTTTAGGAGTAGCTTGAAACCTAGCACATAGACACACACTAAATAGAATATCAGGCCTGCTAGCTGTTAGATACAACAGAGACCCGATCATACCTCTATATTTTTTAGAGTCTACACATACTCCATTTTCATCTTTGTCCAATTTGGTTGTTGCACTCATGGGAGTTCTAGAGGATTTAGCAGATTCTAAACCAAATTTCTTTAAGAGTTCCTTGATGTATTTTTCTTGACAGAAGAAAATGTCATCAGGAGATTGACAGATCTGGAATCCTAAGAAGAATTTTAACTCTCCCATCATACTCATTTCAAATTCACTTTGCAAGAGGGAGGAAAATTCATTACACATTGTGACATTAGTTGATCCAAATATAATGTCATCGACATAGATCTGAACTAACAGAATGTCTTCATCCTTTTGCATGGTAAATAGAGTTGAATCGGTGTTACCCTTTTTGAAATTCCTTTCCTCAAGGAAATTCTTCAATCTATCATACCAAACTCTAGGAGCCTGCTTAAGTTCATAAAGAGCTTTCCTTAGTTTGTACACATGTTCGGGTTTATCAAAGGCTTCAAAACCTAAAGATTGCTCTACATAAACTTCTTCTGTGATGTATCCATTTAAGAATGCACTCTTTACATCCATTTGAAAGAGTGTGAAGTTCTTGTAGCAAGCAAAAGCTAAAAGCATTCTGATTGACTCTAGTCTAGCTACAGGGGCAAAAGATTCCTCAAAATCAATACCTTCTTCTTGAGAATATCCCTTAGCATCTAGTCTAGCCTTATTTCTTACAACTATCCCATTTCCATCCAATTTATTCTTGTAAACCTATTTTGTTCCAATAATGGGATGATCCTTAGGTCGTGGAACAAGTTCCCATACCTTGCTCCTTTCAAATTGATTTAATTCTTCTTGCATAGCCATAATCCAATTTTCATCATTTTCGGCCTCTTCAAATTTCTTAGGCTCTACTTGAGAAATGAATGTCACATTGGCACAGAGGTTTCTAAGAGAGGATCTAGTCTTTACTCTTAGAGCAGGATCACCTAAGACTTCATCTAAGGGATGATCTTTGACATATTTCCAATCTCTAGAAAGAGCTGCAGATTCATCTTTAACATAAGCAATTTCTAGAGAACTTGAAGAGGGTTCTAAGGATTTTTCTACTTGAAGGGAATCTGAGGGCTTTTCTAAAGACAGAGAATCTAGACGCCTTTCTAGAGTATCATCCTCATCCACATTGATTGTGGGATGAGGGGTCTCATCAAAGTTAACATGAACTGATTCCTCTACTACCAGAGTTCTCTTATTGAACACTCTATAAGCCTTACTGGAGAGAGAATAGCCAAGAAAGATTTCAAGATCAGATTTGGAATCAAACTTTCCTAAGTTATCCTCAGTGTTAAGAATGAAGCATTTACTACTGAAGGCTCTAAAGTAATTAACAGAAGGAGTTTTACCATTCCACAGTTCATAGGGAGTTTTCTCGAGAATAGGTCTTATGGAGACCCGATTGAGCACATAACAGGCTGTTGCAACAGCTTCAGCCCAGAAATACTTAGGAAGGGAATTTTCATTAAGCATAGTCCTAGCAAGTTCTTGGAGAGATCTATTCTTCCTCTCAACAATACCATTTTGCTGAGGGGTTCTAGGGGAAGAGAAATTGTGCTCAATTCCATTTTTAAGACACAAAAGTTCAAATTTCTCATTTTCAAACTCTCCACCATGATCACTACGAATAGCAACAATGGTGAGCTCCTTTTCATTTTGAACTCTTTTCCTAAAGCTAGAGAATGTATCAAAAGTTTCATCCTTTGACTTCAGAAAGAATACCCAAGTGAATCTAGAGAAGTCATCGACAATGACATAAGCATAGAATTTTTCTCCTAAGCTGGCTATATTAGAAGGACCGAAAAGGTCCATGTGAAGGAGTTGGAGAGGCTTAGAAGTAGAGATTGCATTCTTTGATGCAAAGGAACTTTTGATCTGCTTACCCATTTGGCAGGCATCACAGACCTTATCCTTCTTAAAGGATATCTTAGGGATCCCTCTAACTGAATTATCCTTAGTAATCTTAGCTAAGGTATTCATCCCTACGTGTCCTAATCTCCTATGCCAAGTCCAGCAATCATTAGAGGAATTAGCAGCAAAACATTTTTCATCATTGCAAACAACATTATCTAAGTCAATGATATAAATATTTTCTTTCCTATAGCCAGTAAACAGAGTTTTGCCAATAGATGCATCATTAATTATACAGGAGTTTGATTTAAAGATCACCTCATATCCTTTATCACATAACTGGCTAATACTAAGCAAATTATACTTTAATCCTTCAACTAAAAGCACATTTTCAATAATGGGATTAAAACTGTTACCTATATTGCTGATGCTAACAATTTTGCCCTTTTGGTTTCCACCAAAAGTAACACTTCCTTTCTTCTTGTTGACAACAGCAAACATGGTTGAGTCTCATGTCATATGCCTTGAGCATCCACTGTCGAGGTACAACATGTAACGACCCGGGGAGGATCGCCACGAAATTCGTGACTTGTCTTAAAACTTTAATTCATATTTGAACTCTTTTCTCCTTCTCTGTTTTTTTTTTATAACAGTATACCTAACAGGCTTAAGGACTTTAACTTAACAGATGGAAAATCAGTCCCTCGTACGTGACTTCTTCATGACATTATTTACTTAATCATTCACAGACATGAGCGACCATACACGGTCATTGATTCTATAACGAAATCGGGAGGTGGAGGATTGCCCTCAGGTAGCCCTACGTTATTCTACCCGAATTGCATGGGTCTGCATGCATCGGCGGATGAAGCGAATATTATCCGACCTATCACGTGCATATCATGTGACTCTCTCATCGACGTTCAGTAGAAAACATCTACCGATGAGCACGTGCGTCTCTCGTGAACGTCTAAAACATCATCCGGTAGTGGACATCTACCGGTAGACACGTGCAGCTCTCGTGATCATTAAAACATCTACCGATAAACATGTGAAATTCACGTGTTCCTCTAAGACATCTTCCGATAGCTTACAATCTCTATATCATCCGATCACTAAACACTCTACTTCTGCCGATCGCTAGACGACAAAATAGCACTTTCATCATCCGATGGCTAAACACTCTACATCTGCCGATCGCTCGACGACAAAATTTATACTTACATCATTCGAAGGCTAAACACTCTACATCTGCCGATCGCTAGACGACAAAATTTATACTTACATCATCCGAAGGCTAAACACTCTACATCTGCCGATCGCTAGACGACAAAATTTATACTTACATCATCCGAAGGCTAAACACTCTACATCTGCCGATGAAGAAACATACTACATCTTCCGGTGACGTCATCCGGAAGACTCAATCGTTCGATTCCTATCATTTGACATCTGCCGATGACGTTAGCCGGATGAATGCCTCATCCAGCTTCTATCTTACGACAGTAAAACACTATAATCATCAAACAACCTCATCCAACAGAAAATACTACAACTCACCCAAATCTTAACCTGGAAATTATAAACCCTAATGAGTAAAAACCATATCCCATTCAAGATACGCATAGCGGAAGGCTTAAGCAAAACAGACCATTCAATAATCCTTAAAATCGTTAACAGACTCTGAAGTCAAACCATTCGAATCCGAATCTCATTGTTATAAGAAAATTCTATTCTACTTACTATGAGCATAACCAGGCAACTTAATCGCCTATCCAACCTTGCACTGTCACACCGGGCATCCTCCGGCAACCAGCTTTAAACCTTATCTCTGGACTGAGATTCCTCACCTGCTAAATCTTCACCTACATCATAAGGTTTAACTATAAGCCTAATGCTTAGTAAGGAATGCAACAGTAACATGAATGCATGAATGCATAATTCGGAGAAATACATGGTCATTAGCCTTTTCTTGTTCATAATCAGCATCCATAGTCATGAATCATATTCATCATTCGTAATCATTGTTCATAATCATTGTTCATATTCATCATTTAAGTTGTGTGGGATGAGAGAGGATTTGTGCCGGTAAAGGGGGTTCGACAGTGATTTTGATCATGGTCCCTACTGCGGGTCGTATACATATGTCCTTCTTTGGACTGTGACATACGCCGAACCGCCCCCAACCCTCACTCAACCACGTTGCAGGGATTTTATCATCTTATCTTGTTCATGAGAAAACATGCTTTTAAAACATTTTCATATGCATAAAATAGTCATGATGCATGTGCTTGGAAATTCTTAAATCATCAAGCTGCAGAACAGAATACCATTCGACATGAAGCCTTATCATTGAGCTAATCATCGGCATAAACTTTAGACAGTAACACAAGGGGAACTTCTAATCATCATGTGAGTTTCTACCTAGCATCCTTTGATGTAGGGTCCTAATAACCGAGAAACCTACACATTCACTTACCTTGTCTCCTTAGCACTTTGAGTTCCTTCCTCTTCAAACTTCTTCACCTAGAACATTTACATTGCAGTAGTTAAAACAAAATCCTAATAGTTCTAATCTCAAGTTATCCTAAGATCTAATAGCTAAGAGTCATTTCCGAGTTCTTAGTCTAATATTCAATGTAGTCTAAAATCCCAAAATCAAAACAGACGGAATCGATAAATGATAACTCAGGGTTGGTTGTTTTAAATGTCCAGAATCGATTCGGAATGACATTACCAATCTCGGGTTTCAAAATGTCCTTATCAATACTCGGCCATTGAAGAATCCAAAACTTCAATACCGAGCTGAAAACAGAGCTAATAAACTAACAGATAGCCACATTGTCTGATGCATACCTCAGGCGCAGAGTAGTCGAGTGGTGGCGGAGTAAACCGGCTGTCGAGGAGAGTTTGCTGATAGCAGAGAGTAAGAACTTGCGAGAGAAGAAATCGCCGGAAAGGAAGGTGTCGGCTACCGTGGTTTAAATGAGGTTTGAATCCTTTCCTTTTTCTTTAAATACTGGCCTCAATCCTCCAATATTACAACTTTGCCACTCAACCTAGTTTAGATCCACATGTAAATAATTAAGCTTGGCATAAAATTCCAAACTGCAAAGATTAAATATTTATGACCGTTAAAACAATTAGGAAAAATCACCTGGCCGTTTTCTCGGGTGTTACACAACAGATTCTTTCCAGGGGAGGACTCAACCTGCAAAACAGTGTTCAAGTAGTCTTCTTAGGTACCCAAATATTTTGGGTCCTAGTGTTAGTTTTGGTTCCTTTGGGAACCCACTGTAATTTACTACTTGATTTCTTATTCAATTTTAAAGGACATTCATATGATTTATACCCTACTTCATTGCAAGCATGACAAGTTGAAGGTTTAACAAAGAAGTTTTTAAAAGCTTTCCTTTTATTGAACTTATCATAACCTATACCTGCTCTATCATGAGTAGCTCTATGATTTCCTATCAGCAATGTTAAGTTCTTGCTACCATTTGAGAACCATAGAACAAGATTATTCAGTTTTTCATTTTTATCCTTAAGGTCCATTATTTCCTTTTCATGCAGATTACATTTCTTAGCATGCTCATTGATCAAGTTTGCATTTTCTTTCTTCACAGAATTGTATTTAGCTTTGAGCATACTATACTGTTTAACTAAATCATTGAAGGCGTCTATTAGATCACCCTCATCATTATCACCGTCACAGGAAGAATTACTTACCTCATCTTCGTGTGCTATGAAGCATAGATTGGCAACTTCCTCATCTTCTGAAGAAGAGTCACTTTCACTATCGTTCCAGGTGTCCTTCATTACCCTTTTCTTGAATTTCTTGGGACCCTTAGCTTGTGGACAGTCAGCCTTCATGTGAACCGGCTTTCCACATCCAAAGCAGGTAATCTCCTTGTCTTTTGGCAGTTTTTCATTCCTGAAAAAAATTCTCCCTTGCAGCTTCTTTTTCCAGAGAAACTTGCTGAATCTCCTAGTGATGAGAGCAATATCCTCATCTTCTTCTTCTTCTTCTTCCTCAGGAACTTCATGTTTACTTGAGGAGGCGTTCAGGGCTATATCGTTTCTCTTAGTGACCTCCTTTTCCTTGAGGTCCTCATTTTCATTTACCCTCATTGTGATCTCATGCATCATGAGAGATCCAATGAGCTCCTCAAGCTTTAATATGTTAAGATCCTTTGCTTCCTGAATTGCAGTCACCTTTGGCTGCCAACTTTTTGGAAAACATCTAAGAATCTTCCTGACCTGTTCTTCACAAGAATATGATTTACCAAGAGCTTTTAAGCCATTGGTTATGTTAGTAAATCTTGTAAACATAGAAGAAACAAATTCATCTTTAGGCATAGAAAACAGCTCATACTCGTGTACGAGCATATTTAATTTGCTCTCTTTCACCTGATTTGTGCCCTCGTGTGTGACCTCTAATAGGCACCAAATCTCTTGGGCGTTCTCACACCCTTGTACTCTATTAAATTCATCTCTATTAAGAGCACAGTACAGAGTGTTTATTGCCTTGGCATTTAAGCTCAAGTTCTTTTTGTCTATATCATTTAGTTCGTGTAATGCTTTGGGAATCCTAACACCATTCTCTGTTTTAAAAGCTATGTATGGACCACTTTCTATATTATTCCATAATTCATAGTCCACAGCTTGAACATATATCCTCATTCTAGACTTCCAGTACACATAATCGTTACCATCAAAGAACGGAGGTCTAGTGGTAGACTGGCCTTCTACTTGTGCAGAGTTTGTGTTGAATGCCATTTTAACTATATCAAAGAACTTATCTAAATCACAAGTAAGACAATATTTTCTAGATTGCTTAGACAATATTTAACCTTTCTCTTATACCAATTGTAGGATCGAGATTGTCTAAGAGGGGGGTGAATTAGACTTTTAAACTTAATTTATAATCTAATTAATTTCTCTCTTGTTACTAACTGATTAGAAGACAGCAAATAAGCAAACAGTAAAAATGAGAGAGAGAGAAATTTGACACCACAGTTTTTAACGTGGTTTGGCCAAGCTTGCCTACGTCTACGCTCCAAGGCTCCCCCCTTGAAGATTCTTAACCTTCTCCTCACGAGAAAACAAGATCGAAATTCTGGGCTTCGATCTACTGCCTTTACAAACTGGATTGTTCTTCACGAGCGACAATTCACTGCCTTATACACAATAATGATTTTGTAAAATCAGAACAAACTACTCTCCCTCAAACTTTAAATCTCAAGTTCAGGATTCAATAAGAGTAGATGAAAAATACGGAGTATGAAAACTTTTCTCGTTATGGCTCAAAGAATGATTTTTGCAAAAATTGGTTCTTCGAGCTATTTCCTCGGCTTAAATACTCTATCTGCAATCGGCTATGAACTTCAATGCTCCTTATCCAAATATGGAAATTTTATTACCGTTGGAGCAGCATCCGTACAGAGACAGCTAGCCGTTGCTTTCTGGAGCTGCTGTTTGCTCGTCACCATTAATACGCTGGAGTTTAAGTTCTGGACGACGTCACTGTAGCTTCGCGGTTATTTTGAAATCTGGCAGAAGATCATCGGTGGAAGTCTTTAAAATGCTATCGGCATAAGTATCTTCAAACGCCATTGGCATAAACGACTTGAAATGCCATCAGATGATACGACTTTAAAATGTAGAACCGCCATCGGTATATGCAGCTTTAAACGCCATCGGATGATGAAGCTTTAATCAGTTGAACCGCTGTCGGTAGATGCATATTTAAAATGTTGAACTGCCATCGGATGAAGAAGCTTTAAACGCCATCGGATGATGAATCGTTTTTGTCATTTAGTCATCGGATCAATGTAGGCTTTAAAAAGCTGAAACGCTATCAGATGATGAATCTTCTAAACGCCACCGGATGATGAATCTTTTTGTCGTTTAGCGATCGGTGTAAGCAATCGGAATGATTTACTCTTCGAACGACTCCGCTCTTGTCGTTTTCCTAGCGGATGAAGTAGTCTTTGAACGATTCACTTTTTGTCGTTTAGTTGCCGGTTGATGTCTTCTTTTCTACTTCACCGGTGGATTTACATTTTGTCTAACAATCTTCAATTTTTCAGCCCTATTTTCTTATTAAAAACCTGAGCACTTCAACAAATTTGTCAAACAACTAAAATACCCTTTCCAAGGGCATTTCCAACCGATTAAATTCAAATGCATAACTCATTATTCTCAGATATTAAACATAATCAAATTACATCACTTATCATACAAAACACATCATCAAAAACATATTTTAGACTTAAACACTATTTAAGTCAACAAGTCTATCAACCACCGAAACAGAATTTATAGCAACAACAACAAGCTCATGTCAAGCAGTATTGTCACGACCCGAAACCCAACGGACCGCGACTTACATAAACTTGTTCATATTCCTTATTCTTGACTTGTATTTTTTTTTTTAAAACTAAACTACAAAGGAAAACCTCTTGAAAGAAAACCTTGATAAAACGATTGAGAACCGTATGGAAAACTCGTTTGAAATTTCAAGGAAACCACTCCAATGATAATGAAAATTTAAGAGGAAACAAGGGAAAGACATTCTCGCTTTTAAAGGAAGAGAAAGGAAGGGCAGAATCGGGAAAACACAGGAGCCGATCGATCGCCTACTCCCTGGGAGGGGCAAACTCGTAATTTGCCAAGCCAAAATGGATTAAAAATGCCAAAACCAACTTTCTCCTCCACACTTCACGTATTTTTCACTCCCTCTCCCTCTTTGGCGATTTCTTCTCTTCTCCACGGCGACTCCTCACATTTCTTCATCGTTCCTCCTCCGATCTTCGACGTTTCTTGAAGTTTTCTTCTCCAAGCGATGACCTAGGTACGATTCTATAGTTTACGGGCATTCGTTCTCGATTTCTAGATTGTTCAACGGTTAGGGTTTTGTTAGGTTTTATTGAAAATAGTTGGATTTTGTTAGGAAACATTAGAAATTACCTTATTAACATTTATTAGTCGAAATATTTGGGTGTGTTTGTCGTTTGATTGAAAAATCGGGTTTGGAGCTTGGTGAAACATCCATTAATGGGGCTTGAGAATTTGTGAGCGTAAGTTGCTCGATGAAATGCCCGAGAGAGATTTATTAGAGTTTTAGGAAATTTCCTTTAGTTATAAGTGTCATAAATTTCTAAAATTTTATGTTTGAGCTCGGTTTTGACAAAAGAACGCTATGGTTTGCTTTAGGTGACAAGGCTCGAACCAAGGAGCTCAATGTGCACGAGATGAGAGGTAAGTTTTCATGACTTACTTGGCCGATTTGGCCTACACCATAAGAATTGTTGATTTGATGATTTTGGAGATGTTTGATTGTTTTGGGTATAGGTCGGGTAGTTAATTTAGTTATTTGTGGAATGTTTTAGTTTATTGTTTGTTATGTTTTGAAGTCGTTTATTGTATCGCATGTAACGCCCCAAGTTGTCTGAACCCGGTTTGTTACTTAAAAAAAAACCCGAACACAGCTAATGAAATTTCGGACCAAATTTAAAATTTCATTTGAGAAATCAGATTTGAAAAGCTTGCAGCGGAAAAATCTTTGAGTAAAGCAGTGTTTGAATAATTAATTAAAATATTATAAAATAATTCGACCGGAAGAGATGGAGGCTGGGCGTGAAATGCTTGAAGTTCATAAGAGTCAAGCAAATCATCCGCTGAGAAATGTCAACGGAAGAGACTGAAACAGACAACAAAAGGCTTCTTCTGGTGGCAAACGACAAGACTTTGGTTATATCAACAGGTCACAAAACGACAAACACTACCTACATCTTCCGATGACGTCATCCGGATGACTCCTTCATCCGATCGACGTATCGTTACATCATCCGGTGAAATAAGAGGACATCATCCGGTGTACGTGTGCCCCTCACGTGAGCAATAGACGACAAAATAATACACACATCGCCAGGTCACTAGACGACAAAATAATACACACATCGCCCGGTCACTAGACGACAAAATAATACACACATCGCCCGGTCACTAGGCGACAAAATAATACGCACATCGCCCGGTCACTAGGCGACAAAATAATACGCACATCGCCCGGTCACTAGACGACAAAATAATACACACATCGCCCGGTCACTAGGCGACAAAATAATACGCACATCGCTCGGTCACTAGACGACAAAATAATACACACATCGCCCGATTGACATAAAATTTCATCATCCGGTGACTTTACTGAAGTCATCTTCCGATAGAAAACAGACAACACTATCTACATAAAGGAATTTTACTTGCTTCTCCAAGACCATTCAGAAACAACTCAACCATTGCATTAGTTAAGCCTAGTAAAAATCAACATTTTAAAAAAACTCAACAGAGTATTAATAAATCTCAAAACGTATTCGAAATGCAAAAATCTCTGCTGTCCTAAAAACTCCACATACTCAGAATAAATCGTTATTAATTAAACCTCAACCATTACCGACACCAGTTAACCCGCCTCATCAGTTTACCAAGCCGAGACATGGATGTGCTCCTCCAACCACATCTAACCATCTGTGCACTCAGGAATTTCACCTGTGGTATCCTCAACACCTACATCACAAAACTCATCTATTAGCCTAATGCTAAGTAAGTAAGGCAATAATGAAATGATATGCTGAAACAAAATCCTAGATATGCAGTTTCTACTTTCTCATCTCGGTTGTACATCGTTTGTTTACTGATCAGATCCCATGATTCCCTTGGGAGTGGGATCAGTTCTCCAAATGTCTACATCCTCTTCATTAATTAAGGGGTGGATGAGGTCCTTTAATAACTGTTCTGATCCCTCAATTCCCTTGGGAGTGGGATCAGTTCTCCCAATGTTATAAATCATCTTCATCAATTAAGGGGTGGATTAGTTCCCTTAACCGCCAATGCCTGTCAATCTGAACTTGCCTTTCCATATGATACATGAAAATTCATTTTCGTTTTCTTTCAAATTTATGATGCATGACATACAGAAAATACTCAAATATGCAAGAACCTGCTGTTTTGTGATGTAGGCCCGAGGGCACACACAATACTTTACTTACCTGGTCTCCTGGAAATCGCTCGGCTATATGCTACTCCAGAAATCTGCTCACCTAAAACCATCGACAGATTATAGATTAGATCCCCACTAGACTTTATCTAACTACCCTGAAATCTAAGGAAGCCGGTTTGGGGCCCTACTGATTAAACCTTCCCGTTACATCACTAAACCCCAAACCCAAATCTCTCACTCGCAGCCTTTCGAAAACCCATACATGGCAATCCTTCAACTACCTAAGCACTAGAACAGCAAGTAATTTAATCAAAACTCACCTTGGTTGAGAAAAATCGGAGGGGAATCGCCTAGAGGATGTTCGCCGAGCTGAGAGATAAGAGTAATAAAATAGTGGCGGCTAAACCTCACTAAACCTTTCCTTAAATGCGTTATCCACAATGTAAATTCGCAATTACCATCTTGCCCCTGCCTAATAACCTAATCAACATTTCCCTCAATTTTAACCATAAAATTATATACCACCGTTTGATAACTTATTTTGATTTATATTGAAACCGGGTGCTACAATCTACCCTCCTTAAAAGAATTTTGTCCTCAAAATTCAGTACCTGAATAATTCTGGATGTTGGTCCATCATGTCCTGCTGGCGCTCCCAGGTTGTCTCCTCTACATTCTGGTTGTGCCATAAGACTTTCACTAGTGGGACCTCTTTGTTGCATAATACCTTCACTGCGTAATCCAAGATCTTTACTGGTTTCTCTTCATAGGCAAGGGTAGGACAAATTTCGAGGTCTTGCTGTTCCATGTTTTGGTTGGGATCCCTTATGCACTTTTTCAATATAGAAACATGGAATACGTCATGTATTCCTTTCATAGAAGCTGGTAGTTGCAACAGATAGGCTGCTCTCCCAACTCTTTTCAGAATAGTGAACGGTCCAATAAATCTGGGGTTCAACTTGCCTTTCTTCCCGAATCTGACAACTCCTTTAAATGGTGATACTTTAAGGAAAACTTCATCACCTACTTCAAACTCTAATTCTCTTCGTCTTTTATTAGCATAACTCTTCTGGCGGCTTTGAGCTGTCAAAATTCTCTGTCGGATGAGGGCAACCTTCTCCACAGTTTGTTGCACAATATTAGGACCAAGCAATTGTACTTCACCAACTTCATCCCAGTACAAAGGAGATCTGCATTTTCGTCCATACAAGGCTTCATACGGTGCCATTCCTATTGTTGCTTGAAAGCTGTTATTGTAAGAGAACTCGACCAATGGTAAATATCTACTCCAAGATCCTTGAAAATCCAATACGCATGCTCGGAGCATATCTTCTAAGGTCTGAATAGTCCTCTCAGATTGTCCATCCGTTTGAGGGTGGAAGGCTGTGCTAAAATTAAGCTGTGTTCCCATAGCCTTGTGCAGACTTTTCCAAAACTTAGATGTAAATCTGGGGTCTCGGTCTGAAACTATTGAACTTGGAACTCCATGCAATCTGACAATCTCTTGCATGTACAATTCAGCAAGCTGATCCATTGAGTAAGTTATCTTAATTGGCAGAAAATGAGCAGATTTGGTTAGACGGTCAACTATAACCCAGATTGCATCATGTCCCTTTGCTGTCCTAGGTAGTCCAACGACAAAATCCATTGTTATTTGTTCCCATTTCCATTCAGGAACTGGTAAGGGTTGCAATGTCCCTGAGGGTCTCTGATGTTCAGCCTTGACTTGCTGGCAGACCAGACATGACTCCACATACTCTGCCACACTTCTCTTCATACCTGGCCACCAATAATGCTGCTTGAGATCTCTGTACATTTTCGTACTTCCAGGATGAACTGAAAATCTGGAGGAATGTGCCTCAGATAGGATCTCCTTCCTAAGCTCAGTATCGGCCGGAACCAACCATCTATTTCGAAACTTGAGAATTTCGTCGGCTGAGCAGTTGAAATCCGACTTATCAATGGAATCTATGCACAACCTATACTTATTACACTCAGTGTCATTCATTTGGACCTCCTTTATTTTCTCCAAAATAGTTGGCCTGAAAGACATGGCCGAAAGCATGGCTGACACACTTGGCACAGCTTCTAGGTTAAATCTTTGGAATTTTGTCTCTAAAGCTATCGGTATGTCAAGAGTCAAAGTAGAAACTAAAGGAGTCACTCTACTCAAAGCATCTGCCACTACATTCGCCTTGCCAGGGTGGTACTTGATCTCAAAATCATAATCTTTGACAAACTCTAACCACCTACGTTGCCTCATATTCAGTTCTTTTTGCATGAAGATGTACTTCAGGCTCTTATGATTCGAAAATATCTCACAGGACTGTCCATACAAGTAATGCCTCCAAATCTTAGGTGCAAATACAACTGCAGCTAATTCTAAGTCATGGGTAGGGTAGTTCTTCTCATGCGCTTTCAACTGTCTAGAGGCATAAGCTATTACTTTACCATTCTGCATTAACACACAACCAAGACCAATTTTGGAAGCATCACAATAAATACTAAATTTACTATTTTCAGCTGGAAGGGTTAAAATTGGAGCGTTGGTTAGTTTCTGTTTTAAGGTCATAAAACTAAGTTCACATTCATCAGTCCATATATACTTCACATTCTTCCTGGTTAACTTAGTAAGAGGCGTAGCGATCTTTGAAAATCCTTCAATGAACTTTCTGTAATATCCTGCATGTCCAAGGAAACTTCTGATATCCGTAGCATTCTTCGGTTGGGGTCATCCCTTAACTGCCTGAACCTTAGCTGGATCCACAGATATGCCATCTCCAGAGATGACATGTCCAAGAAAGTGAACTATGTCCAACCAAAACTCACACTTGGAAAACTTAGCATAAAGTTGGTGCTGTCTAAGTACTTCCAACACCAAACCCAAATGTCTTGCATGCTCATCCTTAGTTCTTGAATAGATTAGAATGTCATCTATGAATACAATGACAAACTTGTCCAAATACTCGTGAAACACCATATTCATGAGATCCATGAAGGCTGCTGGTGCATTTGTCAAACCAAAAGACATAACCAAAAACTCATAATGTCCATACCTTGTACGAAAGGCAGTCTTAGGAATATCTTCAGATTTAACCTTCAACTGGTAATATCCGGACCTAAGGTCAATCTTAGAGAAAACTCTTGCACCCCTAAGTTGGTCAAATAAGTCATCAATCCTCGGCAAAGGGTATTTGTTTTTGACAGTTAACCTGTTCAATTCTCTATAGTCTATGCACATACGCATTGATCCATCTTTCTTCTTGACAAAAAGGACAGATGCACCCCACGGTAAAAAGCTTAGGCGTATGATGTCACGACCCTATTACTGTACCCAATTTTTCCTAATTATTTTTCATTTTATTTTATACCTAGTGTTTATGCAGAAAATAATTTGAAATCTATTTAATAAAACATTTAAAACAATTAAAACTATTTAATTAAAACTATTTTTATAACAATTTATTAAATAAAATAATGGGAGGGCAGGATTGTAAATTCCTGCCCGTGGAAGAACCGCAGCGATCAGGCGCTGCGTGAGCAGCGCACGATCGCTGCTGCGCTGCCAATATGCAGCGCACGATCGCTGCTGCGCTGCCAATATGCAGCGATCAGGCGCTGCATAATGCAGCGATCAGGCGCTGCATGATGGCAGCGCGCGATCGCTGCCTCATGCAGCGCACGGGCGCCGCACCCCTGCTCCCTGCCTTCTCTTATTTCAAACATTTTGCTCACTGGAATTCAAGTTTCCAGAGAGCAAAACATACCTCTTCTCCCCTCTTTTTCATTCATTTCACTGCCCCTTTTTATTCCATTTCATTGCCTCCCTGAGTATCACATTATAAACCATTTTATGAAAACAAATTGCATGGATATATTTAAAATTAGACTTTTCCAAAACGTTATAAAACCTGAAAATAGTTATCTATCAAAACAGTTATTTATCAAAACAGTGACCTATCAACTAATCAGTCTCAAACAACCTAAAATAGTTCTAACATATCCCCATCAGCCCATAACGTCCCATAACCCTCAAAACACATATTTACTTCCCCCACGGGTCGGTAACGCATCGACTGTACAGCACGCCACCACAGGCCATCCTCCGTCAACCGTGTCATGCCTCAGGTGGAGGGATCTCATCCTCACCTGTTTCCTCGTAATCACCTACACCATACATATAAGTCGTGAGCTTAAGGCTCAGTAAGTCTACGTGAATGCTTATGCATGAACATGTTTATGCAGTTTTTATAACACCGTCACTCATGCATTTCATTCATTCTTTCTTTCTTTCATTCATTCATTCTCACCATGACATTCTTTTGGTTACCGAAGTCTATTCACTCGGCAGATGGTTAGGGCCCGTCAAGCGGTTAGACAGCCCACACCATCTGAAGGGAGGAAAACCCGCTCACCACGGAACACCGGGTCTGAACCTCACCCCGATAACCACATACAGAGGGTTGTTTACATGATACTTTACTTGCCTTTACGTGCATTTCTTTTTCATGAAAACTATGCTCAAATTCATTTTCATGACATTTTTAAAACTATGATGCATGAACAGATATAAACATAACATATCAATCATCATACGTACCATCAAGACACTCAGGCATAACCTACAAAAGAACTAATCCTAACTACCCAACCAAAGCATTTAAACAAACAATTCTCCAATTTCCTCGAACAACAAAAGATCCTGTGGTGTAGGCCAATCGGCCAAACAAGTCGCGGAGACTTACCTGATGTCCGTTGAATGCTAGCTCCGTCCACGAGCGGGTGCACCTAAAGCAATTCACAACGATTATCACTAAAATGCAATTGAACCAATAACGTCCAAATTGTCAAAACCTTAACTAAAGGACTTTTCCTAAAATCATAACTTAACTAATCGAAGCATTTAAACCAACAATTAATGCTCGATAGTCCGTAATCCAAATTAACGAGTTTTGCCTTAAAACCCGAAAATTAACCAATTTATAACATTTTCACAAATTGATTTAACTTCGTCCCATAACGTCCAATACGTTCAATATATACCTAATCACGGCTAACCTATTAATTACGAGCCCTAATTCGCGTTTTTAACGATAATCTAAACGAAACTCTAAATGTTATAAACCCTAAAAACAGAAATCTAACTTCCGAAAACTGTAGAGACTTACCTAGAACGTCGACCGGAGGAGAAAACGTGAAGGATCGAAGTCGATCGGAGGTCGGAACGGAGCTCGGCGTCGTTGGCAGAGGAGAAACCGAGGGTTTCTTCTCTTCTCTGGTCGCGGGAGAAAGAAAAGACAGAATGAAAATTGATTCTGTCGAAGGAAGAGGATTATTTGTTTTTATAAAATAAATATTTACTTTATAAATTACCATTTCGCCCTTCTTCAGTTTTTATATTAGTTTCGTCCTTCGGTTCGTTAATCGTCCAGCTGTTTGGTTTCACTAAACCTCCTTATTTCACCAACAAGTCCAACTTAATATTTCGGATTTAATAAAACTGTCCGTTCGCAAATCGGACCTCGTTTACTATTTTTACGAGAACGTCCTTTACATTACGAGAAACTTAATTACTCGGAATATAGCGTTATCGTTCTGAAAATTCTCGTAATATTCTTAAAATCCATATTAATAATTAGGATCCCAACGACACCTTCTGCTTGTAAAACGGGCTTGATTTGACATATTTACGAAAATGCCATTATATATTAAAATAATAATATCCAGAAAAGCTGGATATTACATATGAACCCTTTCTCCAATAGATCCTCCAATTGTTTCTTTAATTCCTTCAATTCAGTTGGAGCTAACCTATATGGATTTTTAGACACAGGCTCGGCTCCAGGGTAAATATCTACAACAAATTCGATTTCCCTATCTGGCGGCAGGCCAGGAAGGTCATCTAAAAACACTTCGGGGAAGTCTTGAACAACTAAGACATTTTTGGGGATTGATTTTTCTACTAGTTGTGTGTCTAAAACACTGGTCAAAAAGCACAACTACTCTTTGCATGGGGAGGGTATACAATTGACAGAAGTCATTACATTCATTTCCTTACTCTTCTTCAAAGCTTGAAAGGTATGGTTTAAGCCTCCAGGGGTTGAAAACTAACAACACCAGTTCTACAATCTATTGAGGCATAATGTTTAAACAACCAGTCCATTCCTAAGATGACATCAAATCCCGTTATGTCCATAATAATGAGATCGGCAGGCAAATTCTTATTTCCTATTAATACAATGCTATCGGGCAACACTTGGTTAGAGTGCATGCGCTCACCAGAGGGTAATGCTACGTTAAACACATGCTCAGAAGAAGTAAACTGTACATCTAACTTACCAGCAAAGTAGAGGCTACAAAAGAATGTGTTGCACCCGAATCTATCAAAGTAAAAGCAGGTATAGAGTTAACCAATACAGTACCTGATACTACAGCAGGCTGGTCCTCATCGCCTGACTCCATCATGGAGAATATTCTTGGCTTAATCTTGGCAGGTCCGCCCTTCAGGGCAGGGCAGTCTCTGATGATATGGCCGACTTTATTGCAGTTGAAGCAACGGGTGATTCTAGGCTTTGGGCAATCCCTAAACGAGTGTCCAACCTCTTCACAGTTAAAACACTTATTTGTTCCAAATCTGCACTCGCCCGGGTGGTTCTTCGAACACTTAGGGCATTGAGGAAACATCTTAGTGTCTGGTACTTTCTTTCCCATTCCTTGACTATACTGGCCCTCACTTGGCCTCTTCACTCCTCTCTGTTGTTGGGGTTGAACAAACTTTCGTGGGGCTTCCTTCGGCCCTGAACATTTCATCTCGGCCTCCTCCACCTCCAAGGCTGTGGACACAACTTCACTAAAAGGCAAACCTCTAAAACCTGAATACTTGACCCCTCTGTACACCTCTGGCTTCAGTCCATTCATAAATTGAAACACCTTATCCTCGTTTCTGTGAATAAAGAGTCCAGCGAATTTGGAAAGAGACTCAAATTGTCTAACATACTCAGCCACAGACCCTGTCTGCTTCAAGTTCATGAACTCCACCTTCTTCGCGGCCTGAACCATGCTGTTAAAATATTTCTCAAAGAAGGTGTCCTTAAACTGAGACCAACTCATAGCCAAAATATCAATGGTGGTCTCAATTGTCTCCCACCAAAGCTGGGCGTCTCCAGCAAAGTGAAAAGTTGCCAGGGTGACCTTATCTCCTTCTCCAACGTTGGCACATCGAAACATGCTTTCAATCTTCCTCAACCATTCTTCGGCAACAATCGGGTTAGATGATCTTCCATCAAATGTGGGTGGTTGAAGCCTGCGAAATCGGTCCCCTGAATGCTCATTGCCATGGCCCGAGTTGGCACTTCCTTGTGCTTCTCGGTTCAATAACACTCCTAATTGGTCGGACTGTTGTCGCACTATGTCAGTCTGCTGACGCACCAAATCTGTCAGCTGCCTAATCACACTAGGCTCCTCTTCACCTCTTACATTTGGCATTTCTCTAGGCACTCTAGGTCTTCCTGGGCGTCTAGCCATTATAATGGATTCCTGTGTAAGGTTAATTACTTTCATAAACATCTAATTACTAAGGCTAACATAAACACTTACAGTCGTTGGAGTACTTCCATGCAACGATTGGCACTGATGAGTAATCTTTTGAACGGTTCAACTAAATGTCTCTGATACCATACTGTAACGCCCCGAGTTGTCTGAACCCGGTTTGTTACTTAAAAAAAAAACCCGAACACAGCTAATGAAATTTCGGACCAAATTTAAAATTTCATTTGCGAAATCAGATTTGAACGTTTGACAAAACACAAAAGCTTGCAGCGGAAAAATCTTTGAGTAAAGCAGTGTTTGAATAATTAATTAAAATATTATAAAATAATTCGACCGGAAGAGATGGAGGCCTGGGCGTGAAATGCTTGAAGTTCATAAGAGTCAAGCAAATCATCCGCTGAGAAAAGTCAACGGAAGAGACTGAAACAGACAACAAAAGGCTTCTTCTGGTGGCAAACGACAAGACTTCGGTTATATCAACTGGTCACAAAACGACAAACACTACCTACATCTTCCGATGACGTCATCCGGATGACTCCTTCATCCGATCGACGTATCGTTACATCATCCGGTGAAATAAGAGGACATCATCCGGTGTACGTGTGCCCCTCACGTGAGCAATAGATGACAAAATAATACACACATCGCCCGGTCACTAGACGACAAAATAATACGCACATCGCCCGGTCACTAGACGACAAAATAATACGCACATCGTCCGGTCACTAGGTGACAAAATAATACGCACATCGCCCGGTCACTAGGCGACAAAATAATACGCACATCGCCCGGTCACTAGACGACAAAATAATACGCACATCGCCCGGTCACTAGATGACAAAATAATACACACATCGCCCGGTCACTAGGCGACAAAATAATACGCACATCGCTCGGTCACTAGACGACAAAATAATACACACATCGCCCGATTGACATAAAATTTCATCATCCGGTGACTTTACTGAAGTCATCTTCCGATAGAAAACAGACACAACACTATCTACATAAAGGAATTTTACTTGCTTCTCCAAGACCATTCAGAAACAACTCAACCATTGCATTAGTTAAGCCTAGTAAAAATCAACATTTTAAAAAAACTCAACAGAGTATTAATAAATCTCAAAACGTATTCGAAATGCAAAAATCTCTGCTGTCCTGAAAACTCGACATACTCAGGATAAATCGTTATTAATTAAACCTCAACCATTACCGACACCAGTTAACCCACCTCATCAGTTTACCAAGCCGAGACATGGATGTGCTCCTCCAACCACATCTAACCATCTGTGCACTCAAGAATTTCACATGTGGTATCCTCAACACCTACATCACAAAACTCATCTCTTAGCCTAATGCTAAGTAAGGCAATAATGAAATGATATGCTGAAACAAAATCCTAGATATGCAGTTTCTACTTTCTCATCTCGGTTGTACATCGTTTGTTTACTGATCAGATCCCATGATTCCCTTGGGAGTGGGATCAGTTCTCCCAATGTCTACATCCTCTTCATTAATTAAGGGGTGGATGAGGTCCCTTAATAACTGTTCTGATCCCTCAATTCCCTTGGGAGTGGGATCAGTTCTCCCAATGTTATAAATCATCTTCATCAATTAAGGGGTGGATTAGTTCCCTTAACCGCCAATGCCTGTCAATCTGAACTTGCCTTTCCATATGATACATGAAAATTCATTTTCGTTTTCTTTCAAATTTATGATGCATGACATACGGAAAATACTCAAATATGCAAGAACCTGCTGTTTTGTGATGTAGGCCCGAGGGCACACACAATACTTTACTTACCTGGTCTCCTGGAAATCGCTCGGCTATATGCTACTCCAGAAATCTGCTCACCTAAAACCATCGACAGATTATAGATTAGATCCCAACTAGACTTATCTAACTACCCTGAAATCTAAGGAAGCCGGTTTGGGGCCCTACTGATTAAACCTTCCCGTTACATCACTAAACCCCAAACCCAAATCTCTCACTCGCAGCCTTTCGAAAACCCATACATGGCAATCCTTCAACTACCTAAGCACTAGAACAGCAAGTAATTTAATCAAAACTCACCTTGGTTGAGAAAAATCGGAGGGGAATCGCCTAGAGGATGTTCGCCGAGCTGAGAGATAAGAGTAATAAAATAGTGGCGGCTAAACCTCACTAAAACTTTCTTTAAATGCGTTATCCACAATGTAAATTCACAATTACCATCTTGCCCCTGCCTAATAACCTAATCAACATTTCCCTCAATTTTAACCATAAAATTATATACCACCGTTTGATAACTTATTTTGATTTATATTGAAACCGGGTGCTACATCGCACGTGTCCATGCATCATGGTTTTCTCAAAAAGCACTAAAAGGAATTTCCATGCACATTTTCATGAAAAGGAAAAGCATAATGAAAATGGTAAAGAAATGTATGTATGATGGTCACGTTGGTGGCGGTGGTTCAGACATGGCTGTCCGGTGAAGCATGTTTTTCCCCTGAGTAGATGAAAGGGGCTATCCAACCGCCGGATGTGCCATTTTTATCTACTGAGAGTGAAGCCCCGGTGACTTAAATGAAATGAAATGTATAGCGAAAAGGTAGGATGCATGATTTATGAACTGTACATGCATAGCAATCACGTGCATTCACGTAGACTTACTGAGCCCCTAGCTCACGTGTTATTTCTATGGTGTAGGTGATATAGAGCAAGGTGAGGAGGATTTCCCTCCCTCAGACGAGCCTGCAGCTTGAAAGAGGGTGCTCGGCGAGCGGTTGGCATAGTCGATGCGCACTTGACCTGTGGGAGCATAGGTTAAGTATTTTTCTGGTTTATGGGTTAAATGGGCAGATGTGTGATGATATTTTGATGAAATGTATAGAAATTCTTATTAGGATGCTTGGTATTTGGATAGGTTATAAATCGATGTTTTGATGACTTTGGAAAGCTTCCGCTATGTATGGATGGTTGTTGATGAAATAGATAGGATATTGATGTGTGATGTGTATTTGGGTAAATATTTGATGATTGTGGATATTTTAGTGAAATAGAATGGATTTTGGATGAGTTTTGATGTCTTGTGCCGGGATTTGATGATTTTAGGTTAGATGTTCGGATTTTTTTTATGAGTAATTTAGTTGGATTGTTGATGGATACTTTGATAATGAAATTTGAAGTGTGTATTAGGTGAAAATTTGAAGAAAAATGGCAAATGGTAGGCACGCTGGCCGGCCGCTGGAGACGCGGTGGTCGTGCGCTGGGCGTGCTGAGCGTGCGCCCAGGGTGTGCCCGCCCGCTCGATCGCGCTCGAGGGCCGATCGATTGGCGTTTATGGATGTTCTTAGTCGGGAATTCAGAGAGGGCCGATCGATCGGCCTTGATGATCGTTTTTAGTTGGGAATCCAGAGCAGGTGTAACACCCGGTTTTACGGGATTTTATAATTCCAATGAATAATGACATTTTTGTAAATATGTCAAATTAAGTCCGTTTTGCGAACGGAAAGTTTTATTGGGACCTAAATAATAAATTGAAATTTATGGTGAAATAAGGAAATTTGGAGAAAACGAATAGTTAGTCAAATAACGAGATAAGTTGGAGAAACCAAACTAAATTCAACTAAACAAGCAATTGGATGGAGGGGCAAATTGTGAAGTAAAAAGGGGGTAGTTGGGAGCACCAAGTGAGAGTGTGACAAGTGTCAAAACTTGTGGGAGAAGCTTGGCAAAGACAACACCTTCCTTTTCCCTCCCTTACGAGAAACCACATTCACTTTCACTATTTCTCTCCTTTAACTTTCACAGCCACGAAAAATTCTCTCCACCCCTACGCTTCTTCACAATTCGACGGCTCCTCCAATCGATCAATTTCCTTCACGATTCATTCCTAAATCGCGACCCTAGGTAAGGTTTTAATGTTCTGGATTGTTAGCCTTCGGTTTTAGAGTTGTTATTCAAATAGGGTTTCGTTAGAAATTGTCGATGGAAGTTAGAAATCGTTAGCTATTGGAATGTTGAATGATAATTAGGCATTTATGATTATGGAGGATAGTTAAGTGGAATTAACGGAGTCCGATTGGGTTAGACTCGGTTTTAATGCCATGTGTTATAAATTGTCTTAGGTGAACAAGCTCACGGATAGTGCTTGGTGTGCTGAGGACTTGAGGCAAGTTCTCGTGACTTACTATGGCCGATTGGCCTACACCATATGTCAAGCTTTGTCCCTCGAGAATTGTTGGTGAATGGTTGTGCTTTGCCTGTTTAGCTGCTTTGGTTGGGTAGTTTAGGGTTAATTACTTTATAGTCTGTGCTTGTGATGTTTTGATGGTATTTGTGAGGTTTTAATGGTATTCACTGTAACGCCCCGAGTTTTTTTGAACCCAGTATGTTACTCATAAGCTGTACATAACTAAGAAACCTTGGACTAAATTTAAAACTCTCTCGAAAGTCTAAATTTAACATTTTTTTTTTTAAAAAGAAACTTCAAAACATTTAAATGCTTGCAGCGGAAATCATTTGAACCACAATGAAGTTATACAAAACTACGGAATGCTGTTGAATTGTTAAGAAACAATTGGCAATTTGAAAACTTAGTTTAAACAGCGAAATACTAGAGAAGTCGCAGAAGTCAAACACATCTGCCGATTGATAAAGTCAACGGAAGAAGTAGAAACAGAAGATAGAAGGTTTCTACCGATGACGTCAGCCAAAAGACATCAACCGATCGCAAACGACAAAATACACTCTACATCCTCCGATGACTATACGACAAAAATCCTCCTACATCTACTGATGACGTCAGCCAAAAGACATCAACCGATCGCAAACGAAAAAATACACTCTACATCCTCCGATGACTATACGACAAAAATCCTCCTACATCTACCGATGACGTCAACACGCATCTGCCGATGAGTTTACCGAGACATCATCCGATGGACTTTGACCTACACCTTCCGATAGAACAAACCTCATGTACCGGTGACTTTACTGAGACATCATCCGATGACTATTCTTAAGGCATCTTCCGATAGAATTAACCTACATCATCCAATGACTTTTCTTAAGGCATCTTTCGATAGAATTAACCTACATCATCCGATGACTTTTCTTAAGGCATCTTCCGATAGACAACAACACAACTTCCTCCGATAGAAAACAATAAACTTCTACACACATCCACCGATAACTTTTACCAAAACATCATCCGATAGATAAATTACACGACTCCTACCGATGGACAAAACAACATGGCAGTAGACTTACTATAAATCAAGAAAGTCCCGACTATCAAAGGACTTAAGCATTTTACCAAAAACCATTCAGAGGCAGTTTAAATCATTGTATTGCTCAAATTCAGTAAAAACAACATTATAAAATCCAACAGAACACTAATGTCAGGAAATCTCCAAAACTAATTCAAAAGGTTGCTACCACTACTGTCATGAAAACTCAATGTACTCAGATTGAATCATTATCAACTAGACCTTCACAACCGCTGACACCAGTTAACCCGCCTCATCAGTTTACCAGACCGGAGCATAAATGTACCCCTCCAACCACATCTACTCATCTATGCACACGAGAAATTCACCTGCAGTAATCTCTTCACCTACATCACAAAACTCATCTATTAGCCTAATGCTAAGCAAGTAAAGCAAGAAATGAAATGTGTACTGAAATGTAAATCCTAAGTATGCAGTTTCTACTTTCATTCCTCAGTTATGTTGCATTCGTTCACTGGTCTGATGATCCCTGATACAATGGGAGGTGGATCAGTTTTCCTAGGGTATGAATCCATATATTCAATTAAGGGGCAGATTAATTCCCTTAACAGCTGATT
Organism: Begonia masoniana; assembly: GCA_022432975.1. Lineage (NCBI taxonomy): Eukaryota > Viridiplantae > Streptophyta > Magnoliopsida > Cucurbitales > Begoniaceae > Begonia > Begonia masoniana. Next base: position 36,998,446 of record CM039503.1, on the reverse strand, counting down.
TGATCCCTGATACAATGGGAGGTGGATCAATTTTCCCAGGGTATGAATCAGTATGTTCGATTAAGGGGCAGATTAATTCCCTTAAAAGTATACTGTTACAATCTGTTCACATCTCACCATGCTACTTCATGTAAATTCATTTTCGTTTTCTTTCAAAATATGATGGATGGCAACTGAAAAGAAACATTCATTCATGCACACACAAATCCTACTGTTTTGTGATGTAGGCCTGAAGGCACATGCAAACTCTACTTACCTAGTCTCCTGGAAAACTTGGTTGCAAGCTACTTCGGGTATTACTCAACCTAAAACAATAGACAGAGCATACATTAAATTTCCTCTAATCTTCATTCTAAACCACTAGAAATCTAAGGGAAACTGTTTTGGGAACTCTAGTCATTGTGCATTTCCGATTTCAACTTAAACCGAAACCACCACCAAGTCGCTTACCGCCTTCTCAAAACCTCATTTATCATCCCTCCTACAACAACAGATACAATGTAACAAGAAATAGAAGCAAACTCACCAAGTTCGGAGGAAATCGCTGGAGGAAGTCGAAGGGGGTCTCCTATCGGCCTCTGCTAAGCTGAGGAGCTGCGAATGGAGAGGAAATGAAATAACAGTGGCGGCTACTTCATATAGTTTCCTTAAATACGTTATCCACCTTTGAATTTCTAATTACCCTTATGCTCTTGCCTAGTCATCCACTAACCTTACATTTAATATTGCCATATAAATTGTGCCATTAGTTTAAAAGGAATAGAGAAACGGTTTGATAGAACCGGGTATTACAATCTACCCTCCTTAAAAGAATTTTGTCCTCAAAATTCAGTGCCAGAATAATTCTTGATGTTGGTCCATCATGTCTTGCTGGCGCTCCCAAGTTGTCTCCTCTATGTTCTGATTGTGCCATAAGACTTTCACTAGTGGAACTTCCTTATTTCGCAATACCTTCACTGCATAGTCCAAGATCCTTACAGGTTTCTCCTCATATGCAAGAGTAGAAAGAACCTCAATGTCCTGCTGTTCCACAATCTGATATGGATCTCTTACACACTTCTTTAACATAGAAACATCGAACACATTGTGGATTCCTTCCATAGAAGCCGGTAACTGCAACATGTAGGCTGCACTCCCAACCCTTTTCAAAATTAAGAATGGTCCAATAAACCTGGGGTTCAACTTTCCTCTCTTCCCGAATCTCACAACTCCTTTGAATGGTGACACCTTAAGAAAAACTTCATCACCTACTTCAAACTCTAATTCTCTTCGTCACCTATTTCGCGTCGTCCCTAGGATCCTTTCCTCGAACCATTTTCATATAAATCCTATAAAAATCAAAACAATAATCCTAAGAAATAAAATCAAATAAAGCTATAAACAGACTTACAGTTGATGAAGGATGTCCGCGTAGTGGTTGTGCAGTCGAGCAGTCTACAGAACCGATTTTAAAACCCTGGGGCTCTGATACATAACTGTAACGACCCCGTTACACTATTCCTAATCTCCCGTATAAAATTTTTCTTTTAAGCCTCTAAATCAATTAAAAACATCCTCGAAAACCTTTAAAGAAAATTAATTTATCATACAAAAACAGTTACATAAAACCACTCAACCTTCTATCATTCCTCAATTTATCAACTTATCACTTCTTCACAATATCATTCTATCTCCATTTCACTTATACTTTTACATTAGAAAGAAAATGTCGCATGATTTACGAACTCATATGCACAGCATGCATTAGCATTTACGTAGAACTTGCTGAGCCTTTAGCTCATAGATTGGTCTGTATGGTGTAGGTGATCCTGACATAGGTGAGGACGAGATCCTTCCACCTGAGGAGTGATGCAGTTGACGGAGGATGGCTCGCGGGGTGTGCTGGCGCAGTCGATGCTTGACCGACCCGTGGGAAGTATGTATAGGTTTTGAGGGTTTTTGGAGTGTTTTGGGCTGATGGTGAATTGTGTAGAACATTTAGGATGCTTGGTTCTGGTTAGGTGTTAGATTTTTATGTTGATGTTTTAAACGTTTGTTTAAGCCATTAATTTAAACGTTATGGGAATGTTTTAGTTTAATTGTATAGTTGATACATTTAGGGTGTTTGGTTACGTTCGTTGCCTAGATTTGTTTTATAAAACTTTTGTTAAGGTTTTTTT
>CM039503.1:36947245-36996187 GCA_022432975.1 Begonia masoniana | reverse complement strand
ATCTCTTGTGTCATAAGAGATTCGGTGAGCTCTTCAACTTGAGTACCTTGAGATCTCTTGCCTCTTATATTGCCATTATTTTGGATTTCCATACTCTTGGTAGGCATTTGAGGAGTTTTCCTAACAACGCAACTTTTCGTTAGGATCAATTCTACCTAGAATCTTTAAACTATTAATAATGCTAGTAAATCGCGTAAACATTTTGACTAAAGAGTACTCATCCTTGTCCATAAAGAATAATAAATATTTGTGAGGAAGCATACTTAATTTACTTTCTTTAACTTGTTTGTCCCTCGTAATGTAATCTAAAGTAATTTACGAACTTCATGTGCATTATCATATCTTTGCATTCTATTAAATTCCATATTTATTTAGTGAACGATATAAGGTGTTCATTGCTTTAAGATTTAGACTTAATTTGCACAAATCATTATCATCAAATTCCAGGGTGACTTAGGCACATGTACATCAATTTTATTGTGTAATTGGAACAAAAGGGCCATTTTCAACATTTCAACACACTTGATAATCAAGGATTGATCATGTCAATTTTCATTAGTTCCACAAAATAAGGTCTAGAGATAGATTGTCGCTCTATAAGAGAAGCATTCATTTTGATACCATAACAAAGTTATCAATTTCACTATATGTATTTCTATAAATAACAGCTTAAGACAAGGTTCTGATAGCAATTATAAGATTGATCTTTCTGGGTGTCACTCTTTTCTAGTTAACCAAAACGAAAAAACAAAGGCAAAAAAAAAACGCCACCTTGTCCTCATCAACACTGACCTGGCATGGTGCGAACCGGGATATGGCCTCAAACCTCCTGACATATTCGGCAACTGAGCCAACCTGTCTCAATTGCATGAATTCCATCATTTTTTCCTCCCGTACCGTATGACTAAAATACATGTCATAAAATATAGCTTTAAACCGCTCCCAGCTTATCGCGGTCAGATTTGTGGTCACCTTGATCGTATCCCACCAGAAATGGGCATCCAGTGCCAAGTAATAGGCAACGAACGCGACTTTCTCCCCATCCCCTATACTCGCGTATGCTAGCATATCCTCCATAGTTCGAATCCATTCCTCGGCTAAAGAGGGATCCGATGATTGTCCGTTGAACACTGGGGTTGTAATTTCTGAAACCTCTCTATTCCTCGATTACTAGGAGTTGCCACCTCCTGAGCTTTATTGCCCTCTCGATCAATCAACGTATCGAGCTATTGGGACTGTCTTTCCATATGTTGAGCCTGTCGTTCTAAGTGTTGGGACTATTGGGCATTAAATTCCTTGAGTTAATCTATGGTGTCATCTCTATCATCTCGATCATTCCCTCGACGCACCATTTTTATAATCCTATACAAGTTAAAGCAATAATTCTAAGAAACAAGAAAACAAATAAAGCATGTAATGTACTCATAGTTTGAAGAAGCATGATCGTGAAGTGGCTTGCGTAGTCGAGCAGTCTGCAGAACCGATTTTAAAACCCAAAAGCTCTAATACCAACAGTTGTGACGACCCCAACTCCGCGTCAGTGCCGCCACGACCTGTGTCGTGCGTGCATACATACGTACATGTGTATTACCCTCGCCCGTTCTCACTTAAATTTTTTTCTTTTTCTTTTCTTTCATTGCATTTTTCGTTTCCTTTCCTTTTCATTCGTTTAATCATTAGAGAACTGACTCGGGATTTCAATCGATATCTAGACATTTGGGTTCTTAAAATACTTGAGGTTGGCTCGTAAAGTACGTTTAAAAAGTGTCGTAAAAGGTCGGGTTAAAACGTGTTTTGAAAAGTCAATTTTTTGGAAAAATCATGTTGGGGGTCAAGTGTGGCGCCGATTGATCGAGCCCAAAGGCCGATCAATCGGGCCTGCTCTGGATTCCCGGCCAAAAACAACCCTCAACGCCGATCGATCTGAACATAAGGTCGATCGATCAGGCCCTCTCTGGATTCCGACTTCAAAACGATCTTCGTCGCCGATCAATCGGGACATAAGGCCGATCGATCGGGCCTTCTCTGTTTTCCGACTTAAAAACGACCCTTACATACCGATCGATCGCCTCTCGGGCGCGCGCACCGCATGCCCAGCCTGCCCCGCCCACGCGCGCATATGCTCAGCGTGCCTCCGGCGCCTGGCCAGCGCACCACCCGCGCCTCCTTGCCCCTTTTTCTACCCCCTTTGCCATTTTTCTTCAAATTTTCACCTAATACACACTTCAAATTTCATCATCAAAACGTCCATCGATAAACCAACTAAATTACACATCCAAAACCCAAACATCCAACCTAAATCATCAAATCCCGACTCAAAACTTCGATTTCAGCTTAAAACCACAAACCTATTTTCCAATCACCAAAACTCATCCAAAATCTATTCTATTTCATCAAAACATTCCACAATCTTCTATATTCACCCAAATATATATTAACATCAATATCCTATCTATTTTCATCGAAACTATCCGTACATAGCGGAAGCTATCAAAAAATCATCAAAACATCAATTTTCAACCTATCCACATACCAAATATCCTAATATGTTTTTCAATACATTTCATCAAAATATTATCACCCATCAACCCATTTTATCCCAAAATCCCAAAACACATAACCTATGCTCCCCACGGGTCGTGCTCGCATCGACTACGTCGGCCGCTCCCACGAACATCCTCCTTCAAGCTGCAGGCTCGTCAGGTGGAGGGACATCGTCCTCACCTTGCTCGTAGTCACCTACACCATAAAGACATCTATGAGATAAAATCTCAGTAAGTTCTACGTAAATGCCTATGCATGATCATAAATGCTCAATGCTATGAAAACCGTCCACGTCATTTCATATATCAGTACGTGTTAGTCTATGGTTACCGAAAACGCTCGACAGATAGATAGAGCACGTCAAGCGGTTAGACAGCCCACACCATCTGAAGGGAGGAAAACCCGCTCACCACGGAACGCCAGGTCTGAACCTCATCCCCGATAACCCCATGCCATGTGTTGTTTACTATGATACTTTACTTGCCACTTCATGCATGCAATTCTTTCTCTTTGAAATCCATGCGTAAACTCATTTTTCATGACGTTTAGAAAACTATGATGCGTGAACAGTTCAATATGCACAATATAACATATATAACGTGAATACCATCAAAACGCTACCAATACCATCAAAACATAACAATACTTAACCTATAAAAACAACCAAACTTAATCTACCTAACCAAAACAATTAAACAAACCAAGCACCAACAACCCTCGACACAAATTTCGACATATGGTGTAGGCCGATCGGCCAGAGTAAATCACGAGAACTTACCTCTCGTCCCGTGCACACCGAGCTCCTCGTCTCGAACATGGTCACCTAAATCAATCCATAGCGTCCTTTGTTAAAACCGAGCTTAAACATAAAGTTTCGGGAATTTATAAAACTCCTAACTAAAGAAAATTTCCTAAAATTCTAATAAACCTCTCTCGGGCATTTCATCGAACAATTTACGCTCGCAAATCCTTAAACTCCATCAATGGAGGTTCCCAAGCTCCAAATTTCTGATTTTTTATACGAAATGCTAAACACTTCCATTATTTCGATCAATAACACTCAATAATCATAATTACAACTATAACTAACCATTATTAACAAAACCTGGTTATTTCCAACAAAATCTAACAAAACCCTAAATGTTAAACATCCTAGAAATCACGATCTAAAGCTGAAAAACCATAGATTCTTACCTAGAATCACGAGGGGAAGAGAAAACGTGAAGGACGTTGAAGATCGGAATGGAGGAAATCGTTGAAACGTGAAGAACGCTGTGGAGAAGAAAAGAAATCGCCGGAGCCCCTTGGAGAAGAAGAAAATTAACGTTAAGTGTGGGAAGAGAGGGGTTTTTGACATTTTAATACAATTGGCTTGGCAAATTACGAGTTTGCCCCTCCCTCTGGTTTTCCACTTATCCTATTGTTCGACTATCGGTTCATTTTCTCTAAAATTCTCTTATTTCTCTAATAATCCCGTTTTATTTCTCGGGCTCTAATAAAACTTTCCGTTTGTCAAACGGATTTATTTTGCTATTTCTATTAATTAAATCGCTATAGGGTCAAAACCGAAAACTTAAACATTATATCTCGATTTGAATTCCTTAAATTCCCATAATTCTCTCAAAATTCATATTAATTATTAGGATTCCATTACAACTCTCAGTTCGCAAAACGGACATATTTCGATTATTTATAAAATTGCCCTTGCACGCACAATTTAAAAACCAGTAAAACCGGGTGTTACAGTCTCACTTTAGAGTCTAGTGCTTGGTTAATTAGTTTAATTATTGTTGACCAAGGTAAAGATAAAATTAAAATATATATGCATATTTTTTTATCTTTTGAGAATTGTTTAGTTTCCACTCCTTAATGAGAATTGGCAATGGATAAACCAAGGATTTGGATGAATTTTCGGCAACAAGGTATGTACCTATAAAACCTTACTTGAATTTCTTTGGAATTAGTTGAATAGTTGGTTGATTGGATGAATTGCGTATTTGAGATCAAATCTTTCTTGTAAGTTCTTGCTATAATTCGGATATCATGTTTAATATTCCTTGTCTAAGCTTGATTCAATTTGTTGAAAAGAACTAGAGAACAATTTTGTGATCTAATTATTGTTGCATCTTGTTTTTGAAGTGATAAATCCTAACTCTCTTTAAAAGGAGAATTGTTTTCTTGAGTTTTGAATTTATGAACTTATGCTAAGCTTGATTTTAAGCTCTTATTTTTAGGTTGATTTGAATTGCTTGAAGCCAAGTGTTGTTTTCTTTGACAATGAAGATTATCATATGATTCACTATTGATTTGCTAACTTAGCTAGAAAATGAAATTGTTCAATTATGCTAACATGAATCTTATGTCATTATCATGTATGTTTGTCTCTAAATTGTTGAAATGAACAATTATTCTTGAAATTTATTTTTTACCATTTGTAAATGGTTAAATGATTTTAAACTTTAGGATAACTTTATTTTGTGTCTACTATGGTTTGCTTGTGTAAGCTTTTTAGTAGAGAAATTTTATCCTTAGTGTTGTAATGTTCCCCGGTGAGTCAACCATTGGATTTGAGGTCAAATCCTCAACAACCGGGAGGGGATGATATGTCCTGGGTTCCAAAGACCCGCCATAATGTGCCTACGGTCTGATTCGTTAAAACACAAGTCAAGGTAAGTATTTATCTAATTTATCTATCTATTTAATTTGTGAAATTATGTAGGCAAATTGGCTTTCCGTAGCTTGGAATGAAGAATGACTTTGTTTTCCTTAAATTCAACTTTTGTAGCCAAATTTTCGTTTTATTTTGTTTGTAATTTAAAATACTTTAATTTTGTTTAAAACTCGTTAATTGGCAAACTTTAGGCTTTAAAATGTATTTTTTTGTAATAGTCTTTAAAAGGATGCTGAACCAAGAGGAACAAAGGCTGACCGGCCAAACCAAGAGAACAAAGGGCTGAACCAGACTGAACCAAGGCTGAACCAAGGTGCAAGGAAATGAACCCGCTCTGCCCAGCGAGCCGAACCGCGATATTTTGTAGAAGCCTCCAACGGCTATAAACGGGCAGAACTCTCCCTTCAGTTTCTTCCTCCTCTCTTCCTGATTCTTCTTCTCCTGTTGTATTTAAGCTTCATTTCTCCTCTGTAATCGTTTAGCCAGTAATACAAATTTTTGGAAACCAAAGTTCGAGTGTTCTTCCTCATGAGAGATGCTGAAGCGTTCTCAGTGTTCGGCTGGAGCTATGCTCCTGAAGGCGTCACTGCATTGCTCCCAAGTCGATGGATGCTTGGTGAAGCTCTTAGCTTCCTCCTCCTTTCTTTGCTCTCTCTAGAGCCGACAGAAGAAGGAAAGGAAAGTATCCTTTTCCCCTCGCTGTGAATTCGTCGCTGGCAACGACGAACTTCTCACCCGAAGCTTCGATAGCTTCTGGGCCAGCAACGGGTCATCACCACCTCCTTTCACTCCATCGGCAATCTCTGAGGAGTTTGCAACCTCACCCACCTCATGGAAAGCTTGGTATCACTCTTCCTCCCTCCTCGCCTTCTCCTTTGTTTTTTGTCTATTTTTGTGTCTGTTTTTGGGTGTCTTCGAGCACCGATTTGTTGTTACTTTTTAAGTCTTCCGTTGCATGTTTTTCTACCCATTTGCAGACCCGTAGCCTATCAATGCTCGGGAAGACAAATTCCCATATGAGCTTCGGACTCTCCAAGCCTTGTCTTCCAAGCAATGACGTGCTTCGGTTGCTCCTGATATTGAGCTTCCATCTCCCACTTTACATTGGTGAGTATGTCTTCCAATTCGGTGTAAGAAATGTCACCTGCAAAAGAGTAAAGTGTGTAAGTACATAGGTTAGATAAAACATGTGATTGTACCTGTGATCGTGTGATAGGCCTACGGGACACAACATCCTCCCCAGGTTGTTGAGGATTTGTCCTCAAATCCAATAAGTCGGGCCCATCAAGGCCATCTTCCTCGCCTTTGTATGGAGATAAGTCCTGGACATTAAAGGTTGCTGACACGTCATATTCTCTAGGTAGCTCTATCTTGTAGGCGTTGTTATTAATTTTCTCCAAGACTTTAAAAGGTCTGTCAGCTCGAGGAAGAAGCTTTGACCTTCTTTGATCGGGAAACCTTTCCTTACGTAGATGCAACCAAACTAAGTCTCCTTCCTTAAAAATAACTTCTTTACGTCCTTTGTTTACTTGTTTGGCTACAACACTATTCCTTTTCTCGATGGTTTTTTGGACGTGCTCGTGTAATTTCTTAATACGTTCAACCTTGTCTACTCTTGATGGATTAGCTAAGTCTTTAAATGGTAGGAGTACAAGGTCCAACGACCCATAGCAACCTCAAAGGGCGATTTCTGAGTAGTGGAATGTAGGTTGCAATTGTAGGCAAATTCTAAGCCCGGAAGGACGATGTCCCAGTTGGTTAGTTTTTTTCCTACAATATTGCATAAGAGGGTGCCTAAGGTCCTATTAACAACTTCCGTCTGACTATCCGTTTAGGGATGGAAGGATGTACTGAAACATAACCTGGTCCCTAACCTTTTCCATAAGGTGGTCCAAAAGGCGCTAAAAAATTTAGTGTCCTTATCTGACACTATTGAATGTGGAATTCCATGTAGGCAAACGACTTCCTTAAAATAGAGATCGGCTATTGTTGTGACGACCCTAACAAGGTACCCTTACTTTCCGTACAAATTTTTCTTTTTGTACGTAAAAACTCTAAATCTGACTTTCGAGCGGAAATGAAATTTTAAAAAAATCGGAATTGAGATTGTTAACGACGTTTGAAAAACTACTTTAAAAACCATTTGAAATAATCTTAAAACCATTAAATTAAACAATTAAAGACTAAAAGAAAATAATTAAAATCTTTATGTTTAAAAATCAGCAAGCGGACAGAACAGGTGGCGATCAATCGCCAAAAACTGGCGATTGATCGCCCTTTGGCGATTGCTCCTTGCGAGCAATCACCCTTCGGCGAGTACTCACATCGCCTAGCGATCGCCACTCCAGGCGATCGCCAGGCGAGAAGGGGCGATTGATCGCCTCCAAGAGGCGATCAATCGCCATGCTCTCTGGAATTTCTCCAGAGAGCACAACTCCCTCCTCCTTCTTCTTTCTTCTTTCTCCTTTCAATTTCCTTGCAAAACACACTTAAACTTCACCACTTTTCTTTCATTTTCATAACAACTCCTCAACGTATTATCACTACACACATATACCACTTTCACTCCACAATCATTCATTTCTCAACACAACTCTAACTTAGTCTATACACTTCCAAATTTCTCGAAAACTAACTGCATGGATCGCTCTAAAACCGTGCGTATCCATACAGTCGTAAATCACCTAAACTCATCAAATAAAACCCAATCAAATCCTCAAAACAACCATCGAACGTAACCACAGAATTTACTAAAACATCACTAAAGACATACATTAACAAATCATTCAAAATAGCACTACTTCAAACCTACATCCACTATAAAAATTTCCTAAATAATAAACGTAACTATACACCCTAAAATCCATAATCTTTTAACCAACAAAACTAACTCACATCTCTTCGCCACAAACAGTTCGGGGCGCACCATCGGACCATCAAGCCAAACCAAAACACACCCCGTCGCCATGAGCACCATCCGTCGACCACCTATTCCTTGACATCGAGAGAACTCTCACCTTCACACCTGTCACCTACATCATACAACATAAACATTAAGCCTAATGCTTAGTAAGGGAATGTACTATACATGACATATGCATGAGTGCATGATTCTTTTCATAAAACATGTTCATTTACTTGTTCTTATTCTTTTTCTTTTTGGTTTACATGGATTAAGGTGGGGATGTGCCAGGGAGTAGGCCAAGTGCGTGTACATAGTCCTTTCAGCCGTATTCATGTTCCATCGCATGGAAGTGACATTGGTTTTGTTGTTCTGGCCATACTGTCCCAACCCACACTTAACCGTTACCTTTCTTTACATACATCATACATGGAACGTTTCATATGACATTTGAAAAAACATGATGCATGAGGAATCTACGTATAACATATCATCAAGACAAATCATCGAGCAATTCACAACATACATAGACATACACTAATCTTAACGAATTTCACAAACAACTAATAACTAACATTCTAGGCTACCCGACTCATTAAACCCCACAATCAGAAAATCATCATCAAAAACAACAAAAGCCTAACGTTGACACGATGTAGGGCCTTAAGGGCCAGAAACCTAACACCCACTTACCTGGCGTCCGTAGCAAGCCGAGCACCATCCGAAAAGTTGTCTCCACCTAAGGCATTTCACAAATCCATCATTAAACTGATCCTATATAAACAATTTCCAAACTTAAACTAAGCCCCTAACTAAGGAAATTCTTTCCTACAACTTCATTTTCTCCATTCGGGCATTTTGTCGAGCACGTTGTGCTCACCATTTATAAAACTCCTTTAATGGATTTCTCAATTCTCCAACAACCCCAAAACTTAACCAACTATCACCCAAACTCCATTAATCCGTTCAGTCTACTTAATAACAACAAAAGTATAATCAAAGGACAACAATCTAGCAATCTTATCGATTTCTAACAAAATCTAGAAATTTCTCTAATAAAACCCTAAACCGAAATCAACCCAAAATCACAACTAAATCAGTCTTGAGAGTAGGGTTTACCTAAAACGTCAGTTGGGGAAGAAAAACTCAAAAGAAGAATCACCAGAATAGGAGAAGAATCGATCGTGGTGCAATCGGCGAAGGAAGTCACCAAAAGGGGAGGGGAAACTTCTCTGGAGAGTGAAAATCGTGGAATGAAAAGCTGAAGGAGGGGGTGTTTGTTTTTTTATTAAAATTTAACTTATCTAATTACCTTTTTGCCCTTTTCTCAATCCTTTGCTTAATTTGTTATTTCGTCTATCAATTTGGTTTCTCCGAAACTCTCTTATTCCTCCAAATATTCCAACTTATTCCTAGGGCTCTAACGAAACTCTCCGTTCGCAAAACGGACATAGTTTACTATTTTTACGAGTTAAAACACTATAGGGCTAAAAACAAAACATAGCGTTACGCTATCAACTTGGATTTCTAAAAATTTGCTTATCTCTCTAAAAATCCTCATAAATTCCTAGGGCTCTAATGAAACTTCCCATTCGAGAAAAGACTTTAATTTACTATTTTACGAAAATACCCCTAAGAGCGAGAACTCGTAAATTCTAGGGGTTTCAATTGTGAGGGAATCATTGATTTTGGCACAAGGGATAAAATGTGCCATCTTGGAAAATTGATCCACAACTACCATAATTGAGTCCTTACTTCGGGCAGCTCGTGGTAATCCTAGAATGAAATTCATGCTAACGTCTTTCCATGGGTGTGATGGAATTGGTAAAGACATATATAAACCTTGAGGGAGAAGCTTACTCTTGGCTTTCTTGCATACCACATATGTTTCCACTAGACGGTGTACGTCTTTCATCATGCGGGGCCAATAAAAATTTTCCTTGAGCATGTCCAGGTTCTTATTCTCTCCAAAATGGCTTGCCAAGCCTCCACAATTCACTTCTTTCACGAGGCACTGTCTTAGACTTCCTTGGGGAATACATAACTTTCTCGCTTTTACTAAATAGTCATCCATGAGACGGTATTCTCCTGTGGCCTTTTCAGTGCACTAGGTGTAGTAGGTTCCAAAATCTGAGTTGGTTTCATAATTCTCTTTGACCCACTTAAAACAAAAGAACCTAGTTCCTAACTCCTTAAGGAGAATGCGTTTTCTTGAAAGTGCATCAGCCACGATATTGTTTTCTCCCTTTAAATATTTTAGAGTGTAGGGGAACCTCTCCAAGAACTTCACCCACTTAGCATGCCTTTTATTCAACTTATGCTGACTCTTGATATGTCAGAGCGATTGGTGGTCGGTGTTGATAACAAATTCTCGAGGTAGGAGGTAATGTTGCCAATGCTCCAATGCTCTAATAATCACATAAAACTCCTTATCGTAGGTGGAATAAATGAGGGTAGCTCCCTTCAGCTTTTCGCTAAAATATGCGACGGGTTTCCCCTCTTGCATAAGTACTGCACCTATACTAACCCTAGAGGCGTCACTCTTTACCTCAAATACTCGACTGAAATTGGGGAGTGCAAGTACAGGCGAATGACACAACTTGTCCTTGATCAACTCAAAGCTCTTTTGACAATTCGGGGTCCAAGAAACTCCTTCCCTTTCTTGGTACAATCCGTGAGTGGTGAGACTATCGAGCTGAAGTCTTGTATAAACCTCCTATAAAAGAAAGCTAGGCCATGGAAACTACGAACTTCGGTGACCGAATTTGGTGTAGGCCAATCCTTGATAGCCTTAATTTTGTCCTCATCAGCTTCCATGCCATCCTTTGAGATGATAAATGCTAGGAAGTACACCTTGTCTTTTCCAAACGAACACTTGCTCAAGTTTCCAAATAACTTGGCTTTTCTAAGGGTTTTAAACAGGGTACTAAGGTGGCTAAGGTGTTTTGGAAGGTCCGTGCTATACACCCAAATGTCGTTGAAGTAAACAACGATGAACTTTCCCAAATACTCTTTTAAGAACATGGTGTATGAGCCTCATGAATGTACTTGGCACGTTGGATAATCCGAAGGGCATCACCATCCATTTGAATGGTCCATATTTAGTCTTGAAGGCCGTCTTCCATTCATCACCTTCCTTCATTCTTATTTGATGATTGCCACTTTTGAGGTCTATCTTGGAAAAGATGGCAGCTCCGTTGAGCTCATCTAATATGTCTTCGAGCTTAGGTATGGAAAACCTATATTTTACTGTGATCTGGTTCACGGCTCGGCTATTAACACACATTCTCATAGTGCCGTCTTTCTTGGGTACCAATAAAGATGGTACGGCATAGGAACTCATGGACTGATGTTCAATACCACGTAAGGGTGGTAATCCTTGGGGTAGCTCATCTGGGAAGACGTCTTGGAATTGGTGGAGTAAGTTCTTAACGGGTGTAGGTATTTCTCCTAGCTCCATAACTCTGTTAAGAAAGAGTATCAAAATCATAGGGTCTCCTCTAAGCACAGATGCTTCAACCTCGTTTTTAGTCATATACAAGTTAGCCTTAGTCTTGGCTTCTTTTCTTCCAGCTTCATCTTTGGATATTTGAGCCAGGGTCATGGGTGCAAATCTAAAGGTTTTTCCTTCAAACTTAAGAGAATAATAGTTTGTATATCCATCATGGTTCACTCTTTGGTCGAACTGCCAAGGCCTACCTAGGAGCAAATGACTTGCACTCATAGGTACAACATCGCAGAGGACCGTGTCCTTATATTTTCCAAGGGCAAATCAGACTTTGACTTGTTTGGTTACTTTGACGTCGTCACGGTCATCTAACTATCTAAGCTTATATGGATGGGGGTGAGTGGTGGTCTCTAGTCCTAGCTTGGTAACCAACTCTTTTGCGGAGACATTTGCACAACTGCTGTTGTACCTCGTAGGCCCATTACACGATCTCTGACCTGAGTCCACAATTTAACTAACACACTTGTGTCTTTTGCAAGTCATGGTTTGTGTGACGACTTGGAGGACACCATGGATGACTTGAAGTGGGAGATAAAAGCTGGAGACGTTAACCAACCAAAGCATCTCATCATGTGAAAAGACTAAAGAGGCACTTTAATGCTCACATGGGAATTTGTCTTCCCTAGCTTTGATAGTTGTAGCTTTTTTGAAATTTCTCTCTTATTGACAAACATTGGCCTTATTGTTTAAACTTTATTAGATGAATGTTAGGATTAGATGAATGTTAAGATTAGTAGGTGGCTTGGTTTATGCTTTGGCCCATTGAAGTGAAGACATGGCTCAAGCCCAAATGAAGGTCCATCATCCCCTTCCAAGCCCAAGCCCAAGATCAAGCCCACCATTAGGTCTATATATTCATGGCATTGGTGTTTGTAACTTTTTTGGCTGATTTTTATGAGCACCCACGGATTTCTCTCTCAATAGAAAAAACTTTGAGCAAGGAGCTTCCAAGGTAAGCTCGGTTGACAACAACCAGGGGGTTGCGCCCCCGAAACCGATCTTCAAGCTTAGTAGCTTGTAAGAACGGATTTGCCATCTTCTTCTCCATTCTTTTGAGAATGGATGGAAAGCAGCAAGAAGTGGTTGGAACCGATTCCTTGAATCGAGTTCTCTTCCTTGGAAGAAAACTCTTGCCAAAAGCTCCATTGAAGCACTCATTGGCCGATTCTCAGAAAACAGCCCATAAATCCTTCATCTCAACGAATCTGGACCATGTTTTCATCATCACACATCTCAATCACTTCACAAGACTCACCTAAAATTTCGTTAAATTTTGAGCACGTTTGATATTTCGTTTGCATTATTTCTTCTCGGATTTGTGGGTTTTGTGTCACCCGGAAACTAACGGTCTTCTTCGAGTTCTTGAGTCCTATTTGCAGGTCGGAGCTCAACAGGTGGTATTAGAGCTTGGATAGCTCCCTTAAGGTGAGGGAAACCAGGTTGGTTTGGCTTTCCAAAACAACCTGGTTGCCCAAAACTGAGGCAACAAAACTGGGTTTGTTGTTGTAGCGACCCCTAAAACTGTACCCGTTTTTCCCCAATATATATTTTTTTTAATCCTAATAAATTTAATTAAACTTTAAGTGGAAGCTAAACCGAAATCGAAACAGGAATCGAAATCGGAATTGAAATCTAACTTTAAAATCATTTAAAACAATTAAATAAAAACTATATTTAATATAAATTATAATTAAAATAAAGGGAGGGCAGAATCGGAATTCTGCCCTCGAAAAGCAGCAGCGACCGGGCGCTGCTATTTGCAGCGCACGGTCGCCGTGTGCGCTGCACTATGCAGCGCACGATCGCTGCATTGTGCAGCGACCCACTCCCTCCCCCCTTCTGTATTTTTGCCTTCTCTTTTCTCACAACAGAGAGCAAAACATATAAACAGCTCTCTGGAATCCGATTCCAGAGAGCAACTCCCTCCTTCTCCTTCACATTCTAGCACCCTAAACACTTCAATATTCTTTCGATTTCATTCCCAATCATCACTAAACATACTATTCACTATTCCAATACGTGATAAAACTTCCTAAAAACAAATGGCGTGGATAGCTCTAAAACCGAGCATATCCATAACATTTTCAAAACATTTCTATAATCAGTTTACCCAAACAGTTCCAGAATTTCAAAACAAATATCATTACCTAAACATCTTATACATATTCTATCAATTATCCCAAAACGTTTCCAAAATCTATACATACTGTCCCCACGGGTCGGTAAAGCATCGACTGCGCAACACACCACCGCAATCCATCTTCCGTCAACTGCCTCATGTCTCAGGAGGGGGAAGCTCGTCCTCACCTGTTTCCTCGTAAACACCTACACCATACAGACATCTATGAGATAAAAATCTCAGTAAGCTCTAGTAAATGCAAATGCGTGCTGTGCATATGAATCTGTAAATCATGCATTGTTTTCTTTACTTTACTTTACTTTACTTTGCTTTGCTTTGCTATAAACTATATACCGATTTCTTTACTTTGCTTTGCTATAAACTGTATACCGATTTCTTTGCTTTACTTAGCTATAAACTGTATACCGATGGGCCATTTAAACTATATACCGAAGGGTCATTCTTTCTTTGCATTTACTTTAAAACATCGTGCAGAAATTCATTTTTCATGATCTTTAAAAACACGTGATGCATGAGCAGATATGAACATAAACTAAACAACCAACATGCATACCATCAAGACCAAATTAGAATAACCTATAACAATTATAAACCTATCTACCCAACCAAAGCAATTTAAAACAAACAATCCATTGAGATCCTCGACGCTACATCGAAGTACGGTGTAGGCCAATCGGCCAGAGAAGATCACGAGAACTTACCTCGCGTCCGTTGTAGCTCAAGCTCCGTCCACGAGCATTGTTTGTCTGAGGCAAAACACAACGATCATCAATATCACGCGCTTAAACTTCTAATCGTCCGAATTCAACAAAACCTTAACTAAGGAAACTTCCTAAAGCTCTAATCCAATTCATTGAGCTATTTACTCGAGCAATTTACGCTCGGCACCACAATTCACAATTTACGAGTTTTTCTCTAAAAACCCGAAAATCCCCAATTTTCAACTTTTCCACAAATCGGTTTAAACTCGTCAAATAACGTTCCATATGTTCAATACATTCATAAACTTAGCAAACCTATCGATTTTAAACCCTAACTCTCGTTTTTTACGAAAACCTAATCGAAACCCAAATTGTTCAAACTCCGTAAAACTCGAAATAAACGCTCTAAGAACGTAGATTCATACCTAGGGTAGCGGGAGGAGGAGAGATCGTGAAGAACGGAAGTCGAATCGGAGGTCGGATCGTCGAATTGTTGTCGACGACAGAGAGGGAAATCGCGAAAGCTCTCTGGCGATTTACGAAGCAGAGAAGAAATGAAACATAAAAGAGTTTTATGTTATTTTATATTTTGATTTGGAAATTTACCATTTTGCCCTTCTTTAGATTTTATATTAGTTTCGTCCTTCGGTTCGTTAATCGTCCAGTTGTTTGGTTTCACTAAACCTCCTTATTTCACCAACAAGTCCAACCTAATATTTCGGATTTAATAAAACTGTCCGTTCGCAAATCGTACCTCATTTACTATTTTTACTAAAACGTTCATTACACTACGACAGGCGTATTTACTCGGAATATAGCGTTTAATCTCCGAAAATTCCCGTAAATTCCTTAAAATTCCTATTAATCGTTAGGATCTCAACGAAACCTCTTGTTTGTAAAACGGACTTGATTTGACATATTTACCAAAATGCCATATATATTAAAATAGTAATATCCTGAAAAGCCGGGTATTACAGTTGTTCTTCATTTTTCAGTGGTGTTCTTGCCGTTTTCTTATCTTATCTTTTTATTTTCTTGCAAAGATCGTTTCTAGCATGTTTTTTTAGTTGTTTGCAACTTGTGCATGAGTTTTTAAGTTTCATTTCCACCATTTTTGTGCTACAAGTTTTCCTTCCTCTTTTGGTAGAACATTGGCTAACAAACTTTGTACTTGATGTTTTATTTCCCTTTCGGGTTTGATGACTTGGCAGTGTGTGTTTACTTTTTCAACCTTATGAACTTATTCTAATAGTCACGGATCTTAGCATGAAGAAATAGCTTTCCATTAATATCATTTTCGTGTCTGGATTGTTGTTACATTGCAAGAAAACCGAGTTGCCATGTTATGTTTAGTGTTGTAATTGTTCTTTTCAAATCCTAGCTTTATGTTTAATACTTTATGCATGTTGATAGCTGCTGTTTGAGTATGTTATTTTGCTTAAGAGCATCTTTCTTTTACATTTGAATTGTATTGGTAAAATAAATGTTGCTAAAAAAGGAAAGGGCTAAGTAAAGTGCATAACCTAACTAACCCCTATTTAGTGTTGCTTTATGTCGCTTTCACTTTATGTTTAATACTTTATGCATGTTGATAGCTGCTGTTTGAGTATGTTATTTTGCTGAAGAGCATCTTTCTTTTACATTTGAATTGTATTGGTAAAGTAAATGTTGCTAAAAAAGGAAAAGGCTAAGTAAAGTGCATAACCTAACTAACCCCTATTTAGTGTTGCTTTATGTTGCTTTCACTTTATGTTTTGATGAAATTTTAATTAATAACGTTCTGTTGATAAGCTAATTAGTAACATCTTCATGTTTTGATTATGTATAACAAGTTCACTAAGATGTTAAAGAGCATGTACGAATCGGTTGCCATTAATTAGTAGATTTTAAAACTTGTTAGTTAGTGAATTTGACCTTTCTCGCTTAAAAAAGCCATAACTTTGGCTACGAGTGTCCGATTTTTACGTGCCACCCAACAAATCGAAGCTCTCAAAGAGTTCTACAACATAAAATTCATGAACCAAAATTCGATAACTATTTAAGTCCCCAAAAAATATCGTTTAGGCCCTCAAAAATGCATTTCAAAATTTTTGGATTGGAATTCTAGTTAGGTTCACCATTTTTCCCTTTCCTACCATTTAGGATCAACTTAAACCTAATTAAAATCTTCCTTCATAAGACTTTAGAAATCACATGAATGAAGACTAGCAGCGCAATTAACCAATGAATCACGAACCGAACCGAGGCAAGGACCTTCCCCAACCCGAGGCTCACTCCCCTCAAGACAGAGAGTCTAGCATTTAAGGACAATTAGACAGCCTTAGCGGAGGAGTTAACCTTATAGGCTAACAATTAAAAGACTTAACCCTTAGCATGAAATACATAATGGAACTCCTTAGTACGAGAAGTCCAAATGAAGCGTCCCAAAAACCCCCACCCCCGCCCCCACCTAGATTTATGCCCGAAAATCTTAGGAGCCAATTTCAAGAACCAAATCCCACCTCAGACGAAGAAAGACTTGAGTATCCTAGGAGAAGAAATCCACTTTATGAGGAGGACGGCCGCTAGAAAAAAAGCAAAGAATAAAGCCAATCTTTATATTACTAGATTAGAGATAGAGGCATTGGCGCTTCGAGGAGATCCTATGATCTTAATATTATTTCGCGATAGAGTTATGGAGCTAGGAGTAATCCCTGACCCCGTGAAGAAGTTACTCAATCGATTCCAAGACGTGTTTGTAACACCTGGGAAATTTTTCTATAACGTACATAGCCTTAGGTTAGGGTATGTCATGAGAGTTTAACATTAATCTTAGAGTTTTCCTAAACATTTGAGTGGAAAGTGAAATTAGAACATAGGTATTAAAAATTTGAGAGTGGGAATAATGAAACCTAGGTGTAGTTGAGATTTTAACTTACTGAAATGGAAATTAAATAAAAGAAGATGAAGTAAAGTGAAGGGAAGGGAAGACTTCACGTTGAAAAGCAATTGGAAAAGCAAAGGGTGGTTAAATTATAAAATTTAGAATTTTGGTGGCAAAAGTATAAAGGGTAAAGTGATGATTTCTTTAAATTGGTAGGTTTTGGTGTAAAAAGGGTAAAATTATCTTCTTTCTTCCCTTCTTCTCCACGTTTTTTAGCCACCATTGAAGACTCCTCTCCACTCCATTTCTTCAAGATTTGCAAGGGTTTTAAGGTTAGTTTTAATTGGGTTTTGTTATAAATGTTTAGCGGTAAAGATAGTTGGTGTTTTTAGTGATTTTGGTGTGGTTTTGGAAAGAGTTTGGAAACCCTAAATTGAAGGTCCGAAAATCCTTTTTCTTGGTTGTGTTTATTTGCTACTTTTGATTGTTTAATTCTTAGATAGTTTGGTTTATGTTATTTTTAGGGATAGATTTGAGTTTAAGTGGAAGTTAGTGAAAAACTGGTTTTGAAAACCATGAGGGCCGATTCTGTTTTTGTGTTTTCGAATTTGCTAAGTTGTTTGGTTGTTAAATTTGATTATTTCAATGGATTGTAGACATGTAGAGGTTTACAGAATGGGGTAGCACGTTTAAATCCGTTGAAAAACGAGTAAGTTATGGCCGATTGAAGTTGAGTGATAAAAATTGTGGAAAAATCGGGTTTTAGGGTTTAGATTTTTAAGTTTGTTAAATTGTTGTTAGTTTTGGTTAGGTAATTCATTAGAATTTCTTAGAGTATTGATAAGTGACATTTTCCCTATATTTGTTAGATTAACAAGTGAACGATTGGACCAATCGACTGAGCGAATAAGAGCACATGCGGGAGTCCAGGTAAGTAGTGGATTGTGTGTTTTTGTAGCCTTCGAGTCTACACCACGAAATGGTAGAAATTATTGCGTGGTTGTTGGTTGTTTTGTATTTGAGTATTGTCTAAATGTCATGCATTTTGTTTTAAGCTACGAAAATGAGTTTTGTGCATGATTGGAATGGTAAGCATAAAACGTGTAAGAGAAGCACTAGAGGGTTGACCACCTCATCGTTAACGTGCAAGTAGCACTAGAGGGTTTAACGCCTTGCCGTTAACGTGCAAAAAGCACTAGAGGGTTAAACATCTCGTCGTTAAGGTGCAAGAAGAGCACTAGAGTGTTTAACGTCTCATCGTTAACGTGCTAGAGCATGCACCAGAGAGTTGAACGGCTCGTCGTTAACGTGCAAGAGTAAGCACTAGAGGGTTTAACGTCTCATCGTTAACATGCATGAGTAAGAAAACAACAGAGGGAGTAGAGACTACATGAGTTAGGGTGGTGTGTGTGGTTTGTGTGCATTGTGCATGTTTACATTCATTATTAATCCCTACTTGCTAAGCGTAAGCTTACGTGTGTGTGTTCTATGGTGTAGGTGATGATATAGTTACAGGTGAGCTTGAGGAGTGAACCCAGAATTAGGAGGTAGTCGTTGACGCACAGGTTACGCCGGTGCAGACAGTTGTCGGGGCGTCTCGACCATGAATTGCTGGGAGTTTTGTGGGACTTGGTATTT
The DNA here is from genome assembly GCA_022432975.1 of Begonia masoniana. Lineage (NCBI taxonomy): Eukaryota > Viridiplantae > Streptophyta > Magnoliopsida > Cucurbitales > Begoniaceae > Begonia > Begonia masoniana. The sequence continues at coordinate 36,977,220 of CM039503.1, read as the reverse complement.
TATTAGTGTGTTAGATTTTGGATTTTATTCGTGTAAATGTTGACATTTTACAATTCTTTTGGATCAATGTTTTGGTTATAAATGATGTTTGGAAGTTATTGTATAAAGTGTTTGATTCTCAGATTTTTGGTTTTTAGAAAATTTAGTCGTTATATTGCTCGATTTTTCCTATATTAAACGACGCTAGTTTTTCTCTTGTTGCTACGTTTTCGCTGAGGTTTTGTAGTCGGTTTTCTGGGATTTTAACGTGTCAAAGAGTCGGGAGTGTAACCCTGAGATTTTTGGGTTTCAACTTACTAAGAGCATTTTCATAAATAGAGGAATTTATGCCCGTCTTGTGAACAAGAAGTTTTAATAGAACCCCTATAATAAATGAGAATTTCTGGTGAAGTGAGAAAAAATTTGGAGGGAACGAATCGTAAGTTAAATAACAAAATAAATGACGAAACGAATAGAAAATCAATTGGAAGGGCAGAATGGTAATCTGCCAAGCCAAATTAATTATAAAACTTCACAATTCCCCCCCTCCCATGAGTTTTCATTCTGCCATTTCTTCCTCCAAAGAGCTCCAAGCGAATCCCTTTTCCCTGTCGCGTGATCCCACTTCCGGCGACGAACGACTTCCTTCCGGCGATCGATCCTTCACATTTCTCCTCCAAAACAACCCCTAGGTAAGAATCTATAGTTTTGGTACGTTAGATTTCAGTTTTCGTGGATTTAAACGGTTAGGGTTCGTTTAGGGTCGGATTATGTTAGAAGCGGTTGGGTATACCGTATTTGTGATTTTAATGGACGTATTTGTGATTATTGGACGTAGTCGAGTGGTATATTGATGATTGTTGGAGTTTTTGGTTGTTGGAGATCTTAAAAACTCCATTAATGGAGGTCTAAGAATTCACGAGCACGAATTGCTCGATGAAATGCTTGAATGGAATTAAATAGAGTTGTAGGAAATTTTCTTTAGTTAAGAGTTTCGCTAGTCTTCAAAATTCGATATTCTAGGCCTGATTTTAATGATGGTTTCTATTACTTGGTTTAGGTTAACAATGCTTGTGGACGGATCTCGGTGTGCTACAGACGTCAGGTATGTCTTCGTGACTTACTGTGGCCAATAGGCCTATGCCATAAGTCGAGTTCGTTGTTGAGGATTTTGGAGTTATGTATGTTTTTATGCTTTGGTTGGGTAGTTTAGGATTAGAGTTTTTTTATAGGTTATGTTTGCTATGTTTTGATGGTACTCATGCTTTATGTTTACATTATGTCTCTTCTGTACATGCATCACGCTCTTTCAAAATAGCATGAAAATAGATTTCTACACTTGTTTAAGAAAAGAAATGAATTAAAGAAACAAATGTATGTAATCTGGTCACGACGGGGTGGGGTTCAGACATGGCTGTTTACGGATGGAAGCATGTTTTCCCCCTGGTAGATGGAAAGGGTTGTCTAACCGACAGACATGCCCTCTCCATCTGGTGAAAGTTAAACCTCGGTGACATTCTGTTCTGTAATGAAACGATGAAAATATCTGCATGATTTATGAACCGCATATGCACAACATGCATTTGCATTTACGAAGCTTACTGAGCCTTTAGCTCATAGTTGTCTTTATGGGGTAGGTAATTTTGATACAGGTAAGGATGAGATTCTTCCACCCGAAGCTTGATCTGGTTGAAGAAGAATGCCCGTGGGAGTGCGTAGGGTAGTCAGTGCGTATTTTGACCCGTGGGGATGTAAGTAAGTGTTTTGAGGGTTTTCAGGTTGTTTTGGGCTAATGGTGGACTAGATAGGAGAATTGTATAGTTGAGAAATTTTAGGATGTTTGGTATCTGGATAGTAGATAAATTGATGTATTGATGTTTTGATAAACTCAATTTATAAAATGTTTTGGTAAGCCTTTTATTTGGATTTTTATAGGAAATTGAATGTATAGAGATGAAGTGTTATTTGATGTTTTTGGAAGTTCTGGGTGGATGGTGTGTAGGTACAGGGGAAAGAATATGAAGGCAGCTCTCTTGAAAAAATCCAGAGAGCTGCCGATCGATCGCCAGGAGGGGCAATCGATCGGGTAATGCATGGTTTAGAGTCGGGATTCTATAATTTTTGGTGGTATTCAAAGTATGGATGTCGTCTAAAGTATGGATGTCGTCGAAAGTATTTGTGTAAAGTGGCAGGGGATTCTTTTAAGTTTGGTTAAGTGTTCTGTAAGAAAGTCATCGTCCATTTATAGTGAAGGTTTCGGTCGAAGTCATCGACCAGTTATAGTGAAGGTTTCGGTCGAAGTCATCGACCAGTTATAGTGAAGGTTTCGGTCGAAGTCATCGACCAGTTATAGTGAAGGTTTCGGTCGAAGTCATCGACCAGTTATAGTGAAGGTTTCGGTCGAAGTCATCGACCAGTTATAGTGAAGGTTTCGGTCGAAGTCATCGACCAGTTATAGTGAAGGTTTCGGTCGAAGTCATCGACCAGTTATAGTGAAGGTTTCGGTCGAAGTCATCGACCAGTTATAGTGAAGGTTTCGGTCGAAGTCATCGACCAGTTATAGTGAAGGTTTCGGTCGAAGTCATCGACCAGTTATAGTGAAGGTTTCGGTCGAAGTCATCGACCAGTTATAGTGAAGGTTTCGGTCGAAGTCATCGACCAGTTATAGTGAAGGTTTCGGTCGAAGTCATCGACCAGTTATAGTGAAGGTTTCGGTCGAAGTCATCGACCAGTTATAGTGAAGGTTTCGGTCGAAGTCATCGACCAGTTATAGTGAAGGTTTCGGTCGAAGTCATCGACCAGTTATAGTGAAGGTTTCGGTCGAAGTCATCGACCAGTTATAGTGAAGGTTTCGGTCGAAGTCATCGACCAGTTATAGTGAAGGTTTCGGTCGAAGTCATCGACCAGTTATAGTGAAGGTTTCGGTCGAAGTCATCGACCAGTTATAGTGAAGGTTTCGGTCGAAGTCATCGACCAGTTATAGTGAAGGTTTCGGTCGAAGTCATCGACCAGTTATAGTGAAGGTTTCGGTCGAAGTCATCGACCAGTTATAGTGAAGGTTTCGGTCGAAGTCATCGACCAGTTATAGTGAAGGTTTCGGTCGAAGTCATCGACCAGTTATAGTGAAGGTTTCGGTCGAAGTCATCGACCAGTTATAGTGAAGGTTTCGGTCGAAGTCATCGACCAGTTATAGTGAAGGTTTCGGTCGAAGTCATCGACCAGTTATAGTGAAGGTTTCGGTCGAAGTCATCGACCAGTTATAGTGAAGGTTTCGGTCGAAGTCATCGACCAGTTATAGTGAAGGTTTCGGTCGAAGTCATCGACCAGTTATAGTGAAGGTTTCGGTCGAAGTCATCGACCAGTTATAGTGAAGGTTTCGGTCGAAGTCATCGACCAGTTATAGTGAAGGTTTCGGTCGAAGTCATCGACCAGTTATAGTGAAGGTTTCGGTCGAAGTCATCGACCAGTTATAGTGAAGGTTTCGGTCGAAGTCATCGACCAGTTATAGTGAAGGTTTCGGTCGAAGTCATCGACCAGTTATAGTGAAGGTTTCGGTCGAAGTCATCGACCAGTTATAGTGAAGGTTTCGGTCGAAGTCATCGACCAGTTATAGTGAAGGTTTCGGTCGAAGTCATCGACCAGTTATAGTGAAGGTTTCGGTCGAAGTCATCGACCAGTTATAGTGAAGGTTTCGGTCGAAGTCATCGACCAGTTATAGTGAAGGTTTCGGTCGAAGTCATCGACCAGTTATAGTCTCGACCATTTATAGCGAAGTGTAAGGGCAAAAATCGACGATATCATTACAGAGGCCATATCGACCGAACTCTATACAGAGGCCCGTCGGCCGAACTATACATAGGCCATGTACATCAAATATTAAGTGTTCTAGTATGGTCATCGGACCGATTAGAAGGAATGAATTCCAAAGGGACGTCGTCCGATTTTAGGTAGTGTTGACCGAAACCCAGTTTTACCATTTTAGCACTATTAACCAAGTTTAATATTTATACGGGGCGATCGATCGGCTATGCCTTTTTACGGGCAAAATGCCCTTTTTGCCCACGACGGTTTGGCCGATTGCTTTTCTATTTTAATGTATTTTATTTAAATGGTTTTGAGGATGTTTTTAATCGATTTAGGGGTTTAAAAAGAAAAATTTATACGAAAAATTATGGAATAGGAATAAGGGTCATTAAAGTTATGGTATCAGAGCCCCTGGTTTTTAAAATCGGTTCTGTAGACTGCTCGACTGCACAGCCACTACACGGACATACTTCTTCAACTGTAAGTACTTTATATGCTTTCTTTTATTTTAATTACTTAGATGTGTTGTCTTTAATTTTATAGGATTTCAAAAATGGTTCGTAAAGATAACAATAAGAATGCGAGGGGCACACCATAGACCTATTGAGGGATATTGTTGCCCAACAGTCCCAACACATAGACCGACAAGCACATCATATAGATAGGCAATCTCGTCAGCTCAAGTTACTGACAAACCGAGAAAACCTAATGACCCAAGGAGTGGTCGCTCCCAATAACCACGATATGAAGAGGATAGGCATGGAGGAAATCAAACAAAGCCGACAAAAGCACGTACGAGGAACTTCTCAGAGACCTCTGTGTCCTAATTGCCAGAAGGAACATTATAACGATTGCAGACTAGGCACATATAGGTGCTTTCGATGTGATGGGATTGGCCACTATGTCAAGAATTTCCCAAAATTAGGCAGAGGCCAATCGGGCATAAATCAGAAAAAGGTTGCATTGAGGAGATTTGTGTAACATCCCTAATACTGTACCCACTTACCCGTACTATTATTATTATTATTATTTTTTAAACTTTGTCCCTATACATTAAATAGACTCTAGGCGGAACCTAAACCGAAATCGAAATCGAAATTAGAATCTATGTTTAAAACATTTAAAACAACTTAAAACAAATTAAATTAATTAATTAAAAACTATAAAAACAATTAAAGAAAATAATTAACTAAAGGGAGGGCAAAACTGTCCAGGCGACAAAAATCAGGGGCAGCGACAAGTCGCTGCAACATGCAGCGACTGATCGCTGCATTCGCTGCAGCGAGCAGCGATCAGTCGCTGCAATTTGCAGCGACTAATCGCTGCACATGCTGCAGCGAGCAGCGATTGATCGCTGCTTTGCTGCAGCGATCAATCGCTGCACACTGCAGTGCAGCGATCGCCTCCTGCGATCATTCACCTCATCTTCTGGTGGCAACCTGAATAACGTGCTCTCTGGAATTCCAGAGAGCAAACACTTAATCAACTCTCTGGAATCCGATTCCAGAGAGCAAACCTCACCTACTTAACACCAATTATCAACAATTAACTTATAATTTAAACTCGATCAACTTGCAGCGGACTTTGCGAAATCCAACTGCGTGGATAGCTCTAAAAACCGAGCATATCCGTAACGTTCCTAAAACCATTCAAAACATTTCTATAACATTAAATAAAAGCTTTAAACCAAAACATTTTTCATATAAAATTTACCAAAACGTTTGAACCATAGAATATAAACCAATCCACTACCAGAACCAAGCACCCTAAAATATCTATACCTTTAACCAAAAACATCCTGATAGTCCTCAAAATACATACACATCCCCACGGGTCAAAAAGCGCCTCGACTACTCAGCACACTCCCACGGGCCATTCTCCGTCAACTGCCTCATACGTCAGGAGGAGGAACGTCGTCCTCACCTAGCGCGATGTCACCTAAAACGTCACCTACACCATACAGACACACTATGAGCTAAAGGCTCAGTAAATTCTACGTAAATGCAGATACGTGCAGTGCATATGGAGTTCAGAAATCATGCATAACATACAGAGCGTTGCAGACAGTATATCACCGAGATCTCATCCCCCTAACCGAAGGGGGCCCATTCAGCAGTCGGACTACCCCGTGCGGTTAGAGGAGGGGGGTACACGCTTACAACACGTACAGCCGTGCCTGAGCCCCACCTCGCGTGACCAGATAACAGATTACGTTCATTAATTACAGTACATGAGATGTGGTATCGGTCAGACCCTTAATCGGGCCGCACGATAGATCAATAGCCCCCAATTTCTGGGCCACAACGGTTTTATGAAAACATCGTGCGGAAATTCATTTTCATGCTTAGTTTAAAATACGTGATGCATGAAAAATTCAATATAAATGTAAACAAACAAGCATGCGTACCATCAAGACTGTAAAGGAAATAACCTACAAAACGTTTAAACCTAACTACCCAACCAAAGCAATTTAAAACAAACAATCCACTAAGATCCTCGACGCTTCATCGAAGTACGGTGTAGACCAATCGGTCAGAGTAAGTCACGAGAACTTACCTTGCGCGCACAAAGCCTAGAGCTTCGTCCACGAGAGTCGTTCACCTGAGGCAAAACACGACATTTGCCGTTAAAACCGAATTAAGCTATTAAACGTCAAAATTAACAAAACCTTACTAAAGATATTTCCTAAAGCTTTAATCCAATTCATCGAGCTATTTTATCGAGCAATACATGCTCGGCAACTCAAATCCCAAATTACGAGTTTTCCTCTAAATCTCAAAATTTCACGAAATCGAACATTTTCACAAATTAATCTAGTTTCGTCCAATAGCGTCCACTACGTTCTATACGTTCATAATCTGCGATAACCTATTGATTTCGAACACTAAATCTCGATTTTTACGAAAACCTAATCGAAACCCTAATTTTTCAAACTTCGTAAAACTTGAAATAAACGTTCTAAGAACGTGGATTCATACCTAGGGTAGCGAGATGAGGAGAAATCGTGAAGAAAGCGGAACGAACGGAGGTCGGATCGGAGGAAAATCGTCGACGGCCGAGGGGAAGAAAGCTCTCTGGTTTCGTGGATTCCAGAGAAGAAGAAGAAAGAATGAGGGAGAAATAGATTTAGGTTAGGTTTATAATATTGAATTGGTAATTTACCAAATCGCCCTTTTCTTTGATTTTATATAAGCTTCGTCATTTGGTTCTTTAATCGTCTAGCTATTCGGTTTCATCAAATCTCCTTATTTTACCATTATGTCCAATTTATTATTTGGGATTTAATAAAACTGTCCGTTCGCAAAACAGACCTCGTTTACTATTTTTACTAAAACGTCCTTTACATTACGATAAAGGTAATTACTCGGAATATAGCGTTATAACTCCGAAAAATCCCGTAAATTCCTTAAAATTCCTATTAATCGTTAGGATCAAAATAACGCTTTCTTTTCGTAAAACGGATTGATTTGACGTATTTACGAAAATGCCAACATATATATTATAATATAAAATCCCGTACAAGCTGGGTATTACATTCCACCCTCCTTATTCAGAATTTTGTCCACAAAATTCAATCATACAAACAAATCAGGATATTTAGTCATTATATCCTGCTGTCGCTCCCACGTAGCCTCTTCCACCTCGTGGTTCCGCCATAGGACTTTGACTAGCAGAATCTCTTTGTTACGTAGCACCTTGATGGAAGACTCCAAAATATGTACCGGCCTCTCCTCATAAGTCAAGGTGGGCTGTACCTCGATCTCTCTAGCTTCCACAATATGCGACGGATCGCGCAAACACTTCCGAAGCATAGATACATGGAATACGTCGTGGATACCCTCCATACAAGCCGGAAGCTGCAATCTGTACGCCAACTTCCCGATCCTCTTCAGAATAGGAAAGGGCCCCACATAACGAGGGTTTAGCTTACCTCTCCTTCCAAATCTCACAACACCTTTGAACGGAGAAACTTTAAGATAAACTTCGTCACCTTCCTCTAACTCTAGCTCTCTCCGTCTCGTGTCAGCGTAGCTCTTCTGTCTGCTCTGAGCTACCTCGATACACTGTCAAATAATGGCAATCTTCTCTGCCGTCTGCTATAGAATCTCAGGACCAATGATGCTGGCCTCGCCAACCTCGTCCCAATATAACGAAGATATATATTTCCGACCATACAAAGCCTCGTACGGTGCCATGCCAATGGTAGCCTGAAAGCTGTTGTTGTACGAGAACTCAATCAGAGGCAAATATCGGCTCCACGAGCCCTGAAACTCCAGCACACAAGCTCTGAGCATATCCTCAAGAATCTGATTCGTCCTCTCTGTCTGACCATCAGTCTGAGGATGAAACACTGTGCTGAAATTAAGCTGAGTCCCCATAACTCTGTGCAGACTCTTCCAGAACTTCGATGTAAATCTCGGATCTCTGTCTGAAAAAATCAAAACTGGCACACCGTGCAGTCTGACAATCTCCTGCACATACAGTTCGGCGAGCTGATCCATCGAGGAAGTCATCTTCACAGGTAAGAAGTGGGCCGACTTTGTCAATCAGTCCATGATAACCCAAATACCATCATGACCCTTCGTCGTCCTCGGGAGTCCCACAATAAAGTCCATGGAGATCTGCTCCCATTTCCACTCCGGAATCGGCAGTGGCAATAATGTTTCGGCCGGTCTCTGGTGCTCTGCCTTTACCTGCTGGCAGACTAGACAGGTTTCAACGTACTTGGCGACCTCTCTCTTCATGTTTGGCCACCAGAAATGTTGCTTCAGGTCCCGGTACATCTTAGTACTCCCCGGGTGCACAGAATACGTCGAAGAATGTGCCTCGGCCAATATCTCTTTCTTCAGATCCTCGTCGTTAGGCATGTACCACCTATGCCTGAACTTCAGAATACCATCCTCCGATAAATGGAAATCCGACGAGTCTCCCAATGTCATGCTGGATCGAAGCTCCTCACACTCCGTATAATTCTGCTGAGCCTCACGTATCCGATCCAAAATGGTCGGCCTGAGTGAAATGTTGGTGAGCATACTGGACAACTCTGCCACTATCTCAACGTCGAACCTCTCAATCTCAGACCGCAGCGTAACTGACATCGCTGCTAATGAAGGCTGACTCGCAGAAGGCACTCTACTCAAGGCATCAGCAACTTTGTTCGCCTTTCCTGGATGGTACTTGATATCAAAATCATAATCTTTGACGAACTCAAGCCATCGTCTCTGTCGCATGTTCAGCTCCTTCTGTGTAAATAAATACTTCAGGCTCTTGTGGTCAGAAAATATCTCGCACTGCTGTCCATATAAATAATGTCTCCATATCTTCAGTGCGAAGACCACAGCTGCTAACTCAAGGTCATGCGTAGGGTAGTTCTGCTCGTACGGCTTCAGCTGTCGAGAAGCATATGAAATAACTCTCCCCTCCTGCATCAATACACAGCCGAGTCCCACTCCAGACGCGTCACAATAAATACTGAACTTGTCACCTTCAATAGGTCGCGCCAGTACTGGAGCGGTGGTCAATCTCTGCTTTAACACCATAAAACTATCATCACAAGCAGATGACCATATAAACCTCTCGTTCTTCTAAGTCAGTCGTGAAAGAGGAAGTGCAATTTTTGAGAATCCCTCTATAAACTTCCGATAATAGCCAACTAATCTGAGAAATCCACGCACCTCACGTACGTTCTTCGGCTGTGGCTAATCTCTGACCAGCTGAACTTTACTCGGATCAACAGAAACTCCATCCTGCGATATGACATGGCCAAGAAAACTGATCTGATCCAACCAAAATTCGCATTTGGAGAACTTCGGATACAACTGGTGCTGACATAGGGTCCTCAGAACAATCCTCAGATGCTCCTCGTGTTCTTCCTTCGTCTTAGAGTAGATCAGAATGTCGTCGATGAAAACCACCATTAACTTGTCCAGATACTCCTTGAAGACACGGTTCATCAAATCCATAAACGCTGCAGGGGCATTAGTAAGTCCAAAAGACATGACAAGGCACTCATAATGCCCATACCTCGTTCGGAATGCTGTCTTCGGTATATCATCCTTCCGGACCTTCAGCTGATTGTAACCTGAGCGTAGATCAATCCTCGAAAATACTCGGGCACCCTGCAGTTGATCAAATAAATCATCAATCCGAGGCAGTGGATACTTATTCTTCACCGTCAATTTGTTCAACTCCCTGTAATCAATGCACATCCTGAGGGTCCCGTCTTTCTTCTTGACAAACAGAATGGGCGCACCCCAAGGCGATACACTAGGTCGAATAAATCCCTTCTCTAACAACTCATCAAGCTGAGTTCTCAGCTCTCTCAACTCAGCTGGTGCCAATCGATACGGGTTTTTAAACCTCGGCGCGGAGTTTGGATAGACATCAATAGTGAACTCGATCTCGCGGTCTGGTGGTAACCCGGGAAGATCATCAAGAAAGATCCCAGAGAACTCTCTGACAATAGGAATGTCGCTCTGCTTTTCTCCGCTGAGCAACTGACAATCAAATACAGAGGCCAAATAAATAGCGTGCTCGTTGACCTTCATGGAATAAGAAATAGGCGAGCTACTCAATCGGTTCATCGCCTGATAAGAAAACTCGGCTTTACCTGGGGGTCAGAAAGTCACAATCCCGGATCGACAGTCGATGGTGGCGAGGTGCTGTGACAGCCAGTCCATCCCTAAGATCAGATCATAGTGTTCTATGCCCATAACAATAAGGCGAGCATAGAGGGTACTGTCCCCAATCGAAATAACATTGCCCTGGACAACATAACTTGACTGCATACGCTCTCCCGAAGGTAGCATCACACTATATTCGCATTCTGCTAACTCAGGCGCAAGTTTCAGTCTAAACACACAGGCAGTGGAAACAAAAGAGTGCGTAGCCCCCGTGTCTAACAAAGAAAATACAGCTACGCCCATAATCAATATAGTACCTGCTATCACGGCAGGCTGATCATCGTCATCAACATCTCCAGGCTCAATAAATGAGAAGATCCTCGGCATAACTTTCCTCTGATCATTGCCTGACATATCTCGGCCAGGCTTCGGGCAATCCTTGACGTATTGGCCAAGCTCTCCACATCTGAAACATCTATTAGTGCCAACACGGCACTCACCACTGTGCTCCCTCTGGCATATGGGACACCAGGGTATCTGAGAAGCCCCCTGCACTTGCTTCCCTTTGCCCCGATCGTTACCTCCTTCAAGAGGTCTCTTCACACCCCTCTGCTGCTGCTGGGGCTGCGCTCTAGGCTGCCAACCTCGGTTCTGCGACTGAGGTCGTATCTCTCGGAAGAAGCCCTTCGCTGGCTCCCTCTGTCTAACACAAGTGGCTCTGGCAGCCTCAATATCTAGAGCTCTAGCTGTGATGTCAGAATAGGGAGTATCAATAATACCTGAGACAACAACGTGCATCCGAATCTCCGGATTAAGTCCCTCCATAATGTAACACCCGACATTTCGGCCAGGTGATTTTCTGACCATTTTCATTGTCACCCTCTTATTTAACCTTTATGATTTAAATTTAATGTTAAGACAAATTTATTACAAGTAGAGTAAAACTAGGTTGGGTGGCAGTTTTGTAATTAAGGTTGATGGGTTGCGTATAAATAGAAAATGGAAACCTTAAACCTCATTTTATTACCACTGTAGCCGACATTCCCTCTCGGCGATTCCTTCTCTCCCAAGCTTTTGCTCTCGGCTACCAGAATCTTCCCTTGCTGACGGCTGGTTTCAGCCTGCTTTTCTCTGCAAATCCGCACCCGAGGTATGAAATGGACAATGTAGTCATTTATTAGTGATTAAAGTTCTACTTTCAGCTCGGCATTTGAGTTCGGAATTTTCTTAGCAGTGGCGGAGTAGTTTAAGACCCTTTTAAGTCTGAGAGTAGAAATGTCATCCCAAATCGATTCTGAACATTTCAATGTAACCAACTCGGATTTAATCAATGGTAAAACCTGTCCACCTAGTTTCAGATTTCAAACTGCAGTGTGTCAAACAGAGGATTCGGAGTAACCTTAGCTATTAGAGTCCTAGGACGATTTATGAATAGAACTATTAGGACCTTTGTTTTAACTACTGTAATGTACATGTTTTAGGTGAAGAAGTTTAAAGAGAAGAAGCTCGTATTGCTAAGGGAACCAGGTAAGTGAATGTATTAAGATTTCTGGCCACTAGGGTCCTACACCGCAAGGGTATTAGGAAATCATTGAGATGTTAGTCTGTTGATTATGATTAGTTATTTCCATGATATGAAGAATTTGTGTACGAAGATGTTAAGCCACGGGATGTTTTGCTTGTCTTTATGGTATGACTTTTCTCTGTGAACTTTAGGTCTATGTATTATGTCCGCGTTTATGATTAAGTTATGAACATGAAAAGCAAACGTAACTATGATTAAGTGCAGAGCGGGGGAGAAGACTATGAATGTATGGCTCGCGAATTCTCCTACCGGTGGAGGCCGAGTTAATGATTAGTATGGCTCGCGGATTCTCCCACTGGTGGAGGCCGAGTTGATGACATGTATGGCTCGCGAATTCTCCCACTGGTGGAGGCCGAGCAAGTCGTTACTATGATTGCCGCGATAGGCAAATGACTATGTACCCCTGCCTTCCTCCCTCGTTTCCTGCCTTAATACGTACCATGTAAATTGTAACGCCCCGAATCCTTAAACTCGGTTTGTTACTAAACTCGTGACGTAACTTGATCATAATAGTCCACATATTTATTCATCTATTTTTTTTGACTTAACATAACTTAAAACATCTCATTCAATTCACTGAATATATCCATTATAACTCTCACTCCTGCCGATCACTAAACGACGAGCTTCTAGTTGATCTGCCGGTCAGCACGTGCATCCCACATGATTCATTAAACATCTATCGGCAGGCACACATATTTGCATCTGCCGACAGTCACGTGCAACCCGTGTGATCAATTAAAACTCACTTCCTCTACCGGTCAGTAAACGACAAAGAACTCACTTCCTCTACCGATGAGTAAACGACAAGGAACTCACTTCCTCTACCGGTCAGTAAACGACAAAGAACTCACTTCCTCTACCGGTGAGTAAACGACAAGGAACTCACTTCCTCTACCGGTGACGTCAGTCGGAAGACAAACCTACCCGACTTCCATCACAATTCTTCTACCGATGACGTCAGCCGGAAGACAAATACTTTTCCTCTTCCGATGACGTCAGCCGGAAGACAAACTCTCCCGACCCGACTTCCATCACATTTCTTCTACCGATGACGTCAGCCGGAAGACAAATACTTTTCCTCTTCCGATGACGTCAGCCGGTAGACAAACTCATTTCCTCCAATATTCCTCAGCGGAAGACATCCTGGTTTTCTCAGACTTCTATCTAGATAAACGTAGACCTCATAACTTAAATCTTAATGGCCAAAACTCATCGGAATAATCCATAAATTCATTCAAACTCACACAGCGGAAGACTTAGGTAAAATAACTCATTCTATATCTTCATAAATAATTTTCAGACTCAGTACTCATATTAGACAGACTTAAAACTCAATATTCGAAAGTAAACTCATCATACTTAGACTTCCTTGTTCATAAACATTATTAAAATCTTAAAAGCTTAAACCAGAGAGTCATGTTCGCCATCCAGCCACAGATTTTCCACCCTGATCACTTCCAGCAACCGAACTCAGACACTTTCATCAATCTTGAAATCCTCACCTGATATTTCTTCACCTACATCATAAGGTGTAACTGTAAGCCTAAGGCTTAGTAAGGAATGCAAACTATTATGAGTTCATGAATGCATAACTTGGAGAAAAACATGCTCATGAGTCTTTTCTTTTCGTGTTCTTAGTCTTAATCATCATTCATAATCGTATCTCGTATTCATTGATCATAATCATCATTCATGGACATGCTCATATTCATCATTCGTATTCTTCATTACATTATGTGGATTAAGAGAGGATTTGTGCTGGTAAAGGGGGTTCGACAGTGAGTTTGATCATGGTCCCTACTGCGGGTTGTATTCATATGTCCTACTGCGGACTGTGACATACGCCGAACCACCCCCAACCCTCACTTAACCACGTTGCATAAGTTTTATCTTCTTATTTTATTCATGAGAAAACATGTTTCAAAACATTTTCATATGCTTGAGAAGTAAAACATGATGCATAACATAAATGCACTTAATCATCGAACTAAGACAGGGGAGTATATCAGAATACCAGAATCATATCCATCGACATTTCATCGAACTTATAGCTGACAACGTTCACTAAATGTAACATAATCCTTTGATGTAGGGCCCTATTGGCCGGAAACTTAGTACATTCACTTACCTGGATTCCTTAGCAACTTGAATCACTTTCTCTTCAACTTCTTCACCTAAAACATTCCACATTACAGTAGTTAAAATAAAGTCCTAAAAGTTCTACTCGAAAGTCATCCTAGAATCTAACAGCTAAAGTCATTCCGATTCCACTGTTTGACACACTGCAGTCTGAAATCCGAAACTAGGTGGACAGGTTTTACCATTGATTAAATCCGAGTTGGTTACTTTAAAATGTTCAGAATCGATTTGGGATGGCATTTCTACTTTCAGACTTAAAAGAGTCTAAAACTACTCGGCCACTGCTAGAAATCCGAACTCAAATGCCGAGTTGAAAGCAGAGCTTTAATCACTAATAAATGACTACATTGTCCATTTCATACCTCGGGTGCGGATTGCAGAGAAAAGCAGGCTGAAACCAGCCGTCGGCAAGGGGAGGTTCTGATAGCCGAGAGTAAAAGCTTGGGAGAGAAGGAATCGCCGAGAGGGAATGTCGGCTACAGTGGTAATAAATGAGGTTTAAGGTTTCCATTTCCTATTTATACCTAACCCATAAATTTTAATTACAAAACTGCCACCCAACCTAGTTTTACTCAACTTGTAATAATTTTATCTTAACATTAAATTTAAATCATAAAGGTTAAATAAGAGGGTGACAATGAAAATGGTCAGAAAATCACCTGGCCGAAATGTTGGGTGTTACATAAATAATGAAAATGAACATGAATGAAGAAAGGTTTATGAACTTGTGCTCTTTAATTTGTGCACTCATGTATTTTTGTCAGCATGCATTCCTTACTAAGCATTAGGCTTATAGTTGAACCTTATGGTGTAGGTGAAGAAGGTTCAGGTGAGGATACTTTGTTCAAAGAGGATGCTTAAGGCTGGTTGCTGGAGGAAGCTCAAAATGACAGTGCAGGACTGGAAAGGCGATTTATGACCCCTGGTTAATGCTCTTTTGTTTCGGTATAATAAAGGATATGATAGTTTAAGTAGGATGAGATTATTTTATAATGTTGAGCCTTGAGACTGTCTAGTTGATCACTGAGTCAGGGAATGATTATATAGATTTATAAATGATTTGTTGCTTAAGTCTTCCGCTATATGCACTCCGAATGAGTTATGGTTCCTTTCTGTTGGAAGAAGTCATTTGATGGTTTAGTCTTCCGGCTGACGTCATCGGCAGATGCCGAAGGATAGTAGTTTGATGGTTTAGTCTTCCAGCTGACGTCATCGGCAGATGCCGAAGGATAGTAGTTTGATGGTTTAGTCTTCCGGCTGACGTCATCGGCAGATGCCGAATGATAGTAGATTGATGGTTTAGTCTTCCGGATGACGTCACCGGTAGATGTAGAATGTGTTTTGTCGTTTAGCGACCGGAAGTTGTAAATGTTATTTTGTCGTCTAGTGACCGGTGGATGTCACCGGATGATGTTTTAATTGAGCACGCGAGGCCCACGTGCCCACCGGAAGATGTCTCCTTTTTGGCGGTGTTAAGCGAGTCACGCGTAATGCACGTGATGACCGGACGATGAAATTTCTGAGGGTTGCCAACACATGCAACCCATGCAAACCCGAGTTGAATCATGTTAAGAGAGTTGAGGGCATTTCTCCTTTGCCCGAATTTGTCAAGAAACCGATGACCGAGTCTAGTCGCTCGACTCTGTGAAAGTTTGAGCCGACGAGGCGTAGGATGTCGAGCACGAGAGGGTTCGTCTTCCTTGATGGTTCTACGTCTCTGTTTCCAGTTTAGGAAAGAAAAAAAAAAGATATAATATAATATGCAAAATGTGAATGTCTGTCGAGGAATAGAAAAGATGTAATAATAGTAAAAGTCAAGCAAACGATTAATGAAAGATTATGAAAACGTGACGGCTCCTGGCCGGGGTCGTTACACATAAACTGGTGCACCTTCTCCTCATTATCGCTAACAAGACGAGGTGCAAATCTGGATAATGCCTCGAACTTCCGAATATAATCAGCAACCGAACCAGTCTGCTTCAGCTGCATAAACTCATTCCTTTTGGCCACTCTCACTGTGCGACTGAAATATTTATCGAAAAATAAAAACTTGAACCGATCCCAAGTCATAACTTATACATCCGTCGTCGACTTAATCGAGTCCCACCAGAAACGGGCATCTAATGCCAAGTGAAAGGTGGCGTAAGCCACCTTGCTCCCGTTCCCAACCTCTGCATAACCTAACATATCCTCCATCACCTGGATCCACTCCTTGGCACGTGTCGGATCCGATGATTGGCCGTCGAATACTGGAGGCCGTAGTCTTTGGAACTTCTGCATACCCTGATTACTTGGAACTACCAGATCTTGGGCCCTCTGGTTCTCTCGATTTACTAGACTCTCAATTTGTTGCGCTTGACGATCCATGTGCTGAGACTGACGGTCCAGCAACTCCGTAAGTCGATCAAGCACGTCATCACGTGGATCTTTTCCTCGAACTATATTTATATAACTCCTATAAAATCAAAAAATAATCCTAAGAAATATGAAATCAACAAAGCAATAAACATACTTACAGTTGAAGAAGGATGTCCGCGTAGTGGCTGTGCAGTCGAGCAGTCTACAGAACCGATTTTAAAACCCGGGGGCTCTGATACCATAAATGTAACATCCCTAATACTGTACCCACTTACCCGTACTATTATTATCATTTTTTTTTAAACTTTGTCCCTATACATTAAATAGACTCTAGGCGGAACCTAAACCGAAATCGAAACCAGAATAAATATCGGAATTAGAATCTATGTTTAAAACATTTAAAACAACTTAAAACAAATTAAATGAATTAATTAAAAACTATAAAAACAATTAAAGAAAATAATTAACTAAAGGGAGGGCAAAACTGTCCAGGCGACAAAAATTAGGGGCAGCGACCAGTCGCTGCAACATGCAGCGACTGATCGCTGCACACTACAGTGCAGCGATCGCCTCCTGCGATCATTCGCCTCATCTTCTGGTGGCAACCTGAATAACGTGCTCTCTGGAACTCCAGAGAGCAAACACTTAATCAACTCTCTGGAATCCGATTCCAGAGAGCAAACCTCACCTACTTTACATCAATTATCAACAATTAAATTATAATTTAAACTCGATCAACTTGCAGCGGACTTTGCGAAATCCAACTGCGTGGATAGCTCGAAAAACAGAGCATATCCGTAACGTTCCTAAAACCATTCAAAACATTTCTATAACATTAAATAAAAGCTTTAAACCAAAACATTTTCCATATACAATTTACCAAAACGTTTGAACCATAGAATATAAACCTATCCACTACCAGAACCAAGCACCCTAAAATATCTATACCATTTAACCAAAAACATCCTGGTAGTCCTCAAAATACATACACATCCCCACGGGTCAAAAAGCGCCTCGACTACTCAGCACACTCCCACGGGCCATTCTCTGTCAACTGCCTTGTACGTCAGGAGGAGGAACGTCGTCCTCACCTGGCTCGATGTCACCTAAATTGTCACCTACACCATACAGACACACTATGAGCTAAAGGCTCAGTAAATTCTACGTAAATGCAGATACGTGCAGTGCATATGGAGTTCAGAAATCATGCATAACATACAGAGCGTCGCAGACAGTATATCACCGAGATCTCATCCCCCTAACCGAAGGGGGCCCATCCAGCGGTCGGACTACCCCGTGCGGTTAGAGGAGGGGGGTACACGCTTACAACACGTACAGCCGTGCCTGAGCGTCACATCGCGTGATCAGATAACAGATTACGTTCATTAATTACAGTACATGAGATGTGGTATCGGCCAGACCCTTAATCGGGCCGCACGATAGATCAATAGCCCCCAATTTCTTGGCCACAACGGTTTTATGAAAACATCGTGCGGAAATTCATTTTCATGCTTAGTTTAAAATACGTGATGCATGAACAGTTCAATATAAATGTAAACAAACAAGCATGCGTACCATCAAGACTGTAAAGGAAATAACCTACAAAACGTTTAAACCTAACTACCCAACCAAAGCAATTTAAAACAAACAATCCACTAAGATCCTCGACGCTACATCGAAGTACGGTGTAGACCAATCGGTCAGAGTAAGTCACGAGAACTTACCTTGCGCGCATAGAGCCTCGAGCTTCGTTCACGAGAGTCGTTCGCCTGAGGCAAAACACGACATTTTCCGTTAAAACCGAATTAAGCTATTAAACGTCCAAATTAACAAAACCTTACTAAAGATATTTCCTAAAGCTTTAATCCAATTCATCGAGCTATTTTATCGAGCAATACACGCTTGGCAACTCAAATCCCAAATTACGAGTTTTTCTCTAAATCTCAAAATTTCACGAAATCGAACATTTTCACAAATTAATCTAGTTTCGTCCAATAACGTCCACTACGTTCTATACGTTCATAATCTACGATAACCTATTGATTTCGAACCCTAAATCTCGATTTTTACGAAAACCTAATCAAAACCCTAATTGTTCAAACTCCGTAAAACTTGAAATAACGTTCTAAGAACGTAGATTCATACCTAGGGTAGAGAGGGGAGGAGAAATCGTGAAGAAAACGGAACGAACGGAGGTCGGATCGGAGGAAAATCGTCGGCGGCCGAGGGGAAGAAAGCTCTCTGGTTTCGTGGATTCCAGAGAAGAAGAAGAAAGAATGAGAGAGAAATAGATTTAGGTTAGGTTTATAATTTTGAATTGGTAATTTACCAAATCGCCCTTTTCTTTGATTTTATATAAGCTTCGTCATTTGGTTCGTTAATCGTCTAGCTATTCGGTTTCATCAAATCTCCTTATTTCACCATTATGTCCAATTTATTATTTGGGATTTAATAAAACTGTCCGTTCGCAAAACGGACCTCGTTTACTATTTTTACTAAAACGTCCTTTACATTACGATAAAGGTAATTACTCAGAATATAGCGTTATAACTCCAAAAAATCCCGTAAATTTCTTAAAATTCCTATTAATCGTTAGGATCAAAATAACGCTTTCTTTTCGTAAAACGGATTGATTTGACGTGTTTACAAAAATGCCGTCATATATATTATAATATAAAATCTCGTACAAGCCGGGTATTACATTTTGTCCCGACTGAAGACGAGGAAACTGCCCAACCATCAGTTTCAGGTATAGTTTTATGTCAATGGATAATGAAATGAAGAACACTAGGATAGAGATGTAGTATAGAGTGAGGATGTGAAGGTATAATTGTGTTATAGATCAAAATAGGTTTAAAAATAGAGAAGTGAAAGTATAGTAGAAGGTGGGTAAGAAAAGTTCCTAGGTGAACCTCGACGAGGAGACAGTAGGTTAAATACAGGACGATATAGACCTTATAGACAAGAGTTATGCATTTACAGGATTAGCCTGACCTAACCATAATAAGTTGTGCACTTAAAATTTGGTTACCATTAGAGGAATACAACTTATGAGATGTGAGAGTTAAACAGATAGAAACTGGACCTTAGGCGACAAACCCTTGGAGTTTTAGGGTATGACGAATCAATGAGAGATTTGAAACTTAGACGTAAACTTATTGACGGATACCCAAGATCGTCGAGATACCATTATTGCGTCTAAGTGGATAAGGGGAGTATCACAAAACTCGTATGTTTTTGATTCGAGTGAAATTGAGAATGTTAAGATGAAGATAGTATTCAAGAGTTCGACTTGGATTGATTGTTGAGAGGATATGGGGTGTGGCTATTACCGTCGTGACTTTGGAGGATGTGATAAATCAATACAAATTCGTGGACGTAAGATCTGAGTGATCGCGTAGGAATGTTTGTATCGACCAATATCGGTGAGGAAAATAAGGAGATTTACTTGGAGTTGGAGAGTTACCGGCATTGGCCGTTCTCTAGGAAATGAGCACCGGCTTAGAAGGCTAACCAATAATGGACGATTTTAGATTTGCAAAAAGATTACGACCAGCATACTGTAAGGAGGACTTAACGAAGTTAAGAATGATCGGTGTGTAGTAGACACATCATGCATTTGGTATTGCGTGATTAGAGGCTAAGTGTGACGTGTGCAACGTTAAGAGAAATGATGAATCGACAAGAGTGAGCATCACTTGTGGAAAAAGTGACAAAGTTAGAAATTACAAATTCTTTTGGCTTAAAAGTATAAGGGGTTTAGTTATGGGCCTATAGTTAATACAGTTCAAAATCTCACAGCCTGAGGCTTACCTCTGGTATGGAAGTAGGAACATCAGTGTTTGAGGAACTAGGATGGTTGACAATAATAAAAAGAAGTTTCTGAATTCTTCTTTTAGGAAAATAGAAGGGTAAGATTTGAAAATTTGAGAGTTGGAATAAGAGCGTAAACTTATGTAACGACCCTAATTCTTTACCCTTAATTTCCCGTATAAATTTTTTTTTTTAAACATCCTCAATCAATTAAAACATCCTCAAAACCATTTTAAAAAAATATAATAAAATAGGAGAATCAATCAGCCAAAGGAACCGAGAGCAAAAAGGGCAAAAGCCCGCAAATTTCATGGCCGATCAACATCTTCTGAACAACATTCGCTGCTCGATATCTGCCGATCACATCCACCGATCGCATCCACCGATCCGACGACGTGTTACCCACGTGACTTCATTAACTCGGTAGACGACATCTACCTCTCACTCACATCCCCCGCTCATTATTCGTTCACATCTACCGCTCACTCACATCCAACGCTCACTCACATCCACCGCTCATTTTTCGTTCACATCTACCGCTCACTCACATCCACTGCTCAACAGTAACTGAACACATCTACCAGTTGACTTTGACCAAACACTTGTATAAACTTCTGCCGATCACAAAATGACAGAATCTAATACTTACATCTACCCCTCAACAGTAACCGAACACATTTGCCAGTTGACTTTAACCAAACACTTATATAAACTTCTGCCGATCACAAAACGACAGAATCTAATGCTTACATCTACCGCTCAACAGTAACCGAACACTTAACCGAAACCTATACAATTTTCCCCTATACTTACACACCATTCACTCAGAACTTCCAAGAACATTAAAAACAACATTCTCCATTTCCAGAAACATCAAAATGAACATTATACATATATGTTCACGAACTATCCAAAATAAACATCCAAACATGTTTCTAACTATACAAATTATCAAAAACACTACAAAATACTATCAATCCTCCAAAAACACTATACAATATCTATCCAATCCAAGCATCCTAAAATGTTTAACTATACCATTTTCCTATCTTTCTATCCATCAATTTCCCAAAATACATACTTACGTCTCCATGGGTCAAAATAAGCACCGACTGCGCCAGCGCACTCCCACGGGCCATCTTTCTTCAACTGCTCATTTCTCGGGTGGAGGGATCTCGTCCTCACCTGTGTCGAAGTTACCTACACCATAGAAAACAGTCCGTGAGCTAAAGGCTCAGTAAATCTACGTGAATGACAATGCATGCGATGCATATGTAATTCATAAAAATATAACAAACGGAGAAATACAAAAATAGCAAAGTTAACCCGACGTTAATTATTTTAAAATCAAAATGAGCGGCATAACGCCTAAAATCTTAAAAACCAAAAAATTTAAATCCAAACACAAAATATATATTTTCAAGTTTCCAAATACAACAACCATCATCCAAAACTCCACCGACTCGAAAACGTTAATATTTAATACGAAGACATTTATAAACACAAAGTATTAAAACATAAACAAACCACTATTTTTCCTTAACATTACCTAAACCATAATCCTTTCAAACTATTTACAACACTCCCACAAAATACCCGAAGAAGGATAGTGGTCCAGACGCCCCGACAATGGCCTGCACCGGCGGACTCCGTACTCCTCCGACTGCGGCCTAATCCTGAGCTGTCTCATCGACCTCACCTGTATAACACTCGTCACCTACACCACAGAACACAAAAAGGTAAGCCTAACGCTTAGCAAGTAGGGAAATAATGCACAACGACACGCTAAATGCTCGACTCAATCCTAACATGCAGTTTCTACACACTCAGTTACTTTCTCTTCATTTCAATTGCATTTATCTTTCACTTCCAGGTGAATCAAGTAGGCACACGCCCCCACACAGTCCAGGACGGCCACGCCTTGATCCACGGAGCTAGACTAGAGGCACACGTCCCAACACAGTCCAGGACGGCCAACACGAATCTCCCCCAATCGATCGTAGAATCTGCATTGTGCACTTCAAGCACGAACAGGTCGAGGAATTCATACTCATGACACATTACGTACATTAACAGGGCATCTCAAATAAAATCCCTCGCGGGGTGCTCAACAAGCCACTTGCCCGAAGAAGCTATTCTACTCGAGACCAAGTTGCATATCACTTCTTATCTTTCTTCCACATCATCCTCACCACTCAAACATGCCAAAAAAAAACACGTGATTTCGTAGTTTAGAAAACAATGATGCATGACACCCGATGCATAACAAAAGCAAAACATAACAAACAAACAAACAATCCCTACCGTTCTATGGTGTAGGCCCGAAGGCAACAAACACTCATCCACTACTTACCTGGTTGCTGCTCGATACTTTCTCGTTCACTCCGTCCAACAAAATCACACGTTCGATCACCTAAAAATGACGAGAAATCAACTTAGAAATTTACAAACTCTAAGGAAATGCTTAACCCAACTAATAGAACTATAACACAACTCCCAACCTGATCTTTACCCCAAAATTGACCGTCTAACTTCAAACGGTCATAACTCCCACGTTTTGCAACGGATTTCGACGTGCCACCCCAACTCGGAAACCTCTACACATCTACTATCCATTGAATCACTCAAAGTAACCAAACAATCAACTTAACAATTCTGAAAATACCAAAACAGAACCGGTGCACTTTAGGTTAAAAACCGGTTTTCCCCAAACTCTTATCCAAATCTCAATCTAACTCCATAAATCACCTAACCCAAGTCATTCAACAACCAAATGATCAAAAGAGGAAAGAAAACCAGCAGAGAAACTAAATTTTCGGAATCCTCACATTAGGGTTTTTCAACTCTCACTAAACTCCCTCAAAATATCTTTAAAACACCAACAATTAACACCTAAACCTATCAAAACTAAAACCCACTTATTTTTACCTTGAAATCCCTTGAAAAACCTTGATGGAAGGAAGCTTGGAAGAGCTTCGATGGCAGCCAAGGGAATTGTGGAGGGCAAGGGGAGAAGATGACAAACTTTGTTAAATTTTGTCTTTTTAACCTAATATTGATTTCACTTTTCTTTTCCTCCACTAAACTATTTAAATTTGAAATTTTAACCCCCCCTTTTCCCTTCACTTTAGCCATCAACGTGAGAGCCTCCAACCCTTACAAATTTCAAGTAATTAAATTCATTAAGTGGTAAATTTCTATTGGTTGCAAGTAATTTGACTTTTCAACCAAAAATTCCTATTGGTTTATTAGTCTCACTTCCTTTTCTCTTTCACTTTCTCTTCCCCTTCAATGCACAACAATAAACTTGACTTAACATGACTCATCTAAGGTTACGCACGCAATAGGAAATTCCCGGGTGTTACAATCCACCCTCCTTACAAAAATTTTGTCATCAAAATTTGTGTACCTGAAGAGCTCAGGATAGCGCTCCATCATGTCCTGTTGACGCTCCCACGTTGCCTCCTCAACGTTGTGGTTGCGCCACAGCACTTTCACCAGTGGAGTGTCTTTATTGCGCAATTTCTTCACTGCATAATCCAATATTTCCACCGGTTTCTCCTCGTAGGACAATGTAGGCTGTACATCGATGTCCTGCTGCACCACGACATGCGATGGATCCCTAAGGCACTTTCGCAGCATCGATACGTGAAATACATCATGCACACCCTCCATAGAAGCAGGCAACTCTAATTGATACGCCGTCTTTCCTATTCGCTTTACAATCGGGAATGGACCAACATATCTCGGAGTCAACTTCCCTCTCTTCCCGAATCTCATCACACCCTTAAACGGCGATATCTTCAAGAACACCTCATCTCCTACCTCAAACTCCAGCTCCCGCCTCATACCATCTGCATAACTCTTTTGGCGACTCTGAGCTGTCAAAATACGTTGCCGAATGAACTGGATCTTATCTGTAGTTTGCTGAACGATCTCCGGTCCAATCAAACAAGATTCTCCGACTTCGTCCCAATAAAGAGGTGATCTACAATTTCTACCATAAAGAGCCTCGTAGGGAGCCATACCAATAGTATCCTGATAACTATTGTTATACGAGAACTCCACCGAAGGTATATACCTACTCCAGGAACCCTGAAACTCCAACACACACGCTCGGAGCATATCCTCAAGAGTCTGAATAGTACGCTCAGATTGTCTGTCCGTCTGAGAATGAAAAGCAGTGCTGAAGTTCAATTGAGTCCCCATCGCCTTATGTAGACTCTTCCAAAATTTTAAAGTGAACCTCGGGTCCCTGTCAGATACAATCGAAGTCGGCACACCATGTAATCTCAAGATCTCCTGTATGTAGAGTTCAGCAAACTGATCCATACTGTATGTCATCTTTACTGGCAGAAAGTGGGCTGACTTCGTCAAACGATCTACGATCACCCATATGCCATCAAATCCCTTCGTCGTCCTAGGCAATCCAACAACGAAATCCATGGAAATCTGGTCCCACTTCCACTCAGGAACCGGCAATGGCTGCAACTTTCCAGCAGGTCTCTGATGCTCTGCTTTCACCTGCTGACAGATCAAACATGTTTCCACGAATTCAGCCACTGACTTCTTCATGCCGGGCCACCAGTAATGCTGCTTGAGGTCCCTGTACATCTTCGTACTGCCTAGGTGCACAGAAAACCTCGACGAATGAGCTTCAGCTAAAATCTCCCTCCGAACCTGTTCACTGCTCGGAACATACCATCGATTACGGAACTTCAAAATACCATAATCCGAGTAGCTGAACTCCGTCCTATCGTCAGACACCATACTCAGCTTAAATTTATTGCACTCCGCATCTCCCTGCTGAGCTTCTCTGATTTTCTCGAAAATGGTAGGCTTTAGAGATAAAGCTGATAACACAGCAGTTACATCGGAAATTAACTCTAAATCAAATCTCTGAAACTCCGTGTTCAACTCCCTAAACATCTCCACCTTCATGGCTGCAACGGATGTAGAAACGCGGCTTAAAGCGTCTGCAACTACATTGGCCTTCCCTGGGTGATATTTAATCTCCAGATCATAGTCATTCACGAACTCTAACCACCGCCGTTGTCTCATATTCAGTTCCTTCTGAGTGAAAAGATACTTCAGACTTTTATGATCTGAATATACCTCGCACTGCTGACCATATAAATAATGCCTCCAGATTTTCAAAGCAAACACCACAGCAGCTAACTCCAAATCATGGGTTGGATAATTCTTCTCATAAGGCTTCAGCTGTCGAGAAGCATAGGCAATCACCCTGTCCTTCTGCATAAGCACACAACCCAGACCAATCCGAGAGGCATCGCAATAAATATAAAACTTCTCTTCTGCCACGGGCAATGTCAAAACCGGAGCTGTTGTTAATCTCTGCTTCAACGTCTGAAAGCTGAGCTCACACTCTTTAGACCATTCATACTTCACGTCTTTTCGTGTCAGCCGAGTCATAGGTGCTGCTATTTTCGAAAAACCTTCAATCAATCTTCTGTAATAGCCCGCCAATCCCAGAAAACTCTGAATCTCGCTAACATTCTTCGGCTGAGGCCATTCATTAATTGACTGAATCTTGGCCGGATCCATTGATATCTCACCACTGCTAATAACGTGGCCAAGAAAGTGCACCTTAGTTAACCAAAATTCGCACTTCGATAACTTAGCATATAGTTGTTGCCGCCTCAGAATTTCCAGAACTATCATCAAATGCTCCTTATGCTCCTCTTCAGTACGGGAATAAACTAAAATGTCATCGATAAACACAATTACAAATTTATCGAGATACTCTCTAAAGACTGGATTCATTAGGTCCATAAAGGCGGCTGGAGCATTCGTCAAACCAAACGACATAACCAGGAACTCATAGTGTCCATACCGAGTCCTGAAAGCCGTTTTTGGGATATCCTACGATATGACTTTCAACTGGTAGTATCCCGATCTCAGATCAATTTTAGAAAATATCCGGGCTTCTTGCAGCTGATCAAACAAATCATCTATCCTTGGCAATGGATAGTTCTGGGTTGTGTGCTTATGCAGAAGCTTATGTCATCCCCTCTCTATCTATTTAGTTCATCTATCCTTGGCAATGGATAGTTCTGGGTTGTGTGCTTATGCAGAAGCTTATGTCATTCGTTAGTTTGTTCAACTCCCGGTAATCAATGCACATTCGAAGAGACCCGTCCTTCTTCTTAACAAATAGCACGGGCGCTCCCCAGGGCGAAAAACTAGGGCGTATAAAGCCCTTATCGACCAATTCCTCCAATTGCCTACGACACAACTATCAAACAATAAATCCTACCGTTCCGTGGTGTAGGCCTGAAGGCAATAAAACACACGTCCACTACTTACCTGGCGTCCTAGCTCGCTGAGGATACTCGGGTCCATGCCCATCTACGGCTCGACCTACGACAAATATTCAAACTTCATTAAAATTAAGTCTACATTCACCAATTACTCTCAAACTACTATTTCCATCTAAACGGGCCACTAATTTGGGTTCAGTAAAAACTGACTCAAAACTTCAAACGTGCATAACTTTCACGTCGGTTATTAGAATCGAACGATTCCAATGGCCACGTACTCCTCTAATAACCTATTTTAACCTTCCAAAAGGAATTTTAAAACAAACGACCGTAGCTAGGTCAAATATCAGAAAACCCGAGACTGCCCTAAACTAGGAATTTCATCCCTCTCGGTTTTCCATCAATTTTCACCAAATTCCTCACCAATCGACCACCCACACCCTCAATTAGCATAAACAACAAAAATTCTAAGGCTTTACATAGGAAAATCCAAAATTCCCAAATTGGAGCCCTCGGTTTTTCGCTCAATCCGAGCTCACCATTGCTCGGCAACCCTCGCCGGCATTAAGCTCGGTCATTTGACGCCAAGAACGGCCAAAAGCAGCCAGCAATCAGAGCTCAATCGAGCTCGTTCTTCCCGGCCATAAATAGAGACAGAACAGGGCAACAAAACTTGCCTTACCAGGAAGTTCGTGCGCGGAGAGAGCAGGACCTTGCTCGTCGCCGTCGTTTGGCCAGAGAGCGTCGGAAAACGCCGATGAATGGTTGGCCAATCGTCGCTCGCGTCTTCCCCCCTCTCCCCTGCTCTCCTCTCGGCCGTCAGGCTCGAACAACAGAATGACATTCGAGCCATTCTGTTGTTTTGTTTTATTAATAATAATAATTAAAACTGTTTTAATAAATCATCATTTACCATTTGTCCCTTTCGTGTTTTCGACCATTTCGAATGTCGTTAAATCTCGTTCTTAAATTATAACCCACGGCTTAATTTCACTGGAAATACACGAACCTAAATTAAGAAACCATTTAGTTCCACCAAATTTATTCACTCTTCTTTTAAATGAATTAAAACAACCTATTTTATTATCCTTTTATTTTCTCTCAAATTTTTCCTTTCAAAATCCCGGGTGTTACACATAATCTAAACAATTTAAAAGACCAAAACAATTTAAAACAACCACAACTATCTACATCAAAATATTAACCACCCACAACTACCCAAGGAAGACAGTGGCCAAGACGCCCCGACAATAGCCCGCAACGGCGTACCCCGTACTCCTTCGACTGCTGCCTAGTCCTGGGCTATCTCCTCTACCTCACCTGAGTAATACTCGTCGCCTACACCCTAGAACACAAAACATAAGCCTAATGCTTAGCAAGTAGGGAAAAATGCACTTTAAAACAATACATGCTTGACTCAAGGATGCAGTTTCTACACACTCTGTTGTTTTCTTTTCATTCTGGTTGCATTTATCTTTCACTTGCATGTGAAACAAGTAGGCACACATCCCAACACAATCCAGGACAGCCACGCCTTGACCCACGGAGCAAGATCGGAGGCACACATCCTAAACAATCCAGGACGGCCATACCGAATCTCCTCCTTCATCGATCGTAGAATCCCCAATGTGTTTTTCAACACGAGCAGGTCGAGGCATTCATACGCACGACACATTACGTAATTTAGCATAGCATCTCTCGTAGGATCCCTCTTGGGGTGCTACAACGAGCCACTTGCCCGACGAGGCTATTCTACTCGAGACCAAATTGCATATCTATTTTCTTATCTTACATTTCATCCTCACCACTCAAGCATGCAAAACACGTGGTTTCGTGGATAGAAAACAATGATGCATGACACACGATGCTCAACTCAAACAAAACCTAACAAATAAGCAAACAATCCCTACCGTTCCATGGTGTAGGCCCGAAGGCAACAAAACACGCATCCACTACTTACCTGATTGCTCGACAACTGATTATCCACTTCGTCCAACTGAATTACTTGCTCGACAACCTAATCAAATAGGGAAATTCACTTAGAAAACCATTAATAAATTCTAAAGGAGTTTTTATAACTAAAACTAACTAACACTTCTACCCAAAATCACAACTAATCGCAAAACCCGATTTTCCTCACATTTCCAACCGTCCATGTAGCGACCCTTACCCGTATCTTAATTTTACCTTATAAATTTTTTATTTTATTTTACAGTTTAAGCGGAACTTAAATAAAAATCAAAATAGTTAACGTTGTTTGGAAAATTGTTTAAATCTAAGTTGTTAAACTATTCAAACAATACTTAAAACAAATTATAAACAATTGAAATATAACAATTACAATCATTTTAAACAATTAAAAACATTTAAATCATCGGCGGTGGGCAAAAAGGGACATTGTCCCGAAATATAAAGGGGCGATCGATCGCCTAAAACAGGCGATCGATCGACTGTGAAGAAAACTGAGGGGCGAACGTTCGCCCCTCAAGGTGGCGATCGATCGCCCTGTGATCGATCCCACACGCTCTGGATTTTTCCAGAGCGTGGCGACCAAGCTTGGCGATCAATCCCCCTATTTGGGCGATCGATCGCCAAGTCCTCTGGAATTTATTTCCAGAGGACATGCATAGCTTCCCTCTCTTTTCTTTCTTTCTTACCCCTGCATACACACATAACACACACACTAAACTAATCATTTCATCATCATTTCATTCCAAACTTCTTACATTGTTCGTATACATTTCTCCATTTCACAAATCACAAAACCTACTCAAAACTTAGTCGAAAACGTAGTGAAAATTTATAAAAATAAACTGCGTGGATCCGTTTAAAACTAAACATTTCATCCTGTTCAAAATCACCAAGTGGTTTATAAAATAGTTTCCAAAAAGTTTAAAAAAACATCTAAAACGTAACCTACCAACTAATAATATCCAAACATCCTAATAACGTTCAACTATACAATTTTTCCTACGATCTAACTATCGTGTCCCAAAATACCTTTACATCTTTCCCCACGGGTTAAATACGCGTCGACTTGCCCAGCACGCTACCACGGGCCTTCTCCTTCAATCTGTACGATCATCTGGTAGAGGGAAATCCTCCTCACCTTGCTCTATGTCACCTACACCATGAAGACACCTATGAGATAAAAATCTCAGCAAGTTCTACGTAAATGCTGATGCATGTCCATGCATGATTCAATGCTAAGAAAACCGTCCATGTCATTTCATTTCAGTACTTGTCAATCTTGGTTATCGGGGCCTTTCTCAGTCAGATGGATAGGGCACATCAGCGGGTAGATAGCCCCAACCATCTGAAAGAGGGAGACCCGCTCACCACGGAACGCAGTCTGAACCTACCCCCTGACTAAACCCCCATGCTTGCCAA
>CM039503.1:36807196-36947145 GCA_022432975.1 Begonia masoniana | reverse complement strand
GCGGGGCTCGTCCATTTATAGTGAAGGTTTTGGTCGAAGTCATCATCCATTTATAGTGAATGTTTCGGTCGAAGTCATCGACCAGTTATAGTGAAGGTTTTGGTCGAAGTCATCATCCATTTATAGTGAAGGTTTCTGTCGAAGTCATCGACCAGTTATAGTGAAGGTTTCGGTCGAAGTCATCGACCATTTATAGCGAAGTGTACGGGCAAAAACATCGACCGATATCATTACAGAGGCCATGTCGACCGAACTCATACAGAGGCCACGTCGGCCGAACTATACATAGGCCATGTCCATCAAATATTAAGTGTTCTAGTATGGTCATCGACCGATTAGAAGGAATGAATTCCAAAGGGACGTCGTCCGATTTTAGGTAGTGTTGACCGAAACCCAGTTTTACCATTTTAGCACTATTAACCAAGTTTAATATTTATACGGGGCGATCGATCGGCTATGCCTTTTTACGGGCAAAATGCCCTTTTTGCCCACGATGGTTTGGCCGATTGCTTTTCTATTTTAATGTATTTTATTTAAATGGTTTTGAGGATGTTTTTAATCGATTTAGGGGTTTAAAAAGAAAAATTTATACGAAAAATTATGGAATAGGAATAAGGGTCATTAAAGTTATGGTATCAGAGCCCCTGGTTTTTAAAATCGGTTCTGTAGACTGCTCGACTGCACAGCCACTACACGGACATACTTCTTCAACTGTAAGTACTTTATATGCTTTCTTTTATTTTAATTACTTAGATGTGTTGTCTTTAATTTTATAGGATTTCAAAAATGGTTCGTAAAGATAACAATAAGAATGCGAGGGGCGACACCATAGACCTATTGAGGGATATTGTTGCCCAACAGTCCCAACACATAGACCGACAAGCACATCATATAGATAGGCAATCTCGTCAGCTCAAGTTACTGACAAACCGAGAAAACCTAATGACCCAAGGAGTGGTCGCTCCCAATAACCACGATATGAAGAGGATAGGCATGGAGGAAATCAAACAAAGCCGACAAAAGCACGTACGAGGAACTTCTCAGAGACCTCTGTGTCCTAATTGCCAGAAGGAACATTATAACGATTGCAGACTAGGCACATATAGGTGCTTTCGATGTGATGGGATTGGCCACTATGTCAAGAATTTCCCAAAATTAGGCAGAGGCAATCGGGCATAAATCAGAAAAAGGTTGCACTGAGGAGATTTGTGTAACATCCCTAATACTGTACCCACTTACCCGTACTATTATTATTATTATTATTTTTTAAACTTTGTCCCTATACATTAAATAGACTCTAGGCGGAACCTAAACCGAAATCGAAACCAGAATCGAAATCGAAATTAGAATCTATGTTTAAAACATTTAAAACAACTTAAAACAAATTAAATAAATTAATTAAAAACTATAAAAACAATTAAAGAAAATAATTAACTAAAGGGAGGGCAAAACTGTCCAGGCGACAAAAATCATGGGCAGCGACCAGTCGCTGTGTAACACCCCTAATACTGTACCCATTTTTTTTTTCCCGTAATTATTTTTCTTTTTATACTTTTTACTTTTCTATGCTTTAAATAAAACATAATGCGGAATCTAAACCGAAGTTGAAATCAGAACTGAAGTCGGAATTAAAACTGAACTTTAAAAGCATTTAAAACAAAACCTTTAATAAATAATTAAAACTAAAACATTTAATAAAACTTAAAAAAAAACAAATAAAAGAAGGGAGGGCAGAATCGGAATTCTGCCATCGTGAATGGAGCAGCGCTCGGTCGCTGCTATGTGTGCAGCGACCAATCGCTGCACACAGCAGCGACCAGTCGCTGGTCGCTGCAATGTGTGCAGCGACCAGTCGCTGCACACAGCAGCGACTTGACTCTCTGGAAATTTTTGAGGTTTCCAGAGAGCAACCAACCTTTCACTCTAACATTTTCACCTCTCAGGAACGTGATTCCAGAGAGCAGAACTCAACATTTTTCATTTATACTTCTCCCACATTTTTCTTAGCCAGAAACCACTTCTTCCATTCTTACACCCAGATCACAAAATACACCCGACACACTTTTAACCGAATCAATTTTAAGAAAACAAATTGCGTGGTTATGTTTAAAAACTGAGTATCCTTCAATACCGAACTTTTACCAAAAATACATTTCAAAACGTTTTCAAACATCAAAACAACCTATCAACTACCAGACCAAGCATCCTAATATTTTCTATACAGTTTATCATCAGTCAAAAATATCTCAAAAACCCCCAAAACCTTTACGTACACCCACGGCCATCATCCATCAACTGCATCCCACGCTAGGAGGAGGAACGTCGTCCTCACCTGGCTCAATGTCTCCTAAAATATCACCTACACCATACAGACACATATGAGATATTGAAATCTCAGTAAGCTACGTAAATGCAGATGCATGCGTGCAGTGCATATGGAGTTCAGAAAACATGCATATCAGACATATCAGGTCATTTCATACAGATTGCCACCGAGATATCAGCCCTCTAAATGGAAAGGATACATCCTGCGGTCGGACTACCACTTTCGATTTAGAGGAGGGGGGTACATGCTCACAAACCCTACAGCCATGCCTGAGCCCCATCCTGCGTGACCAGATACAGATTACGTATTTTCGTTCATTATTCATTTCATTTGAAAACTCGTGCAGAAATCCATTTTCATGTCATTTTGAAACACGTGATGCATGAACAGTTATAAGCATAATGTAACCATACAATAAACAAACACATGTATACCATCAAGACCGAAATAAACTAACCTATAAACAATTAAACCTAACTACCCAACCAAAAGCAGATTAAACAAACAACTCTTCGGGGATCCTCGATACGACATCAAAGTATGGTGTAGACCGATTGGTCAAAGTAAGTCACGAAAACTTACCTTGGGCGCGCAGAATCTCAAGCTTCGATCACGGGAGTCGTGTGTCTGAGGAAAACACGATATTCGTAGTTAAAACCAATTTAAACTATAAACGTCCAAATTACGAAATCCTTAACTAATGAATTTCCTAAAATTCCAACTTAATAATTCGAAGTATTTAACAATGACATAATGCTCGATAACCTGGAATTCCGATTAACGAGTTTTTCTCAAAAACTCGGAAATTTACCAATTTTTAACTTTTTCTCAAATTGATTTTTCTTCGTCCAATAATGTCCAATACGTTCAATACGTACTTAATCAAGGCTAACCTATTAATTACGAACCCTAATTCGCGTTTTTAACGAAAATCGATCGAAACCCTAATTAACTAAATCTCCGTAAAACTCGAAATAAACGCTCAAAGACTGAAGCTGCATACCTAGGGTAGCGAGAGGAGGAGAAACCGTGAAGAAATCGGAACGAACGGGAGGAGAAACGGAGTCGGATCGTGAGAAGTCGTCGGCGGCCGAGAGGGTTTGCGAAGGAGAAAAGAGAAAACAGAATGAAATCGCAGAATGAAATCGCAAAAGTGAAGGAAAGTTGATTTTTATTAAAATTAACTTTGGCAAATTACGTTTTCGCCCTTCTTTAGTTTTTATATAGATTTCTTCTTTCGGTTTGTTAATCGTCTAGCTATTCGGTTTCACCAAACCTCCACATTTCACCAATACGTCCAACTTAATATTCGGGATTTAACAAAACTATCCGTTTGCAATTTGGACCTCGTTTACTATTTTTATTAAAACGTCCATTATATTACGATAGAGGTAATTACTCGGAATATAGCGGTTAATCTCCGAAAATTCCCAAAATTTCCTTAAAATTCCTATTATTCGTTAGGATCGTAAAGACGTTTTCTTTTCGTAAAACGGACCTGATTTGACATATTTACCTAAAATGCCCTTATATAATAAAATAACAATATAATATATTATATCTGAAATCCGTACAAGCTGGGTATTACACGCTGCAACATGCAGCGACTGATCGCTGCATTCGCTGCAGCGAGCAGCGATCAGTCGCTGCAATTTGCAGCGACTCATCGCTGCACATGCTGCAGCGAGCAGCGATTGATCGCTGCTTTTCTGCAGCGATCAATCGCTGCACACTGCAGTGCAGCGATCGCCTCCTGCGATCATTCACCTCATCTTCTGGTGGCAACCTGAATAACGTGCTCTCTGGAATTCCAGAGAGCAAACACTTAATCAACTCTCTGGAATCCGATTCCAGAGAGCAAATCTCACCTACTTAACACAAATTATCAACAATTAACTTATAATTTAAACTCGATCAACTTGCAGCGGACTTTGCGAAATCCAACTGCGTGGATAGCTCTAAAAACCGAGCATATCCGTAACGTTCCTAAAACCATTCAAAACATTTCTATAACATTAAATAAAAGCTTTAAACCAAAACATTTTTCATATAAAATTTACCAAAACGTTTGAACCATAGAATATAAACCAATCCACTACCAGAACCAAGCACCCTAAAATATCTATACCTTTAACCAAAAACATCCTGATAGTCCTCAAAATACATACACATCCCCACGGGTCAAAAAGCGCCTCGACTAATCAGCACACTCCCACGGGCCATTCTCTGTCAACTGCCTCATACGTCAGGAGGAGGAACGTCGTCCTCACCTAGCGCGATGTCACCTAAAACGTCACCTACACCATACAGACACACTATGAGCTAAAGGCTCAGTAAATTCTACGTAAATGCAGATACGTGCAGTGCATATGGAGTTCAGAAATCATGCATAACATACAGAGCGTCGCAGACAGTATATCACCGAGATCTCATCCCCCTAACCGAAGGGGGCCCATTCAGCGGTCGGACTACCCCGTGCGGTTAGAGGAGGGGGGTACACGCTTACAACACGTACAGCCGTGCCTGAGCCCCACCTCGCGTGACCAGATAACAGATTACGTTCATTAATTACAGTACATGAGATGTGGTATCGGTCAGACCCTTAATCGGGCCGCACGATAGATCAATAGCCCCCAATTTCTGGGCCACAACGGTTTTATGAAAACATTGTGCGGAAATTCATTTTCATGCTTAGTTTAAAATACGTGATGCATGAAAAATTCAATATAAATGTAAACAAACAAGCATGCGTACCATCAAGACTGTAAAGGAAATAACCTACAAAACGTTTAAACCTAACTACCCAACCAAAGCAATTTAAAACAAACAATCCACTAAGATCCTCGACGCTTCATCGAAGTACGGTGTAGACCAATCGGTCAGAGTAAGTCACGAGAACTTACCTTGTGCGCACAAAGCCTTGAGCTTCGTCCACGAGAGTCGTTCACCTGAGGCAAAACACGACATTTGCCGTTAAAATCGAATTAAGCTATTAAACGTCCAAATTAACAAAACCTTACTAAAGATATTTCCTAAAGCTTTAATCCAATTCATCGAGCTATTTTATCGAGCAATACACGCTCGGCAACTCAAATCCCAAATTACGAGTTTTCCTCTAAATCTCAAAATTTCACGAAATCGAACATTTTCACAAATTAATCTAGTTTCGTCCAATAACGTCCACTACGTTCTATACGTTCATAATCTGCGATAACCTATTGATTTCGAACACTAAATCTCGATTTTTACAAAAACCTAATCGAAACCCTAGTTTTTCAAACTTCGTAAAACTTGAAATAAACGTTCTAAGAACGTGGATTCATACCTAGGGTAGCGAGATGAGGAGAAATCGTGAAGAAGGCGGAACGAACGGAGGTTGGATCGGAGGAAAATCGTCGACGGCCGAGGGGAAGAAAGCTCTCTGGTTTCGTGGATTCCAGAGAAGAAGAAGAAAGAATGAGGGAGAAATAGATTTAGGTTAGGTTTATAATATTGAATTGGTAATTTACCAAATCGCCATTTTCTTTGATTTTATATAAGCTTCGTCATTTGGTTCGTTAATCGTCTAGCTATTCGGTTTCATCAAATCTCCTTATTTTACCATTATGTCCAATTTATTATTTGGGATTTAATAAAACTGTCCGTTCGCAAAACGGACCTCATTTACTATTTTTACTAAAACGTCCTTTACATTACGATAAAGGTAATTACTCGGAATATAGCGTTATAACTCCGAAAAATCTCGTAAATTCCTTAAAATTCCTATTAATCGTTAGTATCAAAATAACGCTTTCTTTTCGTAAAATGGATTGATTTGACGTATTTACGAAAATGCCAACATATATATTATAATATAAAATCTCGTACAAGCTGGGTATTACATTCCACCCTCCTTATTCAGAATTTTGTCCACAAAATTCAATCATACAAACAAATCAGGATATTTAGTCATCATATCCTGCTGTCGCTCCCACGTAGCCTCTTCCACCTCGTGGTTCCGCCATAGGACTTTGACTAGCAGAATCTCTTTGTTACGTAGCACCTTGATGGAAGACTCCAAAATACGTACCGGCCTCTCCTCATAAGTCAAGTGGGCTGTACCTCGATCTCTCTAGCCTCCACAATATGCGACGGATCGCGCAAACACTTCCAAAGCATAGATACATGGAATACGTCGTGGATACCCTCCATACAAGCCGGAAGCTGCAATCTGTACGCCAACTTCCCGATCCTCTTCAGAATACGAAAGGGCCCCACATAACGAGGGTTTAGCTTACCCCTCCTTCCAAATCTCGCAACACCTTTGAACGGAGAAACTTTAAGATAAACTTCGTCACCTTCCTCTAACTCTAGCTCTCTCCGTCTCGTGTCAGCGTAGCTCTTCTGTCTGCTCTGAGCTACCTCGATACACTGTCAAATAATGGCAATCTTCTCTGCCGTCTGCTATAGAATCTCAGGACCAATGATGCTGGCCTCGCCAACCTCGTCCCAATATAACGAAGATCTATATTTCCGACCATACAAAGCCTCGTACGGTGCCATGCCAATGGTAGCCTGAAAGCTGTTGTTGTACGAGAACTCAATCAGAGGCAAATATCGGCTCCACGAGCCCTGAAACTCCAGCACACAAGCTCTGAGCATATCCTCAAGAATCTGATTCGTCCTCTCTATCTGACCATCAGTCTGAGGATGAAACACTGTGCTGAAATTAAGCTGAGTCCCCATAACTCTGTGCAGACTCTTCCAGAACTTCGATGTAAATCTCGGATCTCTGTCTGAAACAATCGAAACTGGCACACCGTGCAGTCTGACAATCTCCTGCACATACAGTTCGGCGAGCTGATCCATCGAGGAAGTCATCTTCACAGGTAAGAAGTGGGCCGACTTTGTCAATCGGTCCATGATAACCCAAATACCATCATGACCCTTCGTCGTCCTCGGGAGTCCCACAATAAAGTCCATGGAGATCTGCTCCCATTTCCACTCCGGAATCGGCAGTGGCAATAATGTTCCGGCCGGTCTCTGGTGCTCTGCCTTTACCTGCTGGCAGACTAGACAGGTTTCAACGTACTTGGCAACCTCTCTCTTCATGTTTGGCCACCAGAAATGTTGCTTCAGGTCCCGGTACATCTTAGTACTCCCTGGGTGCACAGAATACGCAGAAGAATGTGCCTCGGCCAATATCTCTTTCTTCAGATCCTCGTCGTTAGGCATGTACCACCTATGCCTGAACTTCAGAATACCATCCTCCGATAAATTGAAATCCGACGAGTCTCCCAATGTCATGCTGGATCGAAGTTCCTCACACTCCGTATCATTCTGCTGAGCCTCACGTATCCGAACCAAAAATGTCGGCCTGAGTGAAATGTTGGTGAGCATACTGGACAACTCTGCCACTATCTCAACGTCGAACCTCTCAATCTCAGACCACAGCGTAACTGACATCGCTGCTAATGAAGGCTGACTCGCAGAAGGCACTCTACTCAAGGCATCAGCAACTTTGTTCGCCTTTCCTGGATGGTACTTGATATCAAAATCATAATCTTTGACGAACTCAAGCCATCGTCTCTGTCGCATGTTCAGCTCCTTCTGTGTAAATAAATACTTCAGGCTCTTGTGGTCAGAAAATATCTCGCACTGCTGTCCATATAAATAATGTCTCCATATCTTCAGTGCGAAGACCACAGCTGCTAACTCAAGGTCGTGCGTAGGGTAGTTCTGCTCGTACGGCTTCAGCTGTCGAGAAGCATATGAAATAACTCTCCCCTCCTGCATCAATACACAGCCGAGTCCCACTCCAGACGCGTCACAATAAATACTGAACTTGTCACCTTCAATAGGTCGCGCCAGTACTGGAGCGGTGGTCAATCTCTGCTTTAACTCCATAAAACTATCATCACAAGCAGATGACCATATAAACCTCTCGTTCTTCCGAGTCAGTCGTGAAAGAGGAAGTGCGATTTTTGAGAATCTCTCTATAAACTTCCGATAATAGCCAGCTAATCTGAGAAATCCACGCACCTCACGTACGTTCTTCGGCTGTGGCTAATCTCTGACCAGCTGAACTTTACTCGAATCAACAGAAACTCCATCCTGCGATATGACATGGCCAAGAAAACTGATCTGATCCAACCAAAATTCGCATTTGGAGAACTTCGGATACAACTGGTGCTGACATAGGGTCCTTAGAACAATCCTCAGATGCTCCTCGTGTTCTTCCTTCGTCTTAGAGTAGATCATAATGTCGTCGATGAAAACCACCATTAACTTGTCCAGATACTCCTTGAAGACACGGTTCATCAAATCCATAAACGCTGCAGGGGCATTAGTAAGTCCAAAAGACATGACAAGGAACTCATAATGCCCATACCTCGTTCGGAATGCTGTCTTCGGTATATCATCCTTTCGGACCTTCAGCTGATTGTAACCTGAGCGTAGATCAATCCTCGAAAATACTCGGGCACCCTGCAGCTGATCAAATAAATCATCATTCCGAGGCAGTGGATACTTATTCTTCACCGTCAATTTGTTCAACTCCCTGTAATCAATGCACATCCTGAGGGTCCCGTCTTTCTTCTTGACAAACAGAATGGGCGCACCCCAAGGCGATACACTAGGTCGAATAAATCCCTTCTCTAACAACTCATCAAGCTGAGTTCTCAGCTCTCTCAACTCAGCTGGTGCCAATCGATACGGGTTTTTAAACCTCGGCGCGGAGTTTGGATAGACATCAATAGTGAACTCGATCTCCCGGTCTGGTGGTAACCCGGGAAGATCATCAAGAAAGATCCCAGAGAACTCTCTGACAATAGGAATGTCGCTCGGCTTTTCTCCGCTGAGCAACTGACAATCAAATACAGAGGCCAAATAAATAGAGCACGCACCTTTAAACTGCTCGTTGACCTTCATGGAATAAGAAATAGGCGAGCTACTCAATCGGTTCATCCCCTGATAAGAAAACCCGGCTTTACTCGGGGGTCGGAAAGTCACAATCCCGGATCGACAGTCGATGGTGGCGAAGTGCTGTGACAGCCAGTCCATCCCTAAGATCAGATCATAGTGTTCTATGCCCATAACAATAAGGCGAGCATAGAGGGTACTGTCCCCAATCGAAATAATATTGCCCTGGACAACATAACTTGACTGCATACGCTCTCCCGAAGGTAGCATCACACTATATTCGCATTCTGCTAACTCAGGCGCAAGTTTCAGTCTAAACACACAGGCAGTGGAAACAAAAGAGTGCGTAGCCCCCGTGTCTAACAAAGAAAATACAGCTACGCCCATAATCAATATAGTACCTGCTATCACGGCAGGCTGATCATCGTCATCAACATCTCCAGGCTCAATAAATGAGAAGATCCTCGGCATAACTTTCCTCTGATCATTGCCTGACATATCTCGGCCAGACTTCGGGCAATCCTTGACGTATTGGCCAAGCTCTCCACATCTGAAACATCTATTAGTGCCAA
The DNA here is from genome assembly GCA_022432975.1 of Begonia masoniana. NCBI lineage: Eukaryota > Viridiplantae > Streptophyta > Magnoliopsida > Cucurbitales > Begoniaceae > Begonia > Begonia masoniana. The sequence goes on along the minus strand of CM039503.1, from coordinate 36,937,347 downwards.
CACGGCACTCACCACTGTGCTCCCTCTGGCATATGGGACACTAGGGTATCTGAGAAGCCCCCTGCACTTGCTTCCTTTTGTCCCGATCGTTACCTCCTTCAAGAGGTCTCTTCACTCCCCTTTGCTGCTGCTGGGGCTGCGCTCTAGGCTGCCAACCTCGGTTCTGCGACTGAGGTCGTATCTCTCGGAAGAAGCCCTTCGCTGGCTCCCTCTGTCTAACACAAGTGGCTCTGGCAGCCTCAATATCTAGAGCTCTAGCTGTGATGTCAGAATAGGGAGTATCAATAATACCTGAGACAACAACGTGCATCCGAATCTCCGGATTAAGTCCCTCCATAAACTGGTGCACCTTCTCCTCATTATCGCTAACAAGACGAGGTGCAAATCTGGATAATGCCTCGAACTTCCGAATATAATCAGCAACCGAACCAGTCTGCTTCAGCTGCATAAACTCATTCCTTTTGGCCACTCTCACTGTGCGACTAAAATATTTATCGAAAAATAAAAACTTGAACCGATCCCAAGTCATAACTGATACATCCGTCGTCGACTTAATCGAGGCCCACCAGAAACGGGCATCTAATGCCAAGTGAAAGGTGGCGTAAGCAACCTTGCTCCCGTTCCCAACCTCTGCATAACCTAACATATCCTCCATCACCCGGATCCACTCCTTGGCACGTGTCGGATCCGATGATTGGCCGTCGAATACTGGAGGCCGTAGTCTTTGGAACTTCTGCATACCCTGATTACTTGGAACTACCAGATATTGGGCCCTTTGGTTCTCTCGATTTACTAGACTCTCAATTTGTTGCGCTTGACGATCCATGTGCTGAGACTGACGGTCCAGCAACTCCGTAAGTCGATCAAGCGTGTCATCACGTGGATCTTTTCCTCGAACTATATTTATATAATTCCTATAAAATCAAACAATAATCCTAAGAAATATGAAATCAACAAAGCAGTAAACATACTTACAGTTGAAGAAGGATGTCCGCGTAGTGGCTGTGCAGTCGAGCAGTCTACAGAACCGATTTTAAAACCCGGGGGCTCTGATACCATAAATGTAACATCCCTAATACTGTACCCACTTACCCATACTATTATTATCATTTTTTTTTAAACTTTGTCCCTATACATTAAATAGACTCTAGGCGGAACCTAAACCGAAATCGAAACCAGAATAAATATCGGAATTAGAATCTATGTTTAAAACATTTAAAACAACTTAAAACAAATTAAATAAATTAATTAAAAACTATAAAAACAATTAAAGAAAATAATTAACTAAAGGGAGGGCAAAACTGTCCAGGCGACAAAAATCAGGGGCAGCGACCAGTCGCTGCAACATGCAGCGACTGATCGCTGCATTCGCTGCACATGCTGCAGCGAGCAGCGATTGATCGCTGCTTTGCTGCAGCGATCAATCGCTGCACACTGCAGTGCAGCGATCGCCTCCTGCGATCATTCGCCTCATCTTCTGGTGGCAACCTGAATAACGTGCTCTCTGGAATTCCAGAGAGCAAACACTTAATCAACTCTCTGGAATCCGATTCCAGAGAGCAAACCTCACCTACTTTACATCAATTATCAACAATTAACTTATAATTTAAACTCGATCAACTTGCAGCGAACTTTGCGAAATCCAACTGCGTGGATAGCTCTAAAAACAGAGCATATCCGTAACGTTCCTAAAACCATTCAAAACATTTCTATAACATTAAATAAAAGCTTTAAACCAAAACATTTTCCATATACAATTTACCAAAACGTTTGAACCATAGAATATAAACCTATCCACTACCAGAACCAAGCACCCTAAAATATCTATACCATTTAACCAAAAACATCCTGGTAGTCCTCAAAATACATACACATCCCCACGGGTCAAAAAGTGCCTCGACTACTCAGCACACTCCAACGGGCCATTCTCTGTCAACTGCCTCGTACGTCAGGAGGAGGAACGTCGTCCTCACCTGGCTCGATGTCACCTAAATTGTCACCTACACCATACAGACACACTATGAGCTAAAGGCTCAGTAAATTCTACGTAAATGCAGATACGTGCAGTGCATATGGAGTTCAGAAATCATGCATAACATACAGAGCGTCACAGACAGTATATCACCGAGATCTCATCCCCCTAACCGAAGGGGGCCCATCCAGCGGTCGGACTACCCCGTGCGGTTAGAGGAGGGCGATACACGCTTACAACACGTACAGCCGTGCCTGAGCCTCACCTCGCGTGATCAGATAACAGATTACGTTCATTAATTACAGTACATGAGATGTGGTATCGGCCAGACCCTTAATCGGGCCGCACGATAGATCAATAGCCCCCAATTTCTTGGCCACAACGGTTTTATGAAAACATCGTGCGGAAATTCATTTTCATGCTTAGTTTAAAATACGTGATGCATGAACAGTTCAATATAAATGTAAACAAACAAGCATGCGTACCATCAAGACTGTAAAGGAAATAACCTACAAAACGTTTAAACCTAACTACCCAACCAAAGCAATTTAAAACAAACAATCCACTAAGATCCTCGACGCTACATCGAAGTACGGTGTAGACCAATCGGTCAGAGTAAGTCACGAGAACTTACCTTGCGCGCACAGAGCCTCGAGCTTCGTCCACGAGAGTCGTTCGCCTGAGGCAAAACACGACATTTGCCGTTAAAACCGAATTAAGCTATTAAACGTCTAAATTAACAAAACCTTACTAAAGATATTTCCTAAAGCTTTAATCTAATTCATCGAGCTATTTTATCGAGCAATACACGCTCGGCAACTCAAATCCCAAATTACGAGTTTTTCTCTAAATCTCAAAATTTCACGAAATCGAACATTTTCACAAATTAATCTAGTTTCGTCCAATAACATCCACTACGTTCTATACGTTCATAATCTACGATAACCTATTGATTTCGAACCCTAAATCTCTATTTTTACGAAAACCTAATCAAAACCCTAATTGTTCAAACTCCGTAAAACTTGAAATAAACGTTCTAAGAACGTAGATTCATACCTAGGGTAGCGAGGGGAGGAGAAATCGTGAAGAAAACGGAACGAACGGAGGTCGGATCGGAGGAAAATCGTCGGCGGCCGAGGGGAAGAAAGTTCTCTGGTTTCGTGGATTCCAGAGAAGAAGAAGAAAGAATGAGGGAGAAATAGATTTAGGTTAGGTTTATAATATTGAATTGGTAATTTACCAAATCGCCCTTTTCTTTGATTTTATATAAGCTTCGTCATTTGGTTCGTTAATCGTCTAGCTATTCGGTTTCATCAAATCTCCTTATTTCACCATTATGTCCAATTTATTATTTGGGATTTAATAAAACTGTCCGTTCGCAAAACGGACCTCGTTTACTATTTTTACTAAAACATCCTTTACATTACGATAAAGGTAATTACTCGGAATATAGCGTTATAACTCCAAAAAATCCCGTAAATTTCTTAAAATTCCTATTAATCGTTAGGATTGAAATAACGCTTTCTTTTAGTAAAAAAGATTGATTTGACGTATTTACGAAAATGCCGTCATATATATTATAATATAAAATCTCGTACAAGCCGGGTATTACATTTTGTCCCGACTGAAGACGAGGAAACTGCCCAACCATCAGTTTCATGTATAGTTTTATGTCAATGGATAATGAAATGAAGAACACTAGGATAGAGATGTAGTATAGAGTGAGGATGTGAAGGTATAATTGTGTTATAGATCAAAATAGGTTTAAAAATAGAGAAGTGAAAGTATAGTAGAAGGTGGGTAAGAAAAGTTCCTAGGTGAACCTCGACGAGGAGACAGTAGGTTAAATACAGGACGATATAGACCTTATAGACAAGAGTTATGCATTTACAGGATTAGCCTGACCTAACCATAAGAAGTTGTGCACCTAGAATTTGGTTACCATTAGAGGAATACAACTTATGAGATGTGAGAGTTAAACAGATAGAAACTGGACCTTAGGCGACAAACCCTTGGAGTTTTAGGGTATGACGAATCAATGAGAGATTTGAAACTTAGATGTAAACTTATTGACGGATACCCAAGATCGTCGAGATACCATTATTGCGTCTAAGTGGATAAGGGGAGTATCACAGAACTTGTATGTTTTTGATTCGAGTGAAGTTGAGAATGTTAAGATGAAGATAGTATTCAAGAGTTCGACTTGGATTGATTGTTGAGAGGATATGGGGTGTGGCTATTACCGCCGTGACTTTGGAGGATGTGATAAATCAATACAAATTCGTGGACGTAAGATCTGAGTGATCGCGTAGGAATGTTTGTATCGACCAATATCGGTGAAGAAAATAAGGAGATTTACTTGGAGTTGGAGAGTTACCGGCATTGGCCGTTCTCTAGGAAATGAGCACCGGCTTAGAAGGCTAACCAATAAAGGACGATTTTAGATTTGCAAAAAGATTACGACCAGCATACTGTAAGGAGGACTTAACGAAGTTAAGAATGATCGGTGTGTAGTAGACACATCATGCATTTGGTATTGCGTGATTAGAGGCTAAGTGTGACGTGTGCAACGTTAAGAGAAATGATGAATCGACAAGAGTGAGCATCACTTGTGGAAAAAGTGACAAAGTTAGAAATTGCAAATTCTTTTGGCTTAAAAGTATAAGGGGTTTAGTTTTGGGCCTATAGTTAATACAGTTCAAAATCTCACAGCCTGAGGCTTACCTCTGGTATGGAAGTAGGAACATCAGTGTTTGAGGAACTAGGATGGTTGACAATAATAAAAAGAAGTTTCTGAATTCTTCTTTTAGGAAAATAGAAGGGTAAGATTTGAAAATTTGAGAGTTGGAATAAGAGCGTAAACTTATGTAACAACCCTAATTCTTTACCCTTAATTTCCCGTATAAATTTTTTTTTTTAAACATCCTCAATCAATTAAAACATCCTCAAAACCATTTTAAAAAAATATAATAAAATAGGAGAATCAATCAGCCAAAGGAACCGAGAGCAAAAAGGGCAAAAGCCCGAAAATTTCATGGCCGATCAACATCTTCTGAACAACATTCGCTGCTCGATATCTGCCGATCGCATCCACCGATCGCATCCACCGATCCGACGACGTGTTACCCACGTGACTTCATTAACTCGGTAGACGACATCTACCTCTCACTCACATCCCCCGCTCATTATTCGTTCACATCTACCGCTCACTCACATCCTGTAACGACCTTGTTACACTATTGCTAATTTCCCGTACGAAATTTTTCTTTCTAAGCCTCTAAATCAATTAAAAACATCCTCGAAAACCTTTAAAGAAAATTCATTTATCATACAAAAACAGTTTACATAAAACCACTCAACCTTCTATCATTCCTCAATTTATCAACTTATCACTTCTTCACAATATCATTTCTATCTCCATTTCAATTATACATTTTACATAAACTTTCCAAACATTCATACGTTCTCGTAACTCTGTCCAAAACCGACTCTAAACACGATTAAAATGAAGTACATTTTTATGAAAACGAACTGCATGGTTCCGTTTAAAAGTGTGACATATCCTCCTGTTTACAAAATCACCAAGCAGTTCATAAAAATCCAAATAAAAATCTTAACAAACGTTTTATAAAACAAATCTATCAACTAAACGTAACCAAACACTCTAAAATGTATCAACTATACAATTAAACTAAAAACATTCCCATAACGTTAAATTAATGGCTTAAACAAAACGTTTGAAACATCAACGTGAAAATCTAACATCTAACCAGAACCAAGCATCCTAAAATGTTCTACACAATTCACCATCAGCCCAAAACACTCCAAAAACCCTCAAAACCTATACATACTTCCCCACGGGTCGGTCAAGCATCGACTGCGCCAGCACACCCCGCGAGCCATCCTCCGTCAACTGCATCACTCCTCAGGTGGAAGGATCTCGTCCTCACCTATATCAGGATCACCTACACCATAAAGACACCTATGAGATAAAAATCTCAGTAAGCCCTACGTAAATGCTAATGCATGATCATGTATGCTCTGTACTATGAAAACCGTCCATGTCTATGCATATATCCGTACGTGTCAGTCTATGGTTATCAGAAACGCTCGACAGATGGATAGGGCACGTCAAGCGATTAGACAGCCCACACCATCTGAAGGGAGGGAAACCCGCTCACCACGGAACGCCAGGTCTGAACCTCATCCCCGATAACCCCATGTCATGGTTGTTTACTGTGATACTTTACTTGCCTTTACATGCATGTTCTTTTCATGAAATCCGTGCGTAAATTCATTTTCACGTCGTTTTTAAAACCGTGATGCATGAACAGTTCAAATATAACATAAAGTAAACAATCACATGGGTACCATCAAGACGATAAACAAGCAACATATAAAAACAACTAGTCTTAACTACCCAAACCCAAAGCAATTTAAACAATCAATCCTCAAGTTCCTCGAGACGACTTGACATATGGTGTAGGCCAATCGGCCAGAGAAGATCACGAGAACTTACCTGTCGTCCGTAGCTTGCTTGTTTTGGCACATCACGTCACATATGGTTCGACCTATGACAAATATTCAAGTTTTATTAAATCAAGCTTACATTCACCAATTTACTCTCAAACTACAATTTCTAGTATAATCCAACTAAAACCTAACTAAACTGGCCACTAATTCGGGTTTGGTAAAACCAACCCAAAACTTCAAACGCGCGTAACTTTTGCGTCGGTTATCGGAATCGAACGATTCCAGCGGCCACATACTCCCCTAATAGCCTATTTTAACCTGCCAAAAGGAATTTAAAAACAAACGACCGTAGCTAGGTCAATTGCAGCAAAACCCGAACTGCCTCAACCCAGGAAATTCCCCCATTTCGATTTTTCATCAATTCACACTAATTTCCTCACCAATCAACCACAATTAGCCTTAATTAGCCTAAACTAATCAAAAGTTCGAGGATACACACACGAAACCCGAAATGCCAAAATAGGGCATTCTGATTTTTCGCTCAAATTGAGCTCCCTGCTGTTCGGCAATCATTGCCGACATGAAGCTCGGCAAGACGACGCCGAGAACAGCCAGAAAGGGCCAGCGATCAGAGCTCTAGCAGCTCGGCGATCCACGGCCTAAAATCGAACCGAAACAGGGCACAAAAAAATCGAACATACCGTGCGGTTCTGTACGCGAAGACGGCCGAAACTGGCAGCCTGGGAAGCGCCGCCATCGTCTGGCCTGAAGACGCCGGTGTTCGTCGGTGAACGGCGCCGCGTCGCCGTCGTCTCTCTCTCCCCTCGCGCTCGGGCTCGAGCGTTCAAACAACAGAATAGCTTCGGCTATTCTGTTGTTTTAGTTTTTATTAATAATAATAATAATTATTATTATTATTATAATAATTATAATTATAATTCCTATTAACATTAATACAAATTTCATTTACCGTTTTTCTCTTCCGTAATTTCCGTTAAATCTCGTTCTTAATTATAACCCACGGCTTAATTTCACTGGAAATGCCCGATTCTAAATTAATTAACCAATTAGGTTAACCGAATTTATTCACTTTTCTTTTAAATTACTTAAAACAATTATTTATTAAACAATTACCTATCATTTTATTTTCTCTTAAAAATCCCGGGCGTTACACATCCAACGCTCACTCACATCCACCGCTCATTTTTCGTTCACATCTACCGCTCACTCACATCCACCGCTCAACAGTAACTGAACACATCTACCAGTTGACTTTGACCAAACACTTGTATAAACTTCTGCCGATCACAAAATGACAGAATCTAATACTTACATCTACCCCTCAACAGTAACCGAACACATCTGCTAGTTGACTTTGACCAAACACTTATATAAACTTCTGCCGATCACAAAACGACAGAATCTAATGCTTACATCTACCGCTCAACAGTAACCGAACACTTAACCGAAACCTATACAATTTCCCCCTATACTTACACACCATTCACTCAGAACTTCCAAGAACATTAAAAACAACATTCTCCATTTCCAGAAACATCAAAATGAACATTATATACATATATGTTCACGAACTATCCAAAATACACATCCAAACATGTTTCTAACTATACAAATTATCAAAAACACTACAAAATACTATCAATCCTCCAAAAACACTATACAATATCTATCTAATCCAAGCATCCTAAAATGTTTAACTATACCATTTTCCTATCTTTCTATCCATCAATTTCTCAAAATAAATACTTACGTCCCCACGGGTCAAAATAAGCACCGACTGCGCCAGCGCACTCCCACGGGCCATCTTTCTTCAACTGCTCATTTCTCGGGTGGAGGGATCTCGTCCTCACCTGTGTCGAAGTTACCTACACCATAGAAAACAGTCCGTGAGCTAAAGGCTCAGTAAATCTACGTGAATGACAATGCATGCGATGCATATGTAATTCATAAAATCGTGACATTCTTTTATCCTTTTCGTTTACCTTTTTGGTTTTCCTTTTCGTTTACCTTTTCATTCACCTTTTCGTTTACCTTTTCATTCACTTTTTCGTTTACCTTTTCACTTCCTTTTTCGTTTTCCTTTTTGTTAACCTTTTCATTCACCTTTTCGTTTACCTTTTCACTTCCCTTTTCATTTTCCTTTTCGTTGACCTTTTCATTCACCTTTTCGTTTACCTTTTCACTTCCCTTTTCGTTTTCCTTTTCGTTAACTTTCTCGTTTTTCATGAAAACATGCATGGAAATACCTTTTCATGCTTTTTCCAGAAACCATGATGCGTGAATATGTACGATGCCATAATTAAAACCAAAGTATAAACAAGCAACAACTTAAACATTCAACAACTTAATTAAAACTAACTACCCAACCTATTACCCAACACATTCTACATCTCCAAGATACTCAATCAACAATAAATCTTATGGTGTAGGCCAAATCGGCCAAAAGAGTCACCAAGACTTACCTCGGATCCTCAGCACCCCGAGCACTATCCGTGAGCTTTGTTCACCTAGGCCAATTCATAACACATGACATTAAAACTGAGATTGTGTAACGCCCTGAACCCGCTCCGGGCCCGGTGCGTTACGTTGAAACCAAATCCCGTGTTTAAACGACGTTTAAAAGTAATTTAATAAAATTATCGACTCGGTTTTCGGGTTTTCCGAACCCTCAATTTTTTTTCTTGGAAAGCGTGTCTAAAATCCTTAGAAATACGTTGGAAAAATGTCGGGTTAAAATGGTTTGGAAAATTGAAGTTTTAAAAAAAAATTAAAAAAAAAAAAAAACAAGGAGGGGCGCTGCTGGGTGCCGCGCGCGCGCCACGCGCCCACGCGCCCCTGGCGCGCGCACAGAGCGTGCCTAATGCGCGCTCAGCGCGCGCCCTTGCGCGCCCAACTGGTGTCGGAGGCGATTATTCGCCTCCCGGTGGCGACTACTCCCCACCGTCTCTGCCGTTTTTGCCAAAAATAGCCCCAAAGGCGATTGCTCGCCTTCCCATGGCGTCCAATCGCCACCCCCTCGGGTTTTTGACCCCAAAACGCCCAAAAACTTGACTTTTTTCCCGACTTTTCGACTTTCCTTCACTTCCTTCATTTTTCTATGACTAAAACACCTCCAAAAATTCCGAAAATTTAAACATACCTTCCCGACACCTAAACCTTCAAAGCCCATAAAAATTTTGGAAAACCGACTTCAAACGGAGAAATACAAAATCGCAAAGTTAACCCGACGTTAATTATTTTAAAATCAAAACAAGCGGCATAACGCCTAAAATCTTAAAAACCCAAAACTTTAAATCCAAACACAAAATATATATTTTCAAGTTTCCAAATACAACAACCATCATCCAAAACTCCACTGACTCGAAAACGTTAATATTTAATACGAAGACATTTATAAACACAAAGTATTTAAACATAAACAAACCACTATTTTTCCTTAACATTACCTAAACCATAATCCTTTCAAACTATTTACAACACTCCCACAAAATACCCGAAGAAGGATAGTGGTCCAGACGCCCCGACAATGGTCTGCACCGGCGGACTCCGTACTCCTCCGACTGCGGCCTAATCCTGAGCTGTCTCATCGACCTCACCTGTATAACACTCGTCACCTACACCACAGAACACAAAAAGGTAAGCCTAACGCTTAGCAAGTAGGGAAATAATGCACAACGACACGCTAAATGCTCGACTCAATCCTAACATGCAGTTTCTACACACTCAGTTACTTTCTCTTCATTTTAATTGCATTTATCTTTCACTTCCATGTGAATCAAGTAGGCACACGCCCCCACACAGTCCAGGACGGCCACGCCTTGATCCACGGAGCTAGACTGGAGGCACACGTCCCAACACAGTCCAGGACGGCCAACACGAATCTCCCCCAATCGATCATAGAATCTGCATTGTGCACTTCAAGCACGAACAGGTCGAGGAATTCATACTCACGACACATTACGTACATTAACAGGGCATCTCGAATAAAATCCCTCGCGGGGTGCTCAACGAGCCACTTGCTCGACGAAGCTATTCTACTCGAGACCAAGTTGCATGTCACTTCTTATCTTTCTTCCACATCATCCTCACCACTCAAACATGCCAAAAAAAAACACGTGATTTCGTAGTTTAGAAAACAATGATGCATGACACCCGATGCATAACAAAAGCAAAACATAACAAACAAACACTCATCCACTACTTACCTGGTTGCTGCTCGATACTTTCTCGTTCACTCCGTCCAACAAAATCACACGTTCGATCACCTAAAAATGACGAGAAATCAACTTAGAAATTTACAAACTCTAAGGAAATGCTTAACCCAACTAATAGAACTATAACACAACTCCCAACCTGATCTTTACCCCAAAATTGACCGTCTAACTTCAAACGGTCATAACTCCCACGTTTTGCAACGGATTTCGACGTGCCACCCAAACTCGGAAACCTCTACACATCTACTATCCATTGAATCACTCAAAGTAACCAAACAATCAACTTAACAATTCTGAAAATACCAAAACAGAACCGGTGCACTTTAGGTTAAAAACCGGTTTTCCCCAAACTCTTATCAAAATCTCAATCTAACTCCATAAATCACCTAACCCAAGTCATTCAACAACCAAATGATCAAAAGAGGAAAGAAAACCAGCATAGAAACTAAATTTTCGGAATCCTCACATTAGGGTTTTTCAACTCTCACTAAACTCCCTCAAAATATCTTTAAAACACCAACAATTAACACCTAAACCTATCAAAACCAAAACCCACTTATTTTTACCTTGAAATCCCTTGAAAAACCTTGATGGAAGGAAGCTTGGAAGAGCTTCGATGGCAGCCAAGGGAATTGTGGAGGGCAAGGGGAGAAGATGACAAACTTTGTTAAATTTTGTCTTTTTAACCTAATATTGATTTCACTTTTCTTTTCCTCCACTAAACTATTTAAATTTGAAATTTTAACCCCCCCCTTTTCCCTTCACTTTAGCCATCAACGTGAGAGCCTCCAACCCTTACAAATTTCAAGTAATTAAATTCATTAAGTGGTAAATTTCTATTGGTTGCAAGTAATTTGACTTTTCAACCAAAAATTCCTATTGGTTTATTAGTCTCACTTCCTTTTCTCTTTCACTTTCTCTTCCCCTTCAATGCACAACAATAAACTTGACTTAACACGACTCATCTAAGGTTACGCACGCAATAGGAAATTCCCGGGTGTTACAATCCACCCTCCTTACAAAAATTTTGTCATCAAAATTTGTGTACCTGAAGAGCTCAGGATAGCGCTCCATCATGTCCTGTTGACGCTCCCACGTTGCCTCCTCAACGTTGTGGTTGCGCCACAGCACTTTCACAGTGGAGTGTCTTTATTGCGCAATTTCTTCACTGCATAATCCAATATTTCCACCGGTTTCTCCTCGTAGGACAATGTAGGCTGTACATCGATGTCCTGCTGCACCACGACATGCGATGGATCCCTAAGGCACTTTCGCAGCATCGATACGTGAAATACATCATGCACACCCTCCATAGAAGCAGGCAACTCTAATTGATACGCCGTCTTTCCTATTCGCTTTACAATTGGGAATGGACCAACATATCTCGGAGTCAACTTCCCTCTCTTCCCGAATCTCATCACACCCTTAAACGGCGATATCTTCAAGAACACCTCATCTCCTACCTCAAATTCCAGCTCCTGCCTCATACCATCTGCATAACTCTTTTGGCGACTCTGAGCTGTCAAAATACATTGCCGAATGAACTGGATCTTATCTGTAGTTTGCTGAACGATCTCCGGTCCAATCAAACAAGATTCTCCAACTTCGTCCCAATAAAGAGGTGATCTACACTTTCTACCATAAAGAGTCTCGTAGGGAGCCATACCAATAGTATCCTGATAACTATTGTTATACGAGAACTCCACCGAAGGTATATACCTACTCTAGGAACCCTGAAACTCCAACACACACGCTTGGAGCATATCCTCAAGAGTCTGAATAGTACGCTCAGATTGTCCGTCCGTCTGAGAATGAAAAGCAGTGCTGAAGTTCAATTGAGTCCCCATCGCCTTATGTAGACTCTTCCAAAATTTTGAAGTGAACCTCGGGTCCCTGTCAGATACAATCGAGTCGACACACCATGTAATCTCAAGATCTCCTGTATGTAGAGTTCAGCAAACTGATCCATACTGTATGTCATCTTTACTGGCAGAAAGTGGGCTGACTTCGTCAAACGATCTACGATCACCCATATGCCATCAAATCCCTTCGTCGTCCTAGGCAATCCAACAACGAAATCCATGGAAATCTGGTCCCACTTCCACTTAGGAACCGGCAATGGCTGCAACTTTCCAGCAGGTCTCTGATGCTCTGCTTTCACTTGCTGACAGATCAAACATGTTTCCACGAATTCAGCCACTGACTTCTTCATGCCGGGCCACCAGTAATGCTGCTTGAGGTCCCTGTACATCTTCGTACTGCCTAGGTGCACAGAAAACCTCGACGAATGAGCTTCAGCTAAAATCTCCCTCCGAAGCTGTTCACTGCTCGGAACATACCATCGATTATGGAACTTCAAAATACCATCATCCGAGTAGCTGAACTCCGTCCTATCGTCAGACACCATACTCAGCTTAAATTTATTGCACTCCGCATCTCCCTGCTGAGCTTCTCTGATTTTCTCGAAAATGGTAGGCTTCAGAGATAAAGCTGATAACACAGCAGTTACATCGGAAATTAACTCTAAATCAAATCTCTGAAACTCCGTGTTCAACTCCCTAGACATCTCCACCTTCATGGCTGCAACGGATGTAGAAACGCGGCTTAAAGCGTCTGCAACTATATTGGCCTTCCCTGGGTGATATTTAATCTCCAGATCATAGTCATTCACGAACTCTAACCACCGCCGTTGTCTCATATTCAGTTCCTTCTGAGTGAAAAGATACTTCAGACTTTTATGATCTGAATATACCTCGCACTGCTGACCATATAAATAATGCCTCCAGATTTTAAAAGCAAACACCACAGCAGCTAACTCCAAATCATGGGTTGGATAATTCTTCTCTTAAGGCTTCAGCTGTCGAGAAGCATAGGCAATCACCCTGTCCTTCTGCATAAGCACACAACCCAGACCAATCCGAGAGGCATCGCAATAAATACAAAACTTCTCTTCTGCCACGGGCAATGTCAAAACCGGAGCTGTTGTTAATCTCTGCTTCAACGTCTGAAAGCTGAGCTCACACTCTTTAGACCATTCATACCTCACGTCTTTTCGTGTCAGCCGAGTCATAGGTGCTGCTATTTTCGAAAAACCTTCAATAAATCTTCTGTAATAGCCCGCCATTCATTAATTGACTGAATCTTGGCCAGATCCATTGATATCTCGCCACTGCTAATAACGTGGCCAAGAAAGTGCACCTTAGTTAACCAAAATTCGCACTTCGATAACTTAGCATATAGTTGTTGCCGCCTCAGAATTTCCAGAACTATCCTCAAATGCTCCTTATGCTCCTCTTCAGTACGGGAATAAACTAAAATGTCATCGATAAACACAATTACAAATTTATCGAGATACTCTCTCAAGACTGGATTCATTAGGTCCATAAAGGCGGCTGGAGCATTCGTCAAACCAAACGACATAACTAGGAACTCATAGTGTCCATACCGAGTCCTGAAAGCCGTTTTCGGGATATCCTGCGATCTGACTTTCAACTGGTAGTATCCCGATCTCAGATCAATTTTAGAAAATATCCGGGCTTCTTGCAGCTTATCAAACAAATCATCTATCCTTGGCAATGGATATTTTTTTTTCACCGTTAGTTTGTTCAACTCCCGGTAATCAATGCACATTCGAAGAGACCCGTCCTTCTTCTTAACAAATAGCACGGGCGCTCCCCAGGGCGAAAAACTAGGGCGTATAAAGCCCTTATCGACCAATTCCTCCAATTGCTTTTTCAGTTCTTTCAACTCAGGAGGAGCCAACCTGTAAGGATTCTTCGACACCGGCTCTGCTCCAGGATAAGTGTCAATTGCGAACTCGATTTCCCGGTCCGGAGGTAGACCAGGCAAATCATCTAAAAACACTTCAGGAAAATCACGAACAATATCTATCTCCTGAAGCTTAACCTCTACCAAAGACTGAGAATCGACAATAGTGGCAAGAAAACACGTAAACTCACCAATAATAGATTTACGAGCATCCATGGGTGCCATAACTGAGAACCTCTTTATGTTCTTCAAAGCTTGAAATGAAAAATTTTCACCGCTCGGAGGTTGGAAATTTACAGTCCCTGCTCTGCAATCAATCGTCGCATGGTGCCGAAACAGCCAATCCATACCGAGTATCATATCATACCCGGGTATCCCCATAACGATTAAATCAGCAGGTAAAGTCTTCCTTCCGACCGTCATTAAACTGTTAGGAACTACCTGCGCAGAATGCATATACTCGCCGGATGGTAATTGCACAGTATACGCACTTTCAGTCGGCTCTACCTCTAACTGTACTTTCGCCACAAATGCTACCGCTACGAAGGAATGGGACGCCCCTGAATCTATCAAAGTAAATACAGGCATCGAATTAACAAATACAGTCCCTGAAATAACGGCTGCTCGATCTTCTCCTTCAGGCTCTATCATCGCGAAGATTCTGGGCCTTGCCTTGACTGGTTCCTTCTTCGCTGTAGGGCAATCCTTTGCCATGTGACCAGGTTTTTTACAATTAAAACATCGAAGAACTTTCGGCTTCGGGCAGTCTCGAAACATGTGACCAGACTCAAAGCAATTGTAACATTTTCCTTCGTACTGTCCCGGGTGCGACTTTAAACATTTTGGACATTGTGGAAACAACTTCCTCTGTTGTGATTGTTGCTGAGGCTTCTTGCCTCCCCTTTGATCTTTCAGATTTCCTCCCGGTCGTTTCGTACCTTGAGACTGAGAAGAGGATCCGCCTCTGCCAAACTGTGTGGTAATATCCTTGAACATCCGTTTTGGTGCTTCTACGGATTTAAGAATCTTACCAGCCGATACTTCCACTTCTATAGCTTTAGCCACCACACGGTTAAACGGTACACCATCAATCCCGAAAGTCTTTACTAACATTTCAATTTCTGGCTTCAACCCTTGTACAAACTGAAAAATCTTATCTTCCTCTCTGCTGACCATATGGCTGGCAAACTTGGACAGTGGTTCAAACTGCTGAATATAGTCACCCACAGACCCGGTTTGCTTTAAAGCCATGAACTCCGATCGCTTTTCGGCTTGAACCGTTCGGTTGTAATACTTTTCATAAAATAGCTCCTTGAATTCCTCCCAATTCATACTCTGTACATCTGTCGTAGCTTTTACGGTTCCCCACCAGCTTTTGGCACTATTAGACAGGTGGAACGTCGCATGTTTCACCTTGTTCTCATCCTCCACCTCCGCAACAATAAACATCTCCTCAACTGTACAAATCCAACTCTCAGCAGCTGTCGGATCCGTCAGACGCCCTTCAAAGGCCGGAGGCATTAACCTTCGAAACCTTTCTCCACTAGAGCCAGCTCCAGAGCTGGACCCCACTCCAAGGCCTCCCAGTAATCCTTGATTCATAAAAACACCGAGCAATTGAGCTTGCATGGTTAAGAGATCCCTGAGTTGTTTATTCGGGTCCTTTGGTGGTTCGGGCTCATTCCGGGGTCGTCCAGGTCGTATTGGCTGTCCTGGGTTTCTAGGCATTCTCTTTTCTATTCCTGTAAAGGTTAGAAATTTTAATCTTAGAAAAGAAACTAACTAAAGTTAAGAAATACTTACAGTCGGTGAAGCACGTTGCACGGCGGCCAGTATTGTCGGGTAATCCTTTGAACGACTCGACCACTAACGCTCTGATACCATCTTTGTAACGCTCCGAACCCGCCCCGGGCCCGGTGCGTTACGTTGAAACAAAATCCCGTGTTTAAACGACGTTTAAAAGTAATTTAATAAAATTATCGACTCGGTTTTCGGGTTTTCCGAACCCTCAATTTTTTTCTTGGAAAGCGTGTCTAAAATCCTTAGAAATACGTTGGAAAAATGTCGGGTTAAAATGGTTTGGAAAATTGAAGTTTTAAAAAAAAATTAAAAAAAAAAAAAACAAGGAGGGGCGCTGCTGGGCGCCGCGCGCGCGCAAAGGGCTCGCGCCACGTGCCCACGCGCCCCTGGCGCGCGCACAGAGCGCGCCTAATGCGCGCTCAGCGCACGCCTTTGCGCGCCCAACTGGTGTCGGAGGCGATTATTCGCCTCCCGGTGGCGACTACTCGCCACCGTCTTTGCCGTTTTCGCCAAAAATCGCCCCAGAGGCGATTGCTCGCCTTCCCATGGCGTCCAATCGCCACCCCCTCGGGTTTTTGACCCCAAAACGCCCAAAAACTTGACTTTTTTCCCGACTTTTCGACTTTCCTTCACTTTCTTCATTTTTCTACGACTAAAACACCTCCAAAAATTCCGAAAATTTAAACATACCTTCCCGACACCTAAACCTTCAAAGCCAATAAAAATTTTGGAAAACCGACTTCAAACGGAGAAATACAAAAATAGCAAAGTTAACCCGACGTTAATTATTTTAAAATCAAAACGAGCGGCATAACGCCTAAAATCTTAAAAACCCAAAATTTTAAATCCAAACACAAAATATATATTTTAAAGTTTCCAAATACAACAACCATCATCCAAAACTCCACCGACACGAAAACGTTAATATTTAATACGAAGACATTTATAAACACAAAGTATTAAAACATAAACAAACCACTATTTTTCCTTAACATTACCTAAACCATAATCATTTCAAACTATTTACAACACTCCCACAAAATACCCGAAGAAGGATAGTGGTCCAGACGCCCCGACAATGGCCTGCACCGGCGGACTCCGTACTCCTCCCACTGCGGCCTAATCCTGAGTTGTCTCATCGACCTCACCTGTATAACACTCGTCACCTACACCACAGAACACAAAAAGGTAAGCCTAACGCTTAGCAAGTAGGGAAATAATGCACAACGACACGCTAAATGCTCGACTCAATCCTAACATGCAGTTTCTACACACTCAGTTACTTTCTCTTCATTTCAATTGCATTTATCTTTCACTTCCAGGTGAATCAAGTAGGCACATGCCCCCACACAGTCCAGGACGGCCACACCTTGATCCACGGAGCTAGACCGGAGGCACACATCCCAACAAAGTCCAGGACGGCCAACACGAATCTCCCCCAATCGATCGTAGAATCCTCATTGTGCACTTCAAGCACGAACAGGTCGAGGAATTCATACTCACGACACATTACGTACATTAACAGGGCATCTCGAATAAAATCCCTCGCCGGGTGCTCAACGAGCCACTTGCCCAACGAAGCTATTCTACTGGAGACCAAGTTGCATATCACTTCTTATCTTTCTTCCACATCATCCTCACCACTCAAACATGCCAAAAAAAACACGTGATTTCGTAGTTTAGAAAACAATGATGCATGACACCCGATGCATAACAAAAGCAAAACATAACAAACAAACAAACAATCCCTACCGTTCTATGGTGTAGGCCCGAAGGCAACAAACATTCATCCACTACTTACCTGGTTGCTGCTCGATACTTTCTCGTTCAATCCGTCCAACAAAATCACACGTTCAATCACCTAAAAATGACGAGAAATCAACTTAGAAATTTACAAACTCTAAGGAAATGCTTAACCCAACTAATAGAACTATAACACAACTCCCACGTTTTGCAACGGATTTCTACGTGCCACCCCAACTCGGAAACCTCTACACGTCTACTATCCATTGAATCACTCAAAGTAACCAAAGAATCAACTTAACAATTCCGAAAATACCAAAACAGAACCGGTGCACTTTAGGTTAAAAACCGGTTTTCCCCAAACTCTTATCAAAATCTCAATCTAACTCCATAAATCACCTAACCCAAGTCATTCAACAACCAAATGATCAAAAGAGGAAAGAAAACCAGCATAGAAACTAAATTTTCGGAATCCTCACATTAGGGTTTTTCAACTCTCACTAAACTCCCTCAAAATATCTTTAAAACACCAACAATTAACACCTAAACCTATCAAAACCAAAACCCACTTATTTTTACCTTGAAATCCCTTGAAAAACCTTGATGGAAGGAAGCTTGGAAGAGCTTCGATGGCAGCCAAGGGAATTGTGGAGGGCAAGGGGAGAAGATGACAAACTTTGTTAAATTTTGTCTTTTTAACCTAATATTGATTTCACTTTTCTTTTCCTCCACTAAACTATTTAAATTTGAAATTTTAACCCCCCCTTTTCCCTTCACTTTAGCCATCAACGTGAGAGCCTCCAACCCTTACAAATTTCAAGTAATTAAATTCATTAAGTGGTAAATTTCTATTGGTTGCAAGTAATTTGACTTTTCAACCAAAAATTCCTATTGGTTTATTAGTCTCACTTCCTTTTCTCTTTCACTTTCTCTTCCCCTTCAATGCACAACAATAAACTTGACTTAACACGACTCATCTAAGGTTACGCACGCAATAGGAAATTCCCGGGTGTTACAGATTGACCAATCGAGCTCCATTAACTCTACTTAACTATACTCCCTAATCATAAATACCTCCATTATTCTCCATCAATTCGATAACTAACAATTTCATACTTCACTCAATAATTTTTGACAAAACCCTAACCGATTAAAACTCTAAAATCTGGAACTAACTTCCAAAACATTAGAAACTTACCTAGAGCTGTGATTGTGGAAGAAAACAGGAAGAGAAGCGTTGGTCAGAGCTTGGAGCTAGCATCAACGTGAGGAAACGTCAAAGGAGAGCTTCATAATTGCCTCAAAGCTCTCTGGAGGTTTTCTTTCGTGGAAGCAGAGGGAAAATGAGAGAAGGGAAAGAAAATTTTGTTTTTAATTAAAATTAATCTAACAACTTACCGTTTTGCCCTTTTAGCTTAATACTCTTCTATTTCGTTACTTAACGATAGATTTGATCTCTCCAAACCTCCTTATTTCACCAAACATTCCAACTTATTCCCAGGGTTCTAATGAAACTTCTCGTTCGTAAAATGGGATTAATTCTACAATATTTACGAAAATACCATTGTATTCCAAAATCCCGGAAATCCGAAGGACCGGGTGTTACAACTTATCTGTAACAAGTTTGCAAACAAGAAGATCATTTGATGAATCATTGCAAGGGAGCCAAGTAGGATATTAGAACCCGACTAGGAGGAACGAAAGAGGCCAGACCAGTTAGTAACTTTGAAGAAACCCTTGTACGATATTAGGGATAAGTGTAGGGAATTGTTAGATTAAATGAAGGGTTAAGATTAGAAGTTTAATTCAGTGTTTAGTGCCGTGCAAATTGTGAAATTCGCAATTTATAAAATAAGAAGAACACGGTTTTGCACCTAAGCTATTTAAGTAAACTTAGAAGTGAAGCTAAGTTAGAAAATTTCAGAGGTTCGACTCGTATTTGACAAGTCGAGACCAATGGATACTTAAATGATTTAAGGTTAGAAGGAATAGTTTAGAGCAAATCCATGGCGAGACTTAGAGACTTGACTGTACTCGAAGTTAATAGAGATTTAAGTTAGACAAATGAGCATATTATAGATAGTATAAGAATTTCAGTTAGGACATAACGAGGGAGCTCATTAATGTGACTTAGAATGAAATGTGATATTTATAGGGTCTAATTTACAAGCAAGCATTGGTCTTAAGATAGTAACAACTTAAACTCTCAGTTAAACCTATTGAGACTTTGAATGTATTTTCGGGGATATAGTGGGTGAAAAAAAAATAGCAATGGAAAGATTTAAGTTGTGGGGCCACATCGAAACAGAGATCGAGATCGGTGAATTACCTGAGGAAGAATGTGACTTAGGATATCATTGATGGGATAGTTGTGAAACATAGAGATTAAAATTTTAGTTGGGGAGCCCACATAGGAATAGTTATTAAAACCGATGAGGTGCTCAATGAAGTGTACCACTTGGATACTATTGATGAAGTAGTTATGAGGGATCATTACTAAAGAAAACGTAGAAATTTGAGTTGGCATACATCCTGATTACGGATAGAGCCGATGAATTTATGTAGAAGTTTGGGATACAGCCCAGGGGTCGGTAGAAATTGAGGACTTGAAATGAGTTTCGATTGAGGAAGCCTGAACATAAAGCCAAATTAATGAGTTAGAGAAATTAACGTCTAGACGATTAAAAATAGACCAAAGCATACACGAGTCGTCAAATGTCAAATAAACAGTTAAAGATCATTTGATTGGGGACTTGGGAAATTTGGTAAGACTCCATGCATAAGCAAAAACATGTTTAGCACGATTGGAAGTAAGGAATGCAGTTACGAGGTTAATGATGTATCAATTGGTTATAAGAGTTTTGTTTTAGAACCACAGAGATAGATTCCAAGTATAGATAGAATCAAAGTTTGTAAATAAGAAATTAGAATTTTGAGAGATAAAGGGAAGGAACCTGAAAAGTGTGGAATAAGGCCGCAAGTCGTGGGGCGTTAATGTTGAGAAATATACGCTGAGCTAATTTTGAGGACAAAATTTCTATTAAGGAGGGTGGAATGTAACACCCGAGATTTCTGGGTTTCCACTTACTAAGGATATTTTCGTAAATAGAGGAATTTATGCCTGTCTTGTGAACAAGAAGTTTTAATAGAAGCCCTATAATAAATGGAAATTTCTAGTGAAGTGAGGAAAAATTTGGAGAGAACGAATCGTTAGTTAAATAACGAAATAAATGACCAAACTAATAGAAAATCAATTGGAAGGACAGAATGGTAATTTTCCAAGCCAAATTAATTATAAAACTTCACAACTCCCTCCCCTTCCCACGAGTTTTCATTCTGCCATTTCTTCCTCTAGAGAGCTCCAGGCGATTCCCTTCTCCCTCTCGCGCGATCCCACTTTCGGCGACAAATGACTTCCTTTCGGCGATCGATCCTTCACATTTCTTCTCCAAAAACAACCCCTAAGTAAGAATCTATAGTTTTGGCATGTTAGATTTCGGTTTTCATGGATTTAAACGGTTAGGGTTCGTTTAGAGTTTTGTCAGATTATGTTAGAAGCGGTTGGGTTTACCGTATTTGTGATTGTAATGGACGTATTTGTGATTATTGGACGTAGTTTAGTGGTATATTGATGATTGTTGGACTTTTTGGATGTTGGAGACCTTAAAAACTCTATTAATGGAGGTCTAAGAATTCACGAGCATGAATTACTTGATGAAATGCCTGAATGGAATTAAATAGAGTTTTAGGAAATTTTCTTTAGTTAAGAGTTTCGCTAGTCTTCGAAATTCGATGTTCTAGGCCTGATTTTAATGATGGTTTCTATTACTTGGTTGAGGTGAACAACGCTCGTGGACGGAGCTCGGTGTGCTACGGACGTCGGGTAAGTCTTCGTGACTTACTATGGCCGATAGGCCTATGCCATAAGTCGAGTTCGTCGTTGAGGATTTTGGAGTTATGTATGTTTTTATACTTTGGTTGGATAGTTTAGGATTAGAGTTTTTTTATAGGTTATGTTTGCTATGTTTTGATGGTACTCATGCTTTATGTTTACATTATGTCTCTTCTGTACATGCATCACGCTCTTTCAAAATAGCATGAAAATGGATTTCTACACGTGTTTAAGAAAAGAAATGAATGAAAGAAACAAATGTACGTAATCTGGTCACGACGGGGTGGGTTTAGACATGGCTTTTTGCAGATGGAAGCATACTTTCCCCCCGGTAGATGGAAATGGCTGTCTAAATGCCAGACGTGCGCTCTCCATCTGGGGAGAGTTAAACCTCGGCGACATTCTATTCTATAATGAAACGATGAAAATGTCTGCATGATTTATGAACCGTATATGCACAACATGCATTTGCATTTATGAAGCTTACTGAGCCTTTAGCTCATAGTTGTTTTTATGGTGTAGGTAATTTTGATACAGGTGAGGATGAGATTCTTCCACCCGAATCTTGATCTGGTTGAAGAAGAATGTCCGTGGGAGTGCGTTGGGTAGTCGGTGCGTATTTTGACCGGTGGGGATGTAAGTAAGTGTTTTGAGGGTTTTCTGGTTGTTTTCGGCTGATGGTGGACTAGATAGGAGAATTGTATAGTTGAGAAATTGATGTATTGATGTTTTGGTAAACTCAATTTATAAAATGTTTTGCTAAGCCTTTTATTTGGATTTTTTTATGGAAATTGAATGTATAGAGATGAAGTGTTATTTTGATGTTTTCTGGAAGTTCTGGGTGGATGGTGTGTGGGTACAGGGGACAGAATGTGAAGACAATTCTCTGGACAAAATCCAGAGAGCTAGCCGATCGATCGCCAGGAAGGGGCGATCGATCGGGTAATGCATGGTTTAGAGTCGGGATTATATAAGTTTTTGGTTGTAGTTCAAAGTATGGATGTCGTCCAAAGTAGTTGTCTAAAGTGGCAGGGATTCTTATAAGTTTCGGTTAAGTGTTTCTGTAAGAAAGTCATCGTCCATTTGCAGTGAAGGTTTCGGTCGAAGTCATCATCCATTATAGTGAAGGTTTCGGTCGAAGTCATCGACCAGTTATAGTGAAGGTTTCGGTCGAAGTCATCGACCAGTTATAGTGAAGGTTTCTATCGAAGTCATCGTCCATTTATAGTGAAGGTCTCAGTCGAAGTCATCGACCAATTATAGTGAAGGTTTCGGTCGAAGTCATCGACCAATTATAGTGAAGGTTTCGGTCGAAGTCATCGACCAATTATAGTGAAGGTTTCGGTCGAAGTCATCGACCAATTATAGTGAAGGTTTCGGTCGAAGTCATCGACCAATTATAGTGAAGGTTTCGGTCGAAGTCATCGACCAATTATAGTGAAGGTTTCGGTCGAAGTCATCGTCCATTTGCAGTGAAGGTTTCGGTCGAAGTCATCGTCCATTTGCAGTGAAGGTTTCGGTCGAAGTCATCATCCATTTATAGTGAAGGTTTCGGTCGAAGTCATCGTCCATTTGCAGTGAAGGTTTCGGTCGAAGTCATCATCCATTTATAGTGAAGGTTTCGGTCGAAGTCATCGTCCATTTGCAGTGAAGGTTTCGGTCGAAGTCATCATCCATTTATAGTGAAGGTTTCTATCGAAGTCATCGTCCATTTGCAGTGAAGGTTTCGGTCGAAGTCATCGTCCATTTGCAGTGAAGGTTTCGGTCGAAGTCATCGACCAATTATAGTGAAGGTTTCGGTCGAAGTCATCATCCATTTATAGTGAAGGTTTCGGTCGAAGTCATCGACCAATTATAGTGAAGGTTTCGGTCGAAGTCATCATCCATTTATAGTGAAGGTTTCGGTCGAAGTCATCATCCATTTATAGTGAAGGTTTCGGTCGAAGTCATCATCCATTTATAGTGAAGGTTTCTATCGAAGTCATCGTCCATTTGCAGTGAAGGTTTCGGTCGAAGTCATCGACCAATTATAGTGAAGGTTTCGGTCGAAGTCATCATCCATTTATAGTGAAGGTTTCGGTCGAAGTCATCGACCAATTATAGTGAAGGTTTCGGTCGAAGTCATCATCCATTTATAGTGAAGGTTTCGGTCGAAGTCATCGACCAATTATAGTGAAGGTTTCTATCGAAGTCATCGTCCATTTGCAGTGAAGGTTTCGGTCGAAGTCATCGTCCATTTGCAGTGAAGGTTTCGGTCGAAGTCATCATCCATTTATAGTGAAGGTTTCGGTCGAAGTCATCGACCAATTATAGTGAAGGTTTCGGTCGAAGTCATCGTCCATTTGCAGTGAAGGTTTCGGTCGAAGTCATCGACCAATTATAGTGAAGGTTTCGGTCGAAGTCATCATCCATTTATAGTGAAGGTTTCGGTCGAAGTCATCATCCATTTATAGTGAAGGTTTCGGTCGAAGTCATCGTCCATTTGCAGTGAAGGTTTCGGTCGAAGTCATCGACCAATTATAGTGAAGGTTTCGGTCGAAGTCATCGTCCATTTGCAGTGAAGGTTTCGGTCGAAGTCATCGTCCATTTGCAGTGAAGGTTTCGGTCGAAGTCATCATCCATTTATAGTGAAGGTTTCGGTCGAAGTCATCATCCATTTATAGTGAAGGTTTCTATCGAAGTCATCGTCCATTTGCAGTGAAGGTTTCGGTCGAAGTCATCATCCATTTATAGTGAAGGTTTCGGTCGAAGTCATCGACCAATTATAGTGAAGGTTTCGGTCGAAGTCATCGACCAATTATAGTGAAGGTTTCGGTCGAAGTCATCGTCCATTTGCAGTGAAGGTTTCGGTCGAAGTCATCGTCCATTTGCAGTGAAGGTTTCGGTCGAAGTCATCATCCATTTATAGTGAAGGTTTCGGTCGAAGTCATCGACCAATTATAGTGAAGGTTTCTATCGAAGTCATCGTCCATTTGCAGTGAAGGTTTCGGTCGAAGTCATCATCCATTTATAGTGAAGGTTTCGGTCGAAGTCATCGTCCATTTGCAGTGAAGGTTTCGGTCGAAGTCATCGACCAATTATAGTGAAGGTTTCGGTCGAAGTCATCGTCCATTTGCAGTGAAGGTTTCTATCGAAGTCAGTCAATTATGGAATTTAACGGGTTATTTAGTTTATTAAAACTTGGGATTTTATTGGAAGAGGGTTTCTAAAATTTTAGGTCGAGTGGACGAAAGTTCAATTATGTGAGGGCAATTTAGTCATTTAACAAAATAATAAAAATATATATATATATATATAGAAACAGAATGGCTTCACGAAGAAGCCATTCTGCTTCGCTTCTATAACCCGAGCCTCGACGAGAGAAGAGCATGAGCGACCTCCCTCCGACGGCGACCATGCGATTCTGGCCACCGTTCTGACGATCGCGAACTCCGGCGAGCTGAAGCCAGAGCTCGGTTCGGCTTTCTCCGCACCAGACCTGACCTAAAACAGGTAGCTTCTCTTCCCTGTTTTCGTTCTGCTTAAGGCCGTGAATGGCGAGCCAGCTTGGGCTCCGACCACCGGCCATTTTTTTGGCTAGTCTCGGCATCAAATGGCTGGGCTTAGACCGGCGTGAATGGTCAGGCAAGGGAGAGTGCCGATTGGGGATGAAAACCGAGAACTCCCAATATGTGGGGTTCGGGTTCTCTAGGTTAAGCCCTGGAATTCCATTAAATTATGCTAATTGGATGTGAGGGGGATTGATTGGTGAGGAAATTGGTAAGAATTGATGAAAAACCAGAAAAGGGGAAAAATTCGATTTAGGGCAGAATCGGGTTTTTTCCATTTGACATAGCTACGGTCATTTGTTTTAAAATTTCTTTTGGCAGGTTAAAATAGGTTATTAGAGGAGTATGTGGCCGCTGGAATCGTTTGATTCCGATAACCGACGTAAAAGTTATGCGCGTCTGAAGTTTTGGGTCGGTTTTTAACGAACCCAAATTAGTGGCCGTTTGGTTATGTTTTAGTTGGATTAGGATAGAAATAGTAGTTTGAGAGTAAATTGGTGAATGTAAGCTCGATTTTTATGCAGTTTTAATATTTGTCGTAGGTCGAGCCATAGGTGACGTGATGTGCCAAACCCAGCGAGCTAGGACGCCAAGTAAGTAATGGATTGTGTGTTTTGTCGCCTTCGGGCCTACACCACAGAACGGTAGAATTTATTGTTTGATAGTGTATTGTTTGGTGTTTGAGTATTGTTTGATGAATTGCTGGGTTGTTATTGTTAGTGTTTGAGTATTGTTTGATAAATTGCTGGGTTGTTATTATTTGGTGTTTGAGTGTTGTGTGATGAAATTCTTGGTTGTTGTTTGGTGTTTGAATATTGTGTGAATGACATATGTAATGTTTAAGCTATGAAAATAAGAGTGGTAAGCGAATATTGTGTGAATGGAATATGTAATGTTTAAGCTATGAAAATAAGAGTGCTGAGCATGAAACGTGTAAGAAAAGCACTAGAGAGTTAAATGCCTCGTCATTAAAGTGCAGGATGCACTAGAGGATTTAACGTCTCGTCGTTAATGTGCTAGAGTATGCACTAGAGAGTTAAATGACTCGTCATTAAAGTGCAGGATGCACTAGAGGATTTAACATCTCGTCGTTAATGTGCTACAGTATGCACTAGAGAGTTAAATGCCTCATCGTTAAAGTGCAGGATGCACTAGAGGATTTAACGTCTCGTCGTTAATGTGCTAGAGTATGCACTAGAGAGTTAAATGCCTCGTCGTTAAAGTGCAAGATGCACTAGAGGATTTAACGACTCGTCGTTAACGTGCTAGAGCATGCCCTAGGGAGTTGAACGCCTCGTCGTTAAAGTGCGAGTATCACTAGAGGGTTTAACGTCTCGTCGTTAACGTGCATGAGTGAGTAAGAAAATAGCAGAGTGAGTAGCATTGGCATGTGTTAGGAGGCGGTGTGCGCATTGTGTTTGTTTACATTCGTGTTATTCATTACTTGCTAAGCGTAAGCTTACGTGTGTGTGTGTGTTCTGTGGTGCGGGTAACGACGCGGTTACTGGTGAGCTAAGCGAGTGAGCCAAGACTTGGGAGCAGTCGGAGACGCAGGGGGCATGCAGGTGCAGGCAGTTGTTGGGGCGCCTCGGCCATGGTCTTCGGGGGATGTGGGGCTTTATATTTTGATAGTTTATTTTAGATGTTTGTTTGTAGAAATGATGAGAATGCGTAACTAATTGTATTTGTTATATATAGTCATAGTTAAGGGTGATGTGTCGCCTTATACTGTTGACTTTCTTCACTTAGGGATATTAATATTTTAGTTTCCCTCTTTACTACAATTTGGTGATTTCGTATGCTGGATAAGTTGAGTAGGAGTATTCTAGATTGATTAGGATTTATTCGTTTGCAGGTACCTAGCATTTTGGAGGCGCCATTTTCAGGCGTTACTTTGTCGAAATTTTTGGGGAGGTCGCCGTGGTACCTAATGGTTAGGATAAAATGAAATTAGTGAGTCTAGGCAGCTAGATATGACATGAGAGAGAGCTTTGGGAGACTTAGCTTTAAATTCCGTTGTGTCAGTTTTTTATTTTAAATTATGTTTAAACGTGGGATTGGTTAGCAAAGTAGCGCACCAAGCAAGGGTGGGTTCGGGGGCGTTACAGATTTAAGGGTTTAAAAAGAAAAATTTATACGTGAAATTATGGAATAGGAATAAGGGTCGTTACAGGGAGTGTCAGGATCGTTTGGGGTAAAATTTGGGTAGTTTGGATGTGAATGGTTTGAAGAAAATGAGAGAAAAATGAAAAAGGTGTTCGGTGGCCGGCGATGGGCACGCAAGAGGCCGCTGATGGCCGAGGAAGGGCGCGCAGGGCGCAAGCTGGGTGCGCGCAGCGCCCAGCGCCGATCGATTGGCAGAAGCTCCTGTATCTTGATCGCGCACCTGAGAGGGTGCCGATCGATCGGCGCCTAGCGCCGATCAATCGACACCAGTGCGCGCACTATGGCGCACGCGGTGTGATACTGCGCGCAGGGTGCGCGAGTGATATTTGCGCGCGGCGCCCATGGAGGCCAACTTGGATTTTTTTCAAAATTTTTCGATTCCTAAAATGTTTTAACCCGATCTTTTCTTACACGTTTTGCACATATTTTACACACTTTTCCAACCATTTTTTATGGTTTAAAATCGAGTCAAAAATTTATCAAAAATTATTTTAAATTACGTTTTAAACATGGGGTAAGTGAGGAAAGTAGCGCACTGAGCCAGGGTGGGTTCGTGGGCGTTACAAGATGGTATCAGAGCAAATTGGTCGAGTCGTTCAAAGGATTACCTAACAATGCCAGTCGCCATGCAACGTGCTTCACCGACTGTAAGTATTTATTTTCTTTAGATAGTTTATATGTAACGTCTCCTAAGTTTCACCTTTTATAAATTCCAAAAATCCCATAACATTTAAACTTTTATTTCATTCTTTTAATCATACATGTAAGAGGGTAATTAACCCATACTAGCCAAAGACTATCCGCGTGTGGAAAACTCGTATAAACATTAAACTTAGTTAATAATGCTAAAACAGTAAAACTGGGTTTCGGTCAATACTACCTAAAATCGGACGACGTCCCTTTGGAATTCATTCTTTCTAATCGGTCAATGTCCATACTAAAACACTTAATATTTGGTCGACGTGGCCTCTGTATGAGTTCAGTCGACGTGGCCTCTGTATTGGTTAATTACCCTTTTACATATCCGATTAAAAGAATGAAACAAAAGTTTAAATGTTATGGGATTTTTAGAATTTATAAAAGGTGAAAATTAGGAGACGTTACAGTTATGGTATCAGAGCTCCCGAGTTTTAAAATCAATTCTGTAAACTGCTCGACTGCACAGCCACTTCACGGACATGCTTCTTCAACTGTAAGTACGTTTTTAAGATTTCTTTGTTTTGGTTTCTTAGAGTTATTGTCTTTAACTTTTATAGGTTTACAGAATGATGCGTCGTGGGAATGATAGAGATGAGCAAGTTGATACAATAGATCAACTTAGAGAGTTCATTGTCCAACAATCCCAACACCTCGACCGACAAGCACAACATATGGATAGACAAGCCCAACAGCTTGATACACTTATAAATCATGAAAGCCTTAGAACTCAGGAGGTGGCAGCTCCTAGTAATCGTGGAATGGAGAGATTCCAAAAGTTACAACCTACAGTGTTCAACAGATAGTCTTCGGACCCCTCTTTAGCCGAGGAGTGGATTCAAACTATGGAGGATGTAACGCCCAGAAATTTCTGTTTTTAAGGGTTTTGAGACTTAGGTTCCCGGGTTCCCAATTTATTGTCGTATATTGTTTTGACTCGTAGAAATAGTAAATTAAGTTCGTTTAATGAACGGAAAGTTTAGTTAGAACCCTAGGAATAAATAGGAATATTTGGTGAAATAAAATAATTTTGGAGAAACTAAATTGATAGGTTAATTAAAGAGTTTAAGCAAGGAAATAATAAAAGGGCATTTAGGTAATTTGTTAAATCAAATTTTACTTAATTAGAAAACTCACTATTTTCCCTCACTTTTCGCTCCCTCCACGCGGTTCTCTCCCTCCCTTGGCGATTTCTTCTTCTCCTTCATCGCCGATTCTCCAACGAAGGCGACTCCTCTATTTTTTCGACGTTTTCCTTCGATTTCCCTTTCCCAAATCGACAATCTAGGTAAGTTCTATACTTTGAGTTAGTTTAATAGTTATTTTAGGGTGTTATTCCATTTAGGGTTTGTTGAGAAATTGTTCGTTTTAGGAGGAATCGATAGTTTGACGAAATTAATGCCCAATAAAGATGTATTAATGATTATTGGAGTAGTTAGTGTGAATTAATGGTGTTGGTTAGTGTTTATGTTTAATTTTAGGTTGTTGAAAACCATTAATGAGGTTTAGAAATTAGTGAGCACAACGTGCTCGACGAAATGCCCGAATGAAGTGAATTAGAGTTTTTGAAGAAATTGTTTTAGCTCGGGATTTCGTTTAGTTTTAAAGTTGATGATTTAGAGTTAAAACTAATGACGTGTTATGAAAATGCCTTAGGTGACCCAAGCTCTCAGGACGGTGCTCAGCATATCTAGGACGCCAGGTAAGTGAGTGTTAGGTTTCAGGCCCCTAAGGCCCTACGTCGTAATGATATAGAAATTGTATGATTTAGATGATGATGTTCGTTGGTTGTAAGGGTTTTGGTGAGTCGGGTATCCAACTATGAATGTTTAGCTTCTAACTAAGTGTTCGTCCGCCTACGGGCTATAGACGTTTAAGGGTTTGTCTTCGATGATTTCCCTATGTGAATGTTTGTCCACATGCATCATGTTTTTCCTAATTGTGCATACGAACTATTTATAAGCATGTTTTATAAAAGTTGAACAAATGATTGACATTGAACTATGTGATGTGGTATGTGTTCTCACGGGGTAAGATATGGTTCTTACGGGGAAAGACACGGTTCTCACGGGGCAAGACACGGTTCTCACGGGGCAAGGAAATGGTCTATTATATAGATGAATGATTTAAGTTAAAGAAAATAAAACTAAAACGAATATGTTTTATAAATGTCATGCATATATGTAATGTTATGTTTAGTGCACTCTTTACTAAGCATTAGACTTACTATATTTATCGTATGATGTAGGTGACGATAACGAAGGTGAGGATTTCCCTTCAGAAGAAAATGCTTAGGTGGTTGATGGACGAGGATCGTGGCGATGGGGCGTGTTTTGGATTGGTATGATGATTCGAGTGTGGGCTCCGCACTTTTTGGGGTAATATGATGTATAGAGGTGAATGAGTAGGAACAAGGATAGACTTTAGGTTGTTTAGATGAGTTACACATTTTGGGAATTTATGTAGTGAATGTAGACTTGGAGTTGAATCACTAGATGAATTGGTACGTGTTGGTTTTGATGAAGTTTTAGGAATTTCCATATCTATGATTAATTGTTGGAATTGTGGTTTTATTGATATATTCTATGTTTTAGGTGTTTTGAACTATGAGGATTGGCTCGGTTTTAGAGCGATCCACGCGGTTCGTTTTCTTGAGTTTTTCTCGAAATTTTAGGTTATATTAGTGTCTGTGTTTTGGATGATCTATGAATGAGTGTTTTGTTTTAGTTTAAGAAAAATTTATGTTGTTGAGTATAGAGAATAGGTTGAGGAAACACAAAGCATAGAGAAAAGAAGAAGGGAGAAGAAGAATGGCTCTGAAATGGAATTCCAGAGCCATTGGCGATCGATCTCCATGGGAAGGGGATCGATCGCCATAAGGCAAACGCTCTGGAAGTAAACTTCCAGAGCGGTTGCCGAGCGATCGCTGGGCGATCATGTGGGACGAACGATCGCCCCAAATTGGGGGCTCGATCGCCCCTCATTTTTTTTCTGGCGACTAATCGCTAGTAAGGAAGGGCGATCAGTTGCCCCTCCTTTGGTTGGCATTTGTCAATTTTGCCCCCCCTTATTTTATTGATTTTGTTTAATTGTTTATAGTTGTTTATGTATTATGGAAAGGGCTTTGCAAAAAAAAAAAAAAAAAGGGAGAGAATTTCTAAGTAAACTTTTGGAGGCTAAGTTAGGAGTAAGTTATGGTTAGGCCGTGACGGACCTTACCGGGTTGGGGTCGTTACAATTATGGTATCAGAGAGATTGAGTTTTAAAAGCGATTCTGCAGACTGCCTGCCAAAACACGAAACCGCCGCACGAGGACTCTACATTGACTGTAAGTATTTAAGTTTAAGTATGATTCCTAGTTATTTATAATATTTTGTATTGTCTAATATGTCTGGGGACAAGAAATGCCGAGAGCACCTAGACCGCCTCCAAGGAACCTTATGGACAAATTCATGGATATATTGCAACAACAGTCAGATTAGATCGGAATTTTACTAAATCGAGAGGGAAATGGGAACGGAAGTGGTCAAGGAAGTTCTTCACGAGACCAAGGTGGAGAGAGATTTCGACGCCTTGGGCCTCCGGCTTTAGATGGACAGTCTTCAGATCCTACGAGTGCCGAACAGTGGATTCGTAAGATTGAAAGTATGTTTGCCTATGCAAAAGTAGAGGAAGCCGATAAGGTGATGTGTGCAGTATTCAATTTGGAGAAAGACGCTATATTCTGGTGGGACACGATTAATGCTACTACAGATGTGGAGGCTATAACATGGGAAAGGTTTAGGATTGTATTCTACAACAAATACTTCAGTCGAGCTCTTCGGGCCAGTAAAAAGGCGGAATTCTCCCGATTACGCCAAACATGGACAGTGGCCGAGTATGTGCGGAGGTTCTGTCACGACCCTAATACTGTACCCGTATTTTTCCGTACCATATTTTTTTTAACCTAATATCTTTAATTAAACTCTAGGCGGAACCTAAACCGAAATCGAAACCAGAATCGAAATCGGAATTGAAATCTAAGTTAAATCAAATCTTTAAACCATTTACAAACTATTAATAATTAAATAAAACTTTTAAAACCTTTATAAAAATTAATTAAAACAATATTTAAAATAAGGGGAGGGCAGAATTGAATTCTGCCCTCGAAAAGGAGCAGCGACTGGTCGCTGCTAATTGCAGCGCCTAGTCGCCACATGCGCTGCATTGTGCAGCGCTCGATTGCTGCACAATGCAGCGATCGGGCGCTGCACCTTGCAGCGCCCAGTCGCTGCACTTGTGCAGCGATCGGGCGCTGGATGTTGCAACGCCCAGTCGCTGCACAGCAGCGACCAGAACCCACTTGCTCTCTGGGATTTCCAGAGAGCAAACACTTCAAACTTTTCGGCTCTCTGGAATCCGATTCCAGAGAGCAAATTCTTCTTTCTCCATCACATTCTAAAAACACTAAACATATAATTCAGGCGTACTTCAATACGTGACAAAACTTCCTAAAAACAAATGGCGTGGATAGCTCTAAAAATCGAGCTTATCCGTATCAAACCTACAACATTTCCAAAACATTTCTATGACGTTTAAATACTGTTTTAAACCAGAATATTTTCTATAAACAGTTTACCCAAAACATTCAAATGTAAACCTATCAACTACCAGAACCAAACATCCTATAACGTCTACACAATTATCCAGCCAAAACATCCCAAAATCTATACATACTATCCCCACGGGTCAGGTGAGCCTCGACTGCGCCAGCACACCACCGCAGCCATCCTCCGTCAACTGAATCATGCCTCAGGTGGAGGGACATCGTCCTCACCTGGTACCTCGAAGTCTATGTCACCTACACCATACAACACACTATGAGATAAAATCCCAGTAAGCTCTACGTAAATGCAATGCATGCTGTGCGTATGAGTTCGATAAACCGTGCTTTATTTTATCTTACTATGCAATGCTCAATAGGTGTCACCGAGATCCTATCTCTCTAACTAGAGAGAGTTCATCCAGCGGGCGGACTACTCTTTCCAGCTAGAGGCGGGGGGTGCACGCTTACAACACGTACAGCCATGCCTGAGCCCCACCTCGCGTGACCAATACGCCTTTCGGCCAATACTATGCTCAATACGCCTTTCGGCCAATACTATGCTCAATACGCCTTTCGGCCAATACTATGCTCAATACGCCTTTCGGCCAATACTATGCTCAATACGCCTTTCGGCCAATACTATGCTCAATACGCCTTTCGGCCAATACTATGCTCAATACGCCTTTCGGCCAATACTATGCTCAATACGCCTTTCGGCCAATACTATGCTCAATACGCCTTTCGGCCAATACTATGCTCAATACGCCTTTCGGCCAATACTATGCTCAATACGCCTTTCGGCCAATACTATGCTCAATACGCCTTTCGGCCAATACTATGCTCAATACGCCTTTCGGCCAATACTATGCTCAATACGCCTTTCGGCCAATACTATGCTCAATACGCCTTTCGGCCAATACTATGCTCAATACGCCTTTCGGCCAATACTATGCTCAATACGCCTTTCGGCCAATACTATGCTCAATACGCCTTTCGGCCAATACTATGCTCAATACGCCTTTCGGCCAATACTATGCTCAATACGCCTTTCGGCCAGTGCTATGCTTTACGTTATCTTTAAAACTCTGTGCGGAAGTTCATTTTCATGTTTTTCTTTAAAACAAGTGATGCGTGAACAGTTCAATATCATACAATAAACAAGCAATAACATATACCATCAAAGACTGTAAAACCTAATCTATAAAACAAATAAACCTAGCTACCCAACCAAAGCAATATAAACTAGGGCATCACCAAACTCCTCGAGACGACATTAGACGTACGGTGTAGGCCAATCGGCCAGAGAAGAATCACGAGAACTTACCTCGTGTCCAAAGCAGCTCAAGCACCGTCCACGAGCGTTGTTTCACCTAAGCAATTTACAAGGATTGACCTTAAAACGAGTTTAAGCTATCGATCGTCCAAATTTACAAAACCTTAACTAAGGAAACTTCCTACAGCTCTAATCCAATTCATTGAGCTATAACTCGAGCAATTCGCGCTTAGCACCGCAAATTCCAATTTACAAGTTATTCCTAAAATCTCGAAAATCCCTAATTTTAACATTTCCACAAATTGATTTAACTTCGTCCAATAACGTCAAATACGTGCAATATATACTTAATCACGGCTAACCTATTAATTACGAACCCTAATTCGCGTTTTTAATCGAAAACCCTAAACGTATAACTCCAAAAAACTCAAAATAAACATTCTAAAACTATAGATCCATACCTAGAGCGTCGATTAGAGGAGAAATCACGAAGAAAACGAAACGAACGGAGGTCGGATCGGAGTCGGATTGAAAATTTTGTCGGCGGCCGAGGGAGAGAAAGCTCTCTGTTTTTCGTGGATTCCAGGGAAGAAGAAGAAGAATGAAGGAGAAATAGATATAGGTTAGATTTTATAATATTAACTTTGTAAATTACTATTCTGCCCTTATTTAGTTTTTATATTGATTTCGTTCTTCGGTTTGTTAATCGTCTAGCTATTCGGTTTCATCAAATCTCCATATTTCACTAATAAGTCCAACTTGTTATTTGGGATTTATTAAAACTGTCCGTTCGCAATTCGGACCTCGTTTACTATTTTTACTAAAACGTCCTCCATATTATGAAAAGCTTAATTGCTCGGAATATAGTGTTTGATCTCTAAAAATTCCCGTAAATTTCTTAAAATTCTTATTATTTGCTAGGATCGTAATGACGCTTTCTTTTCGGGAAACGAACCTGATTTGACATATTTACCAAAAATGCCATTATATAATAAAATATAATTATAATATATTATATCTGAAATCCGTACAAGCTGGGTATTACATTCCACCCTCCTTATTCAGAATTTTGTCCACAAAATTACATCATACAAATAAATCAGGATATCTAGTCATCATATCCTGCTGTCATTCCCACGTCGCTTCTTCCACCCCATGATTCCGCTATAGAACTTTAACTAGCGGAATTTCTTTGTTGCGCAAAATCTTGATGGAAGTCTCCAAAATACGTACCGGCCTCACCTCATAGCTCAAGGTAGGCTGTACCTTGATCTCTGTAGCCTCCACGATATGCGACGGGTCGCGCAAGCACTTCCGAAGCATAGATACATGAAACACGTCGTGGATACCCTCCATATAAGCTGGAAGCTGTAATCTGTACGCCAACTTCCCGATCCTCTTCAGAATAGGAAAGGGCCCCACGTAACGAGGGTTCAACTTACCCCTCCTTCCAAATCTCGCAACGCCTTTGAACGGAGAAACTTTCAAATAGACCTCATCGCCTTCCTCGAACTTCAGCTCTCTCCGTCTGGTGTCAGCATAGCTTTTCTGCCTGCTCTGTGCTACCTCTATACGCTGTCAAATGATGGCAATCTTCTCTGCCGTCTGCTGTAGAATCTCAGGACCAATGATGCTGGCCTCGCCAACCTCGTCCCAATACAACGGAGATCTACACTTTCGACCATACAGCGCCTCATATGGAGCCATGCCAATAGTAGCCTGGAAGCTGTTATTATAAGAGAACTCGATCAGTGGCAAATACCTGCTCCACGATCCCTGAAACTCCATCACACACGCTCTGAGCATATCCTCCAGAATCTGATTCGTCCTCTCTGTCTGTCCGTCAGCCTGAGGATGAAATGCAGTGCTGAAATTAAGCTGAGTCCCCATAGCCTTGTGCAAACTCTTCCAGAACTTTGAGGTAAATCTCGGATCTCTGTCTGAGACAATAGAAACTGGCACGCCATGCAGTCTGACAATCTCCTGCACATAAAGCTCGGCGAGCTGATCCATAGACGATGCCATCCTCACAGATAAGAAGTGGGCCGACTTTGTCAATCGGTCCACAATAACCCAAATGCCGTCATGGCCTCTCGTAGTCCTCGGGAGCCCCACAATGAAATCCATGGAGATCTGCTCCCACTTCCACTCCGGAATCGGCAGTGGCAATAACGTTCCGGCCGGTCTCCGGTGCTCTATCTTTACCCGCTGACATACTAGGCAGGTCTCAACATACTTGGCAACCTCCCTCTTCATGTTCGGCCACCAGAAGTGTTGTTTCAAATCCCGGTACATCTTGGTACTTCCCGGGTGCACAGAATATGCCGAAGAATGTGCCTCGGCCAATATCTCCTTCTTCAGGTCCTCGTTGCTAGGCACGTACCATCTATGCCTGAACTTCAGAATACCATCATCCGATAAATGGAAATCCGACGAGTCTCCCAATGTCATGCTCGATCGAAGCTCCATACACTCCGTATCACTCTGTTGAGCCTCGCGTATACGATCCAGAATAGTCGGCCTGAGAGAAATGTTGGCGAGCATACTGGACAACTCTGCCACTACCTCCACGTCAAACCTCTCAATCTCAGACCGCAGCGTAACTGACATCGCTGCAAGTGAAGGCTGACTCGAAGAAGGCACTCTACTCAAGGCATCAGCAACCTTGTTCGCCTTTCCTGGATGGTACTTGATATCAAAATCATAATCTTTGACGAACTCAAGCCATCGTCTCTGTCGCATGTTCAGCTCCTTCTGCGTAAATAAGTACTTCAGGCTCTTGTGGTCAGAAAATACCTCGCACTGCTGCCCATATAAATAATGCCTCCATATCTTCAGTGCGAAGACCACAGCTGCTAACTCGAGGTCGTGCGTAGGGTAATTCTGCTCATACGGCTTCAACTGCCGAGAGGCATAAGAAATAACTCTCCCCTCCTGCATCAATACACAACTGAGTCCCACTCCCGATGCATAGCAATAAATACTGAATCTGACACCTTCAAAAGGTAGCGCCAGTACTGGAGCGGTGGTCAACCTCTGCTTTAGCTCCATAAAACTATCATCACAAGCAGATGACCATACAAATCTCTTGTTCTTCTGAGTCAAACGAGAAAGGGGAAGTGCGATCTTCGAGAATCCCTCTATAAACTTCCGATAATAACCGGCCAATCTGAGAAATCCACGCACCTCACGTACGTTCTTCGGCTGTGGCCAATCTTTGACCACCTGAATCTTGCTCGGATCCACAGAAACTCCGTCCTGTGATATAATATGGCCAAGGAAGCTCACTCTGTCAAGCCAGAACTCGCACTTCGAAAACTTTGGATACAGCTGATGCTGACATAGGGTCCTCAGAACAATCCTCAGATGCTCCTCGTGTTCTTCCTTCGTCTTAGAGTAGATCAATATGTCATCGATGAAAACCACCACGAACTTGTCCAGATACTCCTTGAAGACACGGTTCATCAAGTCCATAAACGCTGCAGGGGCATTAGTAAGTCCAAAAGACATGACAAGGAACTCATAATGCCCATACCTCGTTCGGAATGCCGTCTTCGGTATATCATCCATCCGGACCTTCAGCTGATTGTAACCCGAGCGTAGATCAATCCTGGAAAAGTATCGGGCACCCTGTAGCTGATCAAATAAGTCGTCAATCCGGGGCAGTGGATACTTATTCTTCACTGTGAGCTTATTCAGCTCCCTGTAATCAATGCATATCCTGAGGGTTCCGTCTTTCTTCTTGACAAACAGAACGGGCGCACCCCACGTTGAAACACTGGGTCGAATAAACCCCTTCTCTAACAGCTCATCCAGCTGAGTCCTCAACTCTCTCAACTCGGCTGGTGCCAATCGATATGGGTTCTTAAACCTCGGTGCGGAGTTAGGATACACATCAATAGTGAACTCAATCTCCCGGTCCGGCGGTAATCCGGGAAGATCATCAAGGAAAATACCAGAGAACTCTCTGACAATAGGAATGTCGCTCGGCATCAATCCGCTGAGCAACTGACAATCAAAGACAGAGGCCAAATAAATAGAGCACACACCTTTAAACTGCTCATTGACCATCATGGAATAAGAGATAGGCGAGCTACTCAATCTGCTCATCGCCTGATAAGAAAACTCAGCTTTACCCGGAGGTCGAAAGGTGACAATCCCGGATCGACAGTCGATGGTGGCGAAATGCTGTGACAGCCAATCCATCCCTAAAATAAGATCATAATGCTCGATGCCCATAACAATAAGGCGAGCATAGAGAGTACGGTCCCCAATCGAGATAATGTTGCCCTGGACTACACGACCAGACTGCATACGCTCTTCTGAAGGTAGCATCACACTATACTCGCATTCTGCTAACTCAGGTGCAAGCCTCAATCTCGACACACAAGCGGTGGAAACAAAAGAATGTGTAGCCCCCGTGTCAAATAAAGAAAATACAGGAACGCCAGTAAGCAATATAGTACCTGCTATCACGGCAGGCTGATCCTCGTTATCAACATCACCAGGCTCGATAAAAGCAAAAATCCTGGGCATAACTTTCCTCTGATCACTGCCTGACTGATCTCGCCCCCTCTTCGGGCAGTCTTTAGCAAAATGGCCTGGCTCACCGCACCAATAACATACATTCGTGCCCATCCTGCACTGGCCAGAGTGTTTCTTCTGACATTTAGGACAAACAGGTACCTGAGAAGCAACCTGTACTTGCTTACCCTTACCCCGGTCATTACCTCCCTCAAGACGTCTCTTCACACCCGTCTGCTGATGCTGGGGCTGTGCCCTCGGCTACCAACCTCGGTTCAGAGACTGAGGTCGAATCTCACGGAAGAAGCCCTTAGATGGCTCCCTCGGTCTAGTAGAACTCTGCTCAACAGCCTCAATGTCGAGGGCTCTGGCCACTAGCTCGTCATAGGATACACCACGTACCCCTGATATCGTAAGGCGCATCCGGAACTCCTGGCTAAGTCCCTGTAAAAACCGACTCACCTTATCCTCGTTGACGCTGACCTGTCGTGGTGCAAATCGAGACAGCGCCTCAAACCTCCTCACATACTCAGCAATAGAAGCAGTCTGCCGCAACTGCATAAACTCGACCATCTTTGCCTCACGAACGGTATGGCTGAAATATTTATCGTAGAACAACTCTCTGAATCTCTCCCAGCCCATAACAGTCACATCGGTGGTCGTCTTCACAGTGTCCCACCAGAATTGGGCATCCAAAGCTAGGTGGTAAGTCACCAACGCCACCCTCTCCCCGTCCTCAATGCTAGCATACGCCAGCATGTCCTCCATCGTGCGAATCCACTCCTCAGCTAAAGAGGGATCTGTGGACTGTCCGCTGAATACTGGGGGCTGGAGCTTCTGAAATCTCTTCATCCCACGGTTAAGCGAAACGGCTGTCTCTCAGGCTCTAACGCCCTCGCGATCTATCAGGGTACCCAACTGCTGAGACTGCCTCTCCATCTGCTGAGCCTGTCTCTCCATATGCTGAGACTGCTGGGCAATAAAGTCTTTAAGAGTATCAATCGTATCATCGCGGTCATCTCGGTCGTTTCGTGGACGCACCATAATTATAAAACTTCTATATAAAAGTTAAAACAAATATTCTAAGAAAATAGAAATCAAATAAAGCTATAAACATACTTACAGTTGATGAAGAATGTCCGCGTAGTGGCTGTGCAGTCGAGCAGTCTACAGAACCGATTTTAAAACCCGGGGGCTCTGATACCATAATTGTCACGACCCTAATACTGTACCCATATTTTTCCGTACCATATTTTTTTTTAACCTAATATCTTTAATTAAACTCTAGGCGGAACCTAAACCGAAATCGAAACCAGAATCGAAATCGGAATTGAAATCTAAGTTAAATCAAATCTTTAAACCATTTACAAACTATTAATAATTAAATAAAACTTTTAAAACATTTATAAAAATTAATTAAAACAATATTTAAAATAAGGGGAGGGCAGAATTGGAATTCTGCCCTCGAAAAGGAGCAGCGACTGGTCGCTGCTAATTGCAGCGCCCAGTCGCCACATGCGCTGCATTGTGCAGCGCTCGATTGCTACACAATGCAGCGATCGGGCGCTGCACCTTGCAGCGCCCAGTCGCTGCACAGCAGCGACCAGAACCCACTTGCTCTCTGGGATTTCCAGAGAGCAAACACTTCAAACTTTTCGGCTCTCTGGAATCCGATTCCAGAGAGCAAATTCTTCTTTCTCCATCACATTCTAAAAACACTAAACATACGATTCAGGCGTACTTCAATACGTGACAAAACTTCCTAAAAACAAATGGCGTGGATAGCTCTAAAAATCGAGCTTATCCGTATCAAACCTACAACATTTCCAAAACATTTCTATGACGTTTAAATACTGTTTTAAACCAGAATATTTTCTATAAACAGTTAAGCTATCGATCGTCCAAATTTACAAAACCTTAAGTAAGGAAACTTCCTACAGCTCTAATCCAATTCATTGAGCTATAACTCGAGCAATTCGCGCTTAGCACCGCAAATTCCAATTTACGAGTTATTCCTAAAATCTCGAAAATCCCTAATTTTAACATTTCCACAAATTGATTTAACTTCGTCCAATAACGTCAAATACGTGCAATATATACTTAATCACGGCTAACCTATTAATTACGAACCCTAATTCGCGTTTTTAATCGAAAACCTAACGAAAACCCTAAACGTATAACT
Organism: Begonia masoniana; assembly: GCA_022432975.1. Classification (NCBI taxonomy): domain Eukaryota; kingdom Viridiplantae; phylum Streptophyta; class Magnoliopsida; order Cucurbitales; family Begoniaceae; genus Begonia; species Begonia masoniana. Next base: position 36,896,490 of record CM039503.1, on the reverse strand, counting down.
CTGAAAAACTCAAAATAAACGTTCTAAAACTATAGATCCATACCTAGAGCGTCGATTAGAGGAGAAATCACGAAGAAAACGAAATGAACGGAGGTCGGATCGGAGTCGGATTGAAAATTTTGTCGGCGGCCGAGGGAGAGAAAGCTCTCTGCTTTTCGTGGATTCCAGGGAAGAAGAAGAAGAATGAAGGAGAAATAGATTTAGGTTAGATTTTATAATATTAACTTTGTAAATTACTATTCTGCCCTTCTTTAGTTTTTATATTGATTTCGTTCTTCAGTTCGTTAATCGTCTAGCTATTCGGTTTCATCAAATCTCCATATTTCACTAATAAGTCCAACTTGTTATTTGAGATTTATTAAAACTGTCTGTTCGCAATTCGGACCTCGTTTACTATTTTTACTAAAACGTCCTCCATATTATGAAAAGCTTAATTTCTCGGAATATAGTGTTTGATCTCTGAAAATTCCCGTAAATTCCTTAAAATTCTTATTATTCGCTAGGATCGTAATGACGCTTTCTTTTCGGGAAACGAACCTGATTTGACATATTTACCAAAAATGCCATTATATAATAAAATATAATTATAATATATTATATCTGAAATCCGTACAAGTTGGGTATTACAGGTTCGATTCGTTATCACGGTATGCGGGATATATGATTTACGAGGAGGAGGATAAAATTTATCAATTTGTGCAAGGCTTGACGTTGGAAATGCAGAAAGGGGTGATGACGGCAGGTACCGAAGACGTACCTTTTCATAAGATTGTGGAAAAAGCCCTCGAACTTGATGATATTGAGATGAAACTTCAGCGGCAGAGAGAAGCGCCGAGGCGATTCGTTAGAGATGTACAACTACCGCCAAACCGAGGTGGGCAGCCACAACCACAGCGTGGTGTCAAGCGAACAAATGAGGCACCGAGAGCTCAGGACCAAGGTAAACGTCCGCAAGGGGCATCACAAGCTCCCTTATGCCCAACTTGCTAGAAGAACCACTGTAACACCCGACAACTTCAACCAGGTGACTCCCTAACTGTATTAGCGGTCATGAACATTCAATCTTCACGGTTTAGGGTTTTATACCAAGAATAATTAATTTCATGTGGATTTAAACTAGGTTGGTTGGCAAAGTTGTAATAATGGAGGGAGATGACCACTATATAAAGAAAAAGGAAATGTTTTAAACCTCACTTGAACCACTGTAGCCGACACCTTCCTTTTCGGCGATTTCTTCTCTCCCAAGCTCTTGCTCTCTGCTTTCAGAATACTCTCTTCGACGATCGGTTTTCTCTGCCACTACTCGACTACTCTGTGCCCGAGAAAAGCAATAGACAAAGTAGCTATCTGTTAGTTCGTTAGCCCTGTTTTCTACTCGGCATTGGAGTTTTGGGTTTTCCAATGGCCGACTAATAATAAGAACATTTGAAATCTGAGAGTGGGAATGACTCTTAGCTATTAGACCCTAGGATGACTTGTGAGTAGAACTTTTAGGATTGTGTTTTAACTACTGTAATGTAAATGTTTTAGGTAAAGAAGTCTGAGGAAAAGGAGCTCTCATTGCTAAGGAGACCAGGTAAGTGAATGTATTAAGATTTCCGGCCAATAGAGCCCTACATCGTGGGAGTACTTAGGAAGTAAGAAACTATATGTTGAACTGATTGTAATTGACATGAAAGGGTATGAGGTGATATTAGGAATGGATTGGTTATTTAGGCATTATGCCACGATAAGTTGTAGATCTGGGATGGTTGATTTTCGACCCCCAAATGGTGATCATTATTCCTTCCAAGCTATTCCTAAGATAAGCAAAATACCGATTATATCCTCACTAGAAATTTATCGGTTATTGAAAAATGGTTGTGAGAGTTACTTAGCTAGCATAATGGATGTTCGGGTGAAGAATAAGATAGAGTTACAAGATATCCCTATAGTCCGAGAGTTCCCTAAGGCATTCTTGGATGATTTGCCTGGTTTACCATCTGATAGAGAAATAGAGTTTGTAATAGATACGTACCCTGAGGCCTTACCCGTATCTAAGAATCCTTATCGGATGGCACCTGTCGAGTTAAAGGAGTTAAAAGTCCAATTACAGGAATTAGTAGACAAGGGATTTATACGCCCTAGTAGTTCTCCTTGTGGTGCACCTGTCGAGTTAAAGGAGTTAAAAGTCCAATTACAGGAATTAGTAGACAAGGGATTTATTCGTTAAGAAGAAAGATGGTTCCCTTAGAATGTGCATAGACTATAGGGAGTTAAATAAGTTGACAATCAAGAATAAGTACCCCTTACCCCGAATTGATGATTTGTTTGACCAACTGCAAGGAGCAAGGTATTTTTGTAATGCCCCCGAACCCACCTTGGCTCGAAGCGCTACATTGCTAACCAATTCCACGTTAAAACCTCATTTAAAATAAACCTAACACCCTAGGATTTAAAACTAAATCTCCTGAAACTCTTTACGTCATACCTAGCTGCCTAGACTCTTCCCCTTAATCCTAACCTTTAAGCACCACGGCATCCTTCTCGAAAATTTCGGCAAAGTAACGCCTGAAAATGGCGCCTCCCAAAATGCTAGGTACCTGCAATAAATCAATCCCCAAACAGTTCCAGAATACTCCTAACCAACCAACTATCCAGCATACGGCATGAGAAATCTCCAAATAGCAGTAAAGAGTTAAACTAAAATATTAACAACCCTAATTGAAGAAAGACCACAATATAGGACGACATATCACCCTTAACATAACTATATACAACAACAGACATCTACAATACGCTATCAAAATACAAAGTCCACATCTCCGAAGACCATGGTGGAGTTGCCCCGACAACTGCCCGCACCAGCACGCCCCGTGCATCTCCGACTGCTCCCAAGTCTTGGCTGACTCACATAGCTCACCTGTACCCGCGTCGTTACCTACACCACAGAACACACACACACATAAGCTTACGCTTAGCAAGTAGGGAATACGAATGAGACAACAATACAATGCAATCAACCTAGCATATGCAGTTTCTAACACTCAGTTGTGGTTATTTGCTGTTTGTTGCTTTAATCTTTCATAAGCAGTGTGGAACGAGTTGGCACACATCCCATAACCGTCTAGGATGGTCACACTCTGAACCACCAGAGCAAGACCAGATAGCACACATCCCATAACCGTCTAGGATGGCTATACATGACCTCCCTCGTCGTTCGTAGAATCCTATAACCGTCTAGGAATTCATACTCACGACCTTTACGTATTTTAGCCAATCATCCTTCATAGAGTTCCCTTCGGGGTGCCACTGCAAGCACCGTATCCCGACAAGGCACACTATTCCAGATCTCGTATTTTAGCCGGTCTCTCATAGAGTTCCCTTCGGGGTGCCATTGCAAGCACCGTATCCCGACAAGGCACACTATTTGAGATTCATTACAATTCACTTTATCTGATTACGTTCACACTCACAACCAGCCATGCAGAACACTCATCTCTAGCGTAGCGTACTGTAACTCACGATGCATGTTTCAACCAAGATATGCAATACAACACAAAACAAAACAACGAAACACGACATGAAACAAAACAACCAATTTCCAAATAAAGCAAAACAATCAACCAACAATGCTTAACCAACAAAGGAGACAACCAAACACCAAACAACAAAATAAATCCTACCGTTCCGTGGTGTAGGCCCTAAGGCAAAACAAACGTCCTCTACTTACCTGAACTCTCGCACTGCACTTACTCGCTTTGGCTATGTAAATTTCTTCACTCGGTAACCTGTCACATTCACAAAAGTCACTTAAGCATCACAATTGATTTCTAAAGAATATTTAAGCTAACTCTAACTACAATTATTCAAACTTCATTTAAATTAAGCATACATTCACCAATTACTCTCAAACTACTATTTCTAGCCTAATCCAACAAAAACCTAACGAAATGGGCCACCAATTTGGGTTCGGTAAAAACCGACCCGAAACCTCAAACGTGCATAACATTTGCGTCGGTTATCAGAATCGAAAGATTCCAGCGGCCACGTACTCCTCTAATAACCTATTTTAACCTGCCAAAAAGGAATTTGAAAACAAACGACCCTAGCTAGGTCAAATATCACAAAACCCGAACTACCCCTTTTACCCAAAAAATTCCCCTTTTCGATTTTCTATCAATTCTCACTCAATTCCTCACCAATCAACCACCTATACCCTCAATTAGCATAAACTAACCAAAAATCTCAAACTACAAGCAAAAACCTGAAATGACCTAAAGAGGGCTTCACTGTTTTTCGCCCAAATTGGGCTCCTCACGGCCAATCGACTAAAACCGGACCAAGGGTAGGCAAACCCACGCCGAAAACAACCCAAAATCGCCGGTGATCGGAGCCAAAAATGGCTCGTCGCCGTCGGCCCTGAAACAGGGTGAAAACCGAACCAAAACAGGGGCGAAACCGAGCCTTACTAGGCGGTTCGTGCGCGGAGTCAGCCGGAAACTCCTCGTCACCGGCGTCTGGTCGGAGAGGGTCGAAAATCGCCGGTGATCGGCGCGCTCCGTCGATCGTCGCCCTTCCCCCTCCCCTGTTCTCGCGCGACGTCGAACGACAGAATGGCTTCGGCCATTCTGTCGTTTTAACTTTTATTATTTTTTTATAAAAATAATAATAATAATAATTATAATTTCTATTAAAACATACTAAATCATTATTTACTGTTTTGCCCTCCCGTGTTTTCGACCATTTCGAATTTCATTAAATCTCGTTCTTAAATTATAACCTACTGCTTAATTTCACTGAAAATACCCGAACCTAAAACCATTCACTTTTCTTTTAAATTAATTAAAACAACCTATTTTCTTATTCTTTTATTTTATCTCTATCTCTAATTTTCCTTAAAAAAAAAAAAACCCGGGTGTTACAATTTTCAAAAATAGATTTACGTTCGGGTTATTACCAACTGAAAGTTAAGGAAGGAGATATACCAAAGACAGCCTTCAGAACCCGTTATGTACACTACGAATTCCTGGTCATGTCATTTGGACTGACCAATGCACCTGCAGCCTTTATGGACTTAATGACTCGAGTGTTTCGTGAGTATTTGGACAAATTTGTAATTGTGTTCATAGATGATATCCTGATATACTCACGGACTGAAGCTGACCATGCAGAGCATTTAAGAGTAGTTTTGACGACGTTAAAGGAGCACCAGCTCTATGCCAAATTGTCCAAGTGTGAATTTTGGTTAGACAAGGTTAATTTTCTTGGTCATATAGTTTCTGCTAATGGCATATCAGTGGACCCGACCAAAATTCAGGCAGTAAAGGATTGGCCACAACCAAAGAATGCCAATGAAGTCCGTAGTTTCCTTGGATTGGCCGGCTATTACAGAAAGTTCATCAAAGGATTTTCTATGATAGCTAAGGCCCTGACGAATTTGACAAAGAAGGACAATAAGTATTCTTAGACTGAAGCTTGTGAGGATAGCTTCCAGACATTGAAGGTGAAGTTAACAACAGCCCCGGTATTGACCCTTCCAACCGAAGAAGGAAAGTTTAGCGTATTTTGTGATGCATCAAAAGTTGGTTTGGGCTGTGTTTTGATGCAAGAAGGAAAAGTTGTAGCGTATGCCTCTAGGTAGTTAAAGAGTTATGAACAGAACTATCCCACCCATGATTTAGAATTAGCTGCTGTTGTTTTTGCCTTGAAGATATGGAGACACTATTTATATGGACAGCAGTGTGAGGTGTTTTCTGACCATAAAAGTCTGAAGTACCTCTTTACACAAAAGGAATTGAACATGAGGCAGAGGCGTTGGTTGGAATTTGTTAAGGATTACGACTTTGAGATCAAGTATCACCCGGGTAAGGCTAACTCTGTAGCTGACGCATTGAGTAGGATGTCAATAACTATGCAATCCATTGTGTCAACCATGTCTATACCTTTGAGGACAGAAGTTCAGAGGTTTGAATTGGAGATAGTTCCAGAGTTATCAAATTTACTTGCCCATTTGACCATTCAACCAACGGTTTTGGAAAAGATCAAAGAGGCACAACAGAAGGACTCAGAGGAGAATAACAGTATGATGAACAAGGTGAAGGACACCACCTCCGAGTTTAGTCTTTCCAAGGATGGGATTCTGAAGTTTAGAAATAGATGGTATGTCCCTAATGATGAAGGATTACGTAAGTTAATCTTGGCTCAGGCGCATTCGTCTCCCTTTTCTGTACATCCTAGCAGCACCAAGATGTATCGAGACCTGAAGTTACTCTATTGGTGGCCAAACTTAAAGAGAGATGTTGCTAAGTATGTAGAGTCATGTTTGGTTTGCCAACAAGTTAAAGCCGAGCACCAACATCAAGGAGGTACTCTTCAGCCTTTACCTATTCACGAGTGGAAGTGGGAACACATAGCTATGGATTTCGTTGTAGGATTACCTAAGACAACTAAGGGACATGATAGTATTTGGGTTGTGATTGATAGATTGACGAAATCAGCCCATTTCTTACCAGTAAGGACAACCTACTCGATGGACCAGCTTGCTGATCTTTATGTACAAGAGGTTATTAGGTTGAATGGAATCCATGCATCTATTGTCTCAGATCGCGATCCCAGATTCACCTCGAGATTTTGGCAAAGTTTGCAAGGCACATTAGGTACAAAGTTGTCTTTCAGCACTGCTTTCCACCTGCAGACGGATGGTCAATCAGAAAAGACTATCCAAATACTTGAGGATATGTTGAGGGCATGTGTACTAGATTTCTAGTCATCCTGCAGTCGATACTTACCTCTGGTTGAGTTCTCCTACAACAACAGCTACAAGTCCACCATTGGCATGGCACCTTATGAAGCATTGTATGGCAGGAAATATAGATTACCTTTGTCTTGGGATGAGTTTGGTGAAGCAAAACTTCTTGGACCCGACCTTCTGCAGCAGATGTCAGATAAGATCTCTACTATTAGAAAGAGGACAATGACTGCACAAAGCCGACAGAAGAGTTATGCAGACCAGGGGAGAAGAGATCTTGAATTTTCGGTTGGAAATGAGGTATTCTTGAAGGTTTCACCGTTCAAAGGGGTCTTAAGATTTGGCAAAAAGGGAAAACTTACTCCACGATTCATTGGACCATTCCCTGTTTTGGCTAGGATTGGTAGTACAGCTTACAGACTACAGTTGCCTCCATCATTGGATAAAGTTCATAATGTCTTTCACGTGTCAATGTTAAGGAAATGCATACGAGATCTGACGCAAGTTGTTAAGCCAGTGGATATTGAGATTGAACCATCATTAACGTATGAAGAGAAGCCAGTGCAGATATTGGAATCCGCAGTTAAGACTCTAAGGAATAAAGAGATTCCGTTGGTCAAAGTTTTATGGAAGAATCATGGCATTGAAGAATCCACTTGGGAGCAACGACAGGACATGTTAGACAAGTATCCAGAGTTATTTGATTGATCAATTTTCGTGGACGAAAATTTTGTTTAATGAGGGCTGGATGTAACACCCGACAACTTCAACCAGGTGACTCCCTAACTGTATTAACGGTCATGAACATTCAATCTTCAAGGTTTAGGGTTTTATACCAAGAATAATTAATTTCATGTGGATTTAAACTAGGTTGGGTGGCAAAGTTGTAATAATGGAAGGAGATGACCACTATATAAAGAAAAAGGAAATGTTTTAAACCTCACTTGAACCACTGTAGCCGACACCTTCCTTTTCGGCGATTTCTTCTCCCCCAAGCTCTTGCTCTATGCTTTCAGCATACTCTCTTCGAAGATCGGTTTTCTCTGCCACTACTCAACTACTCTGTGCCCGAGGTAAGCAATGGACAACGTAGCTATCTGCTAGTTCGTTAGCCCTGTTTTCTACTCGGCATTGGAGTTTTGGGTTTTCCAATGGCCGACTAATAATAAGAACATTTGAAATCTGAGAGTGGGAATGACTCTTAGCTATTAGACCCTAGGATGACTTGTGAGTAGAACTTTTAGGATTGTGTTTTAACTACTGTAATGTAAATGTTTTAGGTAAAGAAGTCTGAGGAAAAGGAGCTCTCATTGCTAAGGAGACCAGGTAAGTGAATGTATTAAGATTTCCGGCTAATAGAGCCCTACATCGTGGGAGTACTAGGTTGTTTTAGATGTCTAATGTTTACCTTATGATAATGAGCTTGTCTGCACTTGAAGGATTGATGAATGTTGTGAGTTATACTATTTGATGACCTGCTAGTGAATGTGAAGTTGTCTGCTCTGGTATGATCATTGTCATAGTCTGATGGGTTAAAAGTTCTCATGTTCATGCATCATGAATGTTTCTCAAACATAAGAAAATGTTTAATGCATGTTTTCCATGAACAGGATATGTAACACTCGGTCTTCGGGATTTAAATTTTATTCCAATATATACGGCAATTTTGTAAATACGTCAAATTATGTCCGTTTCACGAACGGAGAGTTTTAATGGAGCCGTAACAATTAATTGGAATTTATTATGAAATATGAGAATTTTGGTAAATCGAATCGTTAGTTAAATAACGAGACAATTGGAAGGGAAATTGAAATCAAATAGAAGGGCGATTTGGTAAATTATCAAACCAAAATATTAATAAAAATCAAAATCTCATTTTCTTTCCCCTCACCCACGATACTTCCACTTTCTCTCCCTTATTGGCGCGACTTTTCTCCCCTCACGGCGATTGTCTTCAAACGCCGACCGATGTCCCTCCAAACTCCGGCGAGTCTTCCCGTTTCTACTCCGTCATCACTCTCTAGGTAAGGCTCTACACTTTTGGAACGTTAAATAGCGATTTCTAGGGTTTAAAACAATTAGGGTTTGTTAGGGTTTTCGTCGGAAATATGAATCGATGTTTGTGATTGATAGGTTGAGCTTAGTTATGCCTCTAATAGACGTATTGATAGTTATCGGAGCTTAGTTCATCGATTTGTTGAGGTGTATTGAAGCATTGGTTAACTTGGAGCTTAAAAACCTCCATTAATGGGGTTTTTTGAAATGCCGAGCACGAATTGCTCGACGAAATGCCTCAACGAACTAAAATAGAGTTTAGGAGAATTTTCTATAGTTAGGAGTTAGCAATTTTTGGAGTTTGGTGATTTAGACTCGATTTAATACGTATGTTGTGAAATGTTATAGGTGAACAAGCATTTGTGCACGAAGCTCGGTGAACAACGGACGCGAGGTAAGTCTCTGTGACTTGTTTGGCCGTCTAGGCCTACACCGTATGAATTGAGTCGAATGAGGATAGTGGAGATGTGTTTGGGTAGATTAGAACGGGTAGCTAGTTTACATTTGGTTAGGTTATTAATTGTAGTGTTCATTGATTGTTAATGCTTTATTTTTCATTGTATCGTTATCGTTATTGCATCGAGCATGTTCATGCATTGTTTTCTAAGCATGCATGCAAAAAATGAATTTCAAAGTGTTTTACATAGAAAAAGGGTAAACAAAGTACGTAATTGAACAACAGAGATAATCATGCCGGGTGCGGTGGTACAGGCATGGCTGTCGAAGGAAGCATGCTTTCCCCCCATGTTAGATCCGAGGGGCTATCCAATCGCGGGATGTGCCGCTCCTATCTAACGAGAGTGAAGCCCCGGGTGACACATAGACACAGAAACAAATAAACAAAGAAATGAAAAGAATGCAGAGTTTCAAAAGAACATAGCATAGCATAGCATACATTTGCATTCACTTAGATTTACTGAGCCTCTAGCTCACGTGTTTAATTCTATGGTGTAGGAGACATTGAGATAGGTGAGGAAGACGTCCCTCCGCCTGAAGTATGAGCAGATTGAAGGAGGAGGCCCGTGGGAGTGCGCTGGCAGTCGGAGCGTTATTTTGACCCGTGGGGACGTACATAGGTATTTTGGGTTAGATATGATAGAAATTGTTAGAATATTATAGGATGTTGGAATCTGGTTAAGTAGTAGAAAATATTTTGTGAAATTGGATGTATTTTGTAAATGTTTTACCGATTTCAAAAACAGGAGGATATGTTACACTTTTAAACAGAACCATGCGGTTCGTTTTCATAAAATTGTGTTTCAAGTTGGTGAACGGGCAATTGACGGTGTGTGCGATGTATGTACGTGGAAGTGTGTTTGTGAAATTAAATGATGTATGATGAAGAAATGAGAAAAGGAAAAGTGTGAGGATGTGTTGTGTGTGATGTGTGTAGTTGGCGCAAGAGAAAAGGAAAGAAGGAGAAGGGAAAGAAAATGAAGGAAGCGATTGGTCGCGGAAGGAAGGGAGTTGGAACGCAGAACTCTTTACTTTTCCAGAGAGCTTGGCGTTCGGGCGCGGATAGTGTGGCGCACGATCGATTAATGTTCGGGTTTCACGTTCTGGAAATCAGAACGTGAAGCGCCCGAACGCTTAAAGGCAGGCGTTCGGGCGGTTAGGCGAGGGGCGCCCGAACGCATAACTTCATGCGTTCGGTCGCCTTTGCTTTTTCGGGCTGAATTGCCCTTCTGCCCCTCCCTTGTTTCGATAGCCTGTTTGCTTCACATGACCGATGCATTTTTAGTCATTTTTAATGGTTTTTGAGTATTGTTTTATTAGTTTTAATTTAATTGTTCTAATTATATCCAATTGGTTTTAAATTTTCCAAAAGATTTTAACGAGTTTTAATTCTGCCTAAACGTTTGAAAGATCAAATTGAGGATTTGTAATCGAAAAAGAAAAATTTTATACGGGAAATAAAGGGTACGGTTAAGGGTCGTTACAGTTATGGTATCAGAGCCCCCAGGTTTTAAAAACGGTTCTGTAGACTGCACGACTGCTCAGCCACTACACGGACATCCTTCATCAACTGTAAGTACGTTTAATTGTTTTATTTTAATTTGATTTCTTAGGATTATTTGTTTTAATTTTATAGGAATTATAGAATATGGTTCGAGGTAAGGACGCCCGAGACGATGCTTTGGATAGATTGACTGATTTGTTGGACCGTCAAGCCCAGCATATGGATAGACAGGCCCGGCAAATTGAGGACCTAGTAAATGAAAACCGTGAGAATCAACGTGAAAATCAAAGAGCTCGGGATATAGTTGTTCCTAATGGTCAAAGTATGGAGAGACTTCAAAAGTTAAGACCTCCGATATTTAATGGGCAATCTACGGACCCCTCTATTGCTGACGAGTGGGTTCGGAAAATGGAGGATATGATGGCGTATGCCAAAGTGGAAAATGCCGAGAAGGTTGAGTGCGCTACGTTCCACTTGGAATTAGATGCTCGAACTTGGTGGGATTCTATTAAAGTTACGACTGACGTGTCACTGATGAGGTGGGAACAGTTTAAGACCGTGTTCTTTGATAAATACTTCAGCGCTATAGTGAGAGCGGCAAAGAGAGCTGAGTTTACGCAATTGAAGCAAACTGGTACAGTTGCAGAGTATATCAAGAAGTTTGAAGCTTTATCCAAGTTTGCACCACGCCTAGTCAGCGATAATGAAGAAAAGGTGCATCAATTTATGGATGGGCTAGATAGGGAGATTCGGAAGAACGTCATTGTGTCTGGTATTATGGATGTGCCCTATGAGGAAATTGCAGCGAGAGCCCTGGAGTTTGAGGCTACAGAGTTGACGTGTGTTAAGCCAAGGGAGCCTGCTAAAGGCTTCTTTCGCGAGATTCAGCCTCATGTATGGAATAGAGGCTGGCAACCTAGAGGACAACAACAACAACGAGGCGTCAAAAGGCCTCATGAGGGAGGAAATGATAAGGGCAAAGGGAAGCAGGTTCAAGGGGCCGCTCAAAAGCCCGTTTGTCCTAAGTGCCAGAAGGAACATTTTGGCGAGTGCCGAGTGGGTACCAATAGTTGTTATCGATGCGGTGAAGTGGGCCATTATGCCATGAATTGCCCGTTATTGAACCGAACACAGCCAGGCAAAGATCAGCGAAGAGTTATGCCAAGGATATTCGCATTCATTGAACCTGGAGATGTCGACGATGAGGCACAGCCATCCGTCATAGCAGGTACTATTCTAATCATGGGTGTACCAGTATTTTCCTTGATAGATACAAGAGCTACGCACTCCTTTATTTCAACTGCTTGCATGGGTAGATTGGGGCTAGTATCTGAGTTGGCTGAGTGCGAGTATAGAGTAATGCTGCCTTCGAGAGCAAATATGCAGTCTGATCAGGTTTTCCAGGGCAACGTCGTCTCTGTGGGAAACAACACCCTCTATGCCTGGTTGATAGTTATGGGAATATAGGTGTACGATCTTATTTTGGGGATGGATTGGCTTGCATGCCATTGCGCCATAATTGACTGCGGGTCCGGGATGGTGACTTTCCGCCCACCGAACAAAGTTGAGTTCACTTTTCAGGCAATGAATAGATTAAGCGGGCTACCTACTTCTTATTCAATGATAGCCAAAGAACAATTTAAAGATGGGTGCTCGATTTTTTTGGCCATGGTGGTTGATACTCGACTACTTGATAAATTGAAACCGGATGATCTCCCAGTTGTTAAAGAGTTCTCAGGGATTTTTCTCGATGATCTTCCAGGACTACCGCCTGATCGGGAGATCGAGTTTGTAATTGATGTTTATCCGAGTTCAGCGCCTGTATCTAAGAATGCGTACAGATTGGCGCCTGCAGAATTGAAGGAACTGAAATCTCAGTTGGAGGAGCTATTAGACAAAGGGTTCATTCGACCCAGCTTTTCTCCGTGGGGCGCACCGGTCCTATTTGTGAAGAAAAAGGACGGAACTCTCAAGATGTGCATTGATTATCGGGAGTTAAATAAATTGACCGTGAAGAATAAGTATCCACTGCCCCGAATTGATGATCTATTTGACCAGTTGCAGGGTGCCCGAGTGTTTTCAAGGATCGACCTACGCTCGGGTTACTATCAGTTGAAAGTCCGAAAAGAATATATTGAAAAGACAGCGTTTCGAACGAGGTATGGGCATTACGAATTTCTTGTGATGTCCTTTGGTCTTACCAATGCTTCTGCAGCATTTATGGATATGATGAATCGCGTCTTCAAAGAGTATTTGGACAGGTTTGTCGTTGTTTTTATAGATGACATCCTGGTTTATTCCAAGACAAAGGAGGAGCACGAGGAACATTTGCGGATCGTTCTAGGGACCTTGTGTCAACATCAATTGTATCCGAAATTTTCTAAGTGTGAATTCTGGCTTGATCAAGTAAGTTTTCTTGGTCATATCATATCTCAGGAGGGAATCTCAGTGGATCCAGCTAAAATAGAGGTTGTCAAACAATGGCCACAGCCCAAGAATGTACGAGAGGTACGAGGATTTCTTGGTTTAGCTGGATATTACAGGAAATTCATCGAGGGGTTTTCAAAGATAGCCGTCCCTCTATCTCGATTGACGAGAAAGAATGAAAGATTTCTATGGTCTCCTGCATGTGAGAAAAGTTTTGTGGAGCTGAAACAGAGATTGACTACGGCTCTAGCTCTGACACTACCAGTTGAGGGCGATAAGTTTAGTATTTATTGTGATGCCTCGGGGATCGGACTGGGATGTGTTTTAATGCAGGAAGGCAAGGTCGTCGCTTACGCTTCTAGACAATTGAAGCCATATGAACAAAACTATCCGACACACGACCTTGAACTCGCAGCAGTAGTCTTTGTATTAAAAATCTGGAGACACTATCTGTATGGGCAGCAGTGTGAGGTGTTTTCAGATCACAAGAGTTTAAAATACTTGTTTACGCAGAAAGAACTTAACATGCGGCAGCGAAGGTGGTTAGAGTTCGTTAAAGACTACGATTTTGAAATTAAATACCACCCAGGAAAGGCAAATAAAGTAGCTGATGCCTTGAGCCGAGTGCCTACAACGAGCCAGCCTTTGCTTGCGTCAATGTCGGTAATGTTGAGGTCTGAGATTGAGAACTTCGACGTGGAAATTGTGGCAGAATTGTCCAGCATGCTTACTAATATTTCTCTTAGACCAACGATTTTAGACAAGGTCCGAGAGGCTCAACAGAACGATTCGGAGTGTGAAAGGCATAGAACGAGCATGACATCTGAAGGATTGTCTGATTTTAACCTGACAGATAATGGAGTATTGAAATTTAGGCACAGGTGGTACGTGCTTGACGATGGTGAGCTGAAAAATGAGATCTTAACTGAGGCACATTCCTCGGCGTATTCAGTACATTCGGGGAGCACCAAAATGTACAGAGACTTGAGACAACATTTTTGGTGGCCTAATATGAAGAGAGAAATTGCCAGGTATGTAGAAACCTGCCTGATTTGCCAACAGGTTAAGGCAGAACATCAAAGGCCAGCTGGAACCCTACAGCCATTGCCTATTCCAGAGTGGAAGTGGGAGCAGATATCCACGGATTTTATAGTTGGACTCCCGAGAACAACAAGGGGGCACGATGGTATATGGGTGATCGTGGACCGTTTGACAAAGACGGCCCACTTCCTGCCAGTGAAAATGACTTATTCGATGGACCAGCTAGCCGAGCTGTACGTACAGGAGATTGTGAGACTACACGGGGTGCCTATCTCTATTGTTTCAGATAGAGATGCCAGATTTACTTCGAAGTTCTGGAAGAGTACATAAGGCAATGGGAACTCAGTGGAATTTTAGCACGGCATTTCATCCTCAGACTGACGGACAGACAGAAAGAACAAATCAGATTCTTGAGGATATGCTTAGAGCCTGCGTGCTAGAGTTTCAGGGCTCGTGGAGCCGATATTTGCCATTGATCGAGTTTTCGTACAATAACAGCTTCCAGGTTACGATTGGCATGGCTCCGTATGAGGCGCTGTATGGTCGAAAATGCAGGTCTCGACTATACTGGGACGAGGTAGGTGAAGCGAGCATTGTTAGCCCAGATATTTTGCAACAAACAGCGGAGAAGATCGCTGTTATTAGACAACGCATGGAGATTGCACAAAGCCGCCAAAAGAGTTATGCCGACACCAGACGGAGAGAACTACAGTTTGAGGAAGGCGACGAGGTGTATCTAAAAATTTCTCCATTCAAAGGTGTTATGCGATTTGGAAGACGAGGCAAGTTGAATCCTCGTTTTGTCGGTCCTTTTCCTATTCTGAAAAGGATTGGAACTATGACGTACAGGTTACAACTCCCGGCATCTATGGAAGGTATTCATGATGTGTTCCACGTGTCTATGCTCAGAAAATGTGTACGTGATCCGGCACACATCGTCGAAACACGGGAGATTGACGTGCAACCAACGCTGACCTATGAAGAAGGGCCAGTACGAATCCTAGAGTCTTCTATCAAAGTGTTGCGAAATAAGGAGATTCCTCTGGTAAAAGTTTTGTGGAGGAACCATGACGTAGAGGAGGCTACTTGGGAGAGGCAGCAGGATATGATGCTAAAGTATCCTGAACTATTTGTATAATCAAATTTTGAGGACAAAATTTCAGTTAAGGTGGATGGATTGTAACACCCGGTCTTCGGGATTTAAATTTTATTCCAATATATACGGCAATTTTGTAAATACGTCGAATTATGTCCGTTTCGCGAACAGAAAGTTTTAATGGAGCCGTAACAATTAATTGGAATTTATTATGAAATATGAGAATTTTGGTAAATCGAATCGTTAGTTAAATAACGAGACAATTGGAAGGGAAATTGAAATCAAATAGAAGGGCGATTTAGTAAATTGTCAAACCAAAATATTAATAAAAATCAAAATCTCATTTTCTTTCCTCTCACCCACGATACTTCCACTTTCTCTCCCTTATTGGCGCGACTTTTCTCCCCTCACGGCGATTGTCTTCAAACGCCGACCGACGTCCCTCCAAACTCCGGCGAGTCTTCCCGTTTCTTCTCCGTCATCACTCTCTAGGTAAGGCTCTACACTTTTGGAACGTTAAATAGCGATTTCTAGGGTTTAAAACAATTAGGGTTTGTTAGGGTTTTCGTCGGAAATATGAATCGATATTTGTGATTGATAGGTTGAGCTTAGTTATGCCTCTAATAGACGTATTGATAGTTATCGGAGCTTAGTTCATCGATTTGTTGAGGTGTATTGATGCATTGGTTAACTTGGAGCTTAAAAACCTCCATTAATGGGGTTTTTTGAAATGCCGAGCGCGAATTGCTCGACGAAATGCCTCAATGAACTAAAATAGAGTTTAGGAGAATTTTCTATAGTTAGGAGTTAGCAATTTTTGGAGTTTGGTGATTTAGACTCGATTTAATAAGTATGTTGTGAAATGTTATAGGTGAACAAGCATTTGTTGACGAAGCTCGGTGAACAACGGATGCGAGGTAAGTCTCTGTGACTTGTTTGGCCGTCTAGGCCTACACCGTATGAATTGAGTCGAATGAGGATATTGGAGATGTGTTTGGGAAGATTAGAACGGGTAGCTAGTTTACATTCGGTTAGGTTATTAATTGTAGTGTTCATTGATTGTTAATGCTTTATTTTTCATTGTATCGTTATCGTTATTGCATCGAGCATGTTCATGCATTGTTTTCTAAGCATGCATGCAAAAAATGAATTTCAAAGTGTTTTACATAGAAAAAGGGTATACAAAGTACGTAATTGAACAACAGAGATAATCACGCCGGGTGCAGTGGTTCAGGCATGGCTGTCGAAGGAAGCATGTTTTCCCCCCGTGTTAGATCCGAGGGGCTATCCAATCGCGGGATGTGTCGCTCCTATCTAACGAGAGTGAAGCCCCGGGTGACACATAGACACAGAAACAAATAAACAAAGAAATGAAAAGAATGCAGAGTTTCAAAAGAACATAGCATAGCATAGCATACATTTGCATTCACTTAGATTTACTGAGCCTCTAGCTCACGTGTTTAATTCTATGGTGTAGGAGACATTGAGACAGGTGAGGAAGACGTCCCTCTGCCTGAAGTATGAGCAGATTGAAGGAGGAGGGCCGTGGGAGTGCGCTGGCAGTTGGAGCGTTATTTTGACCCGTGGGGACGTACATAGGTATTTTGGGTTAGATATGATAGAAATTGTTAGAATATTATAGGATGTTGGAATCTGGTTAAGTAGTAGAAAATATTTTGTGAAATTGGATGTATTTTGTAAATGTTTTACCGATTTCAAAAACAGGAGGATATGTTACACTTTTAAACAGAACCATGCGGTTCGTTTTCATAAAATTGTGTTTCAAGTTGGTGAACGGGCAATTGACGGTGTGTGCGATGTATGTACGTGGAAGTGTGTTTGTAAAATTAAATGATGTATGATGAAGAAATGAGAAAAGGAAAAGTGTGAGGATGTGTTGTGTGTGATGTGTGTAGTTGGCGCAAGAGAAAAGGAAAGAAGGAGAAGGGAAAGAAAATGAAGGAAGCGATTGGTCGCGGAAGGAAGGGAGTTGGAACGCAGAACTCTTTGGTTTTCCAAAGAGCTTGGCGTTCGGGCGCGGGTAGTGTGGCGCACGATCGATTAATGTTCGGGTTTCACGTTCTGGAAATCAGAACGTGAAGCGCCCGAACGCTTAAAGGCAGGCGTTCAGGCGGTTAGGCGAGGGGCACCCGAACGCATAACTTCATGCGTTCGGTCGCCTTTGCTTTTTCGGGCTGCCCTCCCCTGTTTCGATAGCCTGTTTGCTTCACAGGACCGATGCATTTTTAGTCTTTTTTTTTTGGTTTTTGAGTATTGTTTTATTTGTTTTAAGTTTTAATTTAATTGTTCTAATTATATCCAATTGGTTTTTAATTTGCCAAAAGATTTTAACGAGTTTTAATTCCGCCTAAACATTTGAAAGATCAAATTGAGGATTTGTAATCGAAAAAGAAAACTTTTATACGGGAAATAAAGGGTACGGTTAAGGGTCGTTACAGGATATGTATGTATATATGTATATATATAAGATTTATGCAACGTGGACTAAGTGAGGGTTGGGGGCGGTTCGGCGTATGTCACAGTCCAAAGAGGGACATATGAATACGACCCGCAGTAGGGAACATGATCAAACTCACTGTCGAACCCCCTTTACCGGCACAAATCCTCTCTTAATCTACACAACCTAAATGAAGAATATGATCAAAGACTATGAATGATGAATATGATCAATGACTATGAATGATGAATATGATCAATGACTATGAATGATGAATATGATCAATGACTATGAATGATGAATATGATCAATGACTATGATTGATGAATATGATCTATGACTATGAATGATGATTACGAGTAAAGATATGAACAAGATAAGACTTATGAGCATGTGATTTTCCCAAATTATACATTCATGCATCCATGTTAGTGTTGCATTCCTTACTAAGCATTAGGCTTATAGTTTAAACCTTATGATGTAGCTGACAAGTTTTCAGGTGAGGATCTCAAGTTTAATGAGGATGTCTAAGCTTGGCTGCTGGAAGGTGTACAGGGTGCAATTCTGTGGCTGGCTGGCAAATGAGACCCCGGGTTAATGTTTTATGATTTTAGTTAAGACAATGAATATAATAGGTTGAGTAGGATGAGTCTACCTTATATCATCGAATCTTTGAAGTTGTCTGTTGTTCTCTGAATCTGGGGATAATTTTAAGGATCATCGAATGGTCTGTTTGTTTAAGTCTTCTGCTATATGAATTCTGAATGAGTCTATGATTCTTACTCATTAAGGTTTATAGTTACCAGGTTAAGATTTGAGTGAGTTGTGGTATTTTCTGTTGGATGAAGTTGGTTGATGATTATAGTATTTTACGGCCGTATGATGGAGGCTGGATGAGGCAATCATCCGGCTGACGTCATCGGCGGATGTCAAATGATGGAAGATGAACGATTGAGTCTTTCGGATGACGTCACCGGAAGATGTAGTATATTCTCTCATTGGATGATGTGAACGGTATTTTGTCGTCTAGCGTTCGGTGGATGGAGCGTATTCCTTCACCGGATGATGTAATTGGTATTTTGTTGTCTAGCGTTCGGTGGATGAAGCGTATTCCTTCACCGGATAATGTAAATGGTATTTTTTCGTCTAGCGTTCGGTGGATGAAGCGTATTCCTTCACCGAATGATGTAAATGGTATTTTGTCGTCTAGCATTCGGTGGATGAAGCGTATTCCTTCACCAGATGATGTAAATGGTATTTTTTCGTCTAGCGTTCGGTGGATGAAGCGTATTCCTTCGCCGGATGATGTAAATGTTATTTTGTCGTCTAATGTTCGGTGGATGAAGTGTAATTCTTCACCGGATGATGTAGATGTTAAATTGTCGTCTAGTGACCGGATGATGTGAGTATTTTCTTATTGTTTAATGTTCAGGTAATGTTTTAAGTCGGTCACGTGAGGCACACATGTCCACCGGTCGATGTAGGGTAAATATGAACATCTAGTGGAGAATGTTAGGGACCGGGAGATGTCTTTAGTTAGGCACGTGCAATGCCCGTGACCACCGGCGGATGTCTATTGCTGGTTGAGATCAGATGTGTCGCGTGGCGAACACGTGATCATCGGTCGATGTGAGTCTATAACTCTATCGGTGGATGCAGATCAAGAGATGTTTAAAAAAAAGAGAAAATAAAGAGGGAATAATATTAACACTAATAATGAATAAAGTGTATGGAAGCAAGAATCAAATGATTAAGAGATCAAGTAATGAATTTGTGTGGCGATTTCGTTGGGGTCGTTACAACCACTATGGAGAGTGTAAGTTGCATTCCGGTCGGTGTTTTCGATGTGACAAGGTGGGGCACAAAGCCATTGATTGTCTTGAGCCAAGCAAGAGGCCATCAGGTGGTCCCTCCCGGATCTTTTCCCTTATTGAAGATGAGGAAGCTGCTCAGCCTTCAGTTGTTTTAGGTACTATACTAGTTTGTGGATATGCGGCTCATGTTCTGATTTACACGGGGGCGGCCCATTCTTTCATAGCTCTAAAATATGTTGTTGAGTGGAATCTAGATTTCGTTCCAGCAGATCGTAGCTATAGTGTTATGTTGCCCTCCGGTGAGTACCTAAATTCTGAACAGGCGATACAAGGGGATATTATAACTATTAATGGTCAAAAACTGCATGCAAATTTTGTCATCATAACCATGAAGGGATACGACGTGATATTGGGTATGTATTGGCTGTTAGGTACCATGCCACGATTATTTGCAGGTCAGGTGCAGTTGATTTTAGACCTCCGGGCGGAGAGAGCTTTTCGTTTCAAGCAACCCTCCGTTCAAGTCAGATGCCTGTGGTAACCTCTATGTATGCTCGAAACTCTACCAAGTCAGGATGTTCGGGATTTGTAGCGAGTGTTCTTGACACGCGAATATCGAGTGAGAATGAGCTATGTGACATTCCTGTGGCTCTGGAGTTTCCAGAGGTCTTCCTAGATGAATTACAAGGTTTGCCTCCTGATCGTGAATTGAGTTTTTCCATTGATATTATTCCTGGTTCAACACCTGTGTCTAAGAATCCATATAGAATAACACCGATTGAGTTGAAAGAATTAGAAGCCCAGTTGAAAGAACTAACGGACAAGGGATTTATACGCCCGAGCGTTTCTCCTTGGGGCGCTCCGGTGTTGTTCGTAAAGAAGAAGGACGGCTCCTTAAGAATGTGCGTGGATTACCGTGAATTGAATAAGCTGACTATAAAGAATAAATATCCATTGCCGAGGATTGATGACTTATTT
Source organism: Begonia masoniana (assembly GCA_022432975.1). Lineage (NCBI taxonomy): Eukaryota > Viridiplantae > Streptophyta > Magnoliopsida > Cucurbitales > Begoniaceae > Begonia > Begonia masoniana. The sequence continues at coordinate 36,875,931 of CM039503.1, read as the reverse complement.
GACCAAATGCAAGGGGCCATGGTATTTTCAAAAATTGATCTACGTTCAGGGTACTATCAGTTGAAAGTCAAAGTTGAGGATGTACCAAAGACTGCCTTCAGAACACATTACGGACACTATGAGTTTATGGTCATGTATTTCAATTTGACGAATGCCACGACAGCATTTATGGACCTCATGAATAGAGTGTTTCGGGAATTCTTGGATAAGTTCGTGATAGTATTCATAGATGACATCTTGGTATATTCCCGAAGTAGTGAAGAGCATTCAGAGCACTTAAGAGCCGTTTTGTCTACCTTGAAGCGACACCAACTATATGCTAAGTTTTCCAAGTGTGAGTTCTGGCTTAATCAGGTGAACTTCTTAGGCCACGTAATTTCGAAAGAAGGTGTTTCAGTGGATCCGACCAAGATTCAAGTTGTAAAGGAATGACCTCAGCCTAAAAATGCAAATGAAGTACGAAGTTTCGTAGGCCTGGCTGGATATTATCGGAAGTTTATCGAGGGGTTTTGAATCATAGCCAAGCCTCTAACGAACTTGACAAGGAAGGAAGTGAAGTATGAATGGACTCAAGCCTGTGAAGAAAGTTTTCAGACTCTAAAGCAAAAGTTGACCACAGCACCTTGATTGATTCTACCAGTGGAGGATGGAGTATTCAGTATATACTGTGACGCGTCCAAAGTAGGATTGGGATGCGTGTTGATGCAGAAAAGAAAGGTCATTGCCTATGCCTCTAGGCAGTTGAAGAGCTATGAACAGAATTATCCGACGCATGACTTAGAGTTTGCCGCAGTTGTTTTTGCGTTGAAGATATGGAGACACTACCTTTATGGACAAAAGTGTGAAGTTTATTCAGACCATAAAAGTTTAAAGTATCTCTTTACACAGAAGGATTTGAACATGAGACAGAGAAGATGGCTGGAATTTGTGAAAGACTACGACTTCGAAATCAAGTATCATCTTGGAAAAGCAAACACGGTAGCCGACGCATTGAATAGGATGCCTAGGACCATGGAGTCAATCGTTAGTAGTATGCCAGCTTCTTTGAGGAACGAGATTCAGAGGCTAGATTTAGAGGTGGTTTCTGAGCTTTCGACCCTACTTGTAGACTTGACAATACGGCCTACTCTGTTGGACAAAATTAAAGAGGCTCAACAATTAGACACGAATGAAAGGGATACTATTGTAGCCAAGTTATCTGATACGTCTTCCGAATTCAGTTACTCAGAAGATGGCATTATGAGATTTCGGGACCGTTGGTATGTTCCGAAGGATGTGGAGTTAAGAAAGTTGATCATGGCAGAGGCACATTCATCGTCGTTCTCAGTGCATCCAGGTAACACCAAGATGTACAGAGATCTGAAAGTGCTTTATTGGTGGCCGAACATGAAGCGCGATGTGGCCAGTTATGTACAATCTTGCCTAGTATGCCAGCAAGTGAAAGTAGAACACCAAAGACCAGGTGGGATGTTGCAACCACTACCGATTCCCGAGTGGAAGTGGGATCCCATTGCAATGGACTTCGTAGTCGGATTACCAAGGACAGTAAAAGGGCATGACAGTATATGGGTCGTAGTGGATAGATTGACGAAGACGGCTCATTTCTTTCCAGTAAAGATGACCTTCACGATGAATCAGTTCGCAGAACTGTATGTTCAAGAGATCATAAGGTTACACGGCCAGTGTCGATCGTTTCAGATCGGGATCCCAGGTTTACTTCAAGGTTTTGGAAGAGTTTGCAAAGCGCTATAGGTACCAAATTGACTTTTAGCACAGCCTTCCACCCACAGACCGACGGACAATCTGAGAGGATGATTCAGATACTTGAGGATATGCTGAGAGCATGCGTATTAGAGTTTCAGGCATCGTGGAGCCAATATTTTCCTTTGGTTGAATTTGCATACAATAACAGTTATCAGTCTACGATTGGAATGACTCCATACGAAGCGCTGTACGGAAGAAAGTGTAGGTCGCCACTATATTGGGATGAAGTGGGCGAAGCTAAATTGCTTGGACCAGAAATATTACAGCAACTATCAGAGAAGGTTACCTTAATTAGACAAAGAATGGAAACCGCACAGAGTCGCCAAAAGAGCTATGCTGATTGGAGAAGACGAAGTCTAGAGTTTGTTGTTGGTGACGAAATGTTTTTAAAGGTTTTGCCGTTCAAAGGCGTGGTTCGATTTGGAAGAAGAGGGAAGTTGAATCCGTGATTTGTTGGACCGTTCCCTATTACAAAAAGAATTGAGGCTACAGCATACAAGCTTCAGTTACCGTTGTCTATGGAAGGTGTACATGATGTCTTCCACGTGTCGATGTTAAGGAAATGTGTATGGGATCCGACGCACGTGGTAGAACCAGTTAACCTTGAAATACAACCAACCTTGACTTATAAGGAGAGACCGATATAGATTCTCGAATCTTCGGTTAAAGTATTACGCAATAAGTCAATCCCACTGGTTAAGGTACTATGGAGAAACCAAAACGTAGAGGAAGCAACGTGGGAACGACAACAAGACATGATGGATAGGTATCCAGAGTTTTTTAGGTACGAAATTTTGGGGACAAAATTCTAAATAAGGAGGGTAGGATGTAACACCCGGAAATTTCCATTTCTAAGGGTTTTGAGTCTTAGGTTCCCGGGTTCCCAATTTATTGTCGTATATTGCTTTGACTCGTAGAAATAGTAAATTAAGTCTGTTTAGCGAACAGAAAGTTTCGTTAGAACCCTAGGAATAAATAGGAATATTTGGTGAAATAAAATAATTTTGGAGAAACTAAATTGATAGGTTAATTAAAGAGTTTAAGCAAGGAAATAATAAAAGGGCATTTAGGTAATTTGTTAAATCAAATTTTACTTAATTAGAAAACTCACTATTTTCCCTCACTTTTCTCTCCCTCCACGCAGTTCTCTCCCTCCCTTGGCGATGTCTTCTTCTCCTTAATCGCCGATTCTCCAACGTAGGCGACTCCTCCGATTTTTTCGACGTTTTCCTTCGATTTCCCTTTCCCAAATCGACACTCTAGGTAAGTTCTATACTTTGAGTTAGTTTAATAGTTATTTTAGGGTGTTATTCGATTTAGGGTTTGTTGAGAAGTTGTTGGTTTTAGGAGGAATCGATAGTTTGACGAAATTAATGCCCAATAAAGATGTATTTATGATTATTGGAGTAGTTAGTGTGAATTAATGGTGTTGGTTAGTGTTAAGGGTTAATTTTAGGTTGTTGAAAACCATTAATGAGGTTTAGAAATTAGTGAGCACAACGTGCTCGACGAAATGCCCGAATGAAATGAATTAGAGTTTTTGAAGAAATTGTTTTAGCTCGGGATTTCGTTTAGTTTTAAAGTTGATGATTTAGAGTTAAAACTAATGACGTGTTATGAAAATACCTTAGGTGACCCAAGCTCTCAGGACGGTGCTCAGCATATCTAGAACGCCAGGTAAGTGAGTGTTAGGTTTCCGGCCCCTAAGACCCTACGTCGTAACGATATAGAAATTGTATGATTTAGATGATGATGTTTGTTGGTTGTAAGGTTTTTGGTGAGTCGGGTATCCTACGATGAATGTTTAGCTTCTAACTAAATGTTCGTCCACCTACGGGCTATAGACGTTTAAGGGTTTGTCTTCGATGATTTCCCTATGTGAATGTTTGTCTCACGGGGCAAGGAAATGGTCTATTATATAGATGAATGATTTAAGTTAAAGAAAATAAAACTAAAACGAATATGTTTTATAAATATTATGCATATATGTAATGTTATGTTTAGTGCACTCTTTACTAAGCATTAGGCTTACTGTATTTATCGTATGATGTAGGTGACGATAACGAAGGTGAGAATTTCCCTCCAAAAGAAAATGCTTAGGTGGTTGATGGACGAGGATCGTGGCGACGGGGCGTGTTTTTGCTTGGTATGATGATTCGAGTGTGGGCTCCGCACTTTTTGGGGTAATATGATGTATAGAGGTGAATGAGTAGGAACAAGGATAGACTTTAGGTTGTTTAGATGAGTTACACATTTTGGAACTTTAAGTAGTGAATGTAGACTTGGAGTTGAATCACTGGATGAATTGGTACGTGTTGGTTTTGATGAAGTTTTAGGAATTTCCATATCTATGATTAATTGTTGGAATTGTGGTTTTATTGATGTATTCTATGTTTTAGGTGTTTTGAACTATGAGGATTGGCTCGATTTTAGAGCGATCCACGCGGTTCGTTTTCTTGAGTTTTTCCCGAAATTGTAGGTTATATTAGTGTCTGTGTTTTGGATGATCTATGAATGAGTGTTTTGTTTTAGTTTAAGAAAAATTTATGTTATTGAGTATAGAGAATAGGTTGAGGAAACACAAAGGATAGAGAAAAGAAGAAGGGAGAAGAAGAATGGCTATGGAATGGAATTCCAGAGCCATTGGCGATGGATCTCCATGGGAAGGGGATCAATCGCCATAAAGCAAGCGCTCTGAAAGTAAACTTCCAGAGCAGTTGCCGAGCGATCGCCTAACAGGCGATCGCTGGGCGATCATGTGGGGCGAACGATCGCCCCAAATTGGGCGATCGATCGCCCCTCGTTTTTTTTCTGCCGACTGATCGCCAGTAAGGAAGGGCGATCAGTCGCCCCTCCTTTGGCTGGCATTTGTCAATTTTGCCCCCCCTTATTTTATTGATTTTGTTTAATTGTTTATAGTTGTTTATGTATTATGGAAAGGGCTTTGTAAAAAAAAAAAAAAAGGGGAAGAGAATTTCTAAGTAAACTTTTGAAGGCTAAGTTAGGAGTAAGTTATGGTTAGGCCGTGACGGCCCTGACCGGGTTGGGGTCGTTACAGAGGACATGTTGTGTGACAACCTCAACCTGGTCAGGGCCGCCACTGCCTAACATGACGTAATCATAACCTTAAACCCTCGAATAGTTCACATCAAATTTTTCATTTTTACACAACACAATAAAACCAACCGAACATAGACAAATGACCCGCCTCGATCGACCCTAAATAGCCTAACTTTAACTTAAACATAACGACATAAGAGTCGTCAACTTTGAAATCATTAAAACAAAGTCAAAACCCTTTTTCTGAAAAATATCGACTCAGTTTTTGGGCCCTTAAAATCCTTTAAAAATACGTGGGGGTTCGTCCGAAAAATATATTTAAAAGTATCGAAAAAGGTCGGGTCGAAACAGGTTTTGAAAAGTCGAAAATAAAAAAAACCTCGCGAGCCAGGGTGCTCCCAGCGCAAACCCCACATGTCAAACACGTGCCAAAAGCGATCGATCTCACCCCAAGCCCGATCGATCAGGCCGGCTCGGGTTTCCCGACTAAAAATGACCCAAAACCACGATCGATCGCGCCTCGGGCACGATCGATCGTGTGGGCAACATTCTGGGCGTGCCCAGCGCTCGCCAGCGTGCCCACCGCGCGGGCACGCTGCGCGCGCGAGTTCCACGCCTGGCCAGCGCACGCCACGCCTGGCCAGTGCGCACCAGCGCCTGGCCTGCGCGCGCCCCTCCCCTTTTTCCTTACCCTTAACAAATTTTTCTTTCCCAAACTCTTACCCTTCACCTTAAACTTTCCAAAAATCATTCCCCAACCTTTTTAAACACAAAATCTTCAAACCCCGAAAATCTCGACTTATACACATACTCGAACACGTGTTTAAAATTCGTGAAAACAAACTGCATGGATCGCTCTAAAACCTGAGCATATCCTTACAGTTTAAAATACCTAAAATCGTTAAACAACAATTCCACTTAATTTACAAAACAAACATCTCCATAAACATCCAAATCCCTATAACTTTCCCAAAACAAATATATTTATCGAATCATTCAAAATAACACGACTCCAATCCTACCTCCACTATAAAATTCTCAAAACGTCAAACTTCACTATACATCCTAAAATCCATCACATTACTAATCATTAAAACTAGTCCACACCCAATTTACCACAAAATAGCATGAAGCACACCGACGGGTCATCAAGCCTAGCATAAACACATGCCGTCGCCACGAGCACCCATCCAGCGACCACCTATACTTGATCATCGTGGGGATGTTCATCACCTTCGTTCTTATTACCTACATCATGAAACATAAACATTAAGCCTAATGCTTAGTAAGGGAATGTACTATACTTAACATGTACATGAATGCATAAATTTATACAGCTTATTCATTTACTTGTTCTTATTCATTTACTTGCTTATATTCTTTTTCTTTTCAGTTGACATGGATTAAGGCGGGGATGTGCTAGGGAGTAGGCCAAGTGCGTGTACATAGTCCTTTCGGCCGTAATCAGGATCCATCGCGTGGACAGTGACATTAAGTTTGTTGATATGGCAATACTGTCCCAACCCACACTTAATCGTTACCTTTCCTTTACATAAATCATACATGGAAACATTTCATATGACATTTGAACAAACATGATGCATGAGGAATTCACGTATGACATATCATCAAACAATTTACAAACGTACATAGACATGCTTCACTCACAACGAACCTAACAAACAACTATTAACTAACATCCTAGGCTACCAGACATGTTAAACCCCACAATTAGAAAATCATCATCAAAGCACGAAAACCTAATACTGACACGATGTAGGGCCTTAAGGGCCGAAAACCTAACACCCACTTACCTTGCGTCCTTAGAAATGCCGAGCATCGTCCAAAATCTTGGTTCACCTAACACATTTCACAAGTAGTGGCATTAAAATTGATCCTAAATAAATGAATTCCATACATAAACCAAGCTCCTAACTAAGGCAATTTCTTTCCTAAAATTTCATTTTCTCATTCGGGCATTTCATCGAACATGTTGTGTTCACCATAAACCAAACTCCATTAATGGAGGTTTTACAACCCTCAACAACCAAAAACCTAACCTAAATCCATCAATAACCAAAATTTCACATAACTATCTCCAATAATCGTAAACACATCATCAGATGACATTAACTTAAACATCCTAACAATTTCTAACCAAAATCGAGATTTCTAATAAAACCCTAAACCAAAATTCACCTCAAAACGACAAACTACCATGGCTAGAGCTCGGGGCTTACCCAGAGTGTCGATTGGGGAAGAAAACCCGGAAGAAAAAACGCCGAAGGAGAGGCGTTAATCGGCAGATTGGAGAATCGTGAGAGGGAGGAAGAAATTTTGCCAAGGGGGAGGAGGAATCGGGTCTGGAGAATTCAACAGAGAGAGGGAGGAGTGTTGTGCTATTTTATAAAATTTACATACCAAATTACCTTTTTACCCTCTCACTTGATTTTCTAACGAATCCGTTATTTAACCTATCGATTTGGTTTCTCCAAAATTTTCGTATTTCACTAAATATTCTTATCTAATCATAGGGTTCTAACAAAACTCTCTGTTCGTAAAACGGACTTAATTTACTATTTTTACGAATTAAAACGCTATAGGGCTAAAAACGGAAATTTGACATTACGCTATCAATTTGGATTTCTAAAAATTTACTTATTCTTCCAAAAATCCCCGTAAATTCCTAGGATCCTAATAAAACCTCCCGCTCAAAAAACATACCTATATTTCTTATTTATGAAAATACCCTTGGAGCGGAAACCCGAAAACTCAGGTGTTACATGTTGGCGTATGCGAAGATAGGGGATGGGGAGAAAGTCGCATATGTCACCTTTCATTTGGCATTGGATGCTCGGTTCTGGTGGGCCACCATCAAGGCGACCACAAATGTCACAACGATGAGCTGGGAGCGGTTTAAAATCGTGTTTTACGACAATACTTTAGCCGTACAGTACGGGAGGCTAAGATGATGGAGTTCACGCAGTTATGGTAGATTGGTTCAGTTGCCGAGTATGTTATAAGGTTTGAGGCTCTGTCTCGGTTCGCACCACGCATGGTGAGTGATAACAAGGACAAGGTGCGTCGATTTATGCAAGGGCTAAGTCAAGAAATCCAGAAATGTGTCATCATATCAGGGGTGTGGAATGTGCCCTATGCAGAGATTGTGGCAAGAGCGCTGGAGTTTGAGGCTGCTAAACAAACTTATGTCAGACCAAGGGAGCCAACTAGGGGGTTCTTTCGAGAAATCCAGCCTCGACCTCAGAACGAGTGCTGGCAGCCAAGAGGGCAACAACAATAGCAACAAAGAGGCGTTAAGAGGCCTTATGAAGAAAAGGGCGACCAGGGAAGAGGAAAGCAAATCCAGGAATCTACTAAGAGGCCCGTATGACAGAAGTGCCAGAAGGCCCATTTTGGCACTTGTAGATTGGGGACGGACCGATGTTTTAGATGTGGCGATGTAGGCCACTACGTTCATAATTGTCCAAGAACGGTTACCGATCAGAAGAGGGTTGCCCCGAGAGTATTTGCCATCATTGAACCTGGTGAGGTTGATGATGAGGCCAGGCCTTCAGCTATTCCAGGTATGGTTTTATCTTAACGGTTAATGAAATGAAGGACATTAGGATAGAGACGTAGTATAGAATGAAGATTTGAAGGCAATAATTGTGCGATAGATAAAAATAAGCTTGAAAATAGAGAGGTAAGAGAATGGTAGAAGGTAGGTAAGAGAATGGTAGAAGGTGGGTAAGAAGGGAATTCCTAAGTGAACCTCGAAGAGAATACGGTAGGTTAAATATAGGATGATATATACCTTATAGAAAGAGAGTTATGCATTAGTAGGATTAGCCTTACTTAACCATAAGAAGTTGTGCACTTAGAGTTTAATTACCATTAGAGGGATACAGTGTATAAGGGTTAGCCTTAATGAAGAGATGTTCCAAATTATTGAAAAATAAAAGGGGTAAGATTTGAGAACTTAAGGAGATTTGGATTAAGGATGTGAACTTAACTACAATAAGTTTACAAACGAGAAGGTTGTGGGACGAATAGCTGTAAGAAGTTGAGAAGAGTGTTCAAAACCCGATTAGGAAGAACGGAAGAAGGTAGATCAATTAGAAAATTATTATGGGAGGAAATCCTGTGAGAGATTAGGCATAGTTATAAGTGTCGAGATCCTAGGAATGATTGGAAGTAGTGATATGTGGGCCTAAGGATATGATGTACCCTGTAGGCCCATTACACGATCCCAGACCCGAGTCCACAATTTTACTAACACACTTGTCTCTTTTGCAGGTCATGGTTCATGTGAAGACTTGGAGGGCACCGTGGACGACTTGAAGTGGGAGATTAAAGCTGGGGACATTGACCAACCAAAGCATCTACTCAAGTGGAAAGACTAAAGAGGCACCTTAATGCTCACATGGGAATTTGTCTTCCCGAGCTTTGATATTTGTCGCTTTTTTTAAAATTTCGAACTTATTGGCAAACGTTGGCCTTCTTGTTTAAACTTAATTAGATGCATGTTAGGATTAGATGGATGTTAGGATTAGATGGATGATAGGATTAGTTGGTGGCTTGGTTTGGCCCATTGAAGTTGAAGACATGGAAGCCCACATGATGACCCATCATTCCAATTCCAAGCCCAAGCCCACCATTAAGTCTATTTATTCATGACATTGGTGTTTGCATCTTTTTTTGGTTGATTTATGAGCACCCACAGATTTCTCTCTCAATAGAAGAAGAAGCTTGGAGCAAGGAGCTTCCAAGGTAAGCTCGGTTGACAACAACCGAGAGGTTGCGCCCCCTAACCATTCTTCTAGCTTGGTAGCTATTTGGATTGGATTTTGCCACCTCCTTCTCCACTCTTTTGAGAGGGGAAAACAGCAAGGAGTGGCCTTAACTGATTCCTTTAATCGAGTTATCTTCCTTGGAAGAAACTCTTGCCGGAAGCTCCATTGAAGCACTCACTGGCCGATTCTAGGAAAACATTCCATAAATCCTTTATCTTAACAAATCTGGACCACGATTTTCACCAGCACACACCTCACTCACTTCACAAGATTCACCTAAAATTTCATTAAGTTTTGAGCACGTTTTATATTTCTTTTACATTTTTCATTCTCGGATTTACTCAGATTTGTGTCACCTGGAGCTAACGGTCTTCTTCGAGTTCTTTATTCCTATTTATAGGTCGGAGCTCATCAGGATAAGTGAAGGAAATTGGATAAATTAAAAAGGGAGGAGTTTGAGAGTTTAAGAGATGATTGACTAAGTGAAGTCAATGGACGTATGAGTGATTGAGCGATAAGGTGCATAGTTGGAAGAGTTTAGAACCTTGAGGATGTAGAAATCGTCAGTACCTGATAGGTGGTTAAGGCCATAGTGTAATCATGGATGACATTACAAACATAAATACGAGGGCAGCGCTTGAATGAAATGCGATGTTTATAGGATTTTATTCATAAAGGAACGAGGATCTTAAGAGAGCAGCGACGTTAGTACTCAGTTGGGCTCATTGAGACCTTGAGGTATTTTGATGATTTGGTTTGCAAGGTATAGCAATGAGAACTTAGTTGTGAAGCCTACAATGAAATAGTCGCCAGCAATCGGCGAGTTGCCAAGGAAAGTATGTGACCAAGAGATACTATTGATAAAATAGTTATGAGGGACGAATACTAGAGAAAATGTAGGAAATGGAGTGGCATGCATTCCGATTACGGACAGAGTCGATGAATTTACGCAGAAGTTTGGGTTATAGCCCAAGATTTGAAAGAATTTTTGACGATATTCGATCTAACTAACGTTAGGAAGTTTGGACATAGCTACGATACAAAGGAATAGCTAATAGAAACTTCGATGGAAAAAAAAAAAACCTTGAAGTCGCTTCCTTAGGAGATTGAGGGTTTGAATTAGACTTCAATTGAGGAAGCCCAAATATTAGGCCAAATTAAAAGGGTAAGGAAGTTTAACTAATGGATGATTAAGTGGAAGCCAACGCACGTGTAAATTTGTATGTGCGTATAAATGCAGTGAGACTTAGGAATTTATTAGCATGTGATGCCTGACCAAGGACGTGATCAGGCAAATCAAACGTAGTGGATATGGTTGGGAGACTAATATTACGACAATTGGTTTTAGGGATTTTGGTTTAGAACCATAGAGGTTGACCATAAGTATGGATTGGATCGAAGTATAAAGCTGCAAGGCATAAGACGATAATAACAAGGACTATAAGTTAAGTCAAATTTTGAGGACAAAATTTTAATTAAGGTGGATGGAATGTAACACCCGGCGATACGGGTTTTATATTTTTAGCTATGCAATGGCATTTTTGTAAATAAAGTCAATTAAGCCGTTTGACGAACGGAACGTTCTATTGGAACTCTATGAATGAATTGGAGTCTCTGGAGGAATAAGGGAATTTTCGGAGATGTAGCGACGGTTTTACGAGTTTTGGTATTTCTTGTAATATGGGGGTATTTGTTTTCTAAACGGAAAGTTTTAATAGAACACTTACGATTAATATGAATTTTAGGAGAAATGTGGGAAATTCGGAAATCCAAATTGACAGTATAACGCCCAAGTGTTCAGTTTTCGCTATAAAGGGTATTTTTGTAAATATAGTGAATTGAGCCCGTTTTGTGAACGAGAAGTTTTGTTAGAACCCAAGGAATTTATAGGAATATTTGGTGGAATAAGAAATTTCGGAGGATCCAAATCGATAGGCGAAATGATGAAAAAGGTGAAACGGGAGCTGAGTGGCAAACTTGAAAATAGGAAGAACAATTTTTATAAAACATAAAATTCTCTCTTCTTCTTCACTTCACGTAAAACACACCGGAGAGGGTTTTCTCTCCAAAAATTGGCGATTCTTCCTCCTCCTTCACGGTTCCTCACGCTCGGCCAACGGTTCGTCCTCTGGCGATCGATTTTCTTCTGAGTTTTCTTCCTAAATCACGACCCTAGGTAAGATTCTATGCTTTTGGGACGTTAGTTTCTGAGTTTTATGGATTTAAACGGTTAGGGTTCGTTTAGGGTTTTCGCCGAAATAGTCGGGTTATGCTAAAAATTGTTAAGGTTACCACATTTGAGGCTTTTGATCGAAGAATTAAAGCTTTTATTGAAGGTGGTGTGAATTTGATGGATTTAGGTTAATATTTGGAATTTGGAAACTTCAAAAACTCCATTAATGGAGGTTTATGATTTGTGAGCATAAATTGCTCGACGAAATGCCCGAGAGAAGAAAATTAGAGTTTTTAGGAAATTTCTTTTAGTTAGGAGTTTCGTTAGTTTATAAAATTTCATTGTTTAGGCTCGATTTTAACAAAGGACGTTGTGAAATGTTCTTGGTGACAAAGCTCAAAGCGAGGAGCTCGGTACGCTAAGGACGACAGGTAAGTTCTCGTGACTTACTGTGGCCGATTGGCCTACACCATATGTCGAGTTTTGTTTCTTGAGGATTGTTGGTGCCTTGAATGTTTATACATTTTGGTTGGGTAGTTTAGGGTTAGTTTGTTTTATAGGAAATGCGGGTTTTATAGGTTTGTTGTTTTGGAGATAAATATGTCGTTTTGTGTTGGGTTTTGATGATTTTAGGTTGAATGTTCGGTTTATAGATGTGCATTTTAGTTGGATTGTTGATGAATAATTGGAGGATGGTATTTGAAGTGTTGTTAGGTGAAGGAAGAGAAAAATGGTGGAGAGAGTGTGAATTGTGCAGGGGTTGGAGGAAAGAAAAGAGGAAGTGAAGGCAGCTCTCTGGATTCGAAATCTAGAGAGTTTGCCGATCGATCGCCAGGAGGGGCATTTGATCGGCACGTATATTAGCCAACTCTCTGGTTTTTCCAGAGAGTTAGCCAATCGATCTCCTGTAGGGGCGATCGATCGGCTGGGGGATCGATCGCTAAGGGTGATCGATCGGCTGATATGGGGCGATCGATCACCCCCACATTTTTTGTGACAGCCGATCGATCGGCTGAAATGGCCGATCGATCGGCTACAAGTTTTTCAGGCGAAATGCCTCTTTTGCCCTCGATTTAATTGACCGATTGTTTTCTTGCATTTTTAGGTTTTATTTAAATGATTTTCGAGACGATTTCAATGATTTAGACTTCGATTTAAAGTTTTTGAAGTCGAAATTTCTTTAATGTTATAAAATGAAAAATTTCTACGGGAAAGTAAGGGATAGGAATTGGGTGTGCTATAGCCTGAGTTCGTCCTCTAATGAATGTAAATGAAAGGAAACGAAGAATGAAATGAATGAAACTTAAGGAGTTTATGAGAACGAGCGGGGATAATATGTATGTATGTAACGGTATAGGTCGTGGCAGCACCGACGTGGGGTCGGGGTCATCACAAAGAAGGTAACGAGTGGAAGACGGCCTTCAAGACTAAGTACGGGCTTTTTGAGTGGATGGTGATGCTCTTCGGGTTATCTAACGCGCCTAGCACTTTCATGAGACTCATGCACCACATGCTAAAAGATTTCCTAAGAAAATTTATTGTTGTCTATTTTGACGATATTTTGGTGTATAGTCTAGATCTTCCAGAACACCTCAACCATCTTAGTATACTTTTCCAAGCCCTCCGAAAAGTTCAAGGACAAGCTATGCCACTCGCCAGTGTTAGCACTCCCCGATTTTAACAAAGTATTTGAAGTTAAGAGTGATGCTTCCGGAGTTGACATTGGAGCCGTACTCATGCAAGAGGGGGAACCCATTGCATACTTTAGTGAGAAACTGAAAGGAGCCGTGCTCAATTACTCTACGTACGATAAAGAATTTTATGCCGTTATTAGAGCATTAGAGCACTGGCAACATCACCTCTTTTCACGAGAATTTGTTATCAATACTGACCATCAAGCTTTACGATATATCAAGGGTCAACACAAGTTAAAGAAGAGGCATGCTAAGTGTGTAGAATTCTTGGAAAGGTTTCTGTACATTCTGAAGTATGTGAACGGGGAAAATAATGTAGTCGCCGATGCACTTTCGAGAAAACGCATTCTGCTTACCGAGTTAGGGACTCAATTCTTTGGATTTGAATGGATCAAGCATAATTACGAATCTGACTCTGACTTCGGCTCTTATTACACCAAGTGCACGGAAAAGGCCGAAGGAGAATATCAATTTATGGACGGCTATTTATTGAGAGCGGGCAAGTTATGTATTCCACAAGGAAGCTTAAGGTGATGTCTCGTAAAAGAAGCCCATTGTGGAGGATTAGTGAGTCATTTCGGGGAGAAGAAGACCCTTGATATGCTTAAGGAACACTTCTATTGGCCACATATGAAAAGAGACGTGCATCGCTTGGTGGAGACAGGCGATGTGTGTAAGAATGCCAAAAGTAAGGTTCTACCACAAGGCTTATATATGCCCTTACCCATTCCCTCGCACCCTTGGACTAACGTTAGTATGGACTTCGTTTTGGGATTGCCACGAACTGATCGTAACAAGGATTCCATCATGGTTGTTGTGGATCGTTTCTCCAAGATGACACATTTCATTCCTTGTGCAAAAACGGATGACGCCTTCTCTATAGCAGACCTGTTTTTCAAAGAAATCGTTCGCCTGTATGGGATACCACATTCCATAGTGTTGGACAGGGACACTAAATTTTTAAGCGCCTTCTGGACCACTTTGTGGAAGAAGTTAGGGACAAAGCTGTGTTTTAGCACGTCTTTTCATCCCCAAACTGATGGGCAAAAAGAAGTTGTTAACCGAACCTTAGGCTCCCTCTTACGCAGTATTGTAGGTAAGAAACTATTTAGTTGGGATGTAGTCCTTCTCGGATTGGAATTTGCTTACAATCGCACCCTTCATTCCACTACTGAGCAATCGCCCTTTGAGGTTGCCTATGGATTTAATCCTTATACACCGTTTGACCTAGTCCCTTTACCATTTACTGAACTAGCCAACCCATCAGGAGCGAGCAAGGCTGAACATATTAGGAAATTACATGAGAATGTGAGTCAAGCCATCGAGAAGCGAAATGCGAGCGTGGCCAAACGAGTAAATAAAGGATGAAAAGAAGTTATCTTCAACGAAGGAGATTTGGTTTGGTTGCACCTATGAAAAGATAGATTCTCCGACAAAAGAAAATCTAAGCTTCTTCCTCGTGTGGATGGACCCTTCAAGGTGTTGCGATCAATAACAACGCTTATAAGATTGAACTGCCTGGAGATTACGGAGTATCGGCAACATTCAATGTCATAGACCTATCACCCTATATAAGCGATGAAGAAAACTCTGAGAGGCCTGAATTAAAGGATTTGAGGTCAAATCCTCAAGCACCTAAGGAGGATGTTGTGCCCCATAGGCCCATTACAAGATCTCAGACTCGAGTCCACAATTTAACTAACACACCTGTCTCTTTTGCAGGTCATGGTTTGTGTGACGACTTGGAGGACACCATGGACGACTTGAAGTGGGAGATTAAAGCTGGAGACGTTGACCAACCACAACATCTCATCATGTGGAAAGACTAAAGAGGCACTTTAATGCTCACATGGGAATTTGTCTTCCCGAGCTTTGATATTTGTAGCTTTTTTGAAATTTCTCTTTTATTGGCAAATGTTGGCCTTCTTGTTTAAACTTTATTAGATGAATGTTAAGATTACATGAATATTAGGATTAGTTAGTGGCTTGGTTTATGCTTTGGCCCATTGAAGTGATGACATGGCTCAGGCCCAAATGAAAGTCCATCATCCCCCTCCAAGCCCAAGCCCAAGCCCAAGCCCACCATTAGGTCTATTCATGGCATTGGAGTTTGTAACTTTTTTGGCTGATTTTTTTGAGCACCCACGGATTTCTCTCTCAATAGAAGAAACTTGTAGCAAGGAGCTTCTAAGGTAAGCTCGGCTGACAACAACCAAGGGGTTGCGCCCCCGAAACCGACCTTCAAGCTTAGTAGCTTATAAGAACGGATTTTCCATCTTCTTCTCCATTCTTTTGATAGTGGAAAGCAGTACGAAGTGGCTGTAACCGATTCCTTGAATCGAGTTCTCTTCCTTAGAAGAAAACTCTTGCCAAAAGCTCCATTGAAGCACTCATTGGCCGATTCTCAGAAAACAGTCCATAAATCCTTCATCTCAACGAATCTGGACCACGTTTTCACCAGCACACATCTCACTCACTTCATAAGACTCACCTAAAATTTCGTTAAATTCTGAGCACGTTTCATATTTTGTTTGCCTTATTTCTTCTCGAATTTTTCGGTTTTGTGTCACCCGAGAACTAACGGTCTTCTTCGAGTTCTTGAGTCCCATTTGCAAGTCGAAACTTAACAACTGCCTTCGTCAATGATCAGTGAGCATAATTTATCTTTAATGAGACATCTACTGTGGAACATGTTCTCTCTTTTACTGAAATGACCCTTACACTATTCCCTTAATTTTTGGTATAAATTTTTCTTTTCAAACCTCTAATTAAAATTAAAACGTCCATAAAACCATTAAAAAAAATATCTTAAAACAAGTATTGAAATTTCTTTGGAACAGAAATTGAAAACCTTAAAAGAAATATATAAAACATCGGCCAAGGGAGTTGAGGGCAAACAGGGCATTTCGCCAGTGAAATGCCTGGCCAATCGATCGGACATTTCAACCGATTGATCGGCTGTGGCCAAAATGAGGGGGAGCGAATGATCGCCCCATTGTGGGCGATCGATCGCCCATTGATTTCCAATCAGCCGATCGATCGCCCACATGTGGGCGATCGATCGGCACACGCTCTGGAATTTCTTCCAGAGCGTGACCCCCTTCTGCTGATTGATCGTATCTCCTTGTGATTGTTCGGCAGCCTCTCTAGATTTTTGAAATCCAGAGAGTTGCTCCCTTCTCTCTCTTTTTCTTTCCTTCACCCTTTTCATCGTTACCCTACACACAACTCACACACACTTCACAATTCTCTTTTCTACCTCATACACTCATCACTTCATCAAATACTTTTCATAACAATACAACCACTCTACTCCCCGCATACAACCCCCACTTTACCAATCGCCCAAAAAACCGACTTAAAGCGCATTTAAAATGTAACCAATTTCATAAAACAAACCACATGGATCCGTTTGAAAGTTTAATATTTCTCCCTGTTTGAAATTATCAATAACACTACAAAATACTTTCAATCTTTCAAAAACACTATAAAATATCTATCCAGATCTAAGCATCCTAAAATGTTCAACTATACAATTTCCTATATCCTATCTATCAATTCCCCAAAACGTTTACCTACGTCCCTAGGGGTAAAAATAAGCTCCGACTGCTAGTGCACTCCCACGGGCCATTCTTCTTCAACGCGCTTATAGTTCAGGCGGAAAGACATCTTCCTCACCTGTCTCAAAATCACCTACACCATAGAATTAAAAATGTGAGCTAGAGGCTTGGTAAATCTAAGTGAATGCACGTGAATGCTAATGCTATGCATGTACAGTTCATAAATCATGCGTCCTGCCTTTTCGCTAATCATTTCATTTATGTCACTGGGGCTTCACTCTCGCTAGATAGGAGTGGCACATCCGTCGATTGGATAGCTCCTCGTATCTAACCGGGGGGAAAACATGCTTCACCTGACAGCAATGTCTGAACCACCGCCACTGACGTGACCATTATTACATTCATTTACCTTTTTTGTTTTTGTAAAAACTTGCGTAGAAATTCCTTTTCATGCCCTTTTCGAAAACAATGATGCGTGAAAAATATTATTCCATGAACGAAATAGAAACAAATAGAAATATACAAACAATAAACTTAACAATTAACAACCTAACCAAACCTAAAACTAACTACCCGTTCTAATTACCCGAACGCAATATATCTCAAATTCCTTAATTTAACGTACATTCTTATGGTGTAGGCCAAGACGGCCAAACAAATCACGAAGACTTACCTTGCGTCTGTTGCACACTGAGCTCCGTCCACGAGAGTTGTTCACCTAGGGCAATGCACAACATTCGTCATTTAAATAAATTCTAAACTATCGAGTTTATAAAATTACAAACTCCTAGCTGAAGAAAATCTCTTAAACTCTAAAACACCACATGGAGGCATTTTACCAAGCAACTCGTGCTCGTGAATTTCCAAACCTCCATTAATGAAGTTTTTTAAAACTTCCAACCACCCAAAACCTTAATAACCCTCATTAATTCAACTAACTCCTACCAACAACCATAAATATGCCCCTTAGAACCATAAATACGGTTAACCTATCTATTTGAAACTCTATTTCACATTTTCAATGAAAACCCTAACAAACCCTAACCGTTTTAAACCCTAGAGATGGAAATCTAAAGCTCCAAATCTATAGATTCATACCTAGAGTCAGGTTTGAAGAAGAAAACGGGAAGAAACGATCGCCGGAGAACAAGCTTTCGATGCCGGAGAAGAGAATCGCACGAAGGGAAAGAGAAATCGCCTGGAATGGGAAGAGAAGAAGAATTCGCGTGAGGAGGAAGAAGAAAAGAGGGGTTTTTTTGTTTTTATAAAAATTGGTTTGTTAATTTACGAATTTGTCCTTCTATTTGTTCTCTACTTGTTTTTCTACTTACTTCGTTATTTAACTAACGATCCGCTTTCTCCAAATTTTCATATTTCATTATAAATTCCAATTTATTATTAAGGCTCCGTTAAAACTTTCCGTTCGCAAAACGGACCTAGTTTGATGTATTTACAAAAATTGCCATTTATATTGGAAAAATTCAAATCCCTTAAAGCCGGGTGTTACATTTCATCCACCTTATTTAAATTTTGTCCTCAAAATTTGACTATACAAACAGTTCAAGATACTTCAACATCATATCATGCTGCCTCTCCCAAGTGGCCTCCTCTACGTCATGATTCCGCCATAGAACCTTCACCAGCGAGATCTCCTTATTGCGCAATACCTTGATGGAAGACTCTATGTAACACCCGACAACTTCAACCAGGTGACTTCCTAACTGAATTAACGGCAATGATTATTCCATCTTCACGGTTTAGAATTTTATGCCAAGCTTAATTAATTACATGTGGATTTAAACTAGGTTGAATGGAAAAGTTGTAATAATGGAGGATTGAGACCAGTATTTAAAGAAAAAGAAAAGGATTCAAACCTCATTTAAACCACTGTAGCCGTCATCTCCTACTCTCGGCGATTTCCCCTCCCGAGCTCTCACTCTCTGTCAGCTGGAAATCCCTCTTTCGACGATCGGTTTCCTGGCTGCTTCTCGGATACTTTGTACTCGAGGTACGAGTTTGGCAATGTAGCTATCTTTTAGTCGTTAAGCTCTGTTTTCTGCTATGTCTTGAAGTTCTGGGTTCTTCAATGGCTGAGTATTAGTAAGGGTATTTTAAAATCTGAAAGTGGTAATGTCATTCCGAATCGATTTTTGGCATTAAGCAACCAACCTTAGTTATCGCTAATCGAATCTATCTGTTTGGGGTTTTGGATTTCAAACTGCACGGAGAACTATACTAAGGATTTGGGAGTGACTATAGCGATTAGATCCTAGGATAACTTGTGATTAGAACTAATAGGATTTTAATTTAACTACTGCAATGTGAATGTTTTAGGTGAAGAAGTTTGAAGAGAAAGGAGCCCAAATTGCTAAGGAGACCAGGTAAGTGAATGTACAGGTTTCTCGGTCATTAGGACCCTACATCAAAGGATGTTAGGTAGAAACTTATACGATGATTAGTAGTCCCCTTATGTTACTGTCTAGTATTTATGTTGATGATTAGTTCAACGGTAAGGTTTTATGTTGGATAGTACTCTGTCTGTAGCTTGATGATTTAGGAATTTCCATGTACATGCATCATGACTATTTTATGCATATGAAAATGTTTTAAGAGCATGTTTTCCTCATGAATAAAGTAAGAAGATAAAACTTATGCAACGTGGACTAAGTGAGGGTTGGGAGCGGTTCGGCCTATGTCACAGCCCAAAAGAGGGACATATGAATACGACCCGCAGTAGGGACCAAGATCAAACTCACTGTCGAACCACCTTTACCGGCACAAATCCTCTCTTAATCCACACAACTTAAATGAAGAATATGATCAATGATTATGAATGATAAATATGATCCATGACTATGAATGATAATTACGAGCAAATATATGAACGAGAAAAAAAAAAGAAAAAGAGACTTATGAGTATGTGATTTCCTGAAATTTTACATTCATGCATCCATGTTAGTGTTGCATTCCTTACTAAGCATTAGGCTTATAGTTAAACCTTATGATGTAGGTGAAGAGCTAACAGGTGAGGATTTCCAGTCCAAAGATGATGTTTAAAGCTGGTTGCTGGAGGATGCTCAGTATGACAGTGCAAGGCTGGGCAGGCGATTAAGTCCCCTGGTTATGCTCATAGTATGTCAGTGAAGTTTATGATAAACAGATGTCTAAGTAGAATAGAATTTCTTATAACCATGAGATTTACATTTGAATGATTAGACTTAAGAGTCTGATGATGATTTTAAAGATTATTGAATGGTTTGTTTTGCTTAATCCTTCCGCTATGCGTATTTTGGATGAGTTTATGATTCTTACTCATTGAGGTTTATAGTTACTAAGTTAAGATTCGGGTGAGTTGTGGTATTTTCTATTTGATGAAGTTGTTTGATGATTATAGTGTTTTTTTGCCATGTGATAGAAGCTGGATAAGGCCATCATCCGGCTGACGTCATCGGTAGATGTAGAGTGTTTAAGCCATCAGATGATGAAAGTGCTATTTTGTCGTCCAGCGATCGGCAGATGTCGAGTGTTTAAGCCATCGGATGATGAAAGTGCTATTTTTGTCGTCTAGCGATCGGTACATGTAGCGCGTTTAAGCTATCGGATGATGAGAGTGTTATTTTGTCGTCTAGTGACCGGTACATGTAGCGCGTTTAAGCTATCGGATGATGAGAGTGTTATCTTGTCGTCTAGTGATCGGTAGATGTAGAGTGTTTAAGCCATCAGATGATGAGAGTGTTATTTTGTCGTCTAGTGACCGGTAGATGTAGTGTATTAAAGTCACCGGATGATGAAGATGTTATTTTGTCGTCTAGTGACCGGCATGTATAGTGAAATTTTAAAGGGTCACGTGTTAGGCTCGTGCTCACCGGACGATGTCCTCTATTAGGCGGTGATAAGTGAGTCACGCGAGTTTCACGTGACGAATCGGATGATGAAATCTTTCTCTACCGGAAGATGTAAACTCCTTGCTTGTCGTTTAGCGGCCGGCAGGAGTAAGTAATTGAGTATAATATATAATGTCATTGGCAGATGTATAATGTAGTCCTCTGCCGAGCGATGCCTTTTGAATCGTGCATGGCATCTTGAGCTAAGTTATGTTTAAAAATATATATATATATATTACCAAAAATGAGTAGAGTGTGAGTAATAAGAATTAAATGATAAAGAAAGATATGAATTATGTGACGATCTCTCTGGGATCGTATACTCTAGGATTCGTACTGGCCTTTCCTCGTAGGTCAGCGTTGGTTGCACTTCGATCTCCCTTGTTTCAATGACGTGTGACGGATCATGCACGCATTTTTTGAGCATGTATACGTGAAATACATCGTGAATACCTTCCATAGATGCCGGGAGCTGCAATCTGTACGCCATAGTCCCGATCCTCTTCAGAATAGGAAAGGGCCCAACAAAACGAGGGTTCAACTTGCCTCGCCTTCCAAATCGCATAACGCCTTTAAACGGAGAAATCTTCAAATACACTTTGTCACCTTCCTTAAACTGTAATTCTCTTCGTCTGGTGTCAACATAACTCTTTTGCCGGCTTTGTGCAATCTCTATACGTTGTTTGATAACAGCGATCTTCTCCGCTGTTTGCTATAAAATGTCTGGGCCAACTATGCTAGCCTCGCCTACCTCATCCCAATATAACGGAGACTTGCATTTTCGACCATATCACGCCTCATACGGAGCCATGCCAATCGTGGCCTGGAAGCTGTTGTTGTACGAGAACTCGATCAATGGTAAATATCGACTCCACGAGCCCTGAAACTCTAGCACGCATGCTCTGAGCATATCCTCAATAATCTGATTTGTTCTTTCTATCTGTCCATCAGTCTGAGAATGAAATGCCGTGCTAAAATTCAACTGAGTTCCCATAGCCTTATGTAGACTCTTCCAGAACTTTGAAGTAAAACTGGCATCCCTATCAGAAACAATAGAGATGGGCACTCCGTGTAGCCTAACGATCTCCTACACATCCAGCTCAGCTAGCTGATCCATAGAATAGGTCATCTTCACTAGCAAGAAGTGGGCCGTCTTTGTCAAACGGTCCACTATCACCCAAATACCATCGTGCCCCATTGTCGTTCTTGGGAGTCCCACTATGAAATCCGTGGAGATCTGCTCCCATTTCCACTCCAGAATGGGCAGTGGCTGTAAGGTTCCGGCTGACCTTTGATGCTCTACCTTAACCTGTTGGCAAATCAGGCAGGTTTCTACGTACCTGGCAATCTCTCTCTTCATGTTCAGCCACCAGAAGTGTTGCCTCAAGTCTCTATACATTTTTGTGCTTCCTGGATGCACCGAGTATGCCGAGGAGTGTGCCTCGGTTAAGATCTCTCTTTTCAGCTCATCATTGCTAGGCACGTACCACCTGTGCCTAAATTTCAATACTCCATCATCTGTCAGGTTGAAGTCAGACGAACCTTCAGATGTCATGCTCATTCAATGCCTTTCACACTCCACATCTTTCTACTAAGCTTCATGTATCTTATTCAGAATAGTTGTTCTGAGAGAAATGTTGGTGAGCATACTAGACAACTCTGCCACAATCTCCACATCGAACTTTTCAATCTCATACCTCAGCATTACCGACATTGATGCAAGTGAAGGCTGACTCGTAGTAGGCATTCTGCTCAAGTCATCAGTGACTTATTTTGCCTTCCCTGGGTGGTATTTAATTTCAAAATCATAATCTTTAACGAACTCTAACCACCTTCACTGACGCATATTAAGTTCTTTCTGCGTAAACAAATACTTTAAGCTTCTGTGATCAGAGAACACCTCACACTGCTGCCCATACAGATAGTGTCTCCATATTTTTAAAGCAAAAACAACTGTCGCAAGCTCAATATCGTGTGTCGAATAGTTTTGTTCATATGGCTTCAACTGTCTAGAAGCATAAGCAATGACCCTGCCTTTCTGCATCAATACACATCCCAGTCCAACTCTTGAGGCATCAAAGTAAATTCTGAACTTATCACCCTCAATTGGTAGTGTCAAAACTGGAGCTGTAGTCAATCTCTGTTTCAGCTCCACAAAGCTCTTTTCACAAGCAGGCGACCATACAAACTTCTCATTCTTTCTCGTCAATCGGGATAGAGGGACTGCTATCTTTGAAAATCCCTCAATGAATTTCCTGTAATATCTAGCAAATCCGAGAAATCCACGTACCTCTCGCACGTTTTTAGGTTGTGGCCAATCTCGAACAACTTCAATCTTTGTTGGATCCACTGAAATTCTCTCCTGAGATATGATATGACCGAGAAAACTGATTCGATCCAGCCAAAACTCGCACTTAGAGAACTTCGGATATAGTTGATGTTGGTATAGAATTTTCAAAACAATTCGCAAATGCTCCTCGTGCTCTTCCTTTGTCTCCGAATAGATCAAGATGTCATCAATGAAGACGACGACAAACTTTTTCTAAATACTCCTTAAAAACACGGTTCATCAAATCCATAAAAGCCGCAAGATCATTCGTAAGTCCAAAAGACATCACAAGAAATTCGTAATGTCCGTACCTCGTTCGGAAAGCCGTTTTCTGAACATCTTCCCTCCGGACCTTCAACTGATAATAACCTGAGCGTAGATCTATCCTCAAAAATATTATGGCACCCTGCAGTTGATCAAACAGGTCGTCAATCCGAGGCAGTGGGTACTTATTCTTCAATGTTAGCTTATTCAACTCTCTGTAATCAATGCACATTCTGAGAGTTTCGTCCTTTTTCTTCACGAACAGCACTGGCACACCCCAGGGAGAAAAGCTGGGTCGGATAAACCCCTTGTCTAACAACTCCTCTAACTGACACTTCAGCTCTTTTAATTCAGCAGGTGCCAGTCTGTAAGGATTCTTTGATACCGGTGCAGAGCCTGGATACACATCAATCACAAACTCGATCTCTCTGTCCGGCGGTAATCCGGGAAGATCGTCAAGAAATATCTCTGAGAAACCTCTAACTACTGGAAGGTCCTCTAGTTTTACCTCGCTGAGTAACCAAGTATCAATAACGGTAGCCAGATAAACAGAGCATTCGCCCTTAAGCTGCTCTTGAACCTTCATAAAATAAGAAATAGGCGACCCAATTGACCTATTTAGCGCCTGATATGAGAACTCGTCCTTATCCGGAGGCCGAAAAGTTACCAACCCGGATCGACAGTCAATGGTGGCGTAGTGACGTGAAAGCCAATCCATCCCCAGAATTAGATCGTACCGCTCTATGCTCATAACTATCAGGAAAGCATAGAGGGTATTAATCCCCACCGAGACAACGTTGCCTTGGAAGACACGATCAGACAGCATAAGAGCTCCCGAAAGCAGCATCACTCTATACTTATACTCGGCCGACTCAGATACTAGCCCCAATCTAATCATGCAAGTAGTGAAAATGAAGGAATGCGTAGCTCCCGTATCTATCAGAGAAAATACTGGTACACCCATGACTAGAATAGTACCTGATATAACAGATGGCTGTGCCTCGTCGTCGACATCACCAGGCTAAATAAATGCAAAGATCCTCGGCATAACTCTTCGCTGATCTCGGCCCTGTTGATTTCTGGTTGGTTGATTTCGATCCAATAACGGGCAGTTCATGATATAATAGCCAACCTCTCCGCATCTATAACAGCTGTTGGTACCCAACCTACACTCGCAAAAATGTTCTTTCTGGCACTTAGGACAAGCAGGCTTCTGAGCAGCCCTTTGAACTTGCTTCCCTTTGCCCTGATCATTTCCTTCTTCATGAGGCATTTTAACGCCTCTTTGCTGTTGTTGCTGTGACTGTTGCCCTCTAGGTTGCTAACCCCGATTCCTTACCTGAGGCTGGATCTCCCGAAAGAAGCCCTTAGCAGGCTCCCTCGGTTTAACACAGGTCAACTCTGCAGCATCAAACTCCAGGGCTCTCACTGCGATATCCTCATAGGGCACATCTAGAATGCCGGATAATATAAGGTTCTTTCGAATCTCCCGATTTAGTCCATCCATAAACTATTGCATCTTGTCTTCATTATCGCTGACTAGGCGCGGTGCGAACCAAGATAAAGCTTCAAATTTAGTGATGTACTCCGCAACTGTACTGGTCTGCTTTAGCTGCGTGAACTCTGCTCTCTTTGCCGCCCTCACTGTACGGCTGAAATACTTATCAAAGAACACGGTCTTAAACCGTTCCCACCTCATCAGTGCCACGTTCGTTGTTGCCTTAAGAAAATCCCACCAGGACCGGGCATCCAATGCCAGGTGGAATGTGACGCACGCGACCTTCTCAGCATTGTCCACTTTGGCATACGCCAACATGTCCTCCATCGTTCGAACCCACTACTCAGCAATAGAGGGGTCCGTAGATTGTCTGTTGAATATTGGAGGCCTTTGCTTTTGAAATCTTTCCATGCTGTGGTTGTCCGGAATTACTATGTCCCGGGCTCTCTGGTTTTCTCGATTCACTAGACTTTCAATCTGTTGTGTTTGCCTGTCTATATGCTGAGCCTGATGGTCCAGCAAATCAGTCAGCCTATCTAAGGCATCGTCTCTGGCATCTCTACCTCGAACCATTTTCTATAACTCCTATAAAAGTTAAAACAAATAATCCTAAGAAATCGAATTTAAATAAAGCAATTAAACGTACTTACAGTTGATGAAGGATGTCCGCGTAGTGGCTGTGCAGTTGAGCAGTCCACAGAACCTTTTTTAAAACCCGGGGGCACTGATACTATAACTGAAATGACCCTTACACTATTCCCTTAATTTTTTATATAAATTTTTCTTTTCAAACCTCTAATTAAAATTAAAACGTCCATAAAACTATTAGAAAAAATACCTTAAAACAAGTATTGAAATTTCTTTGGAACAGAAATTGAAAACCTTAAAAGAAATATATAAAACATCCGCCAAGGGAGTTGAGGGAAAACAGGGCATTTTGCCCGTGAAATGCCTGGCCGATCGATCGGCCATTTCAGCCGATCAATCGACTGTAGCCAAAATGAAGGGGGGCGAACGATCGCCCCACTTGTGGGTGATCGATCGCCCATAGATTTTGAATCAGCCGATCGATCGCCCACATGTGGGCGATCCATCGGCACACGCTCTGGAATTTCTTCCAGAGCGTGAACCCCTTCTGCCGATTGATCGCATCTCCTTGCGATTGTTCAGTAGCCTCTCTGGATTTTTTAAATCCAGAGAGCTGCTCCATTCTCTCTCTTTTTCTTTCATTCACCCTTTTCATCGTTACCCTGCACACAACTCACACACACTTCACAATTCTCTTTTCTACCTCATACACTCATCACTTCATCAAATACTTTTCATAACAATACAACCACTCTACTCCCCGCATACAACCCCCACTTTACCAATCGCCCAAAAAACCGACTTAAAGCGTATTGAAAACGTAACCAATTTCATAAAACAAAGCACATGGATCCGTTTGAAAGTTTAATATTTCCCCCTGTTTGAAATTATCAATAACACTACAAAATACTTTCAATCTTTCAAAAACACTATAAAATATCTATCTAATCCAAGCATCCTAAAATGTTCACCTATACAATTTCCTATATCCTATCTATCAATTCCCCAAAACGTTTACCAACGTCCCCACGGGTCAAAATAAGCTCCGACTGCCAGCGCACTCCCACGGGCCATCCTTCTTCAACGCGCTTATACTTCAGGCGGAGGGACATCTTCCTCATCTGTCTCAAAATCACCTACACCATAGAATTAAAAATGTGAGCTAGAGGCTCAGTAAATCTAAGTGAATGCATGTGAATGCTAATACTATGCATGTACAGTTCATAAATCATGCATCCTACCTTTTCGCTAATCATTTCATTTATGTCACCGGGGCTTCACTCTCGCTAGATAGGAGTGGCACATCCGTCGATTGGGTAGCGCCTCGTATCTAATCGGGGGGAAAACATGCTTCACCTGACAGCCATGTCTGAACCACCGCCACCGACGTGACCATTATTACATTCATTTACCTTTTCATTTTTGTAAAAACATGCGTAGAAATTCCTTTTCATGCCCTTTTCGAAAACAATGATGCGTGAACAATATTATGCTATGAACGAAATAGAAACAAATAGAAATATACCAACAATAAACTTAACAATTAACAACCTAACCAAACCTAAAACTAACTACCCGTTCTAATTACCCGAACGAAATATATCTCCAATTCCTTAATCTAACGTACATTCTTATGGTGTAGGCCAAGACGGCCAAACAAATCACGAAGACTTACCTCGTGTCCGTTGCACACCGAGTTTCGTCCACGAGTGTTGTTCACCTAGGGCAATGCACAACATTCGTCATTTAAATAAATTCTAAACTATCGACTTTAGAAAATTACAAACTCCTAGCTAAAGAAAATCTCCTAAACTCCAAAACACCTCATTGAGGCATTTTACCGAGCAACTCGTGCTCGTGAATTTCCAAACCTCCATTAATGGAGTTTTTTAAAACTTCCAACCACCCAAAACCTTAATAACCCTCATTAATTCAACAAACTCCTACCAACAACCATAAATATGCCCCTTAGAGCCATAAATACGGTTAACCTATCTATTTCAAACTCTATTTCACATTTTCAACGAAAACCCTAACGAACCCTAACCGTTTTAAACCCTAGAGATGGAAATCTAAAGCTCCAAATCTATAGATTCATACCTAGAGTCAGGTTTGAAGAAGAAAACGGGAAGAAACGATCGCCGGAGAACAAGCTTTCAACGCCGGAGAAGAGAATCGCACGAAGGAAAAGAGAAATCGCCTGGAATGGGAAGAGAAGAAGAATTCGCGTGAGGAGGAAGAAGAAAAGAGGGGTTTCTGTGGTTTTATAAAAATTGGTTTGTCAATTTACCAATTTGTCCTTCTATTTGTTCTCTACTTGTTTTTCTACTTACTGTGTTATTTAACTAACGATCCGCTTTCTCCAAATTTTCATATTTCACCATAAATTCTATTTTATTATTAAGGCTCCGTTAAAATTTTCCGTTCGCAAAACGAACCTAGTTTGATGTATTTACAAAAATTGCCATTTATATTGGAAAAATTCAAATCCTGTAAAGCCGGGTGTTTCACTGACAGTCTTCTCCTGTGCTCTCGGACATGAGTATACGTCTACTCACCATGAGTAGGGGTCCATCCAGTGCATGAACAACTTCTTCTTCGGATTTAGTCTCCTCTTCATCGTCTTCCTCAACTTCATCTTCTGGTTGTTCATCTTTGCTTTCATATTCAATAGTGTCTTCTCTGAGGATCATTACTCTATGATTTAGGCACTGGGCCATAAAATGTTCAAGTCCCTGACACTTGAAGCACTTCATTTCTCTAGAACGGGGTGCATTGGCTCTATCCTTAAGAGCCTTAGGGCCTGGTTCCTTAGGTGGCCAGTTTCGTGTAAAAGGCCTCTTTCCTTCAGCCTTGGTAAGGATCTTACTGGACTCGGGCAACTTGGCTGAGATCTTGGGGGTAGTTTTGGGAATGAATTTTTGAGGGTAGTTAGCTTTTCTTTTCTGAGTGAGTTGACGTTCGACCTTTAAAGCTATCTGAACTACCGCGTCTAAGGATTCTAGTGGGTGTAGCTCCACTATGTCAGCTATATCTCGAGTGAGTCCTCAGATGAATCTAGCTTCAATTTGCTCTTCAGGCTCGTCCATGGCTCCACGAATCCCAAGGGTCTCGAACTCCGTGAGATATTCTTCTACAGATTGACTTCCTTGCCTAAGGTTTTGGATTTGTAGGAACAATTCTTGTTTATATTGATTGGGTACGAACCTCTTGGTCATCAAAGATTTCATTACTCGCCATAAGGTTATGGGCTCGTCTCCTATCTTTTATCTCTGGGCCTTAATGTTTGACCACCATAGTGCAGCATAACCCGTGAGTTCTTCGGACACTGGTTGGATCTTAACTCGGTCCGAGTACTCATAGTACTCAAAGACTTTCTATGTCTTGTCTAGCCAATCCAAAAAGGTATAGCCATCACCTGTCCCATTAAATGATGGCACATGTAGCTTAACGTGCCGCAGGTTATCTAAATCCTTCCGTCGACTAGGATGGAAATTCTCTTCTTCATCCAATGTCCACTCATCTTTTTCTCTAAAGTCATAGTGGGGAACTCTTCTCCTGGGACCTCGGGCCTTTCATACTCATTATGGGTCTCATGTTCAGTGGGCATTCTTCTCGGGTTCTCTGGCCTTATCCTCGGGGATGTGTCATGGGAGGATTCTATCGGGGCATTTTGAAGAAGCTTCTCCATAACAAGCTTAATCTCCTTGAGTTGTTGGCCAATGCTACTAACTTCACTGGCCAAGCCGTCTATTTGACCTTGCATACTGGTTTTTCCTACGTGGGGGGTTCCAGATTGGGGTACTCCTTTGCTTTGATTGGGTTCTGGTTCTAATTCTTGGTTCGCCTCACGTATGATTTCACTACGAGTTTTCATATGTGTCTAAGTTTTAGGAAAAATTAATTAAGTAATATTCGTGATCCTAAAAGTTTAGGAGTGAATTTAACTTAACTAAGTTGAGACCTTAAACTAGAGAGGATAGTCATTTTAATTATTTAAAAAAAATAAATCAGACAAAGAAAACTCCAGGCGACTTTTGGAGCTCGCTGGAAGCCTTTCACAGAAAAGGGAAATCAAAAATTCAGACACTTAAGAAACGCGGTAGCCAATATTTCCATCCCTTAGCCTAGTAAACGTTCGGCGATGGTTATCGGCACGCATCAGTTTGAAATCAAATTTTTATGGGCAATAAAACAACGAAGATCGTCGACCGAGCCATCAGTGAAATTTCATGTGGTTCTTGAAAAAAGAATTCACTTTGTAAATTTGTTTGCCTTGAAAGCGAAATAATTTCAGAAATCAATTTGTAAATCTATCTGTTTTTCCTTGAAGGGAGGGGTTCGGCAGCAGCAGAGTAAAAATCTAGAAAATTTGATATTTAATGAGGGTGACCTAGTATGGCTCTATTTGAGAAAAGAGCATTTTCCCAAACAAAGGCGATCTAAGCTACTTCCAAGGGCCGATGGGCCCTTCAAAATTGTGGAACACATTAATAATAACGATTACAAATTGGAGTTACCAGGAGACTATGGGGTATCTGCCATGATGGGTGACAGGTTCTAAACAAAGCATACGTAGGCAATATTAATAAGCAAATGGAACGGTGTTGGAAGAACACCACAAATAGACGTTAATAGAGACAGAAATGACGTAAAACTGGAAACAAAATACGAAGATAAAAACACTTTTGCTCTGATACTAGATGATGGGCGACGGGTCCTAAACAAAGCATATGGAAGCAATATTAATAAGCAAATAGAATGATGCAAGAAGAACACCACAGACATATGCTAACAGAGACAGAAATGATGTAAAACATGAAACAAAATATGAAGACAGGATCACTTCTGCTCTGATACCAGATGATAGGGCCACGACCTCGACATGTGGATAGACTCAATGCAATGCGGAAGCTAAAAGAAAGATGAACGTGAAATGGGCACAAAACAGTGGTGAAAACACAGAGAAAAATAGAGAAGTGCAAGAAAAACAGAGAATGGCAAAAGGAAGGAGAAGAGGAGGTGGGAACACCTGTAATGTGTGCAGACAGCACCGAGGGATTGAAAAGAGAGGGATGTGGAGTGGGTGGATGTTGAGGGAACCAAATGCTAGCCTGAGAAGGATGACAAGCTCCTTTTGGGTGAAGGACGCTTCCACAAATAGAAGGGTGTCCAGCAATTGGGCATTGCCTTGCGTACGCTTCTTGTCCTCAGAAGAGGCCGTTGAGATGAAAGGAAGAAGACCCGAGGCTATCCCAAGACAACTTGGTGTTTGGGTGAAGAATCCATTCATTGCCAGTGAAGGAATTCACGGCTTACGAGATTATTTTTAAACCACCTTCTTCTCAGTTCCAACTCATTGAAAAGAGGAGGAAAGGATGGCTTGAGAGTAACTCCAAGGAACCAGAACTTGGAGAGGCAATGCGGTGAATCCATCGGGTCCTACCCACCTCTTGTGGATGAACACCAATTCACAGAGAAGCTCTAACCAAGAAGACAACTATCTCTTAATTCCAAATATTCAATTCATTAGCTAAATGTTACAATGGATCGGCTCATCCTTAAATAGAGGAAGGAAGGAGCTCGAAGGAAGAAGGAAGAAAAAAAAAAATCGTTGGAAAGTAGCCGTTGGTACAATTATTGTTCACGCGCGCACGCCGCTACTGTACATGATGCTGTTGGGTCTTCGCGTGCATGCCATCATTTGTTTGTTGCGCGCCAATGGTGATCAGCTACTTGGCGATGTGCGCTATCCTGCTTGGCGTCGCTCCAGTCATCACTCTATCACGCGCGCCATTTCATTGAAGAATTGAGAGAGTTATTGGTTAGGTTAATGAGTGACTAAGTGAGGGAATTTATGTAAATATCACAATTTAAAAGTAGATGACCTATTTAAGGGAAGGGGTTTAGAGATTTATGCACTGTAGCCGCCACTGTTTCATCATTTATTCCTTTTCGGTGTCCAGCTCAAGCTCAGCGGAGCTCTCGACAAATCTTCCACCAGACTCTTCTTCTATCTAAGTAAGTTTTCCTCATTTCTTATATTTTAGCAGTTAGATAGTCGAGGGAGTCCAATGCGAGGGTTTCAAGGATGCTATAGATGAGTGTCAGTTTTAGTTTAGTGCAGTATCGGGAATTCATTATGACCAGAGTACTCAATTAGTTTCCTTAGGTCTCTGGTTGAATAGGATGAAGTTTAGTGATGGTTTAATTAATGATCGGTTTATGGATTTAGGTTCGAGCTAATTCCCGGAGGAGATTTCAACCAAACCATCCAGAAGACCAGGTAAGTAAAGTATGCATGTGCCTTCGGGCCTACATCACGAAACAGTAGGGTTATGTATTTGGAGAATGATTTTGTATGTCATGCATCATGTTTTTGAAAGATTACGAAAATGAATTTCCATGTAAGAACGATAAGGTATGAACTGAATGTGACAGACAAACTATTAAGGAAACTAATCCACCCCTTAACTTATGAAGGGATTTATGACATTGGGAGAATTGATCCCACTCCCAAGGGAACAGAGGGATCAGATCAGCTGTTAAGGGAATTCATTCGCCCTTTAATCGAGTAAAGGATGTATAACATTGGGAAAATTGATCCACTTCCCAAGGGAACCGAGGGATCAGATCAGCTTATGAACGTATGTGAATGCAACTGAGATGAGAAAGTAGAAATTTCCATATTTAGGAACTTATGTTTCAACATATCATTTCATTACTGCTTTACTTGCTTAGCATTAGGCTAATAGATGAGTTTTGTGATGTAGGTGAATAAGTGACTGCAGGTGAATCCTCTGAGTTCATTGAGGGATAGATTGGTTGGGGGTGCATACTCATGCCACGGATCTGGTACTTGATGAGGCGGTTTAACTGATGTCCGTTGGAGTGAAGGTGTAGTTGATAATGTTTCGATTTGATTAGGTTGAGTTCTCATGACAGTAGTTGCTTCAATGTTTTGAAAATGTTTTGAGTTGTCTTTTCTGATAATAGTATTCTGCTGAGATTTGATGTTGGCACTTGCTGGATTGTTTTGAGTAACGCATTGATTAGAAGGGTATTTGAATGATTTCAGTAATGTAAGTAGATTCTTTTCTGTAGTTAGAGTCGTGTTGTATAGCAACGAGTTGCGGGCATGTCGCTCTGTTCTATATCAGTAGCTGTCCAGTTATAGTTATGTCGTCTATCGGAAGATGTCTTCAGTAAAGTCATCGGATGATGTTTTAGTAAAGTTATCGGAAGATGTCTTCAGTGGAAGCCATCAGATGATATGGAACGAAATTTGTCGTTTAGTGATCGGTATATATAGCTTGTTTTATCAGAAGATGTTGTTCTATTCACTATCGGTAGATGAAGTCTATCGGAAGATATGAGTAGAAAGTTTGTCGTTAGAGATCGGTGTATGCAATTTACTCAATCGGAAGGTGTAGGTTTAAGTCTATCGGGTGATGTCTCAGTAAACTCATCGGCAAATGCGTGCTGACGTCATCGGTAGATGTAGGAGGACTTTTGTCGTTTAGTCACCGGAAGAAGCCTTCCATTTCCTGATTCATTCTTTTTCCGTTGACTTTATTCATCGGCGGATGAATTTGACTTCTGTGACTTCTTAAGTATTTCACGATTTAAACCTCTATTTCTTTTTGGGCCGATTAACTCTTAACATTCCGAACGATTATCCTAGCGACGTTTTTCACAGTTTTGCTTATATCTATTATTGTCCAAATGATTTCCGCTGCAAGTTTTAAATGTTTATTTATTTTGGATTCTAACTTATGTCAACAGTCGATTGTTGAGAGAATTTTTTTAAAATACGGATGAAATTTCTTAGTCATGTACGGGCTTTTGAGTAACGAGCCGAGTTCAGATAACTCGGGGCGTTACAGTTGATTGTTAATGCTTTATTTTCATTGTTTTGTTATTGTTATTGTATCGAGCATGTCCATGCATTGTTTTCTAAGCACGCATGCAAAATGAATTTCAAAGCACTTTTACATGGAAAAAAGGTAAACAAAGAAAGTAAATGAATGCAAAGATAGTCACGCCGAGTGCGGTGGTTCAGGCATGGCTGTCGGAGGAAGCATGCTTTCCCTCCGGTTAGATCCGAGAGGCTATCCAATCGCAGGATGTGCCGCTCCTATCTAACGAGAGTGAAGCCCCGGGTGACCCATAGAAACCCAAAGAAAGAAATGAAAAGAATGCATGGTTTAAAAGAGCATTGCATAGCATACATTTGCATTCACTTAGATTTACTTAGCCTCTAGCTCACGTGTTAAATTCTATGGTGTAGGTGATATTGAGACAGGTGAGGAAGACGTCCATCCGCCTGAAGTATGAGCATGTTAAAGGAGGAGGCCCGTGGAAGTGCGCTGGCAGTCGGGGCGTGATTTTGACCCGTGGGGACATAGGTAAACATTTTGGGAATTGATAGATAGAAATATAGGAAATCTGTATAGCTAAATACTTTAGGATGTTTTGGGTTTGGATGGATTATATGTAACGACCCTAATACTGTACCCGTATTTCCCGTAATATTTTTTTATTTTTTATTTTTTATTTTTTATACTAATATCTTTAATTAAACTCTAGGCGGGAACTAAACCGAAATCGAAAACAGAATCGAAATCGGAATTGAAATCGGAATTAAAATCAAACTTAAAATCATTTAAAACTATTAATAAAAAGATAAGTTAAAACAAATAAAAAGAGGGAGGGCAGAATTGGAATTCTGCCCTTGAAAATAGCAGCGACTGGGCGCTGCTAATTGCAGCGCCCTGGTCGCCGAGTGCGCTGCAGCATGCAGCGCCCGATCGCTGCATGTTGCAGCGCTCGGTCGCTGCAAGCGCTGCAGCATGCAGCGCCCGATCGCTGCATGTTGCAGCGCGCGGTCGCTGTACCTCCAGCGCCTTTCCTTCTTTCTCTTGCGTCTTTCACTCCACATACTTCAACAATTTAAAACTCAAAACTTCACCCTTAACAGAAACCACAATGAGCTCTCTGGAATCCGATTTCCAGAGAGCTTAACTTCAAATGCTATGCACCAATTTCTCACGACAATCATTATAACTTATAACATAAACTCGTACAACTTGCAGCGGACTTTGCGAAATCCAACTGCGTGGATAGCTCTAAAAACCGAGCTTATCCGTAACAATCCTAAAATCATTTAAAACGTTTCCACAACATTTAAATATAGTTTAAACAAAAACATTTCTATATACAATTTACCAAACAGTTCCAGAATTTCAAAACAAATACCATTATCTAAACATCCTATCAATTTGTCCCAAAACGTTCCAAAATCTATACATACTCCCCACGGGTCGGTGAAGCCTCGACTGCGCCAGCACACCACCGCAGCCATCCTCCGTCAACCGGACTCATGCCTCAGGAGGAGGAATCCCATCCTCACCTGGTTCCTCAATGTCTAGATCACCTACACCGTACATAACACACTATGAGATAAAATCTCAGTAAGACTCGTAAATGCAATGCATGCTGTGTGTATGAGTTCGATAAACCATGCTTTATTTTATCTTACAATGCAATGCTCAATACAATAGGTGTCACCGAAGTCCTATCCCTCTAACCAGAGAGAGCTCATCCAGCGGGCGGACTACTCTTTCCGGCTAGAGGCGGGGGGTGCACGCTTACAAACGTACTGCCATGCCTGAGCCCCACCTCGCGTGACCAATAACAATACGCCATTTGGCCAATAAACAATACGCCCTTAGGCCAATAAACAATACGCCATTCGGCCAATAACAATACGCCTTGCGGCAAATGAACAATAAGCCTTTCGGCCGATGCATTAATCTCGTTATCTTTAAACTCTGTGCGGAAATTCATTTTCATGCTTTTCTTTAAAACAAGTGATGCATGAACAGTTCAATAACTTACAATAAACAAACAATAATAGGTACCATCAAAGACTGTAAAACATAAACTATAAAACAAATAAACCTAGCTACCCAACCAAAGCAATAAAACTAGTGCGTCACCAAACTCCTCGAGACCACGACGTACGGTGTAGGCCAATCGGCCAAAGAAGAATCACGAGAACTTACCTCGTGTCCAAAGCAGCTTAAACTCCGTCCACGAGCACTGTTTACCTAAGAAATTCACAATGATTGACGTTAAAACGAGTTTAAGTCAATAAACGTCCAAATTGTCAAAACCTTAACTAAGAGATTTCTTAAAGCTCTAATTCGATTCGTTGCACTAGATTATCGAGAAATTTACACTCGGCACCTAATTCCTCAATTTACGAGTTTATCCTAAAATCTCAAAATTTCGTAAATTCTAACATTTTTCCTAAATCGATTAGATTCGTCCCAATACACCCAATACGTTCAATATATACTAAATCATCGACGACCTATCGATTACGAGCTCTAAATCTCAGTTTTTATCGAAAACCTAATCGAACCTAAACGTTTAGAAATCAATGAAACTCGGAATTTAACGCTCTAAAACTATAGAGACTTACTGAGAACGTCGATTGGTGGAAGAAACGTGAAGAAGACGGAACGAACGGGAGGAAAATCGGAGTCCGGAATCGAAGAGGCGTTGCGCGGCAGAGAGGATTTGCGAGAGAAACAGAGAAAATAGGGAGGAAATGCATTCTGTCGAAGGAAGGAGGAAATACTTAGTTTTTATTATAAATTTTGGTTTGCAAATTACCATTTTACCCTTCTTACTTAATTCTATTTGTTTCGTCTTTCGTTTCGTTAATCGTCCAACGATTTGACTTCTCCAAATTTTCATATTTTGCCAATAAGTCCAACTTATTATTTGGGATTTAACAAAACTATCCGTTCGCAATTTGGACTTCGTTTGCTATTTTTACTAAAACGTCATTTACTTTACGATAGTGGTAATTACTCGGAATATAGTGTTACTATCCCGAAAATTCCCAAACTTTCCTTAAAATTCCAATTAGCCATTTGGATCGTAATGACGCTTTCTTTTCGTAAATCCGACCTGATTTGACATATTTACAAAAAATGCCATTATATAATAAAATATGAATATAATATAATATATCCAAAAATCCGTACAAGCCGGATATTACATTCTACCCTCCTTATTCAGAATTTTGTCCACAAAATTAAATCATACAAACAAATCAGGATACTTAACCATCATATCCTGCTGTCGTTCCCACGTCGCTTCTTCCACCTCATGATTCCGCCATAGAACTTTAACTAGCGGAATTTCCTTGTTGCGTAAAACCTTGATGGAATACTCCAAAATACGTACCGGCCTCACCTCATAGCTCAAGGTAGGCTGTACCTCGATCTCTGTAGCCTCCACGATATGCGACGAATCGCGCAAGCACTTCCGAAGCATAGACACATGAAATACGTCGTGGATACCCTCCATAGAAGCTGGAAGCTGCAGTCTATACGCCAGCTTCCCGACCCTCTTCAGAATAGGAAAGGGCCCCACATAACGAGGGTTTAGCTTACCCCTCCTTCCAAATCTCGCAATGCCCTTGAACGGAGAAACTTTGAGGTACACCTCATCACCTTCCTCGAACTCTAGCTCTCTCCGTCTAGTGTCAGCATAGCTCTTCTGTCTGCTCTGAGCTACCTCAATGCGCTGTCGGATAATGGCAATCTTCTCTGCCGTCTGCTGTAGAATCTTAGGACCTACGATGCTGGCCTCGCCAACCTCGTCCCAATATAACGGAGACCTACATTTCCGACCATAAAAAGCCTCATACGGTGCCATGCCAATGGTAGCCTGGAAGCTGTTGTTGTACGAGAACTCCACTAGAGGTAAATATCGGCTCCACGAGCCCTGAAATTCCAGCACACACGCTCTAAGCATATCCTCAAGAATCTGGTTCGTCCTCTCTGTCTGACCGTCAGTCTGAGGATGGAACGCTGTGCTGAAATTAAGCTGAGTCCCTATAGCTCTGTGTAAACTCTTCCAGAACTTTGACGTGAATCTCGGATCTCTGTCGGAGACAATAGAAACTGGCACGCCGTGAAGTCTGACAATCTCCTGTACGTAGAGCTCTGCGAGCTGATCCATAGACGATGCCATCCTCACAGATAAGAAGTGGGCCGACTTTGTCAATCGGTCCACAATAACCCAAATGCCGTCATGGCCTCTCGCAGTCCTCGGGAGCCCCACGATAAAGTCCATGGAGATCTGCTCCCACTTCCACTCCGGAATCGGCAGTGGTAATAACGTTCCCGCCGGTCTCTGGTGCTCGGCCTTCACCTGTTGACATACTAAACAGGTCTCAACGTACTTGGCAACCTCCCTCTTCATGTTCGGCCACCAATAATGTCGTTTCAGATCCCGGTACATCTTGGTACTTCCCGGGTGTACAGAATATGCCGAAGAATGTGCCTCGGCCAATATATCCTTCCTCAGATCCTCGTCGCTAGGCACGTACCACCTATGCCTGAACTTCAGAATACCATCCTCTGATAGGTGAAAATCCGACAAGTCTCCCAATGTTATGCTGGATCGAAGCTCCATACACTCCGAATCACTCTGCTGAGCCTCACGTATACGATCCAGAATAGTCGGCCTGAGAGAAATGTTGGCAAGCATACTAGACAACTCTGCCACTACCTCTACGTCGAATCTCTCAATCTCAGACCGCAGCATAACTGACATCGCTGCTAATGAAGGCTGACTCGCAGAAGGTACTCTACTCAAGGCATCAGCAACCTTGTTCGCCTTCCCAGGATGGTACTTGATGTCAAAATCATAATCTTTGACGAACTCAAGCCATCGTCTCTGTTGCATGTTCAGCTCCTTCTGCGTAAATAAGTA
The DNA here is from genome assembly GCA_022432975.1 of Begonia masoniana. Taxonomy (NCBI): domain Eukaryota; kingdom Viridiplantae; phylum Streptophyta; class Magnoliopsida; order Cucurbitales; family Begoniaceae; genus Begonia; species Begonia masoniana. Next base: position 36,837,526 of record CM039503.1, on the reverse strand, counting down.
CTTCAGGCTCTTGTGGTCAGAAAATACCTCGCACTGCTGCCCATATAAATAATGCCTCCATATCTTCAGTGCGAAGACCACAGCTGCTAACTCAAGGTCGTGCGTAGGGTAATTCTGCTCGTACGGCTTCAACTGCCGAGAAGCATAAGAGATAACTCTCCCTCCTGCATCAATACACAACCGAGTCCCACTCCAGACGCATCACAATAAATACTGAATCTGACACCTTCAACAGGTAGCGCCAGTACTGGAGCGGTGGTCAATCTCTGCTTGAGCTCCATAAAACTATCATCACAAGCAGACGACCAAATAAATCTCTCGTTCTTCCGAGTCAATCGTGTAAGAGGAAGTGCGATCTTCGAGAATCCCTCAATAAACTTCCGATAATAACCGGCCAATCCGAGAAATCCACACACCTCTCGTACGTTCTTCGGCTGTGGCCAATCTCTGACCACCTGAATCTTGCTCGGATCCACAGAAACTCCGTCCTGTGATATGATATGGCCAAGGAAGCTAACTCTGTCAAGCCAGAACTCGCACTTCGAAAACTTAGGATATAGCTGGTGCTCGCATAAAATCCTCAGAACAATCCTCAGATGCTCCTCGTGCTCTTCTCTAGACTTAGAGTAAATCAGGATATCGTCGATGAAAACCACCACGAACTTGTCCAGATACTCCTTGAAGACACGGTTCATCAGATCCATGAACGCTGCAGGGGCATTAGTAAGTCCAAAAGACATGACAAGGAACTCATAATGCCCATACCTCGTTCGGAAAGCCGTCTTCTGAATATCATCTCCCCTGACCTTCAGCTGATAATAACCCGAGCGCAGGTCAATCCTGGAAAATACTCGGGCACCCTGTAGCTGATCAAATAAGTCGTCAATCCGGGGCAGTGGATACTTGTTCTTCACCGTGAGCTTATTCAGCTCCCTGTAATCAATGCACATCCTGAGGGTCCCATCTTTCTTCTTGACGAATAGAACAGGAGCACCCCAGGGTGAAACACTGGGTCGAATAAACCCCTTCTCTAACAGCTCATCAAGCTGAGTCCTCAGCTCTCTCAACTCAGCTGGTGCCAGTCGATACGGGTTTTTAAACCTCGGCGCGGAGTTAGGATAAACGTCAATAGTGAACTCAATCTCCCGGTCTGGGGGTAACCCGGGAAGGTCATCAAGAAAGATCCCAGAGAACTCTCTGACAATAGGAATGTCGCTCGGCTTCGATCCGCTGAGCAACTGACAATCAAAGACAGAGGCTAAATAAATAGAGCACGCACCTTTAAACTGCTCGTTGACCATCATGGAATAAGAGATAGGCGAGCTACTAAATCTGCTCATCGCCTGATAAGAAAGCTCAGCTTTACCCGGAGGTCGAAAAGTGACAATCCCGGATCGACAGTCGATGGTGGCGAAGTGCTGCGATAGCCAGTCCATCCCTAAGATGAGATCATAGTGCTCAATGCCCATAACAATAAGGCGAGCATAAAGAGTACGGTCCCCAATCGAGATAATGCTGCCCTGGACTACATGGCCTGACTGCATACGCTCTCTTGAAGGTAGCATAACGCTATACTCGCACTCTGCTAACTCAGGCGCAAGCCTCAATCTCGACACACAAGCGGTGGAAATAAAAGAATGTGTAGCCCCCGTGTCTAATAAAGAAAATACAGGAACACCAGTAACCAATATAGTACCTGCAATCACGGCAGGCTGATCCTCGTTATCAATATCTCCAGGCTCGATAAAAGCGAAGATCCTGGGCATAACTTTCCTCTGATCACTACCCGTCTGATCTCGGCCCCTCTTCGGGCAGTCTTTAGCAAAATGGCCCGGGTCTCCACACCAATAACATACATTCGTGCCCATCCGGCACTGGCCACTGTGCTCCCTCTGGCACTTAGGACAAATAGGTACCTGAGCAGCACCCTGTACTTGCTTACCCTTCCCCCGGTCGTTACCTCCCTCAAGAGGTCTCTTCACACCCCTCTGCTGCTGCTGGGGCTGTGCTCTAGGCTGCCAACCCCGTGACTGGGGGCGAATCTCTCTGAAGAAGCCCTTAGATGGCTCCTTCGGTCTGGTAGAACTCTGCTCAACAGCCTCGATGTCGAGGGCTCTGGCTACTAGCTCGTCATAGGATACACCACGTACCCCTGATATCGTAAGGCGCATCCGGAACTCCTGGCTAAGTCCCTGTAAAAACCGACGCACCTTATCCTCGTTGACGCTGACCTGCCGTGGTGCAAATCGAGACAGTGCCTCAAACCTCCTCACGTACTCAGCAATAGAAGCAGTCTGCCGTAACTGCATAAACTCGACCATCTTCGCCTCGCGAACAGTATGGCTGAAATACTTATCGTAGAACAGCTCTTTGAATCTCTCCCAGCCCATAACAGTCACATCAGTGGTCGTCTTGATGGTATCCCACCAAAACCGAGCGTCTAAGGCCATATGATAGGTCACCAGTGCAACCTTCTCTCCATCCTCTATGCTAGCATACGCCAGCATGTCCTCCATAGTGCGAACCCACTCCTCGGCTGAAGAGGGATCCGTAGACTGTCCGCTAAATACTGGGGGCTGGAGCTTCTGAAATCTCTCCATCCCACGGCTACCCAGTATAGCCGTCTCTCTAGCCCTAACGCCCTCTCTGTCAATCAAAGTACCCAGCTGTTGAGACTGCCTCTCCATCTGCTGAGCCTGTCTCTCCATATGCTGAGACTGCTGGGCAATAAAATCCTTGAGCGTGTCAATCGTATCATCGCGGTCGTCTCGGTCGTTTCGTGGACGCACCATAATTATAAAACTCCTATAAAAAGTTAAACAAATATTCTAAGAAACTAAAAATCAAATAAAGCTATAAAGGTACTTACAGTTGATGAAGAATGTCCGCGTAGTGGCTGTGCAGTCGAGCAGTCTACAGAACCGATTTTAAAACCCGGGGCTTTGATACCATAAATGTAACGACCCTAATACTGTACCCGTATTTCCCGTAATATTTTTTTTTTTTTTTTTTTATTTTTTTTTTTATACTAATATCTTTAATTAAACTCTAGGCGGGAACTAAACCGAAATCGAAAACAGAATCGAAATCGGAATTGAAATCGGAATTAAAATCAAACTTAAAATCATTTAAAACTATTAATAAAAAGATAAGTTAAAACAAATAAAAAGAGGGAGGGCAGAATTGGAATTCTACCCTTGAAAATAGAGCAGCGACTGGGCGCTGCTAATTGCAGCGCCTGGTCGCCGAGTGCGCTGCAGCATGCAGCGCCCGATCGCTGCATGTTGCAGCGCTCGGTCGCTGCAAGCGCTGCAGCATGCAGCGCCCGATCGCTGCATGTTGCAGCGCGCGGTCGCTGTACCTCCAGCGCCTTTCCTTCTTTCTCTTGCGTCTTTCACTCCACATACTTCAACAATTTAAAACTCAAAACTTCACCCTTAACAGAAACCACAATGAGCTCTCTGGAATCCGATTTCCAGAGAGCTTAACTTCAAATGCTATGCACCAATTTCTCACGACAATCATTATAACTTATAACATAAACTCGTACAACTTGCAGCGGACTTTGCGCAATCCAACTGCGTGGATAGCTCTAAAAACCGAGCTTATCCGTAACAAATCCTAAAATCATTTAAAACGTTTCCACAACATTTAAATATAGTTTAAACAAAAACATTTCTATATACAATTTACCAAACAGTTCCAGAATTTCAAAACAAATACCATTATCTAAACATCCTATCAATTTGTCCCAAAACGTTCCAAAATCTATACATACTCCCCACGGGTCGGTGAAGCCTCGACTGCGCCAGCACACCACCGCAGCCATCCTCCGTCAACCGGACTCATGCCTCAGGAGGAGGAATCCCATCCTCACCTGGTTCCTCAATGTCTAGATCACCTACACCGTACATAACACACTATGAGATAAAAATCTCAGTAAGACTCGTAAATGCAATGCATGCTGTGCGTATGAGTTCGATAAACCATGCTTTATTTTATCTTACAATGCAATGCTCAATACAATAGGTGTCACCGAAGTCCTATCCCTCTAACCAGAGAGAGCTCATCCAGCGGGCGGACTACTCTTTCCGGCTAGAGGCGGGGGGTGCACGCTTACAAAACGTACAGCCGTGCCTGAGCCCCACCTCGCATGACCAATAACAATACGCCATTTGGCCAATAAACAATACGCCCTTAGGCCAATAAACAATACGCCATTCGGCCAATAACATACGCCTTGCGGCAAATGAACAATAAGCCTTTCGGCCGATGCATTAATCTCGTTATCTTTAAAACTCTGTGCGGAAATTCATTTCATGCTTTTCTTTAAAACAAGTGATGCATGAACAGTTCAATAACTTACAATAAACAAACAATAATAGGTACCATCAAAGACTGTAAAACATAAACTATAAAACAAATAAACCTAGCTACCCAACCAAAGCAATAAAACTAGTGCGTCACCAAACTCCTCGAGACCACGACGTACGGTGTAGGCCAATCGGCCAAAGAAGAATCACGAGAACTTACCTCGTGTCCAAAGCAGCTTAAACTCCGTCCACGAGCACTGTTTACCTAAGAAATTCACAATGATTGACGTTAAAACGAGTTTAAGTCAATAAACGTCCAAATTGTCAAAACCTTAACTAAGAGATTTCTTAAAGCTCTAATTCGATTCGTTGCACTAGATTATCGAGAAATTTACACTCGGCACCTAATTCCTCAATTTACGAGTTTATCCTAAAATCTCGAAATTTCGTAAATTCTAACATTTTTCCTAAATCGATTAGATTCGTCCCAATACACCCAATACGTTCAATATACTAAATCATCGACGACCTATCGATTACGAGCTCTAAATCTCAGTTTTTATCGAAAACCTAATCGAACCTAAACGTTTAGAAATCAATGAAACTCGGAATTTAACGCTCTAAAACTATAGAGACTTACCGAGAACGTCGATTGGAGGAAGAAACGTGAAGAAGACGGAACGAACGGGAGGAAAATCGGAGTCCGGAATCGAAGAGGCGTCGCGCGGCAGAGAGGATTTGCGAGAGAAAGAGAGAAAATAGGGAGGAAATGCATTCTGTCGAAGGAAGGAGGAAATACTTAGTTTTTATTATAAATTTTGGTTTGCAAATTACCATTTTACCCTTCTTACTTAATTCTATTTGTTTCGTCTTTCGTTTCGTTAATCGTCCAACGATTTGACTTCTCCAAATTTTCATATTTTGCCAATAAGTCCAACTTATTATTTGGGATTTAACAAAACTATCCGTTCGCAATTTGGACTTCGTTTGCTATTTTTACTAAAACGTCATTTACTTTACGATAGTGGTAATTACTCGGAATATAGTGTTACTATCCCGAAAATTCCCAAACTTTCCTTAAAATTCCAATTAGCCATTTGGATCGTAATGACGCTTTCTTTTTGTAAATCCGACCTGATTTGACATATTTACAAAAAATGCCATTATATAATAAAATATGAATATAATATAATATATCCAAAAATCCGTACAAGCCGGATATTACATTATATGTCGTGTTTTGAAAATTAGAGAAATTTTTGTAATGTTTTGACTATTTTCAAATAGGAGGAAATGTTAAACTTTTAAACAGAGCCATGCGGTTCGTTTTCATGAAATTGGTTATGTTTTAATTGTGTTTTGAGTCGGTGAACGAGTGGTAGCGTCGTTGTGTGGAAGTGTGTTTATGAGAAAAGTATGAAATGGTATGTGAGGAAGGAATGAGAAAGGTGAAGATTGTAGTTGTGAGTGTTGGGGGTGAAATTTGTGTGTGCAGGGCATGAAGGGTAACGAAGGAGGAAATGAAGAAATGAAGGAAAGTGGCGATCAATCGCCACTCCTTGCCTGGCGATCGCTAGGTAATGGTGTCATCGCCTAATGGCGATTGCTCGCCATGAGCAATCGCCACCTGTTCTGCCCGGCCGTAAGAAAAACAAAAAAAAAAAAGATATATTATGTTTTAAACTTTAATTGTTTTCTTTTAATACTTAATCATTTATTTAATGGTTTTAAGTTATCTTGGATAGATTTCAAAGTAGTTTTCAAACACCGTTAATAACTTCAATGCCGACTTTAAAAGTTTTATTTTCGCTCAAAAGTCAGATTTACAGTTTATACGCATAAAAATGTAAAATTTGTACGGGAAAATTTAGGGTACGGGTAAGGGTCGTTACACGATGATCATTGGTAAATTGATGGATATTGGATGAATATTGGTTGATGATTTAAATGTGCAAAATTGGAAATGGTTAGGGCAGTTTCGGTTTTAGTTTCTGCCAGTATATGTGAATGGCTTTTGATAAATGAGATTCACAATTAGAAAGTAGACATTCTAAGGAGTCCATAGCAACTTGAATCACTCGATTTCGTTAAGAATTGATTTAGTTATGAATTTTCAAATTTTAAGAAAAATAGTAAAGCGAAATTTCGGGCAGGTCACTGTTCTGATGAATTTTGACCATCTTTCTGATTTTGTCTTGCAGAACTGTTTTTGTGGGTTAGATACTTTAAGAAAGCCGTGGCCTTTGGAATCAAGCCGTTTCGACAATTGTAGAGGAAGTTATAATTTTTCGAAATTGGTTCATGTTTTGAGCTAGAATCTGAGTTTTTGTGGTTAAGGGCAAATGATTGACTTGTGCTGGTTTGAAATACTTCATTTAAATGCCACACATGTTTATGTTCTTGTTGGATTAGATGGCTTGGAATTGTTGATGTTTGGTTCAAAAACTAATTGCATTGAGATGTTTCAAATGGAGATACTGATTTTGAAGATGATGTGCTTTAGGTGTCAGGTTACAAAGAGAGATTCATCAAGTTAAATTGATTTGCTAAGGACGCGAGGTAAGTCTCTGTGACTTGTTTGGCCGTCTTGGCCTACACCGTATGAATTGAGTCGCTCGAGGAAATTGGAGATGTGTCGTGTTTTAGTAGTTTAGAAGGGGTAGTTAGAATTATGTTTAGTTAGTTTATTATTATACGTTTCTACTTGTTTTATCTCGTTCATAGCATGATATTTGTTCACGCATCATAGTTTTCGAACGGCATGAAAATGAGTTTCTATGCATATTTTCATGAAAAGGAAAATGATAACGAAAAGGTAATGAACGTAATGATGGTCACGTCGGTGGCGGTGGTTCAGACATGGCTGTCGGATGAAGCATGTCTTCCCCCCGGTTAGATACGAGGGGCTATCTAATTGAGGGTATGATGTGAGTTAGTCTTTGTTGGTTGGTAGGTCTACGTGTCGGTTTAATTTGTGAAAGTATCAAAGTGTTTAAGTATGTAGATTGGATATTTTGATAGAAAAATGTATGAATAGTCGAGTTTTGATGTATATGTAGTGGTGGTAGATTGTTTAGATTGTGGAGTCTTAATTTTAGAAATATACTGGAACTGTTTGGGTTATTTTAAAACAGGTAAGGATATGTTCGATTTTTAGAGCGATCCACGCAGTTTGTTTTCTTGAGTCTTTTGAAATTATAGGTAATATTAGTGTCGTGTTTTGATGATCGACGTATGAGCGTTTTGTTTTAATTGATCTTACTTTAATTGTCAATTGGTTTAAGTCATTAATGGTTTTAGTCTAGTTTTAAATGTTTTAAAAGTCGAAATGTTTTACGCTCAAATGTTTAATGTTTAAGTCAAAGTTAGTCCTTCAAGGTTGTTAGAGGTGGGTCAATTGTCTAAGTCCATTTTCTTTTAAAGTGTTAAGTAAAAATGAAAAAGTAAATTTGAGGAAAAAATACGAGGGCTTAGGTAATGGTTATGTCACGCAAGTCCGTGGCGGCCTTGATCGGGTTGGGGTCGTCACAGTTATGGTATCAGAGAGACGGAGTTTTAAAAGCGAGTTCTGTGATACGCCTGCCAAAAACACACCGCCGCACGAGGACTCTCCATCGACTGTAAGTATTTAAGTTTAAGTTTGATTCATAGATATTTATATTGTTTTGTCTTGTGTTTGTATTGTGTCTAGGAACAAAAAAATGCCAAAAGCACCTAGAAAACTCGAGGAGAAATCCATTAGTCAGCTTATGGACATAGTGCACCAATGGTCAGAACAAATAAAGATCTTACTCAACCGAGATGGAAATGGTAATAGACAAGATAGTACTTCATGGAACCAGGGTAGTGAACGAACTAGGCTGTTCGACCTTCGATATTTGATGGATGTGCTATAGATCCGATACAGGCCGAGGTGTAGGTTCGAGCAATGGAAAGATTGTTTGACATTATTAAGGTGAAGGAGGTAGATAAGGTTTCTTATGCGAAGTGTCATCTGGTGGGAGTGCAAGTTGCATTCCGATCGATGTTTTCGGTGCTACAAGGTGGGGCATAAGGCCAGAGATTGTCTAGGACGGAATAAGATACCACCGTGTTGTCCTCCGAGGATGTATACCTTGATCGAGGATGAAGGAACCGCTCAACCATCGATTATTCCAGGTATATTCATACAGTGACGATTAATAAGATAAGGAGCGTTACAGAAGAAGTGTAATTAGAGTAAGGGTTTAAAAAGTAACTTTTGTATATTGGATAAAAGGAGAATAGTGAATAGAGAAAGTTACGCATTAAGATGAATAACCTGGGATAATTGTGCAAGTGTACACATACTTAGAATTTATTACCATTGGAGGGATACGACTTAAGAGATCTAACGGTTTGACGAATCCCCTAAGTATTTAAATGAAGGTAATAACCAAAAGTCTATCTTAGGTGAATTGTCGAATATGAGCATTTGACTTAGTAAATATCAGTGAAGAGAACAAAAATATTGAGGTGAAGTTGGTAGATTAACGAATTTAGAGACTTTAGAGAATAGGGATTCTTATGTAAGGTGGGACTCAAGTTACAAGAATTAGACGTTTGCTAGGAGGTATGTACCACCTTAGAAGGTTAGATGATAAAAGGGGGGATTTGTTTCTCTCTTTGATGTGTGAGGTTTACGACCACTGCGAAAGGGGAGAAAACTAAGTTAAGCTAAGAGCGATCTGTAAGTAATAGGCGCGTCAAGTCATAAGTGCGTGTTGTTCGGAGATTATGGGGCAAGTAGATGAGAGTTAGAGTTAATTTAGAGATTTAGATGTGTCAGTTAATTTGAGAGGAATTTAACACCCTAAAGTAAAGGTCATGATTTGAGGTATAGTGCAAAGTTAGGCGTAATAGTGGTTCGACAGAGTGAGCATCAACTTGAAAAGTAACGAGTAGTTGATTTCGAACTTTTGGTTTAGAAAGATAAGAGATAAGTAGTAAGTCTGAAGTTGATACAGTTCGAGTTAACACCGTAACTTGTGACTTACCTCCAAGATGGAAGTAGGAGCTTTAGTGTTTAAAGGACCCGAGAGGTGGATCGTAATGAAGAGTTTAGGTGGTGACCAATCAAATTAGGTGAGTTAGAAAGCTTAGCCTATAAGGAATTAAGTGAAGGCCGATTCATGTGAGAATTTAAGGAAGTGAACTCGACCACTTTGGTATTTGCCTGAAGGTTTGAGAATTGATAAGGCTTGTGGTATGAGCCATAACATGCTTGGTCCCATTAAAGGTAATGGATGCTTCTAAGTTTTTGGAAAATGGAAGAACAAGATTGGAGGATTTTAGAAGATTAGGATTAAGGTTGTAAATCTACCTGCAACAAGTTTGCTAACAAGAAAATTGTTAGACAAATTATTGTGAAGAAGACAAGTAGAATATTTAGGACCTGACTAGGAAGAATGAAGGATAGTAAGCTATTTAGTAACTTCGAGGAAGTTCTGGTGGGATATTAAGAATAAGTACATGACATTACTTAAATTAAATAAAGGGTTTGGATGTGGGGTTAAGCCCGAATGTGAAGTCTTGCGAATCAAGGGATTGGTGAGTTATCAAGTACATTAGGAATAAGATTAAATTAGGAATCTAAAAGGGGCTAACCTATGTATAACGAAGTTGAAGCCAATGATTTTGGGAACGACTAAGGTTAAAGTAAATAAGCTTAAGTAAACGAATGAGGTCGCAACTTAAGGAAAATAAGGACTATGGGATGTAAGATAAAATGGCTGGTTACGTTGATATTTGGGCTTCAAATAGTGTCATAGGGATAAGTGAGAAAAAATTAATTAGATTAAAGGGAAGGTTGAGTTATGAGTCAAGTAGTGGAGGTTGTGAAATTTGGAGCATATTGGATGAAAAGAAGAGAAATTTGCACGAAGACTGTGCAAACGAGCTTGAATGTGAAGTTAGAACAAGAGGTATAGGAAAGTTCCGATTCATAGGTAATGTTGAATTGTTTAAGCGCCCATAAGGTGTTGGGTAAATGGTTTAACGAACTTGTTTAGATTTAAGAATTCATTAGTGATTGATGATGACCGAGGTAAGAGTTGTATAAAACGAGCATATTGGACAAAATAGTAGAGACTTAGAGGATACCTTGAGAGCATAAAGGGAAAGATTTAAGTAACAAAGGTTCTGTATAAAGGAATGGCATTAGAGTGGCTAAGGAAATGCTATAGTTACGCAAGGTAAGTAGGTATAGAAAATGAGATTGATAATTTGGAAAGTAGATAGTAGTGTAAAGAGGAGTTCGAAACAGAGGATTATGATGAGAGATCTAAGTATCAGGTCCTTAGTGTTATTGAATTGAAGAAGCTTTAAGGGTTTGAAGTGATTAAGTACGAATTGTTGTCACGAAATTTGAAGAGTTAGAAATTGAATGAATTTAGCTTGAGGGACAAACTAGAGTTGGAGTTAAGTTAAATGAAATACGAAGGTCTAGGTGACGAAGGGTTAGGTTGAAGTCGATGGATGTATGAGTAATTGACTTACAAAGTGCAAAGTTAGATGGATTGAAAGCTTTGGAGATATAGAGAACTATGAAGACCCGAAGGGTGAGAGAGATCATAGAAGTGTCGAGGCTAGTGTTACGACATTATTTCTTAGGCAAGGTGGGTAAGAGTGATTAGAAGTTGACCAAACAGCAATTTTGGGGACAAAATTCCAATTAAGGAGGAAAGGATGTAACGCCCGGGATTTTTGAGAGAAAAATAAAATGATAAGGTAATTATTTAATAAATAATTGTTTTAAGAAATTTAAAAGAAAAGTGAATAAATTTGGTTAACCTAATTGGTTAATTAATTTAGATTCGGGCACTTCCAGTGAAAGTAAGCCGTGGGTTACAATTTAATAATGAGATTTAATGAAGTTCGAAATGGTCGGAAACACGGTAAATGAGGATTAATTAATGGGTAGTTTTATTATTGTTTTATTATTATTATTATTATTATTATTATTATTATTATTATTATTATTATTAATAACATAAAACAACAAAATGGCCCGAAGGCCATTCTGTTGTTCGAGCTCGAGCACGAGCTCCGCGAGCGAAGGATAGAGGCGACGAGGGAGGCGACGATCGACGAACGCCGGCGACTTCCGACCCTCTCCGGCCAGACGACGGCGACGTGCGGTTTCCGGCCTGTCTCCGCGCACGAACCGACGGTAAGCTCGGTTTTCTCCTCTGTTTCGGTTCGGTTTATGGCCGTGGGTGGCGAGCTCGATTGAGCTCCGATCACCGGCCAATTTCGGTCACTTCCAGCGTGGGTTTGCCGACCCTAGGGCCGGCTATTGTTGCTTGGCCGTGGAATGCCCAATTTGGGCGAAAATCAGTGAAGCCGATTTAGGGCAATTCGGTTTTGGTGAGTGTAGCTTCGATTTTGGGTTAGATTATTCTAATTGAGGGTATGTGTGGTCGATTGAGGAGGAAATAAGTGGAATTTGGTGAAAAATCGAAAAAGGGGAATTTTTCAAAAAAGGGCAGAATCGGGTTTTGCAATAATTGACCTAGTTACGGTCGTTTGTTTTAAAATTCCTTTTGGTAGATTAAAATAGGTTATTAGAGGAGTACGTGGCCGCTGGAATCGTTTGATTCCGATAACCGACGCAAAAGTTACGCGCGTTTGAGTTTCGGGTCGGTTTTTATCGAACCTAAGTTAGTGGCCCATTTAATTTGGTTTTAGTTGGATCGGGCTAGAAATAGTAATTTGAGATGTTTTCACGAAAATAAGAGTTTAGTTATGCCCGAACGAAATGAGTTAGAGTTTTTGAAGAAATTGTCTTAGCTCGGGTTTTCGTTTAGCTTTGAAATGGATGATTTAGATTAATACTAATGACGTGCTACGAAATGCCTTAGGTAATCCAAGCTCTTCAAGGACGGTGCTCGGCATAGCCAGGACGCCAGGTAAGTGGATGTTAGGTTTCCGGCCCTTAAGGCCCTACATCGTATCAACGTTAGGCTTTTCTGTTTTTGATGATGATTTTCTGATTGTGGGGTTTTGACGTGTTGGGTAGCCTAGGTTATGAATTAGTAGTTGTCTGTTAGGTTCATTAAAGCATGTCTATGTATGTTTGTGAATTGTTTGATGATATGTTGTGATGATATGTCATAGGTGAATTCCTCATGCATCATGTTTTATAAAAGGTGCATACGAACTATTTATGAGCATGTTTTTACGATGAATTGAACGATAATGATTTAAAGATGATATGTGAAACGTTGAAGTACAGAACGATCATGTGAATGATGTATGTTTCTCACGGGAATGATGTATGTTTCTCACGGGAATGATGTATGTATGTTTCTCACGGGAATGATGTATGTTTCTCACGTGAATGATGTATGTTTCTCAAGTGAATGATGTATGTTTCTCATGTGAATGATGTATGTTCTCACGGGGCAAGTCATGTATGTTCTCACGGGGCAAGTCATGTATGTTCTCACGGGGCAAGTCACGTATGTTCTTACAGGGCAAGTCATGGTTCTCACGGGGCAAGGAAATGGTCTACTACGTAGACAAATGAAAAAAAATGTTAACAAAACAAAACGAAATGAACATGTTTTATGAAAAATCACGCATTCATGCATACGTTATATATAGAGCATCCCCTTACTAAGCATTAGGCTTACTGTTTATGTTGTATGATGTAGGTGACAGGTGTGAAGGAGAGAGTTCCTCTTGATGATAAAGAACAGGTGGTCGACGGATGGTGCTCGTGGCGACGGGGTGTGTTTTGGCTTGGCTTGATGATCCGATGGTGTGTCCCGAACTGTTTAGTGGCGAATGATGTGAGTTAGTCTTTGTTGGTTGGTAGGTCTACGTGTCGGTTTAATTTGTGAAAGTATCAAAGTGTTTAAGTATGTAGATTGGATATTTTGATAGAAAAATGTATGAATAGTCGAGTTTTGATGTATATGTAGTGGTGGTAGATTGTTTAGATTGTGGAGTCTTAATTTTAGAAATATACTGGAACTGTTTGGGTTATTTTAAAACAGGTAAGGATATGCTCGATTTTTAGAGCGATCCACGCAGTTTGTTTTCTTGAGTCTTTCGAAATTATAGGTAATATTAGTGTCGTGTTTTGATGATCGACGTATGAGCGTTTTGTTTTAATTGATCTTACTTTAATTGTCAATTGGTTTAAGTCATTAATGGTTTTAGTCTAGTTTTAAATGTTTTAAAAGTCGAAATGTTTTACGCTCAAATGTTTAATGTTTAAGTCAAAGTTAGTCCTTCAGGGTTGTTAGAGGTGGGTCAATTGTCTAAGTCCGTTTTCTTTTAAAGTGTTAAGTAAAAATGAAAAAGTAAATTTGAGGAAAAAATACGAGGGCTTAGGTAATGGTTATGTCACGCAAGTCCGTGGCGGCCTTGATCGGGTTGGGGTCGTCACAACCTCTAACTCAAACAAACACCTAAATGGATACTCAACCACTGCATTGTCGAAGCCTTACCTAGTAAGCTGAGTATCGTCGAGAAGGATGAAGAGTCGGTCGTTGATGAAAGGGCTATTGGCTGAGAGAGAGCTCTGGAAGGACGAGAATCGCAGAGGAGAATGTCGGCTACAATGAGGTTTTAGTGAGGTTTAAGGTTTTGATTTTCTATTTATATTAATAAGATCCTTCCTAATTACCATTTTGCCACCCCAAAATTAGAAATCAAATAAACTTTGGCTTTAAAATTAAATTCAAGTATTAATAATAAAGGTGACAGTTAATTCCGTTAAGAAAATTACCTGGCAGAGATTGTCGGGTGTTACATCCACCCCTCCTTAAACAAAATTTTCGTCCCCGAAAATTGATCAAGTAAAGAGTTCTGGATACTTGTCCAACATGTCCTGCTGTCGCTCCCAAGTGGCTTCTTCAATACTATGATTCCTCCATAAGACTTTTACCATTGGAATTTCTTTATTTCGAAGAGTCTTTACTGCAGATTCCATAATCCTTATTGGTTTCTCTTCATAGTCCAGGGTCGGCTCGATATCGATTCCAGTTGGTTCAACAACATGTGCTGGATCACGTATGCATTTCGTTAACATTGACACATGGAAGACATTATATACCTTTTCCAGTGATGGAGGAAATTGCAGTTTGTAAGCTGTACTGCCAATCCTAGCTAAGACGGGGAATGGTCCAATAAATCACAGATTAAGATATCCTTTTTCACCAAATCTTAAAACTCCCTTAAAGGGTGAAATCTTTAGAAAAACTTCATCTCCAACAGCAAATTCAAGATCTCTCCTTCTTTAGTCTGTATAACTCTTATGTCGGCTTTGGGCAGTCATCATTATCCTCCTAATAATGGCAATCTTATCAGACATCTGCTGTAAAATCTCGGGTCCAAGGAGTTTTGCTTCACCAACTTCATCCCAGTATAAGGGCGATCTACATTTCCTACCACACAACGCCTCGTAGGGTGCCATACCAATAGTGGACTGGTAGCTATTGTTATAGGAGAATTCAATTAAAGGCAAATGTCGATTCCAGGATGTCTGGAAATCTAGCACACATGCTCTCAACATATCCTCGAGTATCTGAATTGTCCGCTCAGATTGTCCATCGGTTTGTGGGTGAAAAGCAGTGCTGAAAGATAACTTCGATCTTAATGTGCTCTGAAGACTCTGCCAAAATCTTGAGGTGAACCTGGGATCACGGTCAGAGACTATAGATATCGGAATCCCATGCAATCTGATAATTTCTTAAACATACAAATCAGCAAGTTGGTCCATCGTGTATATTTTCTTCACGGGTAGGAAGTGAGCTGACTTCGTCAATCTGTCAACCACAACCCAGATACTGTCATGACCTTTAGTTGTCTTAGGTAGTCCAACAACAAAATCCATGGCAATGTTTTTCCATTTCCATTCGAGGATCGGTAAGGGTTGAAGGGTACCTCCTGGGCGTTGGTGCTCTGCTTTAACTTGTTGGCATACAAGACATGTAACGACCCCGGCCAGGAGCCGTCACGTATTCATATTCTTTCATTTACCGTTTGCCTGACTTTTACTATTATTACATTCACTTACTATCTCACAACAGACTTTCACATTATACATATATATTTTTTTTTTATTTTCTAAACTGGTAATAGAGACGCAGAACCATTAAGGAAAACGAACCCTCTCGTGCCCGACTTCCCACACCTCGTCGGCTCAAACTTTCACAGAGTCGAGCGACTAGACTCGGTCATTGGTTTCCTGACAATTCCGGGAAAAGAGGAGATGCCCTCAATTCTCTTAACATAATACCACTCGGGTTTGCATGGGTTGCATGCGTTGACAACCCTCAGAAATTTAGTCGTCCGGTCATCACGTGCATTACGCATGACTCGCTTAACATCGCCTAAAAGGAGACATCTTCCGGTGGACACGTAGGTCTCACGTGCTAAATTAAAACATCATCCGGTCGCTAATCGACAAAACACATTTTTCGTCTTCCGGTGACGTCATCCGGAAGACTAAACCATCATCAACTATTCCTTCGGCATCTGCCGATGACGTCAGCCGGAAGGACTAAACCATCAACTCTAACATTCGGCATCTGCCGATGACGTCAGCCGGAAGACCTAAACCGTTCAAACAATTAACCGTCGGCATCTGCCGATGACGTCAGCCGGAAGACTAAACCGTTCAAACAATTAACCTTCGGCATCTGCGATGACGTCAGCGGAAGAACTAAACCATCAACTCTAACATTCGGCATCTTAACCATCAAACTCTAACATTCGGCATCTGCCGATGACGTCAGCCGGAAGACTAAACCATCAAACTCTAACATTCGGCATCTGCCGATGACGTCAGCCGGAAGACTAAACCATCAAACTCTAACATTCGGCATCTGCCGATGACGTCAGCCGGAAGACTAAACCATCAAACTCTAACATTCGGCATCTGCCGATGACGTCAGCCGGAAGACTAAACCATCAAACTCTAACATTCGGCATCTGCCGATGACGTCAGCCGGAAGACTAAACCATCAAACTCTAACATTCGGCATCTGCCGATGACGTCAGCCGGAAGACTAAACCATCAAACTCTAACATTCGGCATCTGCCGATGACGTCAGCCGGAAGACTAAACCATCAAACTCTAACATTCGGCATCTGCCGATGACGTCAGCCGGAAGACTAAACCATCAAACTCTAACATTCGGCATCTGCCGATGACGTCAGCCGGAAGACTAAACCATCAAACTCTAACATTCGGCCTCATCCAGCTTCCGTCTTACGGTAGAGGACACTAAATCATCAAAGGATTCCTTTCAACTGGAAGAAAGACAACTCATCCAAACGCATATAGCGGAGACTTAAGCAACAGATCATTCATAAATCTACATAATCATTCCCTGGCTCAGTGATCCACTAGACAGTTTCAAGCTCAACGTTTTAAAATAATCTCATCCTACTTAAACTACCATATCCTTTAACATACTGTAACATAAGAGTTTAAACCAGGGGTCATAAATCGCCTCTCCAGTCTCGCACTGTCACCTTGAGCATCCTCCAGCAACCAGCCTTAAGCATCCTCTTTGAACATAACATCCTCACCTGAACCTTCTTCACCTACACCATAAGGTTTAACTATAAGCCTAATGCTTAGTAAGGAATGCATGCTGACAGATATACATGAGTACACAATTTAAAGGGACATAATTCATAAACCATTCTTCATTCATGTTCATCTTTATCATTTACATAACATGTATTAAGGCAGGGAACGAGGGAGGAAGACAGGGGTACATAGTCATTTGCCTATCGCGACAGTCATACATAATCATTTGCCTATCGCGGCAATCATGATACATCACTCGGCCTCCCTAGTGGGAGAATTCGCGAGCCATACATATCATTAACTCGGCCTCCACCAGTGGGAGATTTCGCGAGTCATACATATCATTAACTCGGCCTCCACCAGTGGGAGAATTCGCGAGTCATACATAACATAGTCTTTCCCCGCTCTGCACTTAATCTCGGTTACATTTGCTTTTCATATTCTCAACTTAATCATAACAGGAACACAGTGCATAGACATAAAGTTCATAGAAAAAAAGTCATATCATGAGGACAAGTAAAACATCCTGTAACTTTACATTTACTTACACAACTTCTCATATCGTGGAAATAACAGATCATAGTCAATAAGCTAACATCTCAGTGATTTCCTAATACCCTTGCGGTGTAGGGCCCTAGTGGCCGGAAATCTTAACACATTCACTTACCTGGATTCCTTAGCAATCCGAGCTTCTTTCCTTTAAACTTCTTCACCTAAAACATGTACATTACAGTAGTTAAAACAAAGTCCTAGTAGTCCTAATCATAAACCACCCTAGGATCTATTAGCTAAAGTCATTCCGATTCCTCTGTTTGACACACTGCAGTCTGAAATCCGAAACTAGGTGGACAGGTTTTTCCATTGATTAAATCCGAGTTGGTTACTTAAAATGCTCAGAATTGATTCGGGATGACATTTCTACTCTCAGATTAAGAAAATCACAAACTGCTCGGCCACTGCTAAAAATCCGAACTCAGTGCCGAGCTGAGAACAGAGCTCTATTTACTAATGAATGACTACATTGTCCATTTCATACCTCGGGTGTGGATTTGCAGAGAAAAGCAAGCTCGAAACCGGTCGTCGGCAGAGGAAAGTTCTGGTAGCCGAGAGCAAGAACTTGGGAGAGAAGAAATCGCCGAGAGGGAATGTCGGCTACAGTGGCAATAAATGAGATTTAAGGTTTCCATTTCCTATTTATACTAAATCCATCGATTCTAATTACAAAACTGCCACCTAACCTAGTTTTACTCAACTTGTAATAAATTTGTCTTAACATTAAATTTAAATCATAACGGTTAAATAAGAGGGTGACAATGAAAATGGTCAGAAAATCACATGGCCGAAATGTCGGGTGTTACATCCACCCCTCCTTAAACAAAATTTTCGTCCTCGAAAATTGCTCAAGCAAATAACTTAGGATATTTGTCCAACATCTCCTGCTGCCTTTCCCATGTGGCTTCTTCAATGCCGTGATTTGTCCATAAAACTTTCACCAGTGGTATCTCTTTGTTTCTCAGAGTCTTGACTGCATATTCCAATATCTGTATCGGTTTCTCCTCATACTCCAGTGTCGGCTCTAAACCAATATCCGATGGCTGGATGACCTGCATCGGATCACGCATGCACTTTCTTAACATTGACACATGGAAGACATTATGAACTTTATCCAATGATGGAGGCAGTTGCAGTCTGTAAGCTGTACTTCCAACTTTTGCCAAGACAGGGAAGGGTCCAATAAATCTCGGATTAAGTTTTCCCTTCTTGCCAAATCTTAAGACTCCTTTAAATGGTGACACCTTTAAGAATACTTCATCTCCTACTGCAAACTCGAGTTCCCTTCTCCTTCGATCTGCATAACACTTCTGCCGGCTTTGTGCAGTCATCAATCTTTTCCGAATAGTTGCAATCTTATCTGACAATTGCTGCAAAATATCAGGTCCAAGAAGTTTTGTTTCCCCAACCTCGTCCCAGTAAAGAGGTGACCTACATTTCCTACCATACAGAGCTTCATATGGTGCCATACCGATGGTGGACTGATAACTGTTATTGTAAGAGAATTCAACTAGCGGTAAATGTCTACTCCAAGTTGTCTGAAAGTCAAGTACACATGCTCTCAACATATCTTCGAGTATTTGAATCGTCCTTTCTGATTGGCCATCGGTCTGTGGGTGAAAAGCTGTGCTGAAAGATAACTTTGTACCTAATGTACCTTGCAAACTTTTCCAGAATCGAGAGGTAAACCTGGGGTCACGGTCAGAAACAATAGATACCGGGATTCCATGCAACATAATAATTTCCTGAACATAAAGATCAGCAAATTGGTCTATCGTATAGGTGGTCCTTACAGGTAAGAAATGGGCTGATTTCGTCAGTCTATCCACCACAACCCAAATACAGTCATGTCCTTTTGTCGTCTTAGGTAGTCCTACAACAAAATCCATAGCTATATGTTCCCACTTCCATTCGGGAATAGGCAACGGCTGAAGAGTACCTCCTGGACGTTGGTGCTCGGCCTTGACTTGTTGGCATACTAAACAGGACTCTACATACTTAGCAACATCCTTTTTTAGGTTAGGCCACCAGTACTGTAACTTCAGGTCTCGGTACATCTTGGTGCAGCCAGGATGTACAGAAAAGGAAGAGGAGTTCGCCTCAGCCAAGATCAACTTACGCAATTCCACATCATTAGGAATGCACCACCGATTTCTAAACCTCAGGATCCCATCCTTTGAGAGACTGAACTCGGAGGTGGTGTCCTTCAACTTATCCATCATGCTGATATTTTCCACTGAATCCTTCTGTTGTGCATCCTTGATCTTTTCCAAAATTGTTGGTTGAATGGTTAACTCAGCGAGCAAGACTGATAACTCTGGAACTATCTCCAAGTCAAATTTCTGAACTTCTGTTCTTAAGGGTAAAGACATGGTTGAAACCACGGGCTGCATTGTTGTTGACATCCTACTCAACGCATCAGCTACAGAGTTAGCCTTCCCGGGGTGATACTTGATCTCAAAATCGTAGTCCTTGACAAATTCCAACCAACGTCTCTGTCTCATGTTCAATTCCTTCTGTGTGAAGAGGTACTTTAGACTTTTATGGTCAGAAAACACCTCACATTGCTGACCATATAAATAGTGCCTCCAAATCTTCAAGGCAAAAACAACGGCAGCTAATTCTAGATCATGGGTGGGGTAATTTTGTTCGTAACTTTTTAGCTGCCTAGAAGCATACGCTATAACTTTACCCTCTTGCATCAAAACACAACCTAAACCAACTTTAGACGCATCACAGTAAACACTAAATTTTCCCTCTTCAGTTGGGAGGGTCAATACAGGGGCTGTTGTTAACTTCAGTTTTAACGTCTGGAAGCTGTCTTCACAGGCTTCAGTCCAAGAATACTTAATGTCCTTCTTTGTCAAACCTGTCAGGGGTTTAGCTATCATGGAAAATCCCTTGATGAACTTCCTGTAATAGCCTGCCAGTCCAAGGAAGCTGCGGACCTCGCTGGCATTCTTAGGTTGAGGCCAATCCTTTACTGCCTGAATTTTGGTCGGGTCCACAGATATGCCATTAGCAGAAACTACATGGCCAAGGAAATTAACCTTATCTAACCAAAACTCACACTTAGACAGCTTGGCGTAAAGTTGATGCTCCTTCAATGTCGTCAAAACTACTTTCAAATGTTCTTCATGGTCAGCCACAGTTCGGGAATATATCAAGATATCATCTATGAACACAATCACAAACTTATCCAAATACTCACGAAACACACGGTTCATTAAATCCATGAAGGCTGCAGGGGCGTTTGTCAACCCAAACCACATGACTAAGAACTCATAATGTCCATAGCGGGTTCTGAAGGCTGTCTTTGGTATATCTCCTTCTTTAACCTTCAGTTGGTAATAACCCGAACGTAGATCTATCTTCGAAAATACCTTGGCTCCTTGCAATTGGTCAAACAAGTCATCAATCCTAGGTAAGGGGTACCTATTCTTGATTGTCAACTTATTTAGTTCCCTATAGTCTATGCACATTCTAAGAGAACCATCCTTCTTCCTTACAAATAAGACTGGTGCACCCCAAGGAGAACTGCTGGGGCGAATAAATCCCTTGTCAACAAATTCCTGCAGTTGAACCTTCAATTCTTTCAACTCAACAGGTGCCATACGGTAAGGATTCTTAGATACAGGTGATGCCTCGGGGTATGTGTCAATTACAAACTCTATCTCTCTATCGGGTGGTATACCCGGTAAATCATCTAAGAATGCCTCGGGAAACTCTCGGACTATAGGAATATCCTGAAGCTCAATTTTATTCTTCACCCGGTCATCTATTACACTAGCCAGGTAGCTCTCACACCCACATCTCAGCATTCGGTATATTTCTAGTGAGGATAATTGGTATCTTACTTATTTTAGGAATAGCTTGGAAGGAATAATGGTTATCATTTGGGGGTCTAAAATCAACTATTCCAGATCGACAACTTATCGTAGCATGATGTCTAAATAACCAATGCATTCCTAATATCACTTCATACCCTTTTATGTTAATGACAATTAATTCCGCATAGAGATTCTTATCCCCTAAGGACACGACGTCACCCTTAACAATCTGCTCTGAATGTAGGGACTTCCCTGATGGCAACACAACACTATATAACCTTTCAGCTGGTGAGGGTCCTATGCTATGTTTGCATACAAACAAGGTTGATATAAACGAGTGTGTGGCCCCTGTATCAATAAGTGTATAAGCAGCAAAACCGCAGATCATGATGGTACCTGATATGACTGTATGCTGAACAGCTCCCTCATCTTCCATCAACGCATACACTCTGGGTACAACCCTTGCACGGTTCGGGTCTGGCGGCATGGGGCAATCTCTGACCATGTGTCCGGTCTTATCACACCTGAAACACCGGCCAGAAAGCAGCTTGCACTCACCAGGGTGGTTCCTCTGACATGTAGGACATAGGGGCGCCAGAGGTCTCTTTCCTTTTCCCTGGTCATCATTCTGGTCGAGGGGCCTCTTCATTCCATGCTGTTGTTGTTGTGGTCCCCTGTTCTGTCGTGGCTGCCAACCTTTGTTCTGACGTGGTGGCGGCTGTGTGTCCTTCATGAGTTTCTTTGGCTGTTCGCGCTGTGCATATGCTGTCATCTCTGCCTCTTCTAGCTCCAAGGCCTTAGCCGTCACTTCACCATAAGGTACATTATGTATCCCGGCAGTCTTCACTTTCATGTACAGACTTGGCTTCAGTCCCTGAACAAACTGGTAAATCTTATCTTCCTCATCCTCAATCATACGGGGAGCAAACCGTGATAAAGCATCAAATTCACATATATAATCCGTCACAGAGCCAGTTTGTCGTAGATTCATGAACTCCTTCTTCTTATTGGCCCGAACAGTCCTATTGAAGTACTTGTCAAAGAAGGCAGTCTTGAACATCCCCCAGGTCATAGCTTCGGCATTAGCGGTGCTCTAGATCGAGTCCCACCAATGCCTTGCACTTAACTCCATATGGAAGACAGCATAGGTGACCTTATCCCCTTCGTCAACCTTTGCATACTTAAACATGTCTTCAATCTTTCGGATCCACTCCTCAGCGTGAATAGGATCTGAAACATACCCATTAAACACCGGGGGTCGAAGCCGGTGAAAGCGCTCACCCCCATGATCATGAGTTGCGTTAGTGCTGGAGTTGCCTTGTTCTTCCCTAGCTGTCATCAGTCGTTCTATCTGGTGAGATTGGCGCATGACCAACTCAGTCAACTGAGCAATAGCATTGCTATCCTCATTGCTCTCTCTCTGTTGACCTCTAACCATCTTGGGATTCCTAGACAAATCATTTCAGACATAATTTAACTTAATGACATACATGAAATCATAAACACTTACAGTTGCTGAGGTGTGCTCAAGTGACAGTCAGTGCTGGAAGGCAGTCTGCAGAATCGGTTTTAGAACCTGGTTTTGCTTTGATACCACAATTGTAACGACCCCGGCCAGGAGCCGTCACGTATTCATATTCTTTCATTTACCGTTTGCCTGACTTTTACTATTATTACATTCACTTACTATCTCACAACAGACTTTCACATTATACATATATATTTTTTTTTTATTTTCTAAACTGGTAATAGAGACGCAGAACCATTAAGGAAAACGAACCCTCTCGTGCCCGACTTCCCACACCTCGTCGGCTCAAACTTTCACAGAGTCGAGCGACTAGACTCGGTCATTGGTTTCCTGACAATTCCGGGAAAAGAGGAGATGCCCTCAATTCTCTTAACATAATACCACTCAGGTTTGCATGGGTTGCATGCGTTGACAACCCTCAGAAATTTAGTCGTCCGGTCATCACGTGCATTACGCATGACTCGCTTAACATCGCCTAAAAGGAGACATCTTCCGGTGGACACGTAGGTCTCACGTGCTAAATTAAAACATCATCCGGTCGCTAATCGACAAAACACATTTTTCGTCTTCCGGTGACGTCATCCGGAAGACTAAACCATCATCAACTATTCCTTCGGCATCTGCCGATGACGTCAGCCGGAAGACTAAACCATCAAACTCTAACATTCGGCATCTGTCGATGACGTCAGCCGGAAGACTAAACCGTCAAACAATTAACCTTCGGCATCTGCCGATGACGTCAGCCGGAAGACTAAACCGTCAAACAATTAACCTTCGGCATCTGCCGATGACGTCAGCCGGAAGACTAAACCATCAAACTCTAACATTCGGCATCTGCCGATGACGTCAGCCGGAAAATTGCCTCATCCAGCTTCCGTCTTACGGTAGAGGACACTAAATCATCAAAGGATTCCTTTCAACTGGAAGAAAAGACAACTCATCCAAACGCATATAGCGGAAGACTTAAGCAACAGATCATTCATAAATCTACATAATCATTCCCTGACTCAGTGATCCACTAGACAGTTTCAAGCTCAACGTTTTAAAATAATCTCATCCTACTTAAACTACCATATCCTTTAACATACTGTAACATAAGAGTTTAAACCAGGGGTCATAAATCGCCTCTCCAGTCTCGCACTGTCACCTTGAGCATCCTCCAGCAACCAGCCTTAAGCATCCTCTTTGAACATAACATCCTCACCTGAACCTTCTTCACCTACTCCATAAGGTTTAACTATAAGCCTAATGCTTAGTAAGGAATGCATGCTGACAGATATACATGAGTACACAATTTAAAGGGACATAATTCATAAACCATTCTTCATTCATGTTCATCTTTATCATTTACATAACATGTATTAAGGCAGGGAACGAGGGAGGAAGACAGGGGTACATAGTCATTTGCCTATCGCGGCAGTCATACATAATCATTTGCCTATCGCGGCAATCATGATACATCACTCGGCCTCCCCAGTGGGAGAATTCGCGAGCCATACATATCATTAACTCGGTCTCCACCAGTGGGAGATTTCGCGAGTCATACATATCATTAACTCGGCCTCCACCAGTGGGTGAATTCGCGAGTCATACATAACATAGTCTTTCCCCGCTCTGCACTTAATCTCGGTTACATTTGCTTTTCATATTCTCAACTTAATCATAACAGGAACACAGTGCATAGACATAAAGTTCATAGAAAAAAAGTCATATCATGAGGACAAGTAAAACATCCTGTAACTTTACATTTACTTACACAACTTCTCATATCGTGGAAATAACAGATCATAGTCAATAAGCTAACATCTCAGTGATTTCCTAATACCCTTGCGGTGTAGGGCCCTAGTGGCCGGAAATCTTAACACATTCACTTACCTGGATTCCTTAGCAATCCGAGCTTCTTTCCTTTAAACTTCTTCACCTAAAACATGTACATTACAGTAGTTAAAACAAAGTCCTAGTAGTCCTAATCATAAACCACCCTAGGATCTATTAGCTAAAGTCATTCCGATTCCTCTGTTTGACACACTGCAGTCTGAAATCCGAAACTAGGTGGACAGGTTTTTCCATTGATTAAATCCGAGTTGGTTACTTAAAATGCTCAGAATTGATTCGGGATGACATTTCTACTCTCAGATTAAGAAAATCACAAACTGCTCGGCCACTGCTAAAAATCCGAACTCAGTGCCGTGCTGAGAACAGAGCTCTATTTACTAATGAATGACTACATTGTCCATTTCATACCTCGGGTGTGGATTTGCAGAGAAAAGCAAGCTCGAAACCGGTCGTCGGCAGAGGAAAGTTCTGGTAGCCGAGAGCAAGAACTTGGGAGAGAAGAAATCGCCGAGAGGGAATGTCGGCTACAGTGGCAATAAATGAGATTTAAGGTTTCCATTTCCTATTTATACTAAATCCATCGATTCTAATTACAAAACTGCCACCTAACCTAGTTTTACTCAACTTGTAATAAATTTGTCTTAACATTAAATTTAAAACATAACGGTTAAATAAGAGGGTGACAATGAAAATGGTCAGAAAATCACCTGGCCGAAATGTCGGGTGTTACAAGACATGACTCCAGATACTTGGCAACATCCCTCTTATTATTTGGCCACCAATAATGTAACCTTAAATCCCGATACATCTTGGTGTTACTAGGGTGTACAGAGAAAGAGGATGAGTGAGCCTCAGCCAAGATCAACTCACGTAACTCCTTGTCACTTGGAATGTACCATCGATTCCTAAATTTCAAAATACCATCATTGGAGAGACTGAATTCAGAGGAGGCGTCCTGCAACTTACTCATCATGCTATTATTTTTCTCCGAATCCTTTTGTTGTGCCTCCTTGATTTTGTCCAAAATAGTGAGTCTAATTGTAACATTGGCAAGTAAGGCTGACAACTCAGAAACCATTTCCATTTCAAATTTCTGAACCTTCGACCTCAAGGGTACAGACATGGTTGATAACGTAGGTTGCATTGTTGTCGACATTCTGCTTAAAGCATCGGCTACAGCATTAGCCTTACCCTGGTGATACTTGATTTTGAAGTCACAATCCTTAACAAATTCCAACCAACGTCTTTTCCTCATGTTTAATTCCTTTTGGGTGAATAGGTACTTTAGGCTCTTATGGTCAGAAAACACCTCACACTGCTGACCATATAAATAGTGTCTCCAAATCTTTAGTGCAAAAAACAACTGCGGCTAACTCTAAATCATGAGTGGGGTAATTCTGTTCATAACTCTTCAGCTGCCTAGAGGCATACGCCACGACCTTTCCTTCTTGCATCAAAACACACCCCAGTCCAACTTTGGATGCATCACAGTAAACACTAAACTTTCCTTCTTCAGTTGGTAGAGTCAGTAGCGGGGCTGTCGTCAACTTCAACTTAAGTGTTTGGAAGCCTTCTTCACAAGCTTCAGTCCAAGAGTACTTGGTGTCCTTCTTTGTTAAATTAGTTAAAGGCTTAGCTATCATAGAGAATCCTTTAATGAACTTTCTATAATAACCTGCCAAACCAAGGAAACTACGGACTTCACTGACATTCTTTGGCTGTGGCTAGTCCTTAACGGCCTGAATCTTGGTCGGATCTACTGATATGCCCTCAACAGAAATGCCATGACCTAAAAAGTTGACCTTATCCAGCCAGAACTCACACTTAGACAACTTGGCATAAAGTTGTTGCTGTTTTAATGTCGTCAAAACTATTCTTAGATGTTCTGCATGGTCAGCCTCAGTACGTGAGTATATATGGATGTCATCTATAAACACAATTACAAACTTGTCCAAGTACTCATGAAACACTCGATTCATCAAGTCCATAAAGGCTGCAGGTGCATTTGTCAAACCAAACGACATTACAAGAAATTCGTAATGTCCATAGCGGGTCCTGAAGGCTGTCTTTGGTATATCACTCTCCTTAACCTTCAGTTGGTAGTAACCCAAGCATAAGTCAATCTTTGAAAATACCTTAGCTCCTTGTAATTGGTCAAACAATTCATCAATTCGGGGTAAAGGATATTTATTCTTAATTGTCAACTTATTTAGCTCTCTGTAGTCAATGCACATTCTAAGAGAACCATCTTTCTTCTTAACGAATAAAACAGGTGCACCCCATGGAGAACTACTAGAGAGTATAAATTCTGTGATGACCCGGATCTGTAAGTATGGTACGATGGCTGCACGAACCGGAACCCGGATGGCGGTACGTCCGCACGGGCGAACCGGAAGGTGACAGGTCGTAAAAAGGGGGTCGTCACAATCCCACAGCGCTTGGGGAAGTATGTGGAAATGAAACATATGTAAAGAGACCCTCCCAACATAGCAAGACGCGTTTTGGAGCTCGATTGGCAACGGATCCCATAAGAACTCCGAAGTTAAGTGGGCTTCGGCGAGAGCAATTCCAGGTTGGGTGACCTTCCGGGAAGTGCTCTCGCCAAACAAAGCCGTGAGGGGAGGATATTGGGCTGCGGCCCAATCCCCGGAGCGGACAATATCTTGCTGGGAACGGGGTCGTTACAAATGGTATCAAAGCCTATACCCAACCGGAATTGTGGCCAACGAGGACGTTGGGCCCCCGAGGGGGGGTGATTGTGATGACCCGGATCTGTAAGTATGGTACGATGGCTGCACGAACCGGAACCCGGATGGCGGTACGTCCGCGCGGGCGAACCGGAAGGTGACAGGTCGTAAAAAGGGGGTCGTCACAATCCCACAGCGCTTGGGGAAGTATGTGGAAATGAAACATATGTAAAGAGACCCTCCCAACATAGCAAGACGCGTTTTGGAGCTCGATTGGCAACGGATCCCATAAGAACTCCGAAGTTAAGTGGGCTTCGGCGAGAGCAATTCCAGGTTTGGTGACCTTCCGGGAAGTGCTCTCGCCAAACAAAGCCGTGAGGGGAGGATATTGGGCTGCGGCCCAATCCCCGGAGCGGACAATATCTTGCTGGGAACGGGGTCGTTACAAATTCATTGTCTACTAATTCTTGTAGTTGGACTTTTAATTCCTTTAATTCAACAGGTGCCATATGGTAAGGATTCTTAGATACAGGTAATGCCTCGGGATATGGATCAATCACAAACTCAATTTCCCTATCGGGTGGTAATCCTGGCAAATCATCCAAGAATGCTTCAGGGAACTCCCGGACTATAGAAATATCTTGTAATTCTATTTTATTCTTCACCCGAATAACCATTATACTAGCTAGGTAACTCTCACAGCCACCCTTCAATATCCGTTGAGTCTCTAGAGAGAATATAATTGGTATTTTACTTATTTTTGGGATATCTTGGAATGTATACCGATCTCCATTTGGGGGTCGAAACTCAACTAATCCAGACCTACAACTTATCGTGGCATAGTGTCTGGATAACCAATCCATTCCTAATATAACTTCATATCCCTTCATGTCAATTACAATCAGTTCTACATATAACTTCTTATTTCCTAAGGACATAATGTCACCCTTCACTATCTGTTCAGAATGTAAGGATTTCCCTGACGGTAACATGACACTATATGGCCTATCAGCTGGTAAGTATCCTAACTTATGCTTACAGACAAACAGGGTTGCTATAAATGAGTGGGTGGCCCCCGTGTCTATGAGTGTGTAAGCAGAAATACCACAGATCATAATTGTACCTGTTATGACCGTATGCTGCACAGCATCTTCGTCCTCCATCATAGCAAAGACTATGGGTGCTATTCTTGCTCGATTTGGGTCTGGTGGCATGGGGCAGTCTCTGACTACATGTCCGACCTTATCACATCTGTAGTAACGGCCAGAGTGTAGCTTGCACTCTCCGTGGTGGTTCTTCTGGCAGTTGGAGCATAGAGAGGCTAATGGTCGTTTTCCTTTTCCTTGATCATCATTTGGATTAAAGGGTCTCTTTATACCTTGCTGTTGTTGTTGTGGTCCTCTATTCTGTTGCGGTTGCCATCTTTTGTTCTGACGTGGTGGTGGCTGAGCCTCCTTAATGAACTTCCTTGGCTGTTCACGCTGTGCATATGTCATTATCTCGGCTTCTTCCAGTTCCAAGGCCTTAGCCGTCACTTCACCATATGGTATATCATGTATTCCAGCAGTCTTTACTCTCATATACAAACTCGGCTTCAATCCTTGAACAAACTGGTGGATCTTGTCCTCATCATCCTCAACCAATCGGGGAGCAAACCGTGATAAAGCCTCAAACCTACATATGTAATCTACCACAGAGCCAGTTTGACGCAAATTCATGAACTCCTTCTTCTTGCTGGCACGAACGGTCCTATTGAAATATTTATCAAAGAAAGCAGTCTTAAACATTTGCCAGGTCATAGCTCCTGCATTAATGGTGCTCTGGATTGAGTCCCACCAATGCCTTGCACTCAGTTCCAAATGAAAAACAGCATAAGTGACCCTATCTCCTTCATCGACCTTGGCTTACTTGAACATGTCCTTCATTTTCCGAATCCATTCCTCAGCATAAACAGGATCTGAAACTTGGCCATTAAATGTTGGGGGTCTAAGTCTATGAAAGTGCTCGCCACCATGATCATGGTTTGCATTAGAGCTAGAGTTCCCATGCTCTTCCCTGGTGGTCATAAGCTGCTCGATTTCACGTGATTGGCGTATAACCAACTCCGTTAGCTAAGCAATAGTTGTACTATTCACATTGTCTTCTCTCTGTTGTCCCCTCACCATTTTGGGATTTCTAAGAAAATAATCATAACATATCTTAACTCAATGACATTACTAAAATCATAAACACTTACAGTTGTTGGAGTGTACTCAGGTGGCAATCTGTGCTGGGAGGCAGTCTGCAGAATCGATTTTAGAACCCGGTTTTGCTCTGATACCATAATTGTAACGACCCCAATAGGTCCGAGACCAAACCATAACTCTTTTAGACTTATTCATATATCCTTACTAATTTTATTTAAGTTATACTCCTTTATATTTTTTTTTAAAAAACATAACTTGGCTCAAGACTTCACTCAGCAATGAAATACATTAAACATCTGCCGGCAAGCAGTGCAAAATGCTTCAGCCGATGAGCAGGAACTTCAACTCTTAAACTGCATCTACCGATAGAGAAATAAAATCGCATCTGCCGATCATAAAACGACAGAACTAAATACTCATTCACTTGCTCCTACCGATCGCTAAACGACAAGCACAGAGTTTGCTTCTGCCAGTAGTGAAAATCTACATCATCCGGTATTTGAAACATACTACATCTACCGATTGCTAGACGACAAAACAACTCTTATATCATCCGGTATTTGAAATATACTACATCTAACGATCGCTAGACGACAAAACAACTCTTATATCATCCAGTATTTTAAACATACTACATCTACCGATCGCTAGACGACAAAACAACTCTTATATCATCTGATATTTGAAACATACTACATCTACCGATAGACATGTGCCATCCACATGTTTATTTAATACATCTTCCGATAGAAATCATCTATCGGTGGATGCAAACTCTTAACGTCTTCCGATAGGGAACATCTATCGGTGGATGCAAACACACACAG
>CM039503.1:36692196-36792196 GCA_022432975.1 Begonia masoniana | reverse complement strand
AAATACTTTTCCTCTTCCGATGACGTCAGCCGGAAGACAAATACTTTTCCTCTTCCGATGACGTCAGCCGGAAGACAAATACTTTTCCTCTTCCGATGACGTCAGCCGGAAGACAAATACTTTTCCTCTTCCGATGACGTCAGCCGGAAGACAAATACTTTTCCTCTTCCGATGACGTCAGCCGGAAGACAAATACTTTTCCTCTTCCGATGACGTCCTCCGGAAGTCAAACTTACCCGACTCCCATCACAACCCTCCTGCCGATGACGTCAGCCGGAAGACAAATACTTTTCCTCTTCCGATGACGTCCTCCGGAAGTCAAACTTACCCGACTCCCATCACAACCCTCCTGCCGATGACGTCAGCCGGAAGACAAATACTTTTCCTCTTCCGATGACGTCAGCCGGAAGACAAATACTTTTCCTCTTCCGATGACGTCAGCCGGAAGACAAATACTTTTCCTCTTCCGATGACGTCAGCCGGAAGACAAATACTTTTCCTCTTCCGATGACGTCAGCCGGAAGACAAATACTTTTCCTCTTCCGATGACGTCAGCCGGAAGACAAATACTTTTCCTCTTCCGATGACGTCAGCCGGAAGACAAATACTTTTCCTCTTCCGATGACGTCAGCCGGAAGACAAATACTTTTCCTCTTCCGATGACGTCAGCCGGAAGACAAATACTTTTCCTCTTCCGATGACGTCAGCCGGAAGACAAATACTTTTCCTCTTCCGATGACGTCAGCCGGAAGACAAATACTTTTCCTCTTCCGATGACGTCAGCCGGAAGACAAATACTTTTCCTCTTCCGATGACGTCAGCCGGAAGACAAATACTTTTCCTCTTCCGATGACGTCAGCCGGAAGACAAATACTTTTCCTCTTCCGATGACGTCAGCCGGAAGACAAATACTTTTCCTCTTCCGATGACGTCAGCCGGAAGACAAATACTTTTCCTCTTCCGATGACGTCAGCCGGAAGACAAATACTTTTCCTCTTCCGATGACGTCAGCCGGAAGACAAATACTTTTCCTCTTCCGATGACGTCAGCCGGAAGACAAATACTTTTCCTCTTCCGATGACGTCAGCCGGAAGACAAATACTTTTCCTCTTCCGATGACGTCAGCCGGAAGACAAATACTTTTCCTCTTCCGATGACGTCAGCCGGAAGACAAATACTTTTCCTCTTCCGATGACGTCAGCCGGAAGACAAATACTTTTCCTCTTCCGATGACGTCAGCCGGAAGACAAATACTTTTCCTCTTCCGATGACGTCAGCCGGAAGACAAATACTTTTCCTCTTCCGATGACGTCAGCCGGAAGACAAATACTTTTCCTCTTCCGATGACGTCAGCCGGAAGACAAATACTTTTCCTCTTCCGATGACGTCAGCCGGAAGACAAATACTTTTCCTCTTCCGATGACGTCAGCCGGAAGACAAATACTTTTCCTCTTCCGATGACGTCAGCCGGAAGACAAATACTTTTCCTCTTCCGATGACGTCAGCCGGAAGACAAATACTTTTCCTCTTCCGATGACGTCAGCCGGAAGACAAATACTTTTCCTCTTCCGATGACGTCAGCCGGAAGACAAATACTTTTCCTCTTCCGATGACGTCAGCCGGAAGACAAATACTTTTCCTCTTCCGATGACGTCAGCCGGAAGACAAATACTTTTCCTCTTCCGATGACGTCAGCCGGAAGACAAATACTTTTCCTCTTCCGATGACGTCAGCCGGAAGACAAATACTTTTCCTCTTCCGATGACGTCAGCCGGAAGACAAATACTTTTCCTCTTCCGATGACGTCAGCCGGAAGACAAATACTTTTCCTCTTCCGATGACGTCAGCCGGAAGACAAATACTTTTCCTCTTCCGATGACGTCAGCCGGAAGACAAATACTTTTCCTCTTCCGATGACGTCAGCCGGAAGACAAATACTTTTCCTCTTCCGATGACGTCAGCCGGAAGACAAATACTTTTCCTCTTCCGATGACGTCCAGCAACCTAGCTTAGACATTTTCATCAACTTTGAATTCCTCACCTGATATTTCTTCACCTACATCATAAGGTGTAACTGTAAGCCTAAGGCTTAGTAAGGAATGCAAACTATTATGAGTTCATGAATGCATAACTTGGAGAAAAACATGCTCATAAGTCTTTTCTTTTCATGTACTTATCTTAATCATCATTCATAATCGTATCTCGTATTCATTGTTCATAATCATCATTCG
Organism: Begonia masoniana; assembly: GCA_022432975.1. Taxonomy (NCBI): domain Eukaryota; kingdom Viridiplantae; phylum Streptophyta; class Magnoliopsida; order Cucurbitales; family Begoniaceae; genus Begonia; species Begonia masoniana. The sequence continues at coordinate 36,789,965 of CM039503.1, read as the reverse complement.
TAGACATGCTCATATTCATCATTCCTTTCATCATTCATATTCTTCATTACATTATGTGGTTTAAGGGAGGATTTGTGCCGGTAAAGGGGGTTCGACAGTGAGTTTGATCATGGTCCCTACTGCGGGTCGTATTCATATGTCCTACTGCGGACTGTGACATACGCCGAACCACCCCCAACCCTCACTTAACCACGTTGCATAAGTTTTATCTTCTTACCTTATTCAGGAGAAAACATATTTCAAAACATTTCATATGCTTGAGAAGTAAAACATGATGCATAACATAAATGCACTTAATCATCGAACTAAGACAGGGGAGTACATGAGAATAACAGAACCATATCCATCGACATTTCATCAAACATATAGCAGACAATGTTCACTAAATCTAACTTAATCCTTTGATGTAGGGCCCATTGGCCGGAAACTTAATACATTCACTTACCTGGATTCCTTAGCAACTTGAATCACCTTCTCTTCAACTTCTTCACCTAACACATTCACATTACAGTAGTTAAAATAAAGTCCTAAAAGTTCTAATCGAAAGTCATCCTAGAATCTAACAGCTAAGGTTCTCTGTGCAGTCTGAAATCCAAACCGAAACAGCTAGATATAGCTATCGATTAAACGGGGTCGGTTATATAAAAGGTCCAGAATCGATTTAAAGGTGGCATTACCAAATGAAGATAAAGAACGATAACCAACTGACTCAGCCATTGAAGAGCCCGAAAGTACAAGTTCAACTGAAAACAGAGTTCTAAATGACTACCCGGCATCTACATTGTCAAAATCTTACCTAGAATGCGGGTTATCGGAGTGGAGGTTGAAAAACCAGTTGCTGGGGAGGAAAAAGGCTCCAGAGAAGAAGGGAGTCGCCGAGAGGAAATGTCGGCTGCAGTGAGGTTTAAATGAGATTTAAGGTTTCCATTTTCTATTTATACCTAATCCTTCAATCTTTATTACAAAATTGCCACTCAACCTAGTTTTACTCAACTTGTAATGAATTTGCCTCAACGTTAAATTTAATCATAAAGGTTAAATAAAGGGTAACAATGAGAATGGTCAGAAAAATTCACCTGGCCGAAATGTCGGGTGTTACACCACCGACTCAAAACACTAAAATACGTTACCAAAACATTTGCAAATATTCATACTAAACATCTAATTCATCTAAGTTGTTTTAAAAAAAAATCCTTTCAACACCATTACCAAAAACTCTTGCCAAACTATCTACAACATTCCCACAAAATGCAATATCCCCACAAAATACCCGAGGACGATAGTAATCGAGACGCCCCGACAATAACCTGCACCGGCGGACTCCGTACTCCCCCGACCGCGGCCTAATTCTGAGCTGTCTCCTCAACCTCACCTGTAAAATACTCGTCACCTACACCATAGAACACAAAACATAAGCCTAATGCTTAGCAAGTAGGGAAATGCACAATAACATACTAATGCTCGACTCAACCCTATCATGCAGTTTCTACACACTCTGTTGTTTTCTTTTCATTTCGGTTGCATTTATCTTTCACTTTCATGTGAATCAAGTAGGCACACGCCCCAACACAATCCTGGACGGCCACGCCTTGACCCACGGAGCAAGACCGGAGGCACACACCCTAACACAATCCTGGACGGCCAACCAAATCCCCCCAATCGATCGTAGAATCCTCATTGTGCTTTCAAGCACGAACATATCGAGGTATTCATACTCACGACACATTACGTAAATTAGCATAGCATCCCACGTAGAGACCAAGTTGCATATCTTTTAGCATAGCATCTCACATAGAGACCAAGTTGCATATCTTTTTAACATAGCATCTCACGTAGGGACCGAGTTGCATATCTTTTCTTATCTTACATTTCATTCTCACCACTCAGCATGCAAAACACGTGATTTTGTTAGTTAGAAAACAATGACGCATGACACACAATGCATGACACAAAGCAAAACACAACAAACAATCAAACAATCCCTACCGTTCCATGGTGTAGGCCCGAAGGCAACAAACACTCATCCACTACTTACCTGGTTGCTCGGATTCCAGTTGCTTACTTTTACTGATAATTCAATCGTCCGACGTCCTAAAATAATGAAATGTAGCTTAATAAGTCACCAATAAAATCTAAAGGATTCTTAAACCTAAAACTAAACAACACTTAAACAACTTCACACTCAAAACACTCAAACTCTGTTTTTCCCCAAAATTGACCGTCAAACTTCAAACGGTCATAACTCTCTCGTTTTTCAACGGATTTTGACTTGCCACCCCAATTCGGAAACCTCTACACGTCTACTATCTATTGAAATGCTTAAATCCACCAAACAAACAACTTGACCAACCCGAAAATACCAAGGACAGATTCGGCCATTGGGTGTTCACAACCGGTTTTTCCCAAACTCTTTCCAAATCTCAATCTAACTCCTTAGATCACCTAACCCAAGTCATTCAACACCCAAACCAACCAATTTGGAAAGAAATCAACCAATTAAAACCAAATTTCGGACTCCAAGAATTAGGGTTTTCAAACCCTCACCAAAATCACTCTAAACACCCCAAAAACACTCAAAAGCTTCAACTAATAGCATACAAACTAAAACCCATAAATTTTTACCTTGAAATCTTGCAAACCCTAGGTGTGGAGAAGGAGAGGAGATGCTGCCATGGAGGAAAGGAAAAACGTGGGAGGGTGAAGGGGAAAAACAAAAAATCACTTTTAAATCCTAAACTTTTCCTTCACTTTTTGTTTCTTTCCACCAAACTTTCTAAATTTATAAAACTACCACCACTTGTCTTTCCTTCTTTCATTCAACGTGAATCAACATTAAATCCCACCCTTTTTCCATTTATTTAATTCATTTATTTCATCCTTTTAATGCATGTAAAGTACTTTGGAATTTTCTTATTGGTTGTTGACTTTTCAACTCCCCATGTTGAATTGTCAAACCCATTCTCTTCTTTTGTTAATCCCTTTATCCTTCAACACTAATCCCTCCTAACCGTCTATTTTAGGATATACGTGCATTACATGAAATTCTCGGGTGTTACACACTTAATCATGTTGTATGGGATCATTTTCATATTCATTCTCATATCTTGTTCATGGAGAAAACATGCTCATAAATCATTTTCATATGCTTGAGAAGTAAATCATGATGCATGACATGAATATTCTTAAATCATCAGATTATGGAAATTATCATACTAGACAGTTGACTTCATGGGTTCTAACAGAACATCACATAACATAGTTCTCAAACATCCGTAAATCATCCAAGTACAAACCATCTTACTAACTTAAAATAAACATCAACATAAGTAACAGACAATAGCTAAAATAACTTCTAATCACCGTATCAGTTTCTACCTAGCATCCTTATGATGTAGGGCCCTAATGGCCGGGAATCCTACACATTCACTTACCTGGTTTCCTTAGCAGCTTGAGCTCCTTTCCTTTAGACTTCTTCACCTAAAACATTACATTGTAGTAGTTAAAATAAAAATCCTAATAATCTAAACTCAAAACTAGTAAAGTCCTAACCAAGGAAAATTACTAAAGATCTAACTTATCTCATTCAGACATTTTATTGAACACCTTGTACGCATAGAAATCCTAGTTTATCAGTAAGGGAAATCGGATTCTCTAACTACCCGAGCTCAGCCAACATTCATCATTCCTACTTATTATCATCAAAATCATAAATACTACGTTAATAGCTAGTAATACTCTGATTCTATTCATTATTAGGCAAACCCAAATGTCAACCTCTAACTCAAACCAACACCTAAATGGATACTTAACCACTGCATTGTCGAAGCCTTACCTAGTAAGCTGAGTATCGGCGAGAAGGATGAAGGGTCGGTCGTTGATGAAAGGGCTACTGGCTGAGAGAGAGCTCTGGAAGGACGAGAATCGCAGAGGAGAATGTCGGCTACAGTGAGGTTTTAGTGAGGTTTAAGGTTTTGATTTTCTATTTATATTAATAAGATCCTTCCTAATTACCATTTTTCCACCCCAAAATTAGAAATCATATAAACTTCAGCTTTAAAATTAAATTCAAGTATTAATAATAAAGGTGACAGTTAATTTCGTTAAGAAAATCACCTGGCAGAGATTGTCGGGTGTTACATCCTAAAAGTTCTAATCAAAAGTCATCCTAGAACCTAACATATATATTTCTAAATCTTCTTAGTCGAGCACCTTGTGCGTAGATTAAACTTCCAGAACCTAAAATAACTAGATTTAACCTAGTAATTAACCACAGATTTCAAATGTTGCTACTATTACTCAGCCATTGATGAATCCGAAACTACAAGTCTTAGCTGAAAAAAGAGCTCTAAGTAACTAACTAGCAACTACATTGTCTAAGTCTTACCTAGAGCGTTGATTGTCGGGGTGGAGGCTGAAGAATCGATCGTCGATGGAGGAGTAGCTGGCCGAGAGAGAGAGGGTGAGAAAGATCTCTGGAGAAAAGGAGGTCACCGAGAGAGGAATGTCGGCTACAGCGAGGTTTTAATGAGGTTTAAGGATTTCTATTTTCTATTTATACTAATTAAAATCCATCTTAATTATAATTTTGCCACCCAACCTAGTTTCACACCACTTGGAATTCAATAAATCAGGCATTAATTTTAAATAAAAAGGTCGATAAAAGGTCACAGTTAAATCAGTTAAGAAAATCACCTGGCCGAAATTGTCGGGTGTTACACTTCTCCCACGAAATTTCTTCATCAGCCGCCTCTCCCTTTTTCTTCCTCCTAAGATTCCTTCCCTCTTCCAACGTCTTCCTCTTCACCAGCCACGACTTTTCCTCCTCCGAAGATTCTCTTCCATTTTTCCTCTTGCGTTTACTGCCCTAGGTAAGATTTAAATAGATTATGCATTGAGTTCTCGATTCAAAATTTATATAGGTTAAGGTTTGAAATCCTGAAGCTTGGAAATGCTAGAGTTACGTTAGAGTTTATGGATTTAGCATAATAATGACATTAATGATAGGATTTTAGATGCTGTCGATGTCTAAGGTGATAATCTTATATTGGTTTAAATCTGATGGTTATTGTACACAATTGACATTAACGCTATTGGAGATTAAGTTACGAACTCAAGGTGTTCGATGAAATACCCGAATAGGATAAGTTTAATTTTAGGAATTTAGCTAGTTTTGAATTTGAATTTATATAGGATTGATTTTTAACAATGAAATGTGAAATGTCTTAGGTGGAAAATGAGTAAAATGAAGGCACGACCTGCTAAGGAATCCAGGTAAGTGAATGTGTTAGGGTTCCGGCCATTACGGCCCTACATCACGAGGATACTATGAAACAAGGTATGGTGGATTACTTGATGATTATGATTTGTCGAATGTTATGATACGATGAATAGAGTAGTTTTATGATATGTTAGATGATGAATGACTCGTTTCTTATAGCATGATGTTTCTAAGTATATTCATGTCCATGCATCATGATTTTTCTCAAAGCATACGAAAATATTTTATGAGCATGATTTAAATGTACAAGATAAGAATATGTAATACATGTATGAATGGCTGAGTGTGGGACGGGGTGAAATGGCCACGATTTGTCCATGGGTTGGACCACAATTATGTCCTCAAGATTATGTGTACAGTTCGCGGATCCTCCCGCTGGTGGGGGCCGGACTGGCAGGAAGGCTCGCAGATCCTCCCGCTGGTGGGAGCCGGGTTGATACTGCACGATTAGTTCGCGGATCCTCCCCCTGGTGGGGGCCGGACTAGTCGTTACGAGTTTTGTCCGAAAGGACCATGATTATGATTCATCTGCCATTTCCCCTCGTGCCCCTTAATCCATGTCAAATGAAATATGAAACAAGAACACAAACATGAACATGATTTTCATGATATGAAATAAGAACACGAACATGAACATGATTTTCATGATATGAAATAAGAACACAAACATGATTTTTACGAAGCATGCATTCATGAGCATTTATGTATATATTGCAGTCCTTGCTAAGCATTAGGCTTATAGTTTAAACTTTATGATGTAGGTGACGATTTGAAAGGTGAGGACCTCAAATCGAATGATGTCGTTTAAGTTGGGTTGCTGGATGGTGCTCATGACGATGTTTTGTTGCTAGGCGGCAATTTTGACCCGTGGGATGATACTTCTAGCATGTTTTGGTTAAGTCTATGGTATTAAAGTATAGATAGTTTAAAAAGAAGACGAATATTGGAATTGTTTGGTACTGTTTATGGTTTAAAGAGGATTTTAAGACTAAAAGTTTTCACCTGTTTTTAAGCCTTCCGCTATGCGTATTCTATTCGAGTTTATGATTTTATGAACATGAGGATTTTGGAAATGAAATTGAAGGCTATAGAAGTTAAGAAGTATATGGGTTGGAGTATGAGTGTTGTAGTGTGTTTGTATCAGGTGAAGAAAGATGAGGAAAGAAAGGTGAGTGGTGAAGGAAGTAATCGGCCAACAGAGAGTTAGTCGATCGATCGGTATAGCAATGTCTAGTGAAGTGAAGGAAAACAGAGAGTTGAAGTGTCAATCTCGACCGATTTTCCTATATGTTGTCCGATTATGTAAAGATTAACTCTAGAGTTGGAGTGTCAACCTTGACCGATATTCCTTGATGTCATTAGTCGTTTGGCAGACGTCGTTCAGCAGACGTCATTCGGCAGATGTTGAGCGTAGATGTTAAGTGGTCGATGTTGGGTGTAGAAGTAATTCGTTCGATGTTGAGTGTTGATGTTAAATCGGCTGATGTAGAGTGTTGAAGTAAAGCGGCTGATGTTGAGCGTAGATGTTAAGTGGTCGATGTAGAGTGCTGATGTTAAATCGGCTAATGTGGAGTGTTGATGTAAATCGGTTGATGTTAAGCGTAGATGTTAAGCGGTCGATGTTGAGCGTAGATGTTAATCGGCTGAGTGAATTTTCGGTATGGCACCCGAGAGGGTGCCGAATGATCGGCAGTAATGGTCGATCAATCGGCCCCATGTGTTTTGTTTTCTGCCTGTGTCCTTAAAATCGAGGCTATTTCTTTTCTATTTTATTCCACGTCTATTTCTTAAGTTGTTTTCAATTTATTTCAAATGAGTTTTAAGCGTGACCCTCGATCATTTTAGCAAAGTTTCTTTCAAGTAGCTTTGTAGTAAAAAAAAAATATGTGTTAAGAACAGGACCACGATCACGATTACAAAAGTCGTAGCCCATTGGGTTTCGGGTCGTGACAAATAGAGTATCAGAGCACCTGTGTTTTAAAATTGGTTATGTAGACTGCCTACCTGTCCCCTCACGGCTTTATTTGGCAAGGACTTCCCAGTCGGTCACCCAACCTGGTACCATTCTCGCCGAAGCACTTTTAACTTCGGAGTTCTTATGGGATCCGCTGTCAATTGTGCTCCAAACAAGTCTTGCTATCTTGGGAGGGTCTCTTTACATATGTTTCATTTTCATATACTTCCCCAAGCGATGTGGGATTGTGACGATCCCCTTTTTACGACCCATCACCTTCCGGTTTGCTTGCGCAGACGTACCGCAAATCGGGTTCCGGTTCGTGCAGCCATCGTACACATACTTACACATCCGGGTCATCACAATTACCCCCCGTCGGGGGCCCAACGTCCTCGTTGGCCACATTTTTGGTTGGGGTATAGGCTCTGATACCATTTCTCGATTTGTGCGTGTCATCCTTGTGCAGGGAAGTTGCCAATCGATCGCCTAACAGGGGGCGATAGATCGGCTGGTGATCTATCGGCTCAATACTTTTCGGGGCAGAAAGCCCTTTTTGCACCTGTGTTCTGCTGCTTTCACGTTTTAATTTTTACCAACTGTTTCCTTATGTTTTCTTTAAATGTTTTTAAATCCATTTCAACAATTTATACTTTGATTTAACGATTTAACGAAAGGGTTCACTTGAGAGTTATAAAATTAAAAATTTTATACCGAAAATAAGGGTACAGTATTAAGTGTCGCTACACTACCAGCACAAATCTCCACATGAGTACACTCAAACAATTGTAAGTATTTAAGATCTTAGTAATATCATTATATGTATAGTTGTTTTTATTACTTATGTAGGACTAACACGGCGATTAGGGAATAAGGAGGTAGATGTGATTCTTGAATTATTCCGAGAGTTCAACTAGTGTACTAGCTATTTAGTGGATATGTATTTGATGACCTAAAGGACTAGGAATAACGTTACATGATATGTTGATGATAAAGGTGACCACCGTTATAAGGTCTTGTGACTGGTGCGTAGATCTATATACTAAAATATATGATTAGGTTCATCATTGTTAAGAAGATGAATGTTGTCTTAGTGAAGAGGTTTAAAGAAAAAGAAATTAAGTAAGGTAATAAATTATGGTCGAGGGGAGAAGTTTAATGTAAGATTTTAAATGAGGATACTGTAGGTTAGATAAAAACAAATTGTATTGAGGACTTTAGAATAAAAAGATCTTACATCGAGTGGGTAACCTAGCGTCACTGTGAGGAATCATGGGCATTTAAAAATTTTGTCATTAATAGAGGGGTAGGCCTGGAAATATAGAGATTAGAGAATATGGTGGGTTAGAAACGGGATGATGTAGACCACAATTAAAGGAAGGAGGGTTATGCATCGAGACGAACGACCTAGTGTAGTTGCGAAATTTGTTCACACTTAGAATTTGGTTACCGCTAGAGGGATACAACTTGTGCGATATAAAATTGAAATAGATAGAGACTGGACCCTAGTTGATAAACTTTGGAGTTCTAGAATATGACGACTCAGAGAGGAAATTGAAGTTTAGAAACGAAATTATCGAGAAATACCATTAGTACGTTTAAGTGGACAAGAGGATATAGTAGAAAGTAGTGTATTTTAGATTCACGTAAAGTTGAAAATATAATAAATTTTGAGACGTAACGACTTAGAAAAGAAGTGTAACAAAAAAAGGGGTATGGTCAGTTAAAGAAAAGTTGATGATCTTACGTTTAAGTTCAGGATTTGAAATAAGGTGATCATCGTTAGAGGAATAAGCGAGTATGGCGTTGAGCAATTATTCAAATTAGAATATTTGATAAATTGGGAAAGTGGTTGTCAACCCTATCTCAAAGACTTGAAGTTTCGGCAATGAGTTATTAGGTATAAGGGTGGAAGCCCTAGTTTCCTTGAGGATATTTATAACTCCAAACTGTTAAAAGATGCCAAAATTTGGATGATTCTGAAGGTTTAAATTATAGTCGATCGAATAAAAATCATTGAATGTATAAACTATTAAGTGTTAAAGTACATAGCTTGTAACACCCGGTTTAACGGGATTAATATTTCAATATATATAATGACATTTTTATAAATATGTCAGATTAAGCCCGTTTCACGAACAGAAAGCGTTATTAGAATCCTAATGATTAATTGTGATTTTAGGAGAAATACGAGAATTTTTGAAGTTGTAACGCAAATTATGAAGGTTTTGTGTTTCTCGTAATATAAATGACATTCTAGTAAAAATAGTAAACGGGGTCCGTTTTACAATTTACAGTTTTAATAGAACCCTTATAATAAGTTGGAATTAATGGTAAAATAAGAAAATTTGGAGAAACCAAATCGTTGGCTAAATGACGAAATTAATAAAAAAAAATCAAGGAAGGGCAAAACGGTCATTTACCAAATCAATTATATTAAAAGAGCAAAAGCTCTCTCTTCCTCCCTCATTTATTCTCTTCCCCCACGAATGCTAGAGCCTTGGCGATTTCTTCTCCCCCTCACGCACGAACTCTTCCGACGACGATTCCGACGACGATTCCTCCTCCGGCAACTCAGTTTTCTTAGCAATTTCTTCTCCTTTCACAACCCTAGGTAAGGTTCGACGGTTTTGGAAGGTTTATTTCCAGTTTTCAGGTTGTTAGACGGTTAGGGTTTCGTGCAAAATTATCAGTTTAGGGTGGAAATAGATAGGGTTACTGGAATTATATCTAGTGATGGAGTATTGATGACTATTATAGATAGGTTGAAGCTTGGTGGTTCAACGGTATAATTTCTATTCATGCTAGGTTGTAGAAATTGTGAGTGCAAAATGCTCGATAAAATGCCTGAGTGAGTTAATCTAATGTTTTTAGAAAAGTTGTCTTAGCTAGGAGTTTTGTTTAGTCGTTGAAATGAGTCAATTGGATTAGTTTTATTGACCGGATTGTAAAATGTCTTAGGGAACGAAGCTCAAGAACGAGGCGCTCGATTTTGCTAAGGACGTCAAGTAAGTCTCTCGTGACTTGTTTGGCTGATTGGCCTACACCATATGATTATAAGTTGGTTGAGGAAATTGGAGAATGTAGATTGTGTTGGGTAATTAGGATGGGTAGTTAGTTCAGTTAAGTTGTCAAATGTTTAAGTTCATAGTTTGTTTATGCTTTGATGGTATTTATGGTATTGCACGCGTCCATGCATCATAGTTTCTGAAGAAAATGCATGAAAAGGAATTTATATGCATATTTTCATGAAAAAGAACAGGTTAATGAAAAGGTATAAATGTACGTAATCTGGTCAAGTCGGTGGCGGAGGTTCAGACATGGCTATCTGTTTTCCCCCGGGGTAGATAAAAAGGGCTATCCAATCTTCGGATGTGCCGCTTTTATCTACTGAGAGTGAAGCCCCAGTGACGTATCTGAAATGAAATGAAATGAATAGCGAAAAAGTAGGATGCATGTTTTACAAACCGCACGCATAGCATGCATTTTCATTTACGAGACTTGCTGAGCTCCTTAGCTCATAGTTTATTTCTATGGTATAGGTGACCTTGAGACAGGTGAGGACGACGCTCCTCCACCCGAAGTATGAGCACGTTGAAGGAGGATGACTCGTGGGAGTGCGCTGGGTAGTCGAGGCGTTTTGACCCGTGGGGGTAATGGTTATGTATTTTGAGTATTTGCGTAGGAGAAATTGTACAAATAGAACATTTTAGGATGTTTGGTTCTGGATAGTAGATGTACAAATGTTTTGATGTTTTAGAAAAGCTCGTTTTGCGAATTATTCACGAGAATTGTTTGGTGGTTCAATTTCGCAGGAATTTGATTAGGTTTTAAATGAATCCACGTGGTTCTTTTTTACGAAAGTTTATTATGTTTTCAAACACGTTCTAAGATATGTTTCGGGTTGTTTATTTAGTGATTTACGAATGGGAGGAATGAGTGAAGTTACGAATGATTTATGTTGAAATGTTTTAGGGTGTATGTGTAGTAAGAAATTATGCAGGGAAGAAGGAGGAACGAAGGAAAAAGAGTGAGGCGAACTCCCTAGAAATTTTGGATTCCAGGGGGATTGCTGATCGATCCCCTAAGATGGTGATCGATCGGCAATCATGATCGCCACTCTCTGGAAATTCCAGAGAGTGTGCCGATCGATCACCCAAAAAGGGGGCGATCGATCGGCTGGGGCGATCTATTGCCAGTGTGAGGGGCGATCGATCGCCCCTCCAATTTTTGGGACGATTGTCCCTTTTCCCCTCGAGTTGTGGCCGATGGTTTTATTTGTTTTAATTGTTTTTGTAAATTGTCTTATGGTTTTAATTTAATTGTTTTCTTTAGTTTCCTTTCCTTTAAATACATTTTCCTAAAAGGTTTTCAAATGGTTTTCTGCTTAAACATTAGGTTTAAAAGTTTATTAGGTATAAAAGAAAAAGAAAAATTTATACAATAAAAATTAGGAATAGTTTACAGGACGCGACATAGCTGAGTTATTTGAGTTGGAAACATAAGAGCTGAATAGTACTAGATGCATAATTTGGAGTACATGGTTTTAGAGATAATAGTTCGGCAACCAATTTAGAAACCTAAATATTTTGACTAATCAGAGGAAAGTTTAGAACCTTAAATTTAAAAGTCAGGTTTGAAAATTTAGTACAACCCGTGCGAAACTAGAGGGATATGTAAAACTAATATGGATTTTAGGATTTAAGATGGTCGTTATTTTGAAAGATATAGATGGAGAACCATGTGGACTGTGAAAGTTGAAAGATTTAGACTAATTGAAACGAGATCGAGAAATTTGAGAGCAGATTATAAGTTTAGGGCCATGATTTCTTTTATTCCCGATTGAGGACGTATGGCTTAAACGATAATTGTCGAGGTTCTAGTTGAGAAGATAATGACAGAAGATTCAGTTAGGCGATTTTGAGGCTGGAGTTATAATTAATTGAATTAGAGTCAATGATCGAGAAATGATTTAAGGTTATAGTATGCAATTTGGAATGATTAAATCCTTACAGACATAGAAAGTTAACAGCACCTGGCAACGATCAAGGATTTAATTCATCAGACGGAGCATAATTATGAAAATAATGTCCGAAGGTGTAATTAGAAGGGTAATCGGTAAGCAAATTTTGGGGACAAAATTTTTGTTCAAGGAGGGTAGGATGTAACACTCAGCATTTTCAGTCATGTAATTATCGCAAAATTCACTAAACAGAGCTAAATCGCTATTAATGTAATGATTATTTCATTGGATTTTTGACGCCGAGGTTTTCGAGTTTTCGCTCGTTAAGGGTATTTTTGTAATAAAGGAATTTAAATCTGTTTCGCGAGCGGGAAGTTTTGTTATAATCCAGGGAATTAATTGGGATGGTTTGCGGAATAAGAAAGTTACGAGAATCTGAAATGACGAGTTTCACAACGTTTATGAGAAAACTAAATTGAGTGGCAAAGTTGTAATTAAGGGTTAATTTTTATTATATATATAAAAGAAGAAGAAAACCCTTCTCCCATGAAATTTCTTCATAAGCCGCCTCTCCCTTTTTCTTCCTCCTGCGATTCCTTCCCTCTCCCAATGTCTTCCTCTTCGCCAGCCACGACTCTTCCTCCTCCGAAGATTTTCATCCATTTTTCCTCTTGCGTTTACTGCCCTAGGTAAGATTTAAATAGATTATGCATTGAGTTCTCGATTAGGAATTTATATAGGTTAAGTTTTGAAATCCTGAAGCTTGGAAATGCAAGAGTGACTTTAGAGTTTATGGATTTAGCATATTAATGACATTAAGGATAGGATTTTGGATGCTGTTGATGTTTAGGGTGAGAATCTTATATTGGTTTGAATATGATGGTTATTGTACACAAATGACATTAATGCTATTGGAGATTAAGTTACGAAGTCAAGGTATTCGATGAAATGTCCGAATAGGATAAGTTGAATTTTAGGAGGTTACCTTAGTTATGAATTTAGCTAGTTTTGAATTCGGATTTATATAGGATTGATTTTTAACAATGAATGTGAAATGTCTTAGGTGGAAAAGGAGTAAAGTGAAGGCACGGCCCGCTAAGAAATCCAGGTAAGTGAATGTGTTAGGGTTCTGGCCATTAGAGCCCTACATCACGAGGATACTATGAAGCATGGTATGGTGAATTACTTGATGATTATGATTTGTCGAATGTTATGATACGATGAATAGAGTAGTTTTATGATATGTTACATGATGAATGACTCGTTTCCTATAGCATGATGTTTCTAAGTATATTCATGTCCATGCATTATGATTTTTCTCAAAGCATACGAAAATGTTTTATGAGCATGATTTAAATCTACAAGATAAGAATATGTAATACATGTAGGAATGGCTGAGTGTGGGACGGGGTGAAATTGCCACGATTTGTCCACGGGTTGGACCACGATTATGTTCTCAAGATTATGTGTACGGTTCGTGGATCCTCCCACTGGTGGGGGCCGGACTGGCAAGAAGGCTCGCGAATCCTCCACTGGTGGGGGCTGGGTTAATACTGCACAGTTAGTTCGTAGATCCTCCCGCTTGTGGGGGCCGGACTGGTCGTTACGAGTTTTGTCCGAAAGGACCACTATTATGATTTCTCTGCCATTTCCCCTCATGCCCCTTAATCCATGTCAAATGAAATATGAAACAAGAACACAAACATGAACATGATTTTCATGATATAAAATAAGAACACGAACATGAACATGATTTTCATGATATGAAATAAGAACACGAACATGATTTTTACGAAGCATGCATTCATGAGCATTTATGTATATGTTGCAGTCCTTAGTAAGCATTAGGCTTATAGTTTAAACCTTATGATGTAGGTGACAATTTGAAAGGTGAGGACCTCAAACCGAATGATGTCGTCTAAGTTGGGTTGCTAGATGGTGCTCACGGCGATGTTTTGTGGCTGGGCGGCATTTTGACCCGTGGGATGTTGTTCCTAACATGTTTTGGTTAAGTCTACGGTATTAAAGTATATATAGTTTAAAAAGAATTTACCTATATTGACGAATACTACAATTGTTTGGTACTGTTTATGGTTTAAAGAGGATTTTAAGACTAATCTCCTCAAATTCTCAAATCTTGCTCTTTTATTTTTCAAAAATTTAGAAACGTCTCTTTATTAAGGTTAACCTTCCTAGTTCCTCGAACACTGATGTTCCTACTTCCATCTTCGAGTAAGCCTCATTTTTGTGGTTCTTAACTTAAACTGTACCAACTATATACTCACTCTAGTTGAATCGTCATCCCTTCTATTGTCATACATGTTACACTAAATCTCCAACGTGACTTTTAATTCATGGTGCTAATCTCCTTTATGCTTCTAAGTTTGTCCAAACCTTTATGTTTTTGCTCCATATTCCTTGATTGAGCAACATCGCAAGCCTGACATGTCTAGTACTCCTTGATCACTCTTAACTTCATTAAGTCTCCCCCTATAACATGTTAGTTGAAATCTGTAACACCCGACATTTCGGCCAGGTGATTTTCTGACCATTTTCATCGTCACCCTCTTATTTAGACTTTATGATTTAAATTTAATGTTAAGATAAAATTATTACAAGTTGAGTAAAACTAGGTTGGGTGGCAGTTTTGTAATTAAAATTGATGGATTAGGTATAAATAGGAAATGGAAACCTTAAACCTCATTTATTACCACTGTAGCCGATATTCCCTCTCGGCGATTCCTTCTTTCCCAAGTTCTTGCTCTCGGCTACCAGAACTTCCCTTACCGACGGCTGGTTTCGAGCTTGCTCTTCTCTGCAAATCCACACCCGAGGTATGAAATGGACAATGTAGTCATTCATTAGTAAATAGAGCTCTGTTTTCAGCTCGGCACTGAGTTCGGATTTTTTTTAGCAGTGGCCGAGTAGTTTAAGACCTTTTAAAATCTGAGAGTAGAAATGTCATCCCGAATCGATTCTGAACATTTTAAGTAACCAACTCGGATTTAACCAATGGTAAAACCTGTCCACCTAGTTTCGGATTTCAGACTGTAGTGTTTCAAACAGAGGAATCGGAATGACTTTAGCTATTAGATCCTAGGATGGTTTATGATTAGGACTATTAGGACTTTGTTTTAACTACTGTAATGTACATGTTTTAGGTGAAGAAGTTTAAAGGAAAGAAGCTCGGATTGCTAAGGAATCCAGGTAAGTGAATGTGTTAAGATTTCCGGCCACTAGGGCCCTACACCGCAAGGGTATTAGGAAATCACTGAGATGTTAGCTTGTTGACTATGATTTGTTATTTCCACGATATGAAGAAGTTGTGTAAGTAAATGTAAAGTTACAGGATGTTCTACTTGTCCTTATGGTATGACTTTTCTCTATGAACCTCATGTCTATGCATTATGCCCACGTTTATGATTAAGTAGAGAACATGAAAAGTAAATGTAACCATGATTAAGTGCAGAACGGGGAAAAGACTATGTTATGTATGACTCGCGAATTCTCCCACTGGTGGAGGCCGAGTTAATGATATGTATGACTCGCGAAATCTCCCACTGGTGGAGGCCGAGTAATGATATGTATGGCTCGCGAATTCTCCCACTGGGGAGGCCGAGTGATGTATCATGATTGCCGCGATAGGCAAATGATTATGTATGACTGCCGCAATAGGCAAATGACTATGTACCCCTGTCTTCCTCCCTCGTTCCCTGCCTTAATACATGTTATGTAAATGATAAAGATGAACATGAATGAAGAATAGTTTATGAATTATGTCTCTTTAAATTGTGTACTCATGTATATCTGTTAGCATGCATTTCTTACTAAGCATTAGGCTTATAGTTAAACCTTATGGTGTAGGTGAAGAAGGTTCAGGTGAGGATGTTATGTTCAAAGAGGATGCTTAAGGCTGGTTGCTGGAGGATGCTCAAGGTGACAGTGCGGGACTGAAGAGGCGACTTATGACCCCTGGTTAAGACCCTTATGTTACAGTATGTTAAAGGACATGGTAGCTTAAGTAGGATGAGATTATTTCAAAACGTTGAGCTTTGAAACTGTCTAGTGGATCACTGAGTCAGGGAATGATTATATAGATTTATAAATGGTCTGTTGCTTAAGTCTTCCGCTATATGCACATTGAATGAGTTGTGTTTTCTTTCTGTTGGAAGGAGTCATTTGATGATTTAGAGTTCTCTACCGTAAGACGGAAGCTGGAAGAGGTAGTCTTCCAGCTGACGTCATCGGCAGATGCCGAAGGGTAATTGTTTGATGGTTTAGTCTTCCGGCTGACGTCATCGGCAGATGCCGAAGGGTAGTTGTTTGATGGTTTAGTCTTCCGGCTGACGTCATCGGCAGATGCCGAAGGGTAATTGTTTGATGGTTTAGTCTTCCGGCTGACGTCATCGGCAGATGCCGAAGGGTAATTGTTTGATGGTTTAGTCTTCCGGCTGACGTCATCGGCAGATGCCGAAGGGTAATTGTTTGATGGTTTAGTCTTCCGGCTGACGTCATCGGCAGATGCCGAAGGGTAATTGTTTGATGGTTTAGTCTTCCGGCTGACGTCATCGGCAGATGCCGAAGGGTAATTGTTTGATGGTTTAGTCTTCCGGCTGACGTCATCGGCAGATGCCGAAGGGTAATTGTTTGATGGTTTAGTCTTCCGGCTGACGTCATCGGCAGATGCCGAAGGGTAATTGTTTGATGGTTTAGTCTTCCGGCTGACGTCATCGGCAGATGCCGAAGGGTAATTGTTTGATGGTTTAGTCTTCCGGCTGACGTCATCGGCAGATGCCGAAGGGTAATTGTTTGATGGTTTAGTCTTCCGGCTGACGTCATCGGCAGATGCCGAAGGGTAATTGTTTGATGGTTTAGTCTTCCGGCTGACGTCATCGGCAGATGCCGAAGGGTAATTGTTTGATGGTTTAGTCTTCCGGCTGACGTCATCGGCAGATGCCGAAGGGTAATTGTTTGATGGTTTAGTCTTCCGGCTGACGTCATCGGCAGATGCCGAAGGGTAATTGTTTGATGGTTTAGTCTTCCGGCTGACGTCATCGGCAGATGCCGAAGGGTAATTGTTTGATGGTTTAGTCTTCCGGCTGACGTCATCGGCAGATGCCGAAGGGTAATTGTTTGATGGTTTAGTCTTCCGGCTGACGTCATCGGCAGATGCCGAAGGGTAATTGTTTGATGGTTTAGTCTTCCGGCTGACGTCATCGGCAGATGCCGAAGGGTAATTGTTTGATGGTTTAGTCTTCCGGCTGACGTCATCGGCAGATGCCGAAGGGTAATTGTTTGATGGTTTAGTCTTCCGGCTGACGTCATCGGCAGATGCCGAAGGGTAATTGTTTGATGGTTTAGTCTTCCGGCTGACGTCATCGGCAGATGCCGAAGGGTAATTGTTTGATGGTTTAGTCTTCCGGCTGACGTCATCGGCAGATGCCGAAGGGTAATTGTTTGATGGTTTAGTCTTCCGGCTGACGTCATCGGCAGATGCCGAAGGGTAATTGTTTGATGGTTTAGTCTTCCGGCTGACGTCATCGGCAGATGCCGAAGGGTAATTGTTTGATGGTTTAGTCTTCCGGCTGACGTCATCGGCAGATGCCGAAGGGTAATTGTTTGATGGTTTAGTCTTCCGGCTGACGTCATCGGCAGATGCCGAAGGGTAATTGTTTGATGGTTTAGTCTTCCGGCTGACGTCATCGGCAGATGCCGAAGGGTAATTGTTTGATGGTTTAGTCTTCCGGCTGACGTCATCGGCAGATGCCGAAGGGTAATTGTTTGATGGTTTAGTCTTCCGGCTGACGTCATCGGCAGATGCCGAAGGGTAATTGTTTGATGGTTTAGTCTTCCGGCTGACGTCATCGGCAGATGCCGAAGGGTAATTGTTTGATGGTTTAGTCTTCCGGCTGACGTCATCGGCAGATGCCGAAGGGTAATTGTTTGATGGTTTAGTCTTCCGGCTGACGTCATCGGCAGATGCCGAAGGGTAATTGTTTGATGGTTTAGTCTTCCGGCTGACGTCATCGGCAGATGCCGAAGGGTAATTGTTTGATGGTTTAGTCTTCCGGCTGACGTCATCGGCAGATGCCGAAGGGTAATTGTTTGATGGTTTAGTCTTCCGGCTGACGTCATCGGCAGATGCCGAAGGGTAATTGTTTGATGGTTTAGTCTTCCGGCTGACGTCATCGGCAGATGCCGAAGGGTAATTGTTTGATGGTTTAGTCTTCCGGCTGACGTAAGCAATGACGAGTCTAGTCGCTCGACTCTGTGAAGGTTGAGCCGACGAGGCGTGGGAAGTCGGGCACGAGAGGGTTCGTCTTCCTTAATGGTTTTGCGTTTCTATTACCAGTTTAAAAAAAAAAGGTATACGTTAAATGTGAAAGTCTGTTGAGAGATAGTAAGTGAATGTAATAATAGTAAAAGTTAAGCAAACGATTAATGAAAGAATATGAACACGTGACGGCTCCTGACCGGGGTCGTTACAATTGTGGTATCAAAGCAAAACCAGATTCTAAAACCGATTCTGCAGACTGCCTCCCAGCACTGACTGTCACTTGAGCACACCTCAGCAACTGTAAGTGTTTATGATTTCATGTATGTCATTAAGTTAAGTTATGCCTGTAATGATTTGTCTAGGAATCCCAAGATGGTTAGAGGTCAACAGAGAGAGGCCAATGAGGATAGCAATGCTATTGCTCAGTTGACTGAGTTGGTCATGCGTCAATCTCACCAAATAGAACGACTGATGACAGCTAGAGAAGAACAAGGCATCTCCAGTACTAACGCAACTCATGATCATGGGGGTGAGCGCTTCCACCGGCTTCGACCCCCGGTGTTTAATGGGTATGTTTCAGATCCTGTCCATGCTGAGGAGTGGATCCGAAAGATTGAAGATATGTTTAAGTATGCAAAGGTTGACGAAGGGGATAAGGTCACCTATGCTGTCTTTCATTTGGAGTTAAGTGCAAGGCATTGGTGGGACTCGATCCAGAGCACCACTAATGCCGAAGCTATGACCTGGGGGATGTTCAAGACTGCCTTCTTTGACAAGTACTTCAATAGGACTGTTCGGGCCAACAAGAAGGAGTTTATGAATCTACGACAAACTGGCTCTGTGACGGATTATATATGTGAATTTGATGCTTTATCACGGTTTGCTCCCCGTATGATTGAGGATGAGGAAGATAAGATTTACCAGTTTGTTCAAGGACTGAAGCCAAGTCTGTACATGAAAGTGAAGACTGCCGGGATACATAATGTACCTTATGGTGAAGTGACGGCTAAGGCCTTGGAGCTAGAAGAGGCAGAAATGACGGCATATGCACAACGCGAACAGCCAAAGAAACTCATGAAGGACGCTCAGCCGCCACCACGTCAGAACAAAGGTTGGCAGCCACGACAGAATAGGGGACCACAGCAACAACAGCATGGAATGAAGAGGCCCCTCAACCAGAATGATGACCGGGGAAAAGGAAAGAGACCTCTGGCGCCTCTATGCCCGACATGTCAGAGGAACCACCCTGGTGAGTGCAAGCTGCTTTCTGGCCGGTGTTTCAGGTGTGATAAGACCGGACACATGGTCAGAGATTGTCCCATGCCGCCAGACCCGAACCGTGCAAGGGTTGTACCCAGACTGTATGCGTTGATGGAAGATGAGGGAGCTGATCAACATACAGTCATATCAGGTACCATCATGATCTGTGGTTTTGCTGCTTATACACTCATAGATACAGGGGCCACACACTCGTTTATATCAACCTTGTTTGTATGCAAACATAGCATAGGACCCTTACCAGCTGAAAGGTTATATAGTGTTGTGTTGCCATCAGGGAAGTCCCTACATTCAGAGCAGATTGTTAAGGGTGACGTCGTGTCCTTAGGGGATAAGAATCTCTATGCGGAATTAATTGTCATTGACATAAAAGGGTATGAAGTGATATTAGGGATGGATTGGTTATTTAGACATCATGCCACGATAAGTTGTCGATCTGGAATAGTTGATTTTAGACCCCCAAATGATAACCATTATACCTTCCAAGCTATTCCTAAAATAAGTAAGATACCAATTATATCCTCACTAGAAATATACCGAATGCTGAGAGGTGGTTGTGAGAGCTACCTGGCTAGTGTAATAGATGACCCGGTAAAGAATAAAATTGAGCTACAAGATATTCCTATAGTCCGGGAGTTTCCCGAGGCATTCTTAGATGATTTACTGGGTATACCACCCGATAGAGAAATAGAGTTTGTAATTGATACATACCCCGAGGCATCACCTGTATCTAAGAATCCTTACCGTATGGCACCTGTTGAGTTGAAAGAATTGAAGGTCCAACTGCAGGAATTGGTTGACAAGGGATTTATTCGCCCCAGTAGTTCTCCTTGGGGTGCACCAGTCTTATTTGTAAGGAAGAAGGATGGTTCTCTTAGAATGTGCATAGACTACAGGGAACTAAATAAGTTGACGATCAAGAATAGGTACCCCTTACCCAGGATTGATGATTTGTTTGACCAATTGCAAGGAGCTAAGGTGTTTTCAAAGATAGATTTACGTTCGGGTTATTACCAACTGAAGGTTAAAGAAGGAGATATACCAAAGACAGCCTTCAGAACCCGCTATGGACATTATGAATTCTTAGTCATGCGTTTGGGTTGACAAACGCCCCTGCAGCCTTCATGGATTTAATGAACCGGGTGTTTCATGAGTATTTAGATAAGTTTGTGATTGTATTCATAGATGATATCTTGATATATTCCCGAACTGTGGCTGACCATGAAGAACATTTGAAAGTAGTATTGACGACATTGAAGGAGCATCAACTTTACGCCAAACTGTCTAAGTGTGAGTTTTGGTTAGATAAGGTTAATTTCCTTGGCCATGTAGTTTCTGCTAATGGCATATCTGTGGACCCGACCAAAATTCAGGCAGTAAAGGATTGGCCTCAACCTAAGAATGCCAGCGAAGTCCGCAGCTTCCTTGGACTGGCAGGCTATTACAGGAAGTTCATCAAAGGATTTTCCATGATAGCTAAACCCCTGACGGGTTTGACAAAGAAGGACATTAGGTATTCTTGGACTGAAGCCTGTGAAGACAGCTTCCAGACGTTAAAACTGAAGTTAACAACAGCTCCTGTATTGACCCTCCCAACCGAAGAAGGAAAATTTAGTGTTTACTGTGACGCTTCTAAAGTCGGTTTAGGTTGTGTTCTGATGCAAGAGGGTAAAGTTATAGCGTATGCTTCTAGGCAGCTAAAGAGTTACGAGCAAAATTACCCCACTCATGATCTAGAATTAGCTGCTGTTGTTTTCGCCTTGAAGATTTGGAGACACTATCTATATGGACAGCAATGTGAGGTGTTTTCTGACCATAAAAGTCTAAAGTACCTCTTCACACAGAAGGAATTGAACATGAGACAGAGACGTTGGTTGGAATTTGTCAAGGACTACGATTTTGAGATCAAGTATCACCCCGGGAAGGCTAACTCTGTAGCTGATGCGTTGAGTAAGATGTCAACAACAATGCAGCCCGTGATTTCAACCATGTCTATACCCTTAAGAACAGAAGTTCAGAAATTTGACTTGGAGATAGTTCCGGAGTTATCAGTCTTGCTCGCTGAGTTAACTATTCAACCAACAATTTTGGAAAAGATCAAGGATGCACAACAGAAGGATTCAGTGGAAAATATCAGCATGATGGATAAGTTGAAGGACACCACCTCCGAGTTCAGTCTCTCCAAGGATGGGATCCTGAGGTTTAGAAATCGGTGGTGCATTCCTAATGATGTGGAATTGCGTAAGTTGATCTTGGCTGAGGCGCACTCCTCTTCCTTTTCTGTACATCCTGCCTGCACCAAGATGTACCGAGACCTGAAGTTACAGTACTGGTGGCCTAACCTAAAAAGGGATGTTGCTAAGTATGTAGAGTCCTGTTTAGTATGCCAACAAGTCAAAGCCGAGCACCAACGTCCAGGAGGTACTCTTCAGCCGTTGCCTATTCCCGAATGGAAGTGGGAACATATAGCTATGGATTTTGTTGTAGGACTACCTAAGACGACAAAAGGGCATGATTGTATTTGGGTTGTGGTGGATAGACTGACGAAATCAGCCCATTTCTTACCTGTAAGGACCACCTATACGATGGACCAATTTGCTGATCTTTATGTTCAGGAAATTATTAGGTTGCATGGGATCCCAGTATCCATTGTCTCTGACCGTGACCCCAGGTTTACCTCTCGATTCTGGAAAAGTTTGCAAGGCACATTAGGTACAAAGTTATCCTTCAGCACAGCTTTTCACCCACAGACCGATGGCCAGTCAGAAAGGACGATTCAAATACTCGAAGATATGTTGAGAGCATGTGTACTGGACTTTCAGACAACTTGGAGCAGACATTTACCACTAGTTGAGTTTTCCTACAATAACAGTTATCAGTCCACCATCGGTATGGCACCTTATGAAGCACTGTATGGAAGGAAATGTAGGTCACCCCTTTATTGGGACGAGGTTGGTGAAACAAAACTTCTTGGACCTGATATTCTGCAACAAATGTCAGATAAGATTGCCACTATTCGGAAAAGAATGATGACTGCACAAAGCCGGCAGAAGTGTTATGCAGATCAAAGGAGAAGGGAACTCGAGTTTTCAGTAGGAGATGAAGTATTCTTAAAGGTGTCACCATTTAAAGGAGTCTTAAGATTTGGCAAGAAGGGAAAACTTAATCCTAGATTCATTGGACCCTTCCCTGTCTTGGCAAAAATCGGGAGTACAGCTTACAGACTGCAACTGCCTCCATCATTGGATAAAGTTCATAATGTCTTCCATGTGTCAATGTTAAGGAAGTGCATGCGTGATCCGATGCAGGTCATCCAGCCATCGGATATTGGTTTAGAACCGACACTGGAGTATGAGGAGAAACCGATACAGATATTGGAATATGCAGTCAAGACTCTGAGAAACAAAGAGATCCCATTGGTGAAAGTTTTATGGACAAATCACGGCATTGAAGAAGCCACATGGGAAAGACAGCAGGAGATGTTGGACAAATATCCTAAGTTATTTGCTTGAGCAATTTTCGAGGACGAAAATTTTGTTTAAGGAGGGGTGGATGTAACACCCGACATTTCGGCCAGGTGATTTTCTGACCATTTTCATCGTCACCCTCTTATTTAACCTTTATGATTTAAATTTAATGTTAAGATAAAATTATTACAAGTTGAGTAAAACTAGGTTGGGTGGCAGTTTTGTAATTAAAATTGATGGATTAGGTATAAATAGGAAATGGAAACCTTAAACCTCATTTATTACCACTGTAGCCGACATTCCCTCTCGGCGATTCCTTCTTTCCCAAGTTCTTGCTCTCGGCTACCAGAACTTCCCTTACCGACGGCTGGTTTCGAGCTTGCTCTTCTCTGCAAATCCACACCCGAGGTATGAAATGGACAATGTAGTCATTCATTAGTAAATAGAGCTCTGTTTTCAGCTCGGCACTGAGTTCGGATTTTTTTTAGCAGTGGCCGAGTAGTTTAAGACCTTTTAAAATCTGAGAGTAGAAATGTCATCCCGAATCGATTCTGAACATTTTAAGTAACCAACTCGGATTTAACCAATGGTAAAACTTGTCCACCTAGTTTCGGATTTCAGACTGCAGTGTGTCAAACAGAGGAATCGGAATGACTTTAGCTATTAGATCCTAGGATGGTTTATGATTAGGACTATTAGGACTTTGTTTTAACTACTGTAATGTACATGTTTTAGGTGAAGAAGTTTAAAGGAAAGAAGCTCGGATTGCTAAGGAATCCAGGTAAGTGAATGTGTTAAGATTTCCGGCCACTAGGGCCCTACACCGCAAGGGTATTAGGAAATCACTGAGATGTTAGCTTGTTGTCTATGATTTGTTATTTCCACGATATGAAGAAGTTGTGTAAGTAAATGTAAAGTTACAGGATGTTCTACTTGTCCTTATGGTATGACTTTTCTCTATGAACCTCATGTCTATGCATTATGCCCACGTTTATGATTAAGTAGAGAACATGAAAAGTAAATGTAACCATGATTAAGTGCAGAACGGGGAAAAGACTATGTTATGTATGACTCGCGAATTCTCCCACTGGTGGAGGCCGAGTTAATGATATGTATGACTCGCGAAATCTCCCACTGGTGGAGGCCGAGTTAATGATATGTATGACTCGCGAAATCTCCCACTGGTGGAGGCCGAGTAATGATATGTATGGCTCGCGAATTCTCCCACTGGGGAGGCCGAGTGATGTATCATGATTGCCGCGATAGGCAAATGATTATGTATGACTGCCGCGATAGGCAAATGACTATGTACCCCTGTCTTCCTCCCTCGTTCCCTGCCTTAATACATGTTATGTAAATGATAAAGATGAACATGAATGAAGAATAGTTTATGAATTATGTCTCTTTAAATTGTGTACTCATGTATATCTGTTAGCATGCATTCCTTACTAAGCATTAGGCTTATAGTTAAACCTTATGGTGTAGGTGAAGAAGGTTCAGGTGAGGATGTTATGTTCAAAGAGGATGCTTAAGGCTGGTTGCTGGAGGATGCTCAAGGTGACAGTGCGGGACTGAAGAGGCGACTTATGACCCCTGGTTAAGACTCTTATGTTACAGTATGTTAAAGGACATGGTAGCTTAAGTAGGATGAGATTATTTCAAAACGTTGAGCTTTGAAACTGTCTAGTGGATCACTGAGTCAGGGAATGATTATATAGATTTATAAATGGTCTGTTGCTTAAGTCTTCCGCTATATGCACATTGAATGAGTTGTGTTTTCTTTCTGTTGGAAGGAGTCATTTGATGATTTAGAGTTCTCTACCGTAAGACGGAAGCTGGAAGAGGTAGTCTTCCGGCTGACGTCATCGGCAGATGCCGAAAGGATAGTTGTTGATGGTTTAGTCTTCCGGCTGACGTCATCGGCAGATGCCGAAGGGTGATTGTTTGATGGTTTAGTCTTCCGGCTGACGTCATCGGCAGATGCCGAAGGGTAATTGTTTGATGGTTTAGTCTTCCGGCTGACGTCATCGGCAGATGCCGAAGGGTAATTGTTTGATGGTTTAGTTTTCCGGCTGACGTCATCGGCAGATGCCGGAGGGTAATTGTTTGATGGTTTAGTCTTCCGGCTGACGTCATCGGCAGATGCCAAAGGGTAGTTGTTTGATGGTTTAGTCTTCCGGATGACGTCACCGGAAGATGTAAAATGTGTTTTGTCGATTAGCGACCGGAAGATGTAAAGTGTGTTTTGTCGTTTAGCGACCGGATGATATTTTAATTTAGCACGCGAGGCCCCCGTGCCAACCGGAAGATGTCTCCTTTTAGGCGATGTTAAGCGAGTCACGCGTAATGCACGTGATGACCGGACGACTAAATTTCTGAGGGTTGTCAACGCATGCAACCCATGCAAACCCGAGTGGTATTAAGTTAAGAGAATTGAGGGCACCCCCTCTTTTCCCGAAATTGTCAAGAAGCCAATGACCGAGTCTAGTCGCTCGACTCTGTGAAGGTTGAGCCGACGAGGCGTGGGAAGTCGGGCACGAGAGGGTTCGTCTTCCTTAATGGTTCTGTGTTTCTATTACCAGTTTAAAAAAAAAAGGTATACGTTAAATGTGAAAGTCTGTTGAGAGATAGTAAGTGAATGTAATAATAGTAAAAGTTAAGCAAACGATTAATGAAAGAATATGAACACGTGACGGCTCCTGACCGGGGTCGTTACAAAATCATTACGCGCATCCGCAATCGCCCTTTATTGGTCAATCTTCTAAGACGGTACCTATTTCCTAGAGAACGGCCAATTTCAGTAATTTGAGTATCATCTTGCATATAACTTTGATTCTCTAATGTCTCGAACTTATTAACTTTCCAACTCCGAGTAAATCTTCTTATTTTCTTTATCAATATTGGTCGATATGAACACCCCTATGCAATCACTCATATCTTACATCCATGACTTTGTACTGATCCCCCACATCCTCCGAAATCACAACTTTAATGGCCACTCTGTAATGCCCCCGAACCCGCCCAGGCTCGGTGCGTCACTTTGCTAAGCTATCCCACGTATAAAATGACGTTTAAAATTTTTTTTTGATAAATTAATGACTCATTTTCGGGTTTGTCGAACCCTCAAAATTTGTTGGGAAACGTGCCCAAAATACGTTTAAAATATGTCAGAAAATGTCGAGCTAGCTCAGTGGTACTCCTCATTCGTAGCCCAGGGACTTGTCCCTTAGGTACTGGGTTCGAGTGGGGGGGGGAGGCAAAAAACCCTCTTTAGGGGAGGGAAGATCGTGAGTACACGTAGCGGGCCTGAGTGGCTGCCACGTGGCAGCAGCCCATCGGTGGGACTTGCATGACTTGGGCCTGCGGGAATGGGGTCCAGGCCGTTACACACTCCCCATATCCTCTCAACAATTAACCTGAGTTGAATTCTTGAATATTGTTTTCGTCTAGATACTTTCAACTTCCCATGGATCTAGGATATACGAGTCTCGGCTATATTTTCTTATTTGCTTAAATGCACTAATTATACATTGACAATATAGAGCATCCCTCGATATGTTTTATATCTAAGCTTCAAATTTCTCTTTGGTTCGTCATACCCTAAAACTCTAAGGGTTTTTCAACTAGGGTCCAGTTTCTATCTATTTAAATCTTATATCTCATAAATTATATCCCTCTAATGGTAAACAAATTCTAAGTGCACAAATTCTTGCGGTTACGCTAGGCTAATCCTATTAATGCATAACTCTCTTTCTATAAGGTCTATATCGTCCTATATTTAACCTACTGTCTTCTCGTCGAGGTTAACCTAAGAACCCTTCTTACCCACTTTCTACTATTCTCTTACCTTACTATATTCGAGCCTACTTCTATCTATAATACAAATATTTCCATTAATCCTCCCTCCAACTACCCTATATTCTAACATTCTTTATTTTATTAACTGCCATTATAGAATTGCACCTAATCTTCCGGCTGGTTTTTCGGTACCAACGGTCTTGCTACAAGTCGCGACCTCCGATGCAACTATGGTCGGGCCTCTATCCCGTCTTGGGCAGTTATAGGCGACATGGCCCAGTCCATTACATCTAAAACATCGGCCCGAACCCACTCTACACACACCGTAATGATCCTTCTTACACCTTGGGCATCGAGGCTTATGCTGAGGTTCTGGTACGCGCTTCCGTCGGTTTTGTTCAATTTCTTTCTTGCCCATCCTCTTTATTCCCCTCATTGGTTGTTGCCTTTTCTCTATTGGGTGTGGTTGAAACCCTCTAAGAAACCTCTCAGTGGACTCCTCTCGATTTTTATTCTTAAGTCCAATTTCTTCTAACTCAAAAGCGTGGACTACTACTTCCTCATATGAGGCACCCCCGAACTCCATACATCTTCACACCCTTATTGATTTCTTCCTTTAGTCCTTGCACAAAATGATAGATCTTACTTTCTTTCTCCCTCACAATATGGCTGACAAAGCGGGTTAACGCCTCGAATTCTCTAACACATTCTATGACTGTACCTGTCTGTCGAAGTTGGGAAAATTCTGACATCTCATTTGTCCACACAGCCCTGTAGAGATATTCTTCATAAAACAATTTCTTGATCGATTCCCACTCCATTTCCCCCGAATTAGTCATGGCCTTGACAGTGTCCCACCAAAGTTTTGCGTCAAGATCAAGATGAAACGCAGTATACGAGACCTTCTCTACCTCCTTCACTTTAACGAGGTCAAACAATACTTCCATTGCTCAAACTCATTCCTCAGCATGGACCGGATCTACAATTCGTCCATCGAATATTGGAGGTCGAAATCGTCTAGATTGCTCCCCACACTAGCCTTGTGGAGTATTACCTTATCTATATCACACTCGGTTTATCGACGTCTCGAGCTAATGAGATTGCTTATCCATATGTTGCTTTTGTCAGTTAAGATGTTCAGCTTGTTGGGCAATGAAATCCCTCATTTGATCTATGGTATCGTCTCTCTCGTCCCTATCGTTTCCTTTCCAAACCATTTTGGTTAATTCTATAAAATTTAAAGACAAATAATAAATTTAACAAATCGAAAAAAAGAAATCTTATAAATGTACTTACAGTTGAGGAAGCATGTCCGCGTAGTGGCTTGTGCAGTCGAGCAGTCTACCGAACCGATTTTAAAATCCGGGAGCGCTGATACCACAAATTGTGACTACCCTGATCCTTTCAAGGCTGCCACGACCTATGCCGTGACATTCATTTCATTTTACCCTCGCCGGTTCACATAATTTTTTTTTTTTATTTTCTTCCTTATAAATTAAAGAACGAACTTATGCATTCAATCCACCTTTATCGACACTTAGGCTCTAACTTAAAACGTAATTTAAAATGACACATCTAAGGTCAGAAAACATCAATTGAGGCTTAGGACATCAATACATGAGGAGTGGCATGCATGGGGCGCGCCCAAGCATTCGGCGCGCGCGCCCCTCACGCACCATGCGTGCATGCCGCGCACGCACCGCACGCACACAGTGCGCGCCCCGCGTGCCACTGCACGCCAACCTCGTAGATCACCGCGCGCCTACCCACGCCTCATCGTACGCCAGCTGCGCGCCAATCGTGTGCCTCACTGTGCGCCTACCCGTGCACCAACTCGCACATGGTGCGCACGCTGCGCGCTTAGTGCCCAGTGATGGTCGATGCATCGGCGATTGCTCTGGTTTTTCACCAGAATGCCTAGCATTTTGCCGATCGATTGGCCATGGGCGCCGATCGATCGGCGATCGCTCTGGTTTGCATTAAAAAGTTAAGGGACTTCACCGATTGATCGGTCATCATACACCGATCGATCAATAGATGCAGGGCAGCGCGCTCCTGCTCACCCTCCTCGCCCCGTCTGCGCGCCAGTTGCACGCCCTGCTCGCCCAACACTACTTTTCCTTTCTTTCCTCCTTCCTTTCCCATTTTCTCCAATAATTCCCTACAAACATCAACCATAAACATCCTCAAATCATTCTTAAAAATTTCTACCTAAAATACAACATTCATTTGTTTGCCTAAAATCATCAAATTCCAACTCTTATCAATGAATTCATCTCTAGTAGACATATCTGACTCTAAATCAAAATCGAATCCAAAACCTAATCCATTTCATCGGTATCAAACATACGCAACGGAAGCTCGTAAAATCATCCAAAAGGTAAACCCATCTATAAAACCATCCAGAAAATAATATCAACATCAATATCTTCAACTAGTTGCTAATCGTCCTAAAATAAACTCCCTATACATTTTCTATATCATTTCTACCTAACATACCCAAAATACCTATACAATCGTCCCCACGGGTAAAAATCGCACCGACTGCACAGCGCACTCCCATGAGCATCCTTCTTCAATCTATTCGCTCATTTGGTATGGGAACGTCATCCTCACCTTTTAGTTCACCTACACCATAGAGACGCCTATGAGATAAAACTCAGTAAGTTCTACCTAAATGACAATGTGTGAACATGTATATGCAATTTTATGAATTCAGTCCATCCATTTCATTTTCAGTCTGTGACAGTCTTTGGTTATCAGAGCATATCACTCAACAGATGGATAAGGCACATCAAGCGGTTAGATAGCCCGCACTATCTGAAGGGAGGAAAACCCGCTCACCTTGGAATGCCAGGTCTGAACCTCACCCCGATAACCACCATGGAGGTTGTTTACATAATACTTTACTTTAATTCCTTACATTTCCTTTTCATGAAATCATTGCAAAAATTCTTTTTCATGTCATTTAATAAAACGATGATGCATGGATAATTAATATGCATAACGTGAGCATAAAGAACATGAGTACCATCAAAACAACACATAACATAACCTATAAAACAACTAAACCTAGGCTACCCATCCAAAAGCATATAAACATTCATTGCACCAAAATTCCTCAACAATCAAAATCAACGTATGGTGTAGGCCTATCGGCCACAGTAAGTCACGAGAATTTACCTGAAATCCTTAGCGAGCTGAGTACCGTTTGTAAGCTTCGTTCACCTAGGACATTCTGTGATAACCCCAACCCGGTCAGGGCCGCCACGGACTTTTCGTGACATAATCTTAACTTAAGCCCTCGAAGTTCACCTAAAAAATTTTCATTTTTACTCAACACCCTAAAATAAAATGAACATAGACAAATGACCCACCTTGATCGACCTTTAGGGTCTAACTTTGACTTAGACATTTTGGGTGTAAAGTTTATCGCCTTTTAAAACATTAAAACGAGGACTAAAACCATTATTCGTTAAAACGTCGACTCAGTTTTTGGGCTTTTAAAATCCTTTAAAATACGTGGGGGACGCTCGTAAAATACGTTTAAAAAGTATCGTACAAGATCGGGTTAGAGTGTCGATCGATCGGCAAACTCTTTTTCGATCGCGCCCTCGCTCCAGAGAATGTGTCGATCGATCAGCGCCCAACGCCGATCGATAGGCTGGGGCGCACACCGCTCCTGCTGCGCGTGCCCCTGCGCTCCTCCAGCTGCACCACCGCGCCAATCCTTCCCCTTTTTGCCACTTACTCCATTTTTTTCCTTTCATTCACCCACATTTCACCCATAAACTTACTTCAAACATTTCTAAACGTAAAATACCTCAACCCTCAAAATCAAGACTTAAAACGGAGCCCAAAAACGTATCCGAAAACGTATTAAAGATTCACAAAAACAAACTGCATGGATCGCTCTAAAAACCGAGCATTTCCCTATAGGTTTAAAATACCCCAAAACAATTCATAACATCCTCAAATCACTTCCTCTATCTCCACCTAACAAACATACAATTTTAATTTCAAAAACCACACTAAAAATCATCAAATCCGGCTACCAATCAAAATCAACGAATCCATTTATCAACATTAAATTTATACAGCGGAAATTCTTCAAAATACCAAAACTAACATTATCACCAAGCAACATCATTATACAACTAAGATCTTCGTTCAACTAATCCTACGTCTATCATGTTTACCTACAACTTTACCAAAACAAACTCGGAGTACGCCCACGGGTCATTAAGCCTAGCCAAAACACGTCTCGTCGCCACGAGCCCTGCCCATCGACCACCTATGCCTGGTCATCAAGAGGAGGTTCCTCACCTTCGTTCTCGTCACCTACATCATACGATAAACACATTAAGCCTAATGCTTAGTAAGGAGTGCACTAAAACATATATATACATAAATGCATGGTTTCTCAAAACATGTTCGTTTTACACTTATTTACGTTACATAACATAGAAAAGTAAGTTTAGGCATGAATAGTCACAGGCACCACTCGTCTACCCCGTAGACCAAACACTTGCCATGAGTTACCATTTATGGGGTGTATTCGTCGTGCCATGAGTTGCCATATGTGTGCCCTGTGCCCTACTCATCCTCAAACCTTACTCAACATTACATACTTCACTTCATTTACTCGAAAACATGCATGGAAAACATTTCATATATCTTTAGAGAGAAAGCATGATGCATGAAGGAAGTGCACTTTAAAACAACCATTAAAACAACTCATAATGTGCATAAACATACCTAACTCACCAACAAGCCTAACTAATCGCTATTAGGTAACATCCTAGGCTACTCGACTCTTTAAGACCCCACAATCGTGAAAACATCATTAAAACACTAAATTCTTAACATCAATATAATGTAGGGCCTTAAGGGCCAGAAGCCTAACACTACTTACCTAGCGTCTTAGCTATGCCGAGCACCGTCCTTTGAGCTTGGGTTACCTAAGGCATTTCACAACACATCATTAACATCGACTCTAAACCATCGAATTCAAAACTAATCAAAACCCCTAGCTAAGGCAATTTTTCTTCAAATTCTAATTCACTTCATTCGGGCATTCTATCGAGCAATACACACTCATCAATTACAAAACTCCATTATTGGCAATTTCACAACCTCCAATCACCCAAATTAACCCTAACTATCAACCAAACACCATTAATTCATCCAATCTACCAAAATAACAACAATTGCATCATCAATGGGCAATAATATCGTTAAACTATCGATTTCTAACCAAAATGATAAATTTCTCAAACCTAACTCGAATAACCTTAACCGAATAACACCTTAAAAATGACAACTAAACGTGCCTATAGCTTAGAGCTTACCGAGAGTGTTGATTTGTTGAAGAATTGGAAGAGAAACTCACCGGAAGAGAAGCGTTGATTGGCCGTGGAGAAAACGTCAGAAGGGGGGAAGAAAGTCGCTAAGGAGAAAAGGGGAGGAGTTTCTTCGTTGTCTGGAAACCAACAGAGATGGGAGGGAGTGTTTTATTTGTTTAAATAAATTTTAACCTTGAAATTTTCCATTTCACCCTTAGCTCAATTCCTTGCTTAAATTCATTAATTAACCTATCGATTTGGTTTCTCCAAAATTTCCTTATTCCTCCAAATATTCCAACTTATTCCTAGGGTTCTAACTAAACTATTCGTTCGCAAAACGGGTTTAATTTACTATTTTTAAGAATTAAAACGATATAAGACTTAAAAATCGAAAACCCGAAAACCTAAAACTCAAAATCCATAAACCAAACTTTCCAGGAAATACAAATTCCACAATGTTCGTTATTAGAATTGGCTCTAAATAATTGAATTCCAAAGCTAAACGAAACTCCTAGCTAAGGGAAATTTTCCTAAAACTTCCATTTACGTCATTCGGGCGTTCTATCGAGGACATTGTGCTCACTAATTCTATAACCTAGCTTTAATGGAAATCTATATCGTTCAACCACCGATTTCAATCTAACTATCGATGAAAACTCTCAATCTACCATCGAAAGTTAATAATACAGTAAACCCAACAATTTCTAAGAAAAACCTATAATTTCTCAAAACCCTAATCGTTTTCAACCCTAAAAATCAGAAACTAATAGACTAGAGTACTCATATCATACATAGGGCTTGATTGTGGAAGAAAATGGAGGAAGAAAACGTTGCCAGAAGGAAGGGAGTCATCAGCGTTCGAAGGATCGGCCAAGAGGAAGAAAATCGTAGGGAGAGGGGAAGGAGAAATCCTTTCTCCTTTCTGCAAAGTGAAACTCACGAAAGAGGGGGGGTTTATTATTATTATTTTTTTATAATTTTTAACTTCTTAAATTACAAATTTGCCCCTTACCCAATTCTTTCCTTGTTTCACTGTTTCGCCTATCAATTTGGATTCTCTGAAATTTTCTTATTTCTCCAAAAATCTTTATTAGTTACTAAGGTTCTAATGAAACTTCTCATTTGCAAAATGGGTTTAATTTACTATATTTACATAAATAACCTTATATAACGGATAATCCAAAAACCCGAAAAACCCTAGTGTTACATAACCCTTGTGGTAACTCCTCTAGAAACACATCTTGATACATGAGGAGGAGGTTTTGCACGACTCAAGGAACACTTCCAAAATTCTCCATTCTATCTCAGAAAATCATAAGCATAATTGATCCTCCTTCAACAAGAGAACTTCTCAATTCCCTTTTTGATAGGAAAAGATTAGTTTTGTCCTTACTTTTCTTTCTTATCTCATCATCTCGTGTAACTTGATTGGGTTGGAGTGGAATGAGATTGATATTCCTACCCTTGTAGTAGAATGAATAATAATTGGTGAAATCATCATGTGTTGTTTTTCGATCATATTATCACGGTCTTCCAAGTAAAAGATGGCTTGCACTCATGGAGACCACATCACATAACACCTTATCTTTGTAATTCCCAATGATAAATTCCACACTTACTTGTTCGGCCACCTTTACATCATCCTTGTCGTTCAACCATCTCAATTTGTAAGGAGTAGGATGCTTGATGGTTTCCAAGCCAAGTTTATCAACTAGTTCCCTTAAAGCCACGTTGGTGCAACTTCTCTCATCTATAATGACAGCACAAAGCTTATCCTTGATGAAGCATCGACCATAAAAGATATTTTCTCGTTGGCATTGTTCTTCACTTTGCTTTGTCATGAGAGTGAGCCTAATTATCATCATAGGCCCCTCGGGTGGAAGAATTGAATCCTCTTGAATATCAAAATTTTCATTGTCTTCTCCCTCCTTTTCTTCTTCACTACTTCATTCCTCCGGATATAAGCCTTTCTTTGAGTCTTCCTTGAGAACCATGACTCTTCGGACATTGTGCCATTATGTGACCATGGCCTAGGCACTTGAAGCATTTGATTTCTCTAGCTTTTAACTGAGTGCTTTCATTGAAAAACTTCTTTCCCTCTTCCTTCTTTTGTGGCCAAATGTTTGGAATAGACTTATTCTCTTCAGTTTTGGAGACAAGTTTGGGAGGGTCCTCAGTTGTTGGTGCAAACCGAGGATTAAAGTTCCTTTCTTTTATTTTTACTTCCCTTTCTACCTTTAAGACAAGTTGGATCACATCATTCCTAGTAGACCATGATTGAAGCTCGACTACATCTTCAAGTTCTCAATTTAATCCTCTCACAAACCGTGCAATGGTTTGCTCTTAAATTTCCACTACATCACTCTTAATCTTGAGTGATTCAAACTCGTCCACATAGTCATCAACATTGAGGGAATTTTGCTTCAAATTTTGCATTCGAAGGAATAGCTCTTGCCTATATTGGTAAGGAATAAATCTACTGTAACACCCGGTTTCTCGGGTTTTCTAATTATACGCGCAAGGGCAATTTTATGATTTATCAAAATACGTCTGTTTTGTGAATCGAGAGTTTTAATGGGATCCTCACAAATAATATGAATTTTGGGAGAAATATGGAGAATTAGAAATCAAAATCGAAAGAGTTATACCCGAATTTCCGATTTTGACCTTATGGAAGTTTAATTCGAAGAAATAGCAAAATATATCCGTTTGACGAACGGAAAGTTTTATTAGAGCCCTAGGAATAAATATGAATTATTGGAGAAATAAGAAAATTTTGGAGAAACCGAACAGATAGTCGAACCATAGGTTAAACGGAAATTAAGCCGAAGGGCAATTTCGTAAATCGATAAGCCAATTTTAATTAAAGGCCAAAAACCCTCATATTGGCATAACACTTCACGTTTTCTCCTCCCTCCCCCTCTCAACGGCGACTTGGCTCCTCCACGGCGATTTCTTCTCACACCGGTTCTCCTTCACTCCGATCAACCAATTTCTTCACGTTTTCTCTTCCCCTCGTAATTCTAGGTAAGTTTCTATGGTTTTTCGGCTTCGGATCGTGATTTCTAGGTTGTTTAACATTTAGGGTTTTGTTAGATTTTGTTAGAAATAGTCGGATTTTGTTAGGAAACATTAGAAATCACTTTATTTACGATTATTGGGCAAAATAATGGAAGCATTTGATGTTTAGATTGAAAAATTGGAATTGGAGCTTGGTGAAACCTCCATTAATAGAGTTTAGAATTTGTGAGCACAACGTGCTCGATGAAATGCCCGAAAGACTTTAATATAAGTTCTAGAGGAATTTACCTTGGCTAGGAGATTAGTTTAAGTTCGAAATTCGTATATGTGGGATTTGTTTTAATGCCAATGTTTATGAACTGCCTTAGGTGGACACTGCTTTCAGACGGTGCTCGGTGTGCTAAGAACGACAGGTAAGTTCTCGTGACTTACTGTGGCCGATTGGCCTACACTGTATGTTGGATTTTGTTGTTGAGGATTGTTGGAGCTTTGCTTGTTTAATTGCTTTGTTTAGGTTGGGTAGATTAGGTTTGATTGTTTTATAGGATACGTGTTATGATGTTTTGATATATTGAGAGGTTTTGATGGTATTCTCGTTATGTATGTCTGTATTACGTATCGAACTGTTCATGCATCATAGTTCTTCAAAATGCCATGAAAAATGAATTTACGCATTGATTTCAAAGAGAAAGAATTGCATGCATGTGGCAAGTAAAGTATCATGATTAACAATATATGGTGGTTATTCGGGTGAGGTTCAGACCTGGCGTTCCGTGGTGAACGGATCTTCCTCCTTTCAGAAGGTGTGGGCTGTTTACCCGCTTGATGTGCCATATCCATCTGAATGCAATTAGGGCCCGTTAACCTAGACTGACACATACTGAAATGAAATGACATGGACGGCTTTCATTGCATACATGATCATGCATTAGCATTTACGTAGGACTTGCTGAGATTTTATCTCATAGGTGTCTCTATGGTGTAGGTGATTTCGAGACAGGTGAAGATGACGTCCCTCCGCCTGAAGTATGAGCATGTTGAAGGAGAATGGCCCGTGGGAGTGCGCTGGCAGTCGTGGCGTGATTTTGACCCGTGGGGACATAGGTAAACATTTTGGGAATTGATAGATAGAAATATAGGAAATCTGTATAGCTAAATACTTTAGGATGTTTTGGGTTTGGATGGATTATATGTCGTGTTTTTGAAATTAGAGGAATTTTTGTAATGTTTTGACTATTTTCAAACAGGAGGAAATGTTAAACTTTTAAACGGAACCATGCGGTTCTTTTTCATGAAATTGGTTATCTTTTAACTGTGTTTTGAGTCGGTGAACGAGTGGTAGCATCGTTGTGTGGAAGTGTGTTTATGAGAAAAGTATGAAATGGTGTGTGATGAAGGAAATGTGAATGTTGAAAGGTGTGTGTGTGTTGTGTATTGTGAGTGTGAGATGCAGGGCATGGGGAAACGAAGAATGAAGGGAGGAGAGGGTACTCTCTAGAAAGATTTCCAGAGAGCATGGCGATTGCTCGCCACCAAATGGCGAGCAATCGCCACTCCTTGCCAGGCGATCGCCATTGGCGATCGCTAGGCGACTGTGTTATCGCCAAACGGCGATTGCTCGCCGTGAGCAATCGCCACCTGTTCTGCCGTTTTGGTAGAACATATATATATAAAAAAAAAGAAATGAAAAATGATTTCATATTCAATTGTTTCTTTTAATATTTAAAAGTTTAGTTAATGTTTTTAAGTTTATTTTAGATAGTTTTCAAAGAAAATTTCCAACGCCGTTAACAATTTCAATTCCGATTTCAAAGGTTATATTTCCGCACAAAAGTCAGATTTACAGTTTATACGCATTAAATGAAAATGAAAAATTTATACGGAAAAAGATAGGGTACAGGTAAGGGTCGTTACATCTACCCTTCATAAGGGTCTTCATGGCATGCCAAGTAGTAATCAACCCTTTGTTGTTGTGCAATCGTATGGTCTTTGTATTGTCCCACCATAAGTTTGAATAACCGGAGAGTGCGAGAGACACCAATTGGAGTTCCCTTTTCTTGGTATAGTTGTAGATCTAAAAAACTTTATCTACTTTTCCTTCCCACTGTAAGAACGCTTCTCCATTGGAAGAACCGTTGAAAGGTGGAATGGATATTTTGATGTGCTTCAAGTCATCATCATAACCGTGCCTATTAGGAATGTAATGCCCCCGAACCCACTCCGGCTCGGTGCGCTACTTGACTCACTCTAACCCCGATGAAAACGACGTTTAAAATAATTTTTATAAACCCCAAACTATACAAATTGAACACAACAGAATTTAAAGCTAAGTCTCCCGAAGCTCTCTTATGTCATACCTAGCTGCCTAGACTCACTAATTTTCTTTAATCCTAACTGTTAAGCACCACGGCGTCCTCCCCGAAAATTTCGACAAAGTAACGCCTGAAAATGGCACCTCCAAAATGCTAGGTACCTGCAAATGAATCTATTCTCAACCAGATCCAGAATACTCTTACTCAACTATCCACTCAACTATCCAGCATAGGAAATCTCCAAATAGTAGTAAAGAGGGAAACTATAATACTAACATCTCTAAATGAAGAAAATCCACAGTATAGGGCGACACATCACCCTTAACTTAACTATAACTTTCCAAACATCAACCAAAAAGAGTTATGAATTCTCATCATTTTCATAAACAGAAATATACAATAAACTACCACAATACAAAGCCCCACATCCCCCGAAGACCATGGTTGAGGTGCCTCGACAACTGCCCGCACCAGCGTGCCCTGTGTGCAACCGACTGCCGCCTAATCCTGGCTCCTCATCTAGCTCACCTGTAACTCTGTCGTCACCTACACCACAGAACACACACACACACGTAAGCTTAAGCTTAGCAAGTAATGAATAACGAATGTAAACATGCACCATGCACCCACGAATGTAAACATGCACCATGCACCCACAACCCCCTAACATATGCCAATTCCACTCACTCTGCTGCTTCTTACTAATGCACGTTAACAACGAGACGTTAAACTCTCTAGTACCACTTGCACTTTAACACTAAGGCGTTCAACCCTCTAGTGCGACTTGCACTTTAACACCGAGGCGTTCAACCCTCTAGTGCGACTTGCACTTTAACAATGAGGCGTTCAACCCTCTAGTGCTGCTTGATACACATTTTATGCTCATCATTCACATCATGCCCCAACACTTATTTTCGTAGCTTAACATGACGCTTGCCACTCACACAATACTCAAACACCAAACAACAATAACCCATCAATTCATTCTCACACTACTCAATATAAACAACACAATTATCAAACAATAAATCCTACCGTTCCGTGGTGTAGGCCCGAAGGTGAAAAAACACACAATCCATTACTTACCTGGCGTCCTAGCTCGCTGGGTTTGGCACGACACGTCACCTATGGCTCGACCTATGACAAACATTCAAGCTTCAATAAAATCAGGCATACATTCACCAATTTCTTCTCAAACTACTATTTCTAGCCTAATCCAACTAAAACCTAAGTAAACGGGACACTAATTTGGGTTCGGTAAAAATCAACCCGAAACTTCAAACGCGCGTAACTTTCGCGTCGGTTATCAGAATTGAACGATTCTAGCGACCAAGTACTTCTCTAATAACCTAATTTAACATTCCAAAAGGAAATTTAAAACAAACGGACATAACTAGGTCAAAATGGCAAAAACCCGATTCTGCCCTAAACCGAAATTTTCCCTTTTTCTAGTTTTTCATCACTTCTCACCCATTTCCTCACCAATCAATAACCCTCATACCTAATTAACATAATCTAACAAAACCCTACGATTTTAAACCAAAAATTCAAAGCAACCAATTTGAATCCCCTTGGTTTTTTGCCAAAATAGGGCTCTTCACGGCCAGGCGACCACAGTGGGTCCAAGGGTAAGCGAACCCATGCCGGAAGCAACTAAAATTGGCCGGTGATTGGAGCCAAATCTAGCTCGTCACTCACAGCCTCAAACGAACCAAAAACAGGGTGAAAACCGAGCCTTACCGGTCGGTTCATGTGCGAAGAGAGCCGGACCTTACACGGCACCGCCGTCTGGCCAGATAGCGCCGGAAAAATGTGGTGAACAGACCACCGATCGCCGATCGCGTCCCGCGTCTCCCTCCTCTCCCCTGTTCTATTCTCGGCCACGAAGAACGCTGAATGACTTCGATAGCCATTCAGCTGTTTTAAAAGAAAACATAAAATGTTTTCTTTTAAAAAAAAATATTAATAATAATAAACCATTTACCGTTTTGCCCTCCCATATTTTCGACCATTTCGAATTTCGTTAAATCTTGTTGTTAAATTATAACCCTGTATATAAACCTGTACCAGGCTTAAGTTCGCTGGGAATACCCGAACCTAAATTAAGAAACCATTTAGTTCCACCAAATTTATTCACTTTTCTTTTAAATTAATCAAAACAACTATTTTATTAAACAACCACCTTATCCTTTTATTTTCTCTCCAATTCTTCCTTTCTAATTTAGATAATTCTAAGATACATAACTTAATTAAATCTAAAGCAGTACACATTGAGGAAAAATTCTCTTGTGTTACAAGGAAGGTTATGAAATTCACCCTCCACAGATTCCACTTCACCATCCAAGTCAATGGTTGGTTCATTGAAATTTCTTCTTGGAGGCTTGGCCCTTTCCCTAGGTAAAGGAGTTTGAAATTCCCTTAACTCTCTTAATAAGGCCTCAGTTCTTTCATGATCTCGCACACGGTCGTCATCGGCTCTTTCACGATCTCGTGCACGATTCTCATCCATCTTTCTCGATAAAGTTTCTAACTTTAAATTTATGTCATCAAATCAGCCACTTAGTTCATTGATTGGGCCTTGATAACTCGATCCTTCTTCAATCGAAATAGGCACCAAAGGCAGTTGATCACATTGTAGATTTGCCTCTCGGTTTTTGTTACGTTGAGCACCACTCCTCGTCATCATGCTCGATAATCAATTTGCAACAAAGGGTAGCCGCAAATAATTCACCAAGAAAGTTTTGAGGCTCTGATACCAACTGACGTGGTACAGAAGCAAAATAAAAAAAAAACGATAACATTAAAACCCTGGTTGGTTCGATTAAGGTACTATATAGGATACCTATCGACCTTGTCTCCAATAGATTAGGAGAACTCCAACGAAGCAGTTTGAGAGTTCGTACACCCTTATGTTTATGCTCTACCTTCAACTAAGATGGTAGAAAGGAGTGCACTCGTAAGAATCTTCACTAAACTCACAATATGAAGATAATTTTAACAACAATTAATCCCAGGAAGGAAGAATAGCCACGCGAAACTTTCCAAGGAAGAACTCAACTTTTGGGTGAGGAAAACCTCAATTTTCTTATCCAATCAAATCTTCTAAACATAAGAGTCTCAAGGGTTCTTTAATAAACCTCTCTTGAAATAAAACATAGGCTAAAAACTAAAGCAAGAATTAAATGAAAAGAAGAACGCAAGGGCGCGCGAGCAAGGATGAGTCGCATGCTCCCTTGAAATAAGGAACCCTTCCTTATCTTCCCTTGACATAAGGAACCCTTCCTTAACTTTGTAAATTACCACCATACCCTCCCATGCATGCAACCCTCTAAATATGTAAAATAAACACAAATAAAAAAGGTTGTAATCATTGTTGATCAAGGGAGAAAAATCCCTTCTTCTTGGGTTGATGTGAACTCGGGTTTATTTCACTTAAGGTTAATGGAATGTCTTTTCTCCATCTTGAGGCGTGGGATCAAATATATCCTTGGCTTTGAGGAATTCACCTACATATGACATGAGTAGGTTAATTAGCTTCTTGGATCGGGCCCTAGTGATCGGGCCTTGAGGCATGTAATAAATTATGTGAGATAGTCCTCCATAGTCTACCCATACTATCTTAGGTTTTGCATTTGCAGGAACTGTTTGATATGCCTACGAAGCCAAACCGTTGAGCACGAACCAAGGTATATATTTTAACTATTTTTGTCTTATAATTGGTTTGTGTGTTTTGTAGGTAGATGCCTTCTCAAAGCTTAGAATGGATTTGTTGAAGAGGAAATTTGTCTTGCCTTTAACAAATTGTGTAACCAAGCTATTAACATATTTTATGTTTAGTAAACCTCAAAATTTGGCAAACTTTGGCTTTCTTTGATTGCAATTGGGCAAACTTATAATCTTATTATTGTTTAGGATATTTGTATATTTTGTTTAGCTTTAGGAAAGTTTAGTAATCAAGGATTGGCTCACAAGAAGAGATGTTGAACATGTGATGGGCGCATGTAGCATGAGGTCAAGAGGCAGATGGGCGCAGTAGGGCGCGCATGGGATAGGACGCCACAGCCGAGCAGGCGTACACAAGCAGCAATGCATGGACAAGGGCTGGACTGAAGGTGCGCGCGCGAGAAGCAGGTGGCGTGCACACGTGGACGGGGGCCGTACACTCTAATGACTAGTTTTGGATTCCAATTGCTATTTTCCCATATCATCTTCCTTCTAGTTTTTCACCTCCTGAAGCTTCTTCTCCTCCTATTTAAGCTTCCTCCTTAGCGTTTGTAATGGTTGTTAAACTTTTGATGAAATGAAAATGTATTGAAGGTATCTTCAAAAGGGAAGAGTTTGTTGAACCTTCATCTAATTGCCTCAGTTGTAAGCAATCCGAGTGGAGTTATGGCTCCAATTGTCATTCAAGTTCACGGTTACTTGATTGGTTCTCATACCTTCCTTCTCTACTCACTCATTGATAGTAGGAATAAGAAAAAGGTGGGCAAAACCTCCCCAATGCTGTTGTATCCGAAAGTACCCATTGTTGCTTTCAGACCAGCCATAGGTTGTTCTTTTAAGTTCCATCCACTCCATCGTGCTCCCTTCAATCCATGGCGCTCTCTGAGGAGTTTGCAAGCTTTCCCACCTCCTCATTCGTGTGGTATCATTTCTTTCATTTACGCTATTTTCTGTTTTTTTGCTTCTCTGTTTTTACGTATTTGTGCCTTTTTGGGGTGCTCTTTGAGCATCGAATTCTGTTATAATTTTAGTCTTCCGCATGCATTTTTTAGGTCATTCTCGCGTCATTTTGTATCAGAGCTGAACCTGGTTTTGTTGTTTTGTTTTCTTTGTTTTCCTTCTCTGGTTGTGTTTTTCTGTTCTGGTTTTTCTGTTTCATGGCCGATAGTATTTTTTGGTTTAAGTATCTTGTTTCATTTTCTAGGTTGTGTCTTGCATGTTGTGTGCTATGTTAGTCAACATCTTGGTTATAAGATGTTGTTTGTTAGTAGTGTTTTGATAGGATAGTAGCCGAGAAGCATATCTATCTAAATATTATTGAGTTGATGTTATTATAGCCTACGCATGTTTCTATTTTTCTGTTTAGTTTTCATGTTTTAGATTTTTTTTGCATGTCTACTAATGGTATTTTTCTTCTTAGTTATTTAGGTTGTTTCTTTTTCATGATTGTTGTGTTAATTTGGGTGATTATTGTGGTTAGTGTTATTAGGATAATTTTTTTCAATCTTAGCTTCATTTTCTGTTTGGTTATACAAACTGTCCTTCCTTGTTGTTGTTGGTAGTCTGGTTTCCTATCTTGCTATTTCATCAAATATTGATGTGATATTTTGGTGATTATCTTTTAGTTCCATTAAATTTAACCTATCTCTTGTGGATAAAATGTATGCGAGAAATGTTGTTAGGTCCCAGCTACACTGAGAACGTAATGCTTCCCTATCTATAGAACAGAGAGTTATTGCATTTAATTTACAAAAACAAATAGAGGATTGTAAATACAAACTAGATAGGTGGCACCAAGAGTTATTAGAAAAGAGGACTTCACAAGAAAGAATCTCTCATTCCACTCACCCTAGAAGAGTACAAGAAACCACTAGGAAGAACTTTTACCGAACCAACTTTGAAGATGTGCCCGAGAGAATTAGTTATGTAGTTCCACATACTCAGCATGGTATTGGTTGGGAAAATGACCATAGTGAACCTTATATTCCCCGTTTTAGAGGAACTATGGATAAGGATGAATATCTCTTTTGGCTTGAGAGGGTGGGAGAATATTTTACCTATGAGGATTATTCGGATAAAGAAAAAGTTAGAGTAGCCTCTAAGAACTTCACCGGTTATGCCAAAAGAGTGGTGGGATGATCTTTTGTATCAATGGAAGAGAGAGCGTGAAGATGAAGTCATTACTTGGAAGATGATGAAGAAGATAATGAAAAGACAGTTTTTGCCAAGTAGGAAAAGACATTTTTTACCAAAAACAATCGAACTTCCTCATTTGCAAGTGCATAATGCTCAAACATATTTAAGGTCACCAAACCCTCGTGAATCACCATCTTTTCAAGCAC
This sequence comes from Begonia masoniana, assembly GCA_022432975.1. Taxonomy (NCBI): domain Eukaryota; kingdom Viridiplantae; phylum Streptophyta; class Magnoliopsida; order Cucurbitales; family Begoniaceae; genus Begonia; species Begonia masoniana. Next base: position 36,746,210 of record CM039503.1, on the reverse strand, counting down.
TAATTCAAGTAGAGTTTGTGGAAGAATCCTATAGCTTCGAAGAAGAGGAGGATGAATTGATCAAAGATGAAATCATCTATCACGAGGAGGGTCCTTTACTTGAATTAGAAGAGGCAAAGAGAAAGATCCCATGGACTATAACTCTTGTGAACAAAAGGGTGATGAAATCATCTTCCTTCTAGTTTTTCAGCTCCCGAAGCTTCTTCTCCTTCTATTTAAGCTTCCTCCTTAGCTTTTGTAATGGTTGTTTAACTTTTGATGAAATGAAAATGTATTGAAGGTATCTTCAAAAGGGAAGAGTTCATCGAACCTTCATCTAAATGCCTCGGTTGTAAGCAATTTGAGTGGAGTTGTGCCTCCAATTGCCACTCAAGTTCACAGTTACTTGATTGGTTTTCATTCATTCCTTCTCTCCTCACTCATTGATAGTAGGAATTAAGAAGAAGGTGAGCGAAACCTCCCCAACGCTGTTGTACCCGAATGTGCCCATTGTTGCTTTCGGACCAGCCACATGTTGTTCTTCCAAGTTCCATCCACTCCATTGTGCTCCATTCAATCTATCGGCGCTCTATGAGGAGTTTGCAAGCTTGCCCACCTCCTCATTCACGTGGTATCATTTCCTTCCTTTACACCAATTTTTGTTTTTCCTCCTCTCTGTTTTTACGTATTTTAGTGTCTATTTGGGGTGCTCTTTGAGTATCAAATTTTGTTATCATTTTAGTCTTCTGCATGCATTTTTCAGGTCGTTCTTGCATCACAGTTCCTGCTTGTAATGACTGGGCACAAATCTCTTCCTCATGAGAGTCTTCATGGCTGTCCATGTAGTGATAGGATCCTCCTCATTCCATCTCCTCTGAGCCTTTAGGTTATCCCACCATAACGAAGCATATCCCGTTAATTCAACCGCCACTAATTGTATCTTTACTCTCTCGGAGTATCCATAGTACTCGAATGCTTTCTCAACCTTTTCAACCCAATTGAGGAATGTATCTCCATTGCAAGCTCAGTTGAATGAGAGAAAGGATAGCTGAACATTCTTGAGGTCCTCATTGTCCCTATGTCGGTTAAGAGTAAAGTCCTCATCATCCGCTTCGATCCACTCTTCATCCAAGTACTCTCGATTTTGATAACCTCTCCTTGGTGGTTCAGGTCTCCTCCTATGCACGGTTTATTGGCTCTCTCTTTTATGTTCAACCATTATTTCCAAGATATGGTCTACCTTTTGGCTAAGCTGTAACACCTAGTTCTATGGGTTTTTGGATTTTTGCTATATAAGAGCATTTTTGTAAATATAGTAAATTAAGCCCGTTTTGTGAAACATGAAGTTTTATTAGAACCCTAGGAATAAATTAGAATATTCGGTGAAATAAGAAAATTTGGAGAAACCAAATCGAAAACTAAATAACGAAATATGAAAAGGATAAGCAAAAGGGGCAAAATAGTAAATTGACATGTCACGACCCGTACCCGTGATGTCACATTTTTTTTTTTTTTTTTAACTTTTACTTTAACTGTACTTAAGCGGAAATCTAAGCCAAAGTCAAAATCGGAATTGAAATCATTAACAACATTTGAAAACTACTTCAAAATCTATTATAAATAACTTAAAACTAATAATAAATCAATTAAATCATAAAAGAAATTTATTATTTAAAACATTTTTTTTTTATAAATAGGCAGAGCTGATGGCGACCAGTCACCACAACTTGTGGCGACTGGGCGCCACAATTGTGGCGCCTGGGCGCCACACTCTCTGGATTTCTCCAGAGAGTGCCCAGAAACTCGCCAAGAGAGGCGACTGATCGCCTCCGCTTGGCGAATACTCGCCAAGCTCTCTGGAAATTGTCCAGAGAGCATATTTTCTTCCTCCTACATTCTTCTTTCTTTCATCCTCCCACGTCCTTGCACTTCACTTTTGTTTCAACACTAAAACACTTAACACACAATAACACTTCAAATACCTCTCCTTCTTCATTCAATCTTCACATAATCATCACTTATTTCTCACATAACACTTCCACACTAAATTTACCCAAAACTCATAACCAACACAAATAACTTTAAAACGTAATTGATTTTCATAAAAACGAACCGCATGGTTCCGTTTAAAAGTTTAACAATCCTACCTGTTTTAAAACATCAAAAATATCCACAAAACACTTTACAAAACATTTTACGTTATCCATATAGTCTCCAAACATCCTAATAACATATCTAAACATTTACAAAATCTATACAATTTATCATTAGCTGAAAACGTCATTAAAGACCCTCAAAAACCTCTAACCATGAGTAGCCCCGCCTAGCCAAAACACAAGCCGCCGCCACGAGCTCCGCCCATCGACCGCTACACTTGATCATCATAAGGTGGTTCCTCACCTTCGTTCTCGTCACCTACATCATACAACAACTACATTAAGCCTAATGCTTAGTAAGAAGCGTGCTAAACATGACATTACATATATGCATGACTTTCGTAAAACATTTTCATTTCATTTCGTTTCGTAAAACCTTTTATTTTTTTTCTTGCCCGTGAGAACATACAGTCAGAGCCCGTGAGAACATACAGTCAGAACCATGAGAACATACAGTCAGAACCACGAGAACATACAGTCAGAATTTCATAATCGTTCTTTATCTTAACATTTCATAAAAACATGTTCATAAACAGTTCGTATGCACTTTTGAGAAAACATGATGCATGAGGAGACATACACATAAGGAAAACCCATCACATGAGCACTAACATACACGTAAGGAAAACTCATCGAATGAACGCTACCTAAATCGTTAAGGCACTACTTAACTACCCGTCGTTCCTTAGCTACCCGTATGACCACTTTCTTCATAACAATCAACATTTTCAACATTGTACGACGTAGGGCCTTAGTGGCCGGAAAGCCTAACGCTCACTTACCTGGCGTCCTAAATATGCCGAGCACCGTCCTTGAGCTTGAGTCACCTAAGGCATTTAACAACAAACCATTAATATCGACTCACGAACCTCACATCAAACAATTTGTCTTCTCGAGCTAGGACAAATTCTTCTAAAAACTCTTAATTACTTCATTTAGACCTTTTATCGAGCACTTGGTGCTCACAACTTCAAAAACCTCCATTAATGTCTTTCAACCACATTTCCAACAACCCTAACTTGACATTAATATCTTCCAACACCATTAATCTACTCCAACAACTTCGATTTTTACATTAAACATCATCAATAAGTAATTAATAAACAACCCAAACTATTTCTAACAAAACCCCTAATTTTTCTTCACAAACCCTAACTCAAAATCACTCCAAACCACAAATAAGCTTAACCAAAACGTAGGGCTTACCTAGCACGTTGTCTTGTTGAAGAAACTTGAAGGAACAAATCGCCTAAAATGGAAGAGAGATTGAACCGTGGAGATGGCGATGGAGAAAGAAAGAAATCGTCAAAGGAGAGGAGAAAGGAGATTTCGTGCATGGAGGGGAAGTGAGGAAGAGAGAGAGAGCATTTAGCCTTTTATTAAAATTTTATCTTTAAAATGACCAAAATGCCCATAGCTTATTTCCCTTAGCTAAAATCCGTTATTTCCTCAACCAATTTGGTTCCTCCAAAATTATTTTATCTTACCAAATATTCCTATTTATTCTTAGGGTTCTAATAAAACTTTCCGTTGGTCATTTGGGCTTAATTTAATATTTCTACGAATTTAAAATTCTATAATGCTTAAATACTTAGTATTCGAACATAAAGCTCGAAATTCTTAAAACAAAATTCCTGGGTGTTACATGACAAGTTAAAATTTTAATAAAGACTTAACCATTCCCCCGCCCCCCTATCAGTTTTCTCCTCCCCCTTCACGAAAAAAAATTTGCTAGAGCCCCCTTGCGATTTCCTCCTTCGACGTTTCCTCACGCCGGCGATTCTCCCCTCCAATCAACGATTTTCCTTCCCGTTTTCTTCCACAATCTACATTCTAGGTAAGATTCTATGGTTATGGACCGTTAGTTTTCAGTTTTTACGGATTATAACGGTTAGAGTTTTGTTGAAATTGTCGGTTTATGTTAGAAATTGTTAGATTTATCGTATTTACGACTATTAGTGATAGTTAGGTTGAAGGTTAATGGTTTTGTTAGATTTGGGGGTTGAAATGTGTAAAAACTACATTAATGGAGGTTTAGAAAATTTGTGTGCACGAATTGCTTGATGAAATGCCCGAATGACGTAGATTGAAGTTTTAGGAAATTTCCTTTACCTAGGAGTTTCGTTTGGTCATTGGAACGGTTTATTTGGATTTAGCCTTATTCATCGAATGGTGAAATGTTTTAGATGACGAAACTCAAAATGAGGCGCTCGGTTTGCTAAGGACGCAAGGTAAGTTCTCGTGACTTACTATGGCCAATAGGCATACACCATACGTCGGTTTTTGGTTGTTGAGGAAATTTACGAAATGAATGTTTTTATGCTTTTGGATTGGTAGCCTAGGTTTAGTTGTTTTATAGGTTATGCTTGTATTGTTTTGATGGTATTCATGTTCTTTATGCTTATGTTATGCATTTAATTGTCCATGCATAATTGTTTTATGAAATGACATGAAAATGAGTTTATGCATTGATTTCATGAAAAAAGAATGTAAGCAAAGTATCAGGTAAACAATGCATGGTGGTTATCGAGGTGAGGTTCAGACCTAGCGTTCCGTGATGAGCGGGTTTCCCTCCCTTTAGATGGTGCGGGCTATCTAATCGCTTGATGTGCCCTATCCATCTGCCGACTGATATGCTTCGATAACCAAAGAATGTCACGTACTGAAAAAGAATGAATGGACTGAATTCATAAAAATTGCATATACATGTTCATGCATCGTCATTTACGTAGAACTTACTGAGTTTATTCTCATAGGCGTCTCTATGGTGTAGGTGATCTCGAGGAAGGTAAGGAAGACATTCGTCTCACTGACGAATGAACAGGTTAAAGAAGGGTGCCCATGGGAGTGCGCTGGTGCAGTCGGTGCGAATTTGACACGTGGGGACGATTGTATAGGTATTTTGAGAATGTTAGGTAAGGATGATATGGATAGGTGTATAGGTGGTTAATTCTAGGATGTTTAGCAACTAGTTGAAAACGTTGTTGTTGATTATGGTTTTCTGGATAATGGATATGGAAAATGTACGGAAAACTAAGTTTTGATGCGAATGTTACGGTAGTAGAACGTATAGAAAGTGAAGTCTTTATTTTGAAAATATACTTGAACTGCTTGGAGGTTTTAAACTCGTAGGGATATGTTTAGTTTTCAAAGCGATTCATGAAGTTCGTTTTTATGAATTTTCACTACATTTTCGGGTACGTTTTTTAGTCGGGTTTTTGGGGTTTGAGGCGTTTTATGTTTGGGAAAGTGTGAAGTAAGTTAATGAGTGAAAGAAAGGATGAAAAGTGGAGAAAATGGTGAAAAGTTGGAAGAGGGGCGTGGGGCGCAGCGCTGGGGCGCGTTGAGTGAGCTGGGCGCGCACGCGTAGCAGGCGCTGGCGCGCGCTACTGGGGTGCACAGCACCCCAGCCGATCGATCTGCAGACGCGCTGGGAACGCAGGTGCGTGGCAGACAGTCTGTCGATCAATCGGTGCCCAGTGCCGATCGATCGGCCCTCCGCGGGCTCGCGCTGAGTACAGCGACAGTGCATGGCGCGCGCGCTGTCTGGGCGACGTGCGCGCAAAGTGCGCACGCGCCAGACCTCATATGGCCCGAAACGATTTTTTTTCAAGTTTTGATTTTCAAACACATTTCAACCCGATGTTTCACGATACTTCCAAAACATATTTTCCGAACATTTTCCCCTGCATTTTAAACAATTTAAACAACCCAAAAACCAAGTCGACGTTTTACGGAAAATGACTTTAGGCTTCGATTTAGAGTTTTAAAAAGTCAAAAACTTTACGCCCAAAATATCTAAGTCAAAGTCAACGTAAAGTCAAGTCCTATGATGGCCCGGGAAAGGGGTCGGGGTCGTAACATAAGCTCTTTGATTTGTCTTTGGACACTTGACTCTCCCTCTTGATGGTTTTGAGCTTTGTTTTGGGGCAATTCTTGGTCTCAGTTTTGGTCACGAATAATGCTACTTCTAGTTTTCATTTCTACTTCTAAATAGCTTCTAAGGTTTAAAGGATCAATAAAGGATAACAATGTGATGACCCGAATGGAATGTGTACGACTGCGGGGCAAACCTCGGGTTGCGGGGTGGATGGATCCTTGACTCGAGTATAGGCGAATCCCGGGTCGTAAAGAGGGGGTCGTCACAATCCCACATCGCTTGGGGAAGTAAGTGAAAATGAAACATATGTAAAGAGACCCTCCCAATATAGAAAGACGCGTTTTGGAGCTCAATTGACAACGGATCCCATAAGAACTCCGAAGTTAAGAGGGCTTCGGCGAGAGTAATTCCAGGTTGGGTGACCTTCCGGGAAGTGCTCTCGCCAAACAAAGCCGTGAGGGGAGGATATTGGGCTGCGGCCCAATCCCCAGAGCGGACAATATCTTGCTGGGATGAGGGGTCGTTACAAATGGTATCAGAGCCTGTTTACCTCACCGAAATGGGGGCCAACGGGGACGTTGGGCCCCCCGAGGGGGGGTGATTGTGATGACCCGAATGGAATGTGTACGACTGCGGGGCAAACCTCGGGTTGCGGGGTGGATGGATCCTTGACTCGAGTATAGGCGAATCCCGGGTCGTAAAGAGGGGGTCGTCACAATCCCACATCGCTTGGGGAAGTAAGTGAAAAATGAAACATATATAAAGAGACCCTCCCAATATAGAAAGACGCGTTTTGGAGCTCAATTGACAACGGATCCCATAAGAACTCCGAAGTTAAGAGGGCTTCGGCGAGAGTAATTCCAGGTTGGGTGACCTTCCGGGAAGTTCTCGCCAAACAAAGCCGTGAGGGGAGGATATTGGGCTGCGGCCCAATCCCCAGAGCGGACAATATCTTGCTGGGAAACGGGGTCGTTACAAATGGTATCAGAGCCTGTACCTAACCGGAAATGTGGCCAACGGGGACGTTGGGCCCCCGAGGGGGGGTGATTGTGATGACCCGAATGGAATGTGTACGACTGCGGGGCAAACCTCGGGTTGCGGGGTGGATGGATCCTGGACTCGAGTATAGGCGAATCCCGGGTCGTAAAGAGGGGGTCGTCACAATCCCACATCGCTTGGGGAAGTAAGTGAAAATGAAACATATATAAAGAGACCCTCCCAATATAGAAAGACGCGTTTTGGAGCTCAATTGACAACGGATCCCATAAGAACTCCGAAGTTAAGAGGGCTTCGGCGAGAGTAATTCCAGGTTGGGTGACCTTCCGGGAAGTGCTCTCGCCAAACAAAGCCGTGAGGGGAGGATATTGGGCTGCGGCCCAATCCCCGGAGCGGACAATATCTTGCTGGGATGAGGGGTCGTTACAAACAACCAACTCAAATAACAAATAAAAATAAGAACAAATAAGAAAACTCTCTTGGCTTGTGTTAAACCTGAGAAGACAAATAAGTTAAGCAAGACAAATCTATAAGAAATAAGCAAGAAAAATCAATTGAAAACATAAGATAAACACATAATGGAAGCACTTTGTGCTCTGATACCAAATGACGTTATTTGCTCCTGAAAAAACAAAGTTAAACAACAACAAAGCTCAAGGGTGGGTACTTTTGCCTCAATCCGATTAGTACCCCAAACAGTATGCACAACTTTGTCAATAAATCCAAATGCTATTAAACTTTAGGGGGGAACTTTCCTGGTGAGTGATGAGTAAGCCCTTAAAATTTCAGGAAGAAAAATGTCAACATGAATAAGATATGCAAAGAACACCCGCGGCTGGTTCGGAAGGCAACTTATGACACATTCAGATAATGAGACCTTCAATGAAGAATGAATGCTCCAGCAACTAGGCTTGGTTTTCCACCCTTCTTATAACTTCCAACTTTTGCAAGATTGGAGAGAAAGGATGGAAATAAGGCTCACCAAGTAACCACGAAACTTGGATAACAATGGAGGCAAACTTTGCTCGGATGTTACTCACCAAGGCAAACACTTTGAAGGCTGAGAGCTCTTCAAAGCTTTTACGGAAAACAACAATTTTCTATTAATCAAAAGTAAGTTTACAATGTTGAACAAGATGCTTAAATATCTCTTAAGGATGACTAGGGTTTCAGCTAAAAAATCAAAGGAAAGGGCTGTTGGGCTCGAGTCTTGGCCACGTGCGCGCATGCCTCCTTGCTTCGGCATCCAACGTGCATGTCCTTGTTTGGACAGCTTGGCATCCCACCGTTGGTCCTTAGCCCTTGCTGGAATGTGACTGAGCTGGAGTGGATTCAAATTACTAGAGGGAACTGAATGATCTTTTATTCATCGCTCTGTAACGACCCCAACGGAATCGCCACACAAATTCATTTCTTGATCTCTTAATCATTTGATTCTTACTTCCATACACCTTGTTCATTATTAGTGTTAATATTATTCCCTCTCTGGTTTCTTTTTTTCTTTTTTATTTTCAAACATCTCTTGATCTGCATCTTATAGACTCACATCGACCGATGATCACGTGTCCGCCACGCGACACATCAGATCTCAACCAGCAATAGACATCCACCGGTGGTCACGGGCATTGCACTTGCCTAATTAAAGACATCGCCCGGTCCCGAACATTCTCCACTAGATGTTCATATTTACCCTATATCGACCGGTGGTCATGTGTGCTTCACGTGACCGATTTAAAACATTTCCTGACATTAAACAATAAGAAAATACTCACGTCATCCGGTCACTAGACGACAATTTAACATCTACATCATCCGGTGAAGAATTACACTTTATCCACCGAACACTAGACGACAAAATACCATTTACATCATCCGGCGAAGGAATACGCTTCATCCACCGAACGCTAGACGACAAAATACCATTTACATCATCCGGCGAAGGAATACGCTTCATCCACCGAACGCTAGACGACAAAATACCATTTACATCATCCGGCGAAGGAATACGCTTCATCCACCGAACGCTAGACGACAAAATAACATTCCCAGCATCCGGTGAAGAAATACACTTCATCCACCGAACGCTAGACGACAAATTAACATTTCCAGCATCCGGTGAAGAAATACACTTCATCCACCAAACGCTAGACGACAAATTAACATTTCCAGCATCCGGTGAAGAAATACACTTCATCCACCGAACGCTAGTCGACAAATTAACATTTCCAGCATCCGGTGAAGAAATACACTTCATCCACCGAACGCTAGACGACAAATTAACATTTCCAGCATCCGGTGAAGAAATACACTTCATCCACCGAACGCTAGACGACAAATTAACATTTCCAGCATCCGGTGAAGAAATACACTTCATCCACCGAACGCTAGACGACAAATTAACATTTCCAGCATCCGGTGAAGAAATACACTTCATCCACCGAACGCTAGACGACAAATTAACATTTCCAGCATCCGGTGAAGAAATACACTTCATCCACCGAACGCTAGACGACAAATTAACATTTCCAGCATCCGGTGAAGAAATACACTTCATCCACCGAACGCTAGACGACAAATTAACATTTCCAGCATCCGGTGAAGAAATACACTTCATCCACCGAACGCTAGACGACAAATTAACATTTCCAGCATCCGGTGAAGAAATACACTTCATCCACCGAACGCTAGACGACAAATTAACATTTCCAGCATCCGGTGAAGAAATACACTTCATCCACCGAACGCTAGACGACAAATTAACATTTCCAGCATCCGGTGAAGAAATACACTTCATCCACCGAACGCTAGACGACAAATTAACATTTCCAGCATCCGGTGAAGAAATACACTTCATCCACCGAACGCTAGACGACAAATTAACATTTCCAGCATCCGGTGAAGAAATACACTTCATCCACCGAACGCTAGACGACAAATTAACATTTCCAGCATCCGGTGAAGAAATACACTTCATCCACCGAACGCTAGACGACAAATTAACATTTCCAGCATCCGGTGAAGAAATACACTTCATCCACCGAACGCTAGACGACAAATTAACATTTCCAGCATCCGGTGAAGAAATACACTTCATCCACCGAACGCTAGACGACAAATTAACATTTCCAGCATCCGGTGAAGAAATACACTTCATCCACCGAACGCTAGACGACAAATTAACATTTCCAGCATCCGGTGAAGAAATACACTTCATCCACCGAACGCTAGACGACAAATTAACATTTCCAGCATCCGGTGAAGAAATACACTTCATCCACCGAACGCTAGACGACAAATTAACATTTCCAGCATCCGGTGAAGAAATACACTTCATCCACCGAACGCTAGACGACAAATTAACATTTCCAGCATCCGGTGAAGAAATACACTTCATCCACCGAACGCTAGACGACAAATTAACATTTCCAGCATCCGGTGAAGAAATACACTTCATCCACCGAACGCTAGACGACAAATTAACATTTCCAGCATCCGGTGAAGAAATACACTTCATCCACCGAACGCTAGACGACAAATTAACATTTCCAGCATCCGGTGAAGAAATACACTTCATCCACCGAACGCTAGACGACAAATTAACATTTCCAGCATCCGGTGAAGAAATACACTTCATCCACCGAACGCTAGACGACAAATTAACATTTCCAGCATCCGGTGAAGAAATACACTTCATCCACCGAACGCTAGACGACAAATTAACATTTCCAGCATCCGGTGAAGAAATACACTTCATCCACCGAACGCTAGACGACAAATTAACATTTCCAGCATCCGGTGAAGAAATACACTTCATCCACCGAACGCTAGACGACAAATTAACATTTCCAGCATCCGGTGAAGAAATACACTTCATCCACCGAACGAGACTCAATCAATTCATCTTCCATCATTTGACATCGCGATGACGTCAGCTGGATGATTGCCCTATCCAGCCTCCATCATACAGCAGTAAAACACTATAATCATCAAACATCTTCATCGATAGAACATATCACAACTCACCCGATTCTTAACTTAGTAACTATAAACCTCAAGAGTAAGGATCATAAACTCATTCAACATACGCATAGCGGAAGACTTAAGCAAAACAAACCATTCGATAATCCTGAAGATCGTATTCAGACTCTAAAGACAAACCCCTTCAAATCCAAATCCCATGTTATCAAGAAATCATGTTCTACTTAGATCCTTTGTTTGTAACTTTTTGACTTACTATGAGCATAACCAGGGAACTTAATCGCCTATCCAGCCTTCACTGTCACACTGAGTATCCTCCGGCAACCAGCTTTAAACATCATCTCAGGACTGGAAATCCTCACCTGCTAACTCTTCACCTACATCATAAGGTTTAACTATAAGCCTAATGCTTAGTAAGGAATGCAACGCTAACATGGATGCATGAATGTATAATTTGGGAAAATCACATGCTCATAAGTCTTTTCTTGTTCATATCTTTGGTCGTAATCATCATTCATAGTCATGGATAATATTCATCATTCATAGTCATGGATCATATTCATCATTTATAGTCATGGATCATATTCATCGTGCATAGTCATTGATCATATTCATCATTCATAGTCTTTGATCATATTCTTCATTTAGGTTGTGTGGATTAAGAGAAAATTTGTGCCGATAAAGGTGGTTCGACAGTGAGTTTGATCTTGTTCCCTACTGCGGGTCGTATTCATATGTCCCTCTTTGGACTGTGACATACGCCGAACCGCCCCCAACCCTCACTTAGTCCACGTTGCATAAATCTTATATGTATACATATATACATACATATCCTGTTCATGGAAAACATGCATTAAAACATTTTCTTATGCTTGAGAAACATTCATGATGCATGAACATGAAAACTTTTAACCCATCAGACTATGACAAGGATCATACCAGAGCAGACAACTTCACATTCACTAGCAGGTCATCAAATAGTATTACTCACAACATTCATCAATCCTTCAAGTGCAGACAAGCTCATTATCATAAGGTAAACATTAGACATCTAAAACAACCTAGTACTCCCACGATGTAGGGCTCTATTAGCCGGAAATCTTAATACATTCATTTACCTGGTCTCCTTAGCACTTTTAGCTCCTTTCTCTTCAAACTTCTTCACCTAAAACCTTTACATTGCAGTAGTTAAAACAAAATCCTAATAGTTCTAATCTCAAGTCATCCTAAGGTCTAATAGCTAAGAGTCATTCCCACTCTCAGATTTCAAATGTTCTTATTATTAGTCGGCCATTGGAAAACCCAAAACTCCAATGCCGAGTAGAAAACAGGGCTAACGAACTAATAGATAGCTACGTTGTCTATTGCATACCTCGGGCACAGAGTAGTCGAGTAATGGCAGAGAAACCGATTGTCGAAGAGAGTATTTTGAAAGCAGAGAGCAAGAGCTTGGGAGAGAAGAAATCGCCGAAAAGGAAGATGTCGGCTACAGTGGTTCAAGTGAGGTTTAAAACATTTCCTTTTTCTTTATATAGTGGTCATCTCCCTCCATTATTACAACTTTGCCACTCAACCTAGTTTAAATCCACATGAAATTAATTATTCTTGGTATAAAACTCTAAACCGTGAAGATTGAATGTTCATGACCATTAATACAGTTAGGAAGTCACCTAGTTGTAGTTGTCGGGTGTTACATCCACCCCTCCTTAAACAAAATTTTCGTCCTCAAAAATTGATCAATCAAATAACTCTGGATACTTGTCTAACATGTCTTTTCGTCGCTCCCAAGTGGCTTCTTCAATGCCATGATTCTTCCATAAAACTTTGACCAACGGAATCTCTTTATTCCTCAGAGTCTTAACTGCGGATTCCAATATCTGCACTGGCTTCTCTTCATACGTTAATGATGGTTCAATCTCAATGTCCACTGGCTTAACAACTTGCGTCAGATCTCGTATGCATTTCCTTAACATTGACACGTGAAAGACATTATGAACTTTATCCAATGATGGAGGCAACTGCAGTCTGTAAGCTGTACTACCGATCCTAGCCAAAACAGGGAATGGTCCAATGAAACGTGGAGTAAGTTTTCCCTTTTTGCCAAATCTTAAGACCCCTTTGAACGGTGAAACCTTCAAGAATACCTCATCTCCAACCAAAAATTCAAGATCTCTTCTCCTCTGGTCTGCATAACTCTTCTGTCAGCTCTGTGCAGTCATTATCCTCTTTCTAATAGTAGAGATCTTATTTGACATCTGCTGCAGAAGGTCGGGTCCAAGAAGTTTTGCTTCACCAACCTCATCCCAATACAAAGGTGATCTACATTTCCTGCCATACAGTGCTTCATAAGGTGCCATGCCAATGGTGGACTGGTAGCTGTTGTTGTAGGAGAACTCAACCAGAGGTAAGTATCGACTCCAGGATGACTGGAAATCTAGTACACACGCCTTCAGCATGTCTTCAAGTATCTGAATAATCCTCTCCGATTGACCATCTGTCTGTGGGTGAAAGGCAGTGCTGTATGACAACCTTGTGCCAAGTGTGCTTTGTAGACCTTTCCAAAATCGTGAGGTGAACCTGGGGTCACGATCAGAGACAATAGATGCAGGGATTCCATGCAACCTAATAACTTCTTGTACATAAAGATCCGCAAGCTGGTCCATCGAGTAGGTTGTCCTTACTGGTAAGAAATGGGCTGATTTCGTCAATCTATCAATCACAACCCAAATACTATCATGTCCCTTAGTTGTCTTAGGTAATCCTACAACGAAATCCATAGCTATGTGTTCTCACTTCCACTCGGGAATAGGTAAAGGCTGAAGGGTACCTCCTGGACGTTGGTGCTCGGCTTTAACTTGTTGGCAAACCAAACATGACTTTACATACTTAGTAACATCTCTCTTTAAGTTTGGCCACCAATAGAGTAAGTTCAGGTCTCGATACATCTTGGTGCTGCCAGGATGTACAGAAAAGGGAGACGAATGAGCCTCAGCCAAGATTAGCTTACGTAATCCTTCATCATTAGGGACATACCATCTATTTCTAAACTTCAGAATCCCATCCTTGGAAAGACTAAACTCGGAGGTGGTGTCCTTCACCTTGTTCATCATACTGTTATTCTCCTCTAAGTCCTTCTGTTGTGCCTCTTTGATCTTTTCCAAAACCGTTGGTTGAATGGTCAAATCGGCAAGTAAGGTTGATAACTCTAGAGCTATCTCCAATTCAAACCTCTGTACTTCTGTCTTCAAAGGTATAGACATGGTTGACACAACGGATTGCATAGTTGTTGACATCCTGCTCAATGCGTCAGCTACAGAGTTAGCCTTACCCGGGTGATACTTGATCTCAAAGTCGTAATCCTTAACAAATTCCAACCAACGCCTCTACCTCATGTTCAATTCCTTTTGTGTAAAGAGGTACTTCAGACTTTTATGGTCAGAAAACACCTCACACTGCTGTCCATATAAATAGTGTGTCCATATCTTCAAGGCAAAAACAACAGCGGCTAATTCTAAATCATGGGTGGGATAGTTCTGTTCATAACTCTTTAACTGCCTAGAGGCATACGCTACAACTTTACCTTCTTGCATCAAAACACAGCCCAAACCAACTTTTGATGCATCACAAAATACGCTAAACTTTCCTTCTTCGGTTGGAAGGGTCAATACCGGGGCTGTTGTTAACTTCACCTTCAATGTCTGGAAGCTATCCTCACAAGCTTTAGTCCAAGAATACTTATTGTCCTTCTTTGTCAAATTCGTCAGGGGCTTAGCTATCATAGAAAATCCTTTGATGAACTTTTCTGTAATAGCCTGCCAATCCAAGGAAACTGCGGACTTCACTGGCATTCTTTGGTTGTGGCCAATCCTTTACTGCCTGAATTTTGGTCGGGTTCACTGATATGCCATTAGCAGAAACTACATGACCAAGAAAATTAACCTTGTCCAACCAAAATTCACACTTGGACAATTTGGCATAAAGCTGGTGCTCCTTCAATGTTGTCAAAACTATTCTTAAATGCTCTGCATGGTCAGCTTCTGTCCGTGAGTATATCAGGATATCATCTATGAACACAATTACAAATTTGTCCAAATACTCACAAAACACTCGATTCATTACGTCCATAAAGGCTGCAGGTGCATTGGTCAGTCCAAATGACATGACCAGGAATTCGTAGTGTCCATAACAGGTTCTGAAGGCGTTCTTTGGTATATCACTTTCCTTGACCTTCAGTTGATAATAACCCGAACGTAAATCTATTTTTGAAAACACCTTTGCTCCTTGCAGTTGGTCAAACAAATCATCAATCCTAGGTAAGGGGTACTTATTCTTGATTGTCAACTTATTTAACTCCCTATAGTCTATGCACATTCTAAGGTAACCATCTTTCTTCTTGACAAATAACACAGGTGCACCCCAGGGAGAACTACTAGGGCGTATAAATCCTTTGTCTACTAATTCCTGTAGTTAGACTTTAAACTCCTTTAACTCGACAGGTGCCATCCGATAAGGATTCTTAGATATGGGTAAGGCCTCAGGGTACGTATCTATTACAAACTCTATTTCTCTATCAGGTGGTAATCCTGGCAAATCATCCAAGAATGCCTTAGGGAACTCTCGGACTATGGGGATATCTTGTAACTCTATCTTATTCTTCACCCGAACATCCATGATGCTAGCTAAGTAACTCTCACAACCATTTTTCAGTAACCAGTAAATTCCCAGTGAGGATATAATCGGTATTTTGCTTATCTTAGGAATAGCTTGGAAGGAATAATGATCACCATTTGGGGGTCGAAAATCAACCATCCCAGATCTACAACTTATTGTGGCATAATGCCTAAATAACCAATCCATTCCTAATATCACCTCATACCCTTTCATGTCAATTACAATCAGCTCAACATATAGTTTCTTACTTTCTAAGGACACAACATCACCTTTAACAATCTGTTCAGAATGTAGGGACTTCCCTGATGGTAACATAACATCATATGGCCTTTCGGCTGGTAAAAGTTCTAAGTTGTGTTGGCATACAAACAAAGTTTATATAAAGGAGTGTGTGGCTCCCGTATCTATAAGTGTGTAAGCAGCAAATCCACATATCATAATAGTACCTGTTATGACTGTATGCTGCACGGCTTCCTCATCCTCCATTATTGCATAGACTCTAGGTGCTACCCTTGCACGGTTCGGATCTGGCGGCATTGGGCAGTCTCTGACTATATGTCCAACCTTATAACATCTGAAACAGCGGCCAGAACGAAACTTGCATTTGCCGGGGTTTTTCTTCTGACAGGTGGGGCATAAGGGTGCCAGAGGCCTCTTCCCTTTTCCTTGGTCATCATTCTGGTTGAAGGGTCTCTTTATACCTTGTTGTTGTTGTTGTTGTGGTCCCCTGTTCTGTTGCGGCTGCCAACCTTTGTTCTGACGTGGTGGCGGCTGAGTTTCCTTCGTGAATTTTCTTGGCTGCTCATGCTGTGCATATGTTTTCATTTCTACCTCTTCCAGCTCCAAGGCCTTTGCTGTCACTTCACCATAAGGTACATTGTGTATCCCAGCAGTCTTTACTTTCATGTACATACTCGGCTTCAGTCCTTGAACAAATTGGTAAATCCTGTCCTCATCATCCTCAATCATTTGGGGAGAAAATCATGATAAAGCATCAAATTTGCATATGTAATCCGTCACAGAGCCAGTTTGTCGCAGATTCATGAACTCCTTCTTCTTGTTGGCCCGAACAGTCCTGTTGAAGTACTTGTCAAAGAAGGCAGACATCAACATGAGTAACAGACAGTAGCTTAAATAACTTCTAATCATCGTATCAGTTTCTACCTAGCATCCTTGTGATGTAGGGCCCTAATGGCCGGGAATCCTACACATTCACTTACCTGGTTTCCTTAGCAACTTGAGCTCCTTTTCTTCAGGCTTCTTCACCTAAAACATTTACATTACAGTAGTTAAAATAAAAAATCCTACTAGTCCTAATCACAAATCATCCTAGAATCTAATAACTAAAGTCATTCCCGAATCCCTTAATCTAGTTCTCTGTGTGCAGTCTGAAGTCCAAACCAAAATAACTAGGTTCAACTAACGATTAATCAGGGTCAGTTATATTAAATGTCCAAAATCGATTCAGAAACGTTATTACCAGACACCGATTATAAATGTTCCTATTATTCGGCCATATCTGAAATCTCAAGTCCAACTGAAAAACAGTACTCAAATAGATAACCAGCAATCCACATTGTCTGAGTCTTACCTAGGGCGTCAATTATCGAAGTGGGGAAGGAGAAATCCGTCGCCGATGAGAGAGTCACTGGTGGAGAGGGAGACAGCTCGGGGAAATGAGAGGATGCAAAAGGGGAATGTCGGCTACAGTGAGGTTTAAAAGTTTCCATTTCCTATTTATACTTAATCCAACCATTCTTAATTACAGATTCTGCCACCCAACCTAATTTATGACACATGCACATTAATTAAGCCTTGGCATAAAATTCCAAACCGAAAAGATTAAAATAAACGCGGCCGTTAAAACAGTTAAGAAAGTCACCTGGTCAAACTCGTCGGGTGTTACATCCACCCCTCCTTAAACAAAATTTTTGTCCCCAAAAATTGATCAAACAAATAGCTCAGGATATTTGTCCAGCATGTCTTGTTGTCGTTTCCATGTGGCTTCTTCAATACCATGATTCATCCACAAGACTTTCACTAGTTGAATTTCCTTATTCCTCAAAGTCTTAACTGCAGATTCTATGATCCTTACAGGCTTTTCTTCATACATCAGTGTCGGCTCGATATCGATTTCAGTTGGCTCAACAACATATGTCGGATCACGTATGCATTTCCTTAACATTGACACATGAAAGACATTGTGTACCTTTTCCAGTGATGGGGGCAGTTGCAGTTTGTAAGTTGTACTACCAATCCTTGCTAAGACAGGGAATGGTCCAATAAATTGCGGATTAAGCTTTCCCTTCTTACCAAATCTTAAAACCCCTTTAAAGGGTGAAACCTTTAAGAATACCTCATCCCCTACAGCAAATTCCAGATCTCTACTTCTTTGGTCTGCATAGCTCTTCTGTCGGCTTTGTGCAGTCACCATTCTCCTCCTAATAATGGCAATCTTGTCTGACATCTGTTGTAAAATCTCGGGTCCTAGGAGTCTTGCTTCACAAACTTCATCCCAATACAAAGGTGATCTACATTTTTTGCCATAAAGTGCTTTATAAGGTGCCATACCAATGGTGGACTGGTAACTATTGTTGTAGGAGAACTCAACTAAGGGCAAATGTCGACTCCAAGAGGTCTGGAAATCTAGCACACATGCTCTCAACATATCTTCTAGTATCTGAATGGTCCGCTCAGATTGTCCATCGGTTTATGGGTGAAAAGCAGTGCTGGAAGATAACTTTGATCCTAATGTGCTCTGAAGATTCTGCCAAAATCTTGAGGTGAACCTAGGATCACGATCAGAAACTATGGATATCAGAATCCCATGCAACCTAATGATTTCCTGAATATACAGATTGGCAAGCTGGTCCATCGTGTATGTTGTCTTCACGGGTAGGAAGTGAGCTGACTTCGTCAATTTGTCAACAACAACCCAGATGCTGTCATGACCTATAGTTGTCTTAGGTAATCCAACAACAAAATCCATGGCAATGTTTTCCCATTTCCATTCGGGGATCGGTAAGGGTTGAAGGGTACCTCTTGGGCGTTGGTGCTCTGCCTTAACTTGTTGGCATACAAAACATGACTCCGCATACTTGGCAACATCCATTTTCATATTTGGCCACCAATAATGTAACTTTAAATCCCGATACATCTTGGTGTTACCAGGGTGTATAGAGAAAGAAGAGGAGTGAGCCTCAGCCAAGATCAACTCACGCAACTCTTTGTCATTAGGAATGTACCATTGATTCCTAAATTTCAAAATACCATCATTGGAGAGACTAAAATCAGAGGAGGCATCCTTTAACTTACTCATCATACTATTATTCTCCTTTGAATCCTTCTGTTGTGCCTCTTTGATCTTATCCAAAATAGTTGGTCGAATGGTTAAATCAGCAAGTAAAGTTGACAACTCAAGAACTATTTTCAACTCAAACTTCTGAACTTCCTTCCATAATGGTACAGACATGGTTGATACAGCGGGCAGCATTGTCTTAGACATCCTGCTTAAAGCATCAGCTACAGCATTAGCCTTGCCCCGGGTGGTACTTAATTTCAAAGTCATAATCCTTAACAAATTCCAACCAACGTCTTTGCCTCATGTTTAATTCCTTTTGGGTGAATAGGTACTTCAAGCTCTTATGGTCAAAAAACACCTCACACTGTTGACCATATAAATAGTGTCTCCAAATCTTTAATGCAAAAACAACTGCGGCTAGCTCTAAATCGTGAGTGGGGTAATTCTGTTCATAACTCTTCAGCTGCCTAGAGGCATACGCCACAACCTTACCTTCTTGCATCAAAACACACCCCATACCAACTTTGGATGCATCACAGAAAACACTAAACCTTCTTTCTTCGGTTGGGAGAGTCAATAGTGGGGCTGTTGTCAACTTCAGCTTAAGTGTTTGGAAGCCATCTTCACAAGCTTCAGTCCAAGAGTACTTGGTGTCCTTCTTTGTTAAATTAGTTAAAGGTTTAGCTATCATAGAAAATCCCTTAATAAACTTTCTATAATAACCTGCCAGACCAAGGAAACTGCGGACTTCACTGGCATTCCTTGGCTGTGGCCAATCCTTAACGGCCTAAATTTTGGTTGGATCTGCTGATATACCCTCAGCAGAGATGACATGGCCTAAGAAGTTGACCTTATCCAACCAGAACTCACACTTAGACAGCTTTGCATAAAGCTGCTGCTGATTTAATGTCGTAAAAACCACTCTTAAATGCTCTGCATGGTCAGCCTCAGTACGTGAGTATATTAGTATATCATCTATAAACACAATCACAAACTTGTCCAAATACTCACGAAACACACGATTCATCAAGTCCATAAAGGCTGCAGGTGCATTAGTCAGTCCAAACGACATCACAAGAAATTCATAGTGCCCATAGCGGGTCCTGAAGGCTGTCTTTGGTATATCACTCTCCTTAACCTTCAGTTGGTAGTAAGCCGAGCGTAAGCCAATCTTTGAAAACACTTTAGCTCCTTGTAATTGGTCAAACAGGTCATCAATTCGGGGTAAAGGATATTTATTCTTAATTGTCAACTTGTTTAGCTCCCTATAGTCAATGCACATTCTAAGAGAACCATCCTTCTTCTTAACGAATAAAACAGGTGCACCCTAGGGAGAACTGCTAGGGCGTATAAACCCCTTATCTACTAATTCCTGCAGTTGGACTTTTAATTCTTTCAACTCAACAGGTGCCATGCGGTAAGGGTTCTTAGACACAGGTAAAGCCTCTGGATAAGTATCTATTACAAACTCAATTTCTCTGTCGGGTGGCAACCCGATCAAGTCATCCAAGAATGCCTCTGGAAACTCTCGGACTATAGGAACATCTTGTAGTTCTATTCTATTTTTCACCCGATCATCAATTACGCTAGCTAGAAAACTCTCACAGCCATCTTTCAATAACCGTTGAGTCTCTAGTGAGGATATAATCGGTATTTTACTTATTTTTGGGATAGCTTGGAAGGTATACCAATCTCCATTTGGGGGTCGAAACTCAACTAATCCAGACCTACAACTTATCGTGGCATAATGCCTGAATAACCAATCCATCCCTAGTATGACTTCATATCCTCTCATATCGATTACGATTAGTTCTACATATAGCTTCTTATCTCTTAGGGACATAACATCACCTTTCAATATCTGCTTAGAATGTAGAGACTTTCCCGACGGTAACATGACACTAAATGACCTCTCAACTGTCTCAACTGGCATGAGTTCTAATTTATGCTCAAGTGCGAACAGGGTTGATACAAACGAGTGTGTGTCCCCTGTATCTATAAGCATGTAAGCAGAAATACCACAAACCTGTTATGACTGTGTGCTGCTCGGCATCTTCATCTTCCATTAAAGCATAAACCCTTGGCGCTACCCTGACTCGATTCGGGTCTGGCGGCAAAGGGCAGTCTCTGACCACGTGCCCAACCTTGTCACATCTATAACAGCGGCCAGAGTGTAACTTGCATTCGCCAGGGTGGTTCTTCTGACAGGTGGGGCATAGAGGAGCCAGGGGTCGCTTCCCTTTTCCTTGGTCATCATTTGGATTGAAAGGTCTCTTTATACCTTTCTGCTGTTACTGTGGCCCTCTATTCGGTTGTTGTTTCTAACTTCTGCCCTGGCGCAGTGGTGGCTGAGTATCCTTGAAAAACTTCCTTGGCGGTTCACATTGTCCTTGTACTGCCAACTCTACCTCTTCCAATTCCAAAGCCTTAGCAGCCACTTCGGAATAAGGTATGTTATGGATCCCTGCAGTCTTCACTCCCTGGAAGAGGCTCGGCTTTAGCCCGTGGACAAACTGGTGAATCTTATCCTCCTCATCATCCACCATACGGGGAGCAAACCGAGACAGTGTCTCAAACTTACAGATGTAATCAGCCACAGAACCGGTTTGACGTAGTTGCATGAATTCCATTTTCTTGCTGGCCCAAACAGCTCGGCTGAAGTACTTGTCAAAGAAGGCAGTCTTGAACATTTCCCAGGTCATAGCTCCTGCATTAGCGGTGCTCTGAACCGAGTTCCACCAATGCCTTGCATCAAGTTCCAGGTGAAAGACAGCACACGTAACCTTATCTCCGTCTTCAACTTTTGCATACTTGAACATGTCCTCCATCTTCTAAATCCATTCCTCAGCATAAACGGGGTCTGAAACTCAACCATTAAATGTCGGGGGTCGAATTTGGTGAAAATGCTCGCCACCATGATCTTAAGCTGCATTTGAACTAGAATTCGCTTGCTCTTCTCTGGCAGTCATCAGCTGTTCGATCTGGCGAGATTGGCGCATGACCAACTCTGTCAACTGAGCAATGGCATTGCTGTCCTCATTGGTCTCTCTTTGCTGACCTCTTACCATTTTGAGATTCCTAAACCAACATTCATAAATACATCTTAACTTTATGACATTTACTAAATTCATAAACACTTAAAGTTGCTTGAGTGTACTCAGGTGGCAATCTGTGATGGGAGGCAGTCTGCAGAATCGATTTTAGAACCCGGTTTTGCTTTGATACCATAATTGTAACGACAACAGTAAGGGCCGAGACCCATTTCATAATTCTCATAGAATACTTACTCTAAATTACTCTCTGTACCCTTTTTGTTTGTTTTTTTTTTTAACTTTAACCGTCTGCATATCTGACAGAATTCTACCCTTCGAGGACACGACTCCCAAAAGATCATTAGCATAAGTCATCACAGAGTAGAGCGACTAGACTCGGGCATTTAATCCATAACATAATCGGGCAGGGAAGAAATGCCCTCAGATCACTCAACGTCATCTTGTTTGAGCTGAATGGGTTTACATGCATCGGCTGATAGGGTACACATCATCCGATCTATCATGTGCAGTTTGCATGACTCAATGGACATCACCAGGTAGAGGTCATCTACCGATGGGCACGTGCAGAGCACGTAATCCATGGTGCATCATCCGGTATTTGAAATACACTACATCACCCGGTCACTAGACGACAAAACTATATTTATATCATCCAATAGACATATGCATCTCACGTGACTACTTAACATCGCCAGTAAGAGGCATCATCCAGTGGGCAACAATTGTTCGCCATCCACCGGTGACGTCTGCCGGACGATTCATCCATCCATGTCCTCATTCAATAGAGTCATCATCTGGTAAGCATGTGCAGTACACGTGACTCACTTACCTCAACCGATAAGAGACATCATCTGGTGAACAACAAACGTTCGCCATCCGCCGGTGACGTCAGCCGGATGATTCACCCATCCAGCTTCTATCATTCTGCTCACACCGGTGACGTCAGCCGGATGATGTATTCATCCAACCTCTATCACACAGCAGTACAATACAGAAAACTTCAAACAACTCATATCGACAGAAAGATAATCTGACTTTCACAAGTCTCACACTCGTAGACATAAACATAGGCGGACATGAAACATGGACTCATCTACGATACAAATAGAGGAAGACTTAATTAAAACAGATCATTCTATACCCTTATAATCATCTCCAAATTTTGATGACTAAACTAGGCAATCACAGAATCCAATGTTCTAAAGAAAATCTCATACTACTTAAACATCGGTTCATCATAAATCTTACTGACACATTATGAGCATAACTACGGGTCATATTCGCCTGCCAGCCACAGACTTCCACCCTGAGCACCATCCTGCAACCAGCCTTAGACATCATCATTGAATTTGGAATCCTCACCATCTAAATCTTCACCTACATCATAAGGTTTAAACTATAAGCCTAATGCTTAGTAAGGAATGCAATACTAACAAGTATGCATGAATGCTCATTTTAAGAAGTAAATGCTCATGGATCTTTTCTTGTTCATATTCATACTCAAGGTCTTCATTCTTTTTCATCGTTCGTATTCATTGTTCATAATCATCATTCATGCTCGTCATTCATATTCATCATACAGTGAGAGTGTACATAGTCTCTTGCGGGTCGTAATCATGGTCCTTCCTTTTTGGACAGTGACATACGCCAAACCGCCCCTAACCCTCGCTTATTTCACGTTGCATAAGTTTTATATTCTTATCTTGTTCATGAGGAAAACATGCTCTTAAAACATTTTCATACGCATAAAACATTCATGATGCATGAACATGAGAACTCTTAACTCATCAAGCTACAGAATAGTGTATTCATCCAACATGAAATCATACCATTAAGTCAGACATCAACATGAGTAACAAACAGTAGCTTAAATAACTTCTAATCATCGTATCAGTTTCTATGTAGCATCCTTGTGATGTAGGGCCTTAATGGCCGGGAATCCTAAACATTCACTTACCTGGTTTCCTTAGCAACTTGAGCTTCTTTTCTTCAGACTTCTTCACCTAAAACATTTACATTACAGTAGTTAAAATAAAAAATCCTACTAGTCCTAATCACAAATCATCCTAGAATCTAATAACTAAAGTCATTCCTGAATCCCTTAGTCTAGTTCTCTGTGTGTAGTCTGAAGTCTAAACCAAAACAGCTAGGCTCAACTAACGATTAATCAGGGTCAGTTATATTAAATGTCCAAAATCGATTCAAAAACGTTATTACCAGACACCGATTATAAATGTTCCTATTATTCGGCCATATCTGAAATCTCAAGTCCAACTGAAAAACAGTACTCAAATAGATAACAAGCAATCCACATTGTCTGAGTCTTACCTAGGGCGTCGATTGTCGAAGTTGGGAAGGAGAAATCCGTCGCCGATGAGAGAGTCGCTGGTGCAGAGGGAGACAGCTCGGGGAAATGAGAGGATGTAGAAGGGGAATGTCGGCTACAGTGAGGTTTAAAAGTTTCCATTTCCTATTTATACTTAATCTAGCCACCCAAACTAATTTATGACACATGCACATTAATTAAGCCTTGGCATAAAATTCCAAACCAAAAAGATTAAAATAAACACGGTCGTTAAAACAGTTAAGAAAGTCACCTGGTCAAACTCGTCGGGTGTTACAGATAACCTATAAACTACCATGCAATGCATACAACAAAATAAAGGCCAATGTTTTCCACAAACCAAAAAAATACACAAAAGACATGATTACAAAGGTTTGCCTTCGGGAAGACAAATTCCCTCTTCAATTTGAGATGATCCTGTAAGTGATTCCCAAGAGAGAACATGTGTAGGCTTCCCCATGTCTTGAGAATTTGGCTCCCACTCCAAGTTACTAAAATTGTCTTCACTTGCAAAACTATCAAAATTGTTAGAATAAAGATTAATTAGTGATCGTACCTTGGTTTGAGATCGAGTCATAGACCTCCAAGGCATATCACATTATAATACTATTGTAAAACATAAATTAATCTTTGAATACAAAATTAAATCTTATCGAAAATTCTTGGGTGGTACAATTTTCCCTGAAAAATTCTTTCAAACGGACTCCATGTCATCATCTCAACTGGGTAGTCTGCTCTCAACAAATTTTACCAAACTTCAGCCATCTTTTCAAAATAGAAAGTTGTAAATATAATGCAATACTCTGTTGAGACTCCAATAGCATACAGATGCCAAACTTCACCCTTAACAAATTCTCTGCATTTTAAGGGTCAGCTCTACCCATAAACATCAGTGGATTAATACATTCAAGTTGCATGAAGAAATTCATGTGGCGAGTCTCAAGATCTTGATTGCCTCTATCTCTAGACAAATTTTGTAGCACATTCCTCAAGGATGCAATAGAATCAGTCGGCTACAACTCACCATTTGCACAGTAGGTGCCAAGGCATATGGTTTCAAATGACACGAATACATAACAACCTCACCTTATGAACGATCGAACCCTAACTATTAACTTTAAATTCTTTAATAGCAGTGAAAGATTTAGATTTTAAAATAAAAGCAAGGGCCCAAATTAATTTGCACTACAAGAAAGGTCAAATAGTGACGTCAAGATAGTATGAAACAAAAGTATTTAACAAATGTGCGAAAAATAAAATAAAAGATAAATCAAAGTTCTAACCTCACACTAATAAACTCTCAAAGGAAATACTAAAGGAAAGTCTTTGATTCTAATCTTGCACTACCAATTGGAGATCACTCTGATCTAAACCTAAATGGATTTAGTCGACTAAACTCAATATGGATAAAATTTTATATTTAGCATTAAGTTAAATACAGTGATTGAGAATGCTATTTGTAGAACATTTTGTAACAGAACTTGTTAGAAAACTTATAGTAGGACTAGTGTTAAAACATTCCACTATAATGTAGTATATACATAACATAAATCTATATTGCATAAAATATCAGCGGAAATGAAGTTATTCACAGACTCCATGTAACACCTGGTTTTGACGGGTTTTCGGGTTTCCGTAAAGGAATGACATTTTTGTAAATATAGTAAACTGAGCCTATTTTACGAACGGGAAGTTTCGTTAGAGTCCTAGTAATTAATGAGGATTTATATAAGAAGAAAGAAATTTCGAAAATTAGAATTGACAGTATAACGCCCAAGTGTTCGGTTTTTGCTATAATGGGTATTTTGGTAAATAAGTGAAAAAGATCCGTTTTGCAAACGGAGAGTTTTATTAGGATCCTTATGACTTAGATGAATTTTAGAAGAATAAGTAAATTTTTAGAAATCCAAATCGATAGCGTAACGCCGAGTTACAGTTTTCCATCTATAGTGTTTCAGTCGTAAAAATAGTAAATTAAGTCCGTTTTACGAACGGAGAGTTTCGTTAGAACCCTAGAAATAAGTTGGAATATTTGGTAGAATAAGGACGCTTCGGAGAATTCAAAATGATGGGCGAAATAACAAAACGAGCAAAGAAATGAGTGAGGGGCAAACTTGTAAATATAAAGTTAAGTTTTATTATTATTAAAAAACAAACAAAAACACTCCCTCCCTCACTCACTATTTCAGTTTCTCTAGAGAGCAAGTCTATCTCATTTTTTGGTGATTCCTCCCTCACCACTTCTCTTCCACGATCGATCGACGTTCCGTTTTCCGGCGATTTCTCCTCCGTTTTTCTTTCCCAATCAATGCTCTAGGTAAGTTCTACGCTTTGGGCTCATTTAGTTTTGGTTTACGGGTTGATTTCGATTTAGGGTTTTATTAGAAATCTTCGATTTTAGTTAGAAATCGTTAGGATGTTTAAATTAGTGCCCTTTGACGATGTATTTACGACTATTGACGATAGTTAAGTGAAATTGTGGTTATTGATGGATTTAGGTTAGGTTTTTTGGTTGTTGATGCTTGTAAAATCTCCATTGATGGAGTTTGGTATTTAACGAGCACCACGCGCTCGATGAAATGCCCGAATGGAGAAAATGGAAATTTTAGGAGAAATTGCCTTAGCTAGGAACTTAGTTTAAGTTTGGAATTCGTTTGCCTAGAATCGGTTTTAATGCCTTTATTTATGAAATGCCTTAGGTGAACAACGCTCGTGGACGGAGCTTGAAATTCTACGGACGACAGGTAAGTCTTCGTGACTTGTTTGGCCGATTTGGCCCACACCATAAGAAATTGTTGATTCGAGGATTTTGGCGATGTTTGATTGTTTTGGGTAATAGGTCGAGTAGTTAGTTAGTTTAAATTGTGCAATGTTTTAGTTTACTGCTTGTTGTGTTTTGAGGTCATCTATTGTATTGTTTATTGTATAGCACGTGTTCAGGCATCATTGTTTTCTAAAGGCATGAAAAGAATTTCTATGCATGTTTTCATGATAAACGAAAAAGGTAAACGAAAAGGGTAAACGAAAAGGGTAAACGAAAAGGAAAACGAAAAGGTAAACGAAAAGGTAAACGAAAAGGAAAACGAAAAGGAAAACAAAAAGGTAAACGAAAAGGATAAAAGGATGTAACGGTTCTATTAACTACGTACGCATTGCATGCATTGTCAGTCACGTAGATTTACTGAGCCTTTAGCTCACGGACTGTTTTCTATGGTGTAGGCGGTTTTGAAACAGGTGAGAAGCCTAATGTATGAACCGGTTGACGAAAGACAACCGTGGGAGTGCGCTGGGCAGTCGATGTTATTTTGACTCGTGGGGATGTAAGTAAGTATTGTGGGGGGTGTTTGGGTTATGTTGGAATGACGGGTGATTAGTTAGGAAAAACTGTATAGTTTGACATTTTAGGATGCTTGGTTATGGATAGAAAATGTATAGTATTTTGTGGTGTTTCGATGTTGTATAAACAGGAGGAAATGTTAAACTTTTAAACGAAACCACGCGGTTCGTGTTCATGAAATCGTTTTTTTTTTACGAAGTCTGGTTATATTTTAAAGGTGTTTTGAGTCGGTGGACAGGTAATTGATAGCGTGTGCAATGTATGTGTGTGATAGTGTTATTGTGTAGAAGTGTGTTTTGTGAAATGTAATGGTGGGTGATGAAGGAAGGAGAAAGGAGAGGAGTGTTTGGGTTGTGTGTTATGTGCATGAGTGTGGTGTGCAGGGAGTGTAAGAAATGAAGAAAGAAAGGAAGGAGCGAGCTGTGCTCTCTGGAAGAATTCCAGAGAGCATGGCGATCGATAATCTCTTGGGGCGATCGATCGCCCCTCCTTGCCTGGCTATCGCCTGAGTGGCGATCGCTAGGCGATGAGTGTGATCGCCGAAGGGCGATCGCTCGCCAGGAGCGATCGCCACTGGGCGATCGATCTCCTCCTGTTCTGTCTGTTTCGCTGGCCGAACGTAGAAAATAAGTTTTTAATTGTTTTCTTTTAGTTTTTAATTATTTTAATTAATGGTTTTAAGTTTATTTCAGATGATTTTCAAAGTAGTTTTCAAACGTTGTTAACAATTTCAATTCCGATTTTAAGAAGTTTTATTTCCGCTCGAACGTGAGATTTAAAGTTTGTACGTATTAAATGAAAAAAAAAATAGTACGAGAAAATCGGGTACAGTGTTACGGTCGTGACAGTTTATGGTATCAGAGCCCCCGGGTTTTAAAATCGGTTCTGTAGACTGCTCGACTGCACAGCCACTACGCGGATATTATTCATCAACTGTAAGTATGTTTATAGCTTTATTTGATTTCATCTTTTTATAGAGTATTTGTTTAACTTTTATATAGGAGTCATATAAAAATGGTGCGTCGAGGAAATGACCGAGACGATCGAGATGATACGATCAACACCCTCAAGGATTTTATTGCCCAGCAGTCTCAGCATATGGAGCGACAGGCTCAGCAGATGGAGAGACAGTCTCAACAGCTGGGTACTCTGATAGACAGAAAGGGCACTAGAGCTCGGGAGGCAGCCATTCTGGGAAATCGTGGGATGGAGAGATTTCAGAAGCTCCAGCCCCCTGTATTTAACGGACAGTCTACGGATCCCTCTTCAGCTGAGGAGTGGATTCGCACCATGGAGGACATGCTGGCCTATGCGAGCATTGAGGACGGAGAGAAGGTTGCGTTGGTGACCTACCACCTAGCATTGGATGCTCGATTTTGGTGGGATTCCATCAAGACAACCACCGATGCGACGATTATGAGTTGGGAGCATTTCAAGATGGTATTTTATGACAAGTATTTCAACCATACCGTACGAGAGGAAAAAATGGTTGAGTTTATGCAGCTGCGGCAGGATGGTTCTATTGCCGAATATGTAAGAAGGTTTGAGGCACTGTCTCGATTCGCGCCACGTCAAGTCAGCGTTAATGAGGACAAGGTACGCAGATTTTTGCAGGGACTTGGTCAGGAATTTCGGATGCGTCTTTCTATATCAGGGGTGCGGAATGTATCCTATGATAAGATTGTGGCCAGAGCACTTGAGATTGAGGCCTTGTGTAACGACCCTAATACTGTACCCAATTTTTCCTACTATTTTTTTTTTCTTTTTAAAACTTTAACTATACTCTAGACGAAACCTAAACGGAAAATCGAAATCGGAATTGAAATCGAGGTTCGTTAGGAAAATCGTTTAAAACGAATATTTGAACAATTTTAAATAACAAGTAAAACAAATATGTAAAACAGTTTAAAAATAAACATTTAAAAACAATTAAGTTAAATCGAGGGACAAAAGGGGCAATCGCCTCTTTACATGCAGGGGCGATTATTCGCCCAAAAATAGGGCGAATAATCGCCCATCGGCGATTGCAACAGGCGATTATTCGCCTGTGGCATATCGCCTGTGGCGATCAGTCGCCACAATTTATGGCGACTAATCGCCACACTCCCTAGAAATTTTCCAGGGAGTGGCGATGCAATCGCACCCCATGGCGATTCGTCGCCATCTCCTCTGCTTCCTTCCCATTTTTCTTTTCTTCTCCTGCGTTCACATATATATACACACAACACACACCTCTCTTTTCTCTTCCCTACATCATACATTTACAATTCACGTATCCTCCGAACACTCAAAACCCACATAATTCACTTACCCCTCTTTAACAACTCCAAACGCATTTTAAAACCAAGTACGTTTTATGAAAATAAACCGCGTGGATATGTTTAAAAACTGAACATATCCTCCTGTTTTAAAATCACTAAACAATTACAAAACGTTTAAAAACATTAAAAATGTAAACCTATAAACTACTAGAACCAAACACCCTATAATGTCTATACAATTTTCCTATTCTATCCAAAATAACTTAAAACCCTCAAAATCTATACATACTTCCCCACGGGTCAGGTGAGAATCGACTGCGCAACACACCACAACCAGCCATTCTTCGTCAACTACGTCACTCCTCAGGTGGAGGGATCTCGTCCTCACCTGTCCCCTCGTAATCACCTACACCATACATACACACTATGAGATGAAATCCCAGTAAGCTCTACGTAAATGCAATGCATGCTGCGCGTATGAGTTCGATAAATCATGCTTTATTTTCTTTACTATGCAATGCACGATAGGTGTCACCGAGATCCTATCCCTCTAACCGGAGAGAGCTCATCCAGCGGGTGGACTACTCTTTCCAGCTAGATGTGGGGGGTACACGCTTACAACACGTAAAGCCGTGCCTGAGCCCCACCTCGCGTGACCGATAAACGATACGCCTTTCGGCCAATATGCCTTTCGACCGATATGCCTTTCGGCCTATGCTATGCTTTACATTATCTTTAAAACCTTGTGCGGAAGTTCATTTTCATGCTTTTCTTTAAAACACGTAATGCGTGAATAGTTCATATCTCAAAACAATTTACACACCATATTCATCAAATTGTAAAATCATCGTTATTCACATAATGTAATGCCCCCGAACCCACCCTGGCTCGGTGAGCTACTCGGCTCACTTTAACCCCGATGAAAATGACGTTTACAAATAATTTAAAATAATTTTCATGAACCCCAAAACATAAAATAAAACTGACACAGTGAAATTTAAAGCTAAGTCTCCCGAAGCTCTCTTATATCATGCTTAGCTGCCTAGACTCACTAATTTCTCTTGATCCTAACCGTTAAGCACCACGGCGCCCTCCCCGAAAATTTTGACAAAATAACGCCTAAAAATAGCACCTCCAAAATGTTAAGTACCTGCAACGAATAAATCCCCAACAAGATCTAGAATACTCTACTATACTATCTACTCAACTATCCAGCATACGAAATCTCCAAATAGCAGTAAAGAGGGAAACTATAATACTAACATCTCTAAGTGAAGAAAGTCCACGGTATAGGGCAACACATCACCCTTAACTATGACTATATACAACAGATAAAAGTAGCTATACCATAACTGTCAAAACATCAACCAAAGAGTCACACATTCCCATCATTTCCACAACCAGTCCTCTACAATAAACTACCAAAATACAAAGCCCCACATCCCCCGAATACCATGGTCGAGGCGCCCCGACAACTGCCCGCACCGGCGTACCCCGTGTGCCACCGACTGCTGCCTAATCTTGGCTCTTTCGTCTAGCTCACTTGTAACTCTGTCGTCACCTACACCACAGAACACACACACGTAAGCTTAAGCTTAGCAAGTAGGGGATAACAAATACAAACATGCACAAAGCACACACAACCCAAACATATATAATTTCTACTCGCTCTATTAGTCTTGTTTCGTTTTCCTTGCATTGTTCTATCATAGAACCCCTCACCAGTGCTAACCTCGCACCTTCACGCGACTAAGCGACTCCCACAGAGTCCCTCGCAGGTGGCACCCTAATGTGACTGGGTGACTCCCACGGAGTCCCTCACAGTAGTCCGACTCTCACACAGTCCCTCGCAAGTGCCACCATTACGCGACTTGGCGACTCCCTTGGAGTCCCTCGCAGATGCTACCATAACGCGACTAGGCGACTCATACGAAGTCCCTCGCATGTGTCACCCTAACGCGACTGGGCGACTCAACTATAGTCCCTCGTAAGTGCCACCGTAATGCGACTAGGCGACTCACACGGAGTCCCTCGCAGGTGTCACCCTAATGCGACTGGGCGACTCAACTATAGTCCCTCGCATGTGCCACCGTAACGCGACTAGGCGACTCACACGGAGTCCCTCGCAGGTGTGACCCTAACGCGACTAGGCGACTCAACTATAGTCCCTCGCAGGTGCCACCGTAACGCGACTAGGCGACTCACACGGAGTCCCTCGCAGGTGTCACCCTAACGCGACTGGGCGCCTCAACTATAGTCCCTCGCAGGTGCCACCGTAACGCAACTAGGTGACTCACACGGAATCCCTCGCAGTTGTCACCCTAACGCGACTGGGCGACTCAACTAACACCACGCCCCAGGGGCCACCCTAACGCGACTAGGCAACTCTCCTCGAGTCCCTCGCAGGTGCCACCTTAACGCGATCCCACAAAACCATATTGCCACATTGTCTTTCTACTTATCAGTTTCTGTTTCATACTCACCATTTGAAACCAAGCTCCATGTCAATACAATGCTTAACCAACAAATAAGGCAAAACAACCAAATGACAAACAAATACAATGTTTAATCAACCAAGAAGGCAAAACAATCAAACAACAAACAAATACAATGCTTAACCAACCAAGAAGGCAAAACAATTAAACAACAAACAAATACAATGCTTAACCAACAAAGAAGACAAAACAACCAACCAACAAACAACAACAACCCAGCAATTTATTCTCACACTAGTCAATATTAACAACACAACTAACAAACAAGAATTCTTACAACACAATTATCAAACAATAAATCCTACAACACAACTATCAAACAATAAATCCTACCGTTCCGTGGTGTAGGCCTGAAGGCAATAAAACACACGTCCACTACTTACTTGGCGTCCTAGCTCGCTGAGGATACTCCGGTCCATGCCCATCTACGGCTCGACCTACGACAAATATTCAAACTTCATTAAAATCAAGTCTACATTCACCAATTACTCTCAAACTACTATTTCCATCTAAACGGGCCACTAATTTGGGTTCAGTAAAAACTGACTCAAAACTTCAAACGTGCATAACTTTCACGTCGGTTATCAGAATCGAACGATTTCAGCGGCCACGTACTCCTCTAATAACCTATTTTAACCTTCCAAAAGGAATTTTAAAACAAACGACCGTAGCTAGGTCAAATATCAGAAAACCCGAATCTGCCCTAAACTAGGAATTTCATCCCTCTCGGTTTTCCATCAATTTTCACCAAATTCCTCACCAATCGACCACCCACACCCTCAATTAGCATAAACAACAAAAATTCTAAGGCTTTACATAGGAAAATCCAAATTTCCCAAATTTGAGCCCTCGGTTTTTTGCTCAATCCGAGCTCACCATTGCTCGGCAACCCTCGCCGGCATTAAGCTCGGTCATTTGACGCCAAGAACGGCCAAAAGCAGCCAGCAATCAGAGCTCAATCGAGCTCGTTCTTCCCGGCCATAAATAGAGACAGAACAGGGCAACAAAACGTGCCTTACCAGGAAGTTCGTGCGCGGAGAGAGCAGGACCTTGCTCGTCGCCGTCGTCTGGCCGGAGAGCATCGGAAAACGCCGATGAATGGTTGGCCAATCGTCGCTCGCGTCTTCCCCCCTCTCCCCTGCTCTCCTCTCGACCGTCAGGCTCGAACAACAGAATGACATTCGAGCCATTCTGTTGTTTTGTTTTATTAATAATAATAATTAAAACTGTTTTAATAAATCATCATTTACAATTTGTCCCTTTCGTGTTTTCGACCATTTCGAATGTCGTTAAATCTCGTTCTTAAATTATAACCCACGGCTTAATTTCACTGGAAATACACGAACCTAAATTAAGAAACCATTTAGTTCCACCAAATTTATTCACTCTTCTTTTAAATGAATTAAAATAACCTATTTTATTATCCTTTTATTTTCTCTCAAATTTTTCCTTTCAAAATCCTGGGTGTTACACATAATCTAAACAATTTAAAAGACCAAAACAATTTAAAACAACCACAACTATCTACATCAAAATATTAACCACCCACAACTACCCAAGGAAGACAGTGGCCAAGACGCCCCGACAATAGCCCGCAACGGCGTACCCCGTACTCCTTCGACTGCTGCCTAGTCCTGGGCTATCTCCTCTACCTCACCTGAGTAATACTCGTCGCCTACACCCTAGAACACAAAACATAAGCCTAATTCTTAGCAAGTAGGGAAAAATGCACTTTAAAACAATACATGCTTGACTCAACCCTAGGATACAGTTTCTACACACTTTGTTGTTTTCTTTTCATTCTGGTTGCATTTATCTTTCACTTGCATGTGAAACAAGTAGGCACACATCCCAACACAATCTAGGACAGCCACGCCTTGACCCACGGAGCAAGATAGGAGGCACACATCCTAAACAATCCAGGACGGCCATACCGAATCTCCTCCTTCATCGATCGTAGAATCCCCAATGTGTTTTTCAACACGAGCAGGTCGAGGCATTCATACGCACGACACATTACGTAATTTAGCATAGCATCTCTCGTAGGATCCCTCTCGGGGTGCTACAACGAGCCACTTGCCCGACGAGGCTATTTCTACTCGAGACCAAATTGCATATCTATTTTCTTATCTTACATTTCATCCTCACCACTCAAGCATGCAAAACACGTGGTTTCGTGGATAGAAAACAATGATGCATGACACACGATGCTCAACTCAAACAAAACCTAACAAATAAGCAAACAATCCCTGCCGTTCCATGGTGTAGGCCCGAAGGCAACAAAACACGCATCCACTACTTACCTGATTGCTCGACAACTGATTATCCACTTCGTCCAACTGAATTACTTGCTCGACAACCTAATCAAATAGGGAAATTCACTTAGAAAACCATTAATAAATTCTAAAGGAGTTTTTATAACTAAAACTAACTAACACTTCTACCCAAAATCACAACTAATCGCAAAACCCGATTTTCCTCACATTTCCAACCGTCCATGTAGCGACCCTTACCCGTATCTTAATTTTACCTTATAAATTTTTATTTTATTTTACAGTTTAAGCGGAACTTAAATAAAAATCAAAATAGTTAACGTTGTTTGGAAAATTGTTTAAATCTAAGTTGTTAAACTATTCAAACAATACTTAAAACAAATTATAAACAATTGAAATATAACAATTACAATCATTTTAAACAATTAAAAACATTTAAATCATCGGCGGTGGGCAAAAAGGGACATTGTCCCGAAATATAAAGGGGCGATCGATCGCCTAAAACAGGCGATCGATCGACTGTGAAGAAAACTGAGGGGCGAACGTTCGCCCCTCAAGGTGGCGATCGATCGCCCTGTGATCGATCCCCACACGCTCTGGATTTTTCCAGAGCGTGGCGACCAAGCTTGGCGATCAATCCCCCTATTTGGGCGATCGATCGCCAAGTCCTCTGGAATTTATTTCCAGAGGACATGCATAGCTTCCCTCTCTTTTCTTTCTTTCTTACCCCTGCATACACACATAACACACACACTAAACTAATCATTTCATCATCATTTCATTCCAAACTTCTTACATTGTTCGTATACATTTCTCCATTTCACAAATCACAAAACCTACTCAAAACTTAGTCGAAAACGTAGTGAAAATTTATAAAAATAAACTGCGTGGATCCGTTTAAAACTAAACATTTCATCCTGTTCAAAATCACCAAGTGGTTTATAAAATAGTTTCCAAAAAGTTTAAAAAAACATCTAAACGTAAACCTACCAACTAATAATATCCAAACATCCTAATACGTTCAACTATACAATTTTTCCTACGATCTAACTATCGTGTCCCAAAATACCTTTACATCTTTCCCCACGGGTTAAATACGCGTCGACTGCCCAGCACGCTACCACGGGCATTCTCCTTCAATCTGTACGATCATCTGGTAGAGGGAAATCCTCCTCACCTTGCTCTATGTCACCTACACCATGAAGACACCTATGAGATAAAAATCTCAGCAAGTTCTACGTAAATGCTGATGCATGTCCATGCATGATCAATGCTAAGAAAACCGTCCATGTCATTTCATTTCAGTACTTGTCAATCTTGGTTATCGGGGCCTTTCTCAGTCAGATGGATAGGGCACATCAAGCGGGTAGATAGCCCACACCATCTGAAAGGAGGGAGACCCGCTCACCACGGAACGCCAAGTCTGAACCTCTCCCCGAATAACCACCATGCGTTGTTTACTATGATACTTTACTTGCCACATGCATGCAATTCCTTTTCTTTGAAAACAATGCGTAAATTCGTTTTCATGGCATTTGAAAACTATGATGCATGAACAGTTCAATACAAGCAATATAACATACATAACGAGCATACCATCAAAACACTACAAATACCATCAAAACACTACAAATACCATCAAACTGTCACAACAATAAACCTCTAAAAACAACCGAACCTAAACTACCCAACCGAAACAATTAGACGAAACAATGATCAACTTAAACAATAAAGAACCAACGTATCCCCAACAACAAACCCGGCTTATGGTGTAGGTGTAGCACCCGGTTCCATTGAGTCAAAATTTAAATTATTATTAATGATGTACTTTTATAGAAGGGTTGGGGGAGTTATTGATTAGGTTAATAAATGACTAGGCAAGGGCAGAAAGGTAATTAGAGATTTAAAAATGGATAATGTATTTAAGGTTAGTGATTTGGGGTTTAGTGCTCGGTAGCCGCCACTAATTCCCTTATTTCTCTCCCGGCCTTCAGCTCTTCAACAGAGAACCTTCGAGCGATTTCTTCCTCACTTGATTCTCTTTCAACCTAGGTAAGCTCTCTTAGTCTGTCTGTGATTTTAACAATTAGATAGCTGAGGGAGTACAATGTGTGAAATTTCGAGGAATACTGTGAGAGAGTTGAGCTCGGGTGTAGTGTTGAATCGGAAATGCACCATGAACTAAGCTTCAAAGCTAGTTCCCCATGATTTCCTGAATAGATTAGAATGAGGCTTAGGAGAAATCTAATTGATAACCTTTCTATGACCTAGGTGAGCAGACTTCTGAAGTAGTTTGAAACCGAGCATTTCCAGGAGAGCCAGGTAAGTAAAGTTTGCTTGTGCCTTCGGGCCTACATCACAAAACGTTAGGATTGTATTTACTGGGATGTGTCTGTGTGTTATGCATCATGTTTTAAAAGTATACAAAAATGAATTTGAATGCATGTTGGCGTGGTAAGGATTGAACATATTGAAACAGTTATGTGAATCAGTTTCACTGTTAAGGGAAATAATTCGCCCCTTAATGAGACAGTGGATATTTATACTTTGGGAGAGTTGATCCAACTCTCAATTTCACAGGGGGATCTGAACAGTGAATCAGCCTTACTGTTAAGGGAGCTAATCCAACCCTTAATGAGACAGTGGATATTTATACTTTGGGAGAGTTGATCCAACTCCCAATTTCACAGGGGGATCTGAACAGAAACAACACATGAACAACTGAGAGGAGAAAGTAGAAATTGCATGTTTAGGAATTCATGTTTCGGTATTTCATTCTTTTCTTTCTATCATTGCTTTGCTTACTTAGCATTAGGCTAATAGATGAGTTTTGTGATGTAGGTGAAGAAGTGACAGCAGGTGAATCCTCTGAGTTTATTGAGGGATAGACTGGTTGGGGGAGCAAACTCATGCTACGGATCTGGTGAACTGATGAGGCGATTTAACTGATGTTTGTTGGTGAGAAGGTTTAGTTGACAGTGTTTGAAATTTAGAAATGTTAAGTTTCCATAACAGTAGTGGTTTCAATACTTTGAACACGTTTTGAGATTTTTCTGATAACGGTGATATGTCGAGTTTTAAATGTTATTTTTACTAGATTTGATTAATGTAATGGTTTGAGTTGTTTCTGAATGGTCTTGGAAAAGTAAGCAAATTCCTTTCTGTAATTGGTGTTGTGTATGTATAGTGAGGAGTAGTTGAAATGTACTCTGTTTTCTACCGGTAGATGATGTCTATCGGTAAATGTTGAGTTATGTTGTCCATCGGAAGATGTCTTCAGAAAAGCCATCGGATGATGTCTCAGTAAACTCATCGGCAGATGCGTGCTGATGTCATCGGAAGGTGTAGGTTTAAGTCTATCGGATGATGTCTCAGTAAACTCATCGGCAGATGCGTGCTGACGTCATAGGAAGGTGTAGGTTTAAGTCTATCGAATGATGTCGCAGTAAACTCATCGGCAGATGCGTGCTGACGTCATCGGAAGGTGTAGGTTTAAGTCTATCGGATGTTGTCTCAGTAAACTCATCGGCAGATGTAGGAGAATTTTTGTCGTTAGTCACCGGTGGATGTCGTGTGTAAATTCATCGGATGATGTAGGGAGTCTTTTGTCGTTTAGCGACCGGTGGATGTCGTGAGTAAAACCATCGGAAAGTGTAGAGAATATTTTGTCACTTTGTGACCGGATGATGTCTTTTGTTTTCTGTCTTCAGCCTCTTCCGTTGACTCGGTTCAGCGGCAGATGCGTTTGACCTTCGCCACTTTTAAAGAAATTCGTGATTTAACTCTTATTTTCTCTTGGACGAATATTTCTAACATTTCGCCCGATCATCCAAACACTTTTTATGATTTTGTTTAGCTTTCAGTTTGTTCAAATGATTTCCTCTGCAAGTTCTTAAAAAAAAAATAATATGGTAGAAATTTTGGTCATGTACGGAGTTTTTGTGACAAACCGGGTTCAGATAACTCGGGGCGTTATAGTAGGCCAATCGGCCACAGTAAGTCACGAGAACTTATCTGTCGTCCTTAGCACACCGAGCACCGTCCCAAAGCCGTGTCCACCTAAGGCATTTCATAAACATTGGCAATAAAACCAATCCTACATAAACGAATTTCAAACTTAAACTAAGCTCCTAGCCAAGGCAAATTTCTCTAGAACTTATATTAAAGTCTTTCGGGAATTTCATCGAACACGTTGTGCTCACTAACTTTCAAAACTCCATTAATGAATTCCTCAATTCTCCAACAACTCCTAAATTAACCTAACAATCACCCAAACACCATTAATCCATTCACTCCACCTAAATAGCAACAAATGCATCCTCAAAAGGCATTAATATCTTTAAACTATTAATTTCTAACAAAAGCTACGATTTCTCAACCCTAAGTCGAAAATACCCTAATCGAAATCAACTCTAAAGATGAAAACTAACAGGTCTAGAGCTTGGAGCTTACCTAGAATGTTAATTGAAGAAGGAAATCGGAAGAAAAAAGGACCGTTAGATGGACGATTTGTGAAACGCCGTGAGAGGGAGGAAGAAATCGCCAAAATGCCAAAGAAAAGCTCTCTGGAGCTTTGGCGTGAAAATGAATAAGAAAAAAGGAGAGATTTGTGTTTTAAATAAATCAAACCTCACAAATTACCCTTTTTCCCTTATGTTCAACTATTGCTTAATTCATTATTTCGTCTATCGATTTGGTTTCTCTGAAACTTTTTTATTTCTCCAAATATTCCAACTTATTACTAGGGTTCTATTAAAGCTGTCCGTATGTAAAACGGACCCCGTTTACTATTTTTACCAAAGTATCCTTCATATTACGATAAACGTAATTCTCGTAAAATTAGCGTTATATCTCCTAAAATTCCTGAAATTTTCCTAAAATCCATATTAATTTTTAGGATTATACTAACGCTCTTTGCTCGTGAAACAGACTTAATTTGACATATTTACAAAAAATACCATTACATTCTGGAATTACAAAATCCCGTAAAACTGGGTGTTACAGTCCAACTTCGAACGGCCATAACTTACTCGTTTTTCAACGGATTTTGACGTGCCACCCCAATCTGTAAACCTCTACACGTCTACTATCCATTGAAATCATCAAAATAACCAACCAAACTCAATGGCTAATCCAAAATGCCCAAAACAGAACCGGTCCTCATGGTTTCAGAAATCGATTTTTCCATAACTCACCCCCAACCTCAAATCTATCCCTAAATACAACCTAAACTAATCCATCCAATGACTAAACCATGAAATTTTGAAAGAAACTAACATTTAAACCCAAATTTTCGGAATTCATGGTTAGGGTTTTCCAAACCCTAACCAAAATCAACCAAATCACCCTAAAAACACTAAAAACCAACACCTAACTATATATAACCTAAAACCCATTAAAGTTTTACCTTGAAACTCTTGCAAGGAGTGAAGAAAATGAGGTAGAGAAACCCTTACTTTGCTGGAAATGGCGTGGGAGAAAGAGGAGGAAGAGGGGAAGTTTTTATAAAAAAATCCCTTCACTTTATCCATTTATAAACCCACATTTTTCTTCTTTTAATTTTTTGCCACAACCTTATAATTTTTATAAAACAACCCCCCCCCCCCCCCCCCCCCCACTTTCTCTTAATGGAATCCAACGTGAAAAGCATCTTTAAAACCTCTAGCTTTTCAATTTTTAATTTCATTTAATGCCTAACTTTCTATTGGTTCATATGTCCATTGAATTTTCAACAATTGCTTTTTGACTTTTCAACCTCTACACCACTTTTTCTTCTTTTCCATTACACTTCAATGCATTCCCTAGCTCTTGAATAATTAAACTCCCATAACCTCTCTAATTTAAGGCTACACACGCTAGGAACAATTTCGGGTGTTACAAATTTATGGTTTTTTGATGATTTTAAAATAGTTTTAAGGTCATAGGATAACGCATGTCACTATAATTATGAATAATAGTGAATTCCGCTATGCGTAGGAACCTCAAAAACCAACAATCAGAGCCCCCGGGTTTTAAAATCTGTTCTGTAGACTGCTCGACTGCACAGCCACTACGCGGACATCCTTCCTTAACTGTAAGTACGTTTAAATGCTTTATTTAATTTCGATTTCTTAGAATTGTTTGTTTTCACTTTTATAGGAGTTATAGAAAAATGGTTCGAGCGAGAGATGCCAGGGATGAAGCCCTGGATAGGCTTACTGATTTGCTGGATCGTCAGACCCAGCATATGGATAGGCAAGCGCAACAGATCGAGAGTTTAGTGAATCGTGAAAATCAGAGAGCCCGAGATATAGTAGTTCCGCACAATCTACGGACCCCTCTATTGCTGAGGAGTGGGTTCGAACGATGGAGGATATGTTGGCTTATGCCAAAGTGAAGAATGTTGAGAAGGTTACGTGCGTCACTTTCCACCTGGCATTGGATTCCCGATTTTGGTGGGATTCAATTAAAGCGACTACGAACGTGACATTGATGAGGTGGGAATGGTTTAAGACCATGTTCTTTGATAAATACTTCAGCCGTATTGTGAGGGCGGCAAAAAGAGCAGAATTCATGCAGCTGAAGCAGACCAATACAGTTGCGGAATATATTAGGAAGTTTGAGGCTTTATCCCGGTTTACACCGCGCTTAGTCAGCAATAATGAAGACAAGGTGCAACAATTTATAGATGGACTGAACCCAGAGAGTCGAAAGAATATCATAGTGTCTAACATTTTTTATGTGCCCTACGAGGACATCGTAGCAAGAGCCTTGGAGTTCGAGGCTGTAGAATTAACTTGTGTGAAACCAAAGGAGCCTGCTAGGGGCTTCTTTCGCAAAATTCATCCTCAATCACGGAATAGAGGTTGGCAACAAAAAGGACAGCCCCTAGTTCAACAACAAAGGGGTGTCAAGAGACCATTTGAAGAAGGTAATGACCGGGGCAAAGGAAAACAAGTACAGGGGATTACTCAAATGCCTTGGTGCCCTAAATGTCAGAAGGAACATAGTAGTGAGTGACGATTGGGCACAGATAGATGTTTCCGGTGTGGAGAGACAGGCCATTTTGTTAAAGATTGCCTGAAGCCGGGCCGAGAATAGCCAGACAGAGACCAGAGGAGAGTTATGCCACAGATCTTTGCCTTTATCGAGCCTGGCAATGTCGACGACGAGGC
Organism: Begonia masoniana; assembly: GCA_022432975.1. NCBI lineage: Eukaryota > Viridiplantae > Streptophyta > Magnoliopsida > Cucurbitales > Begoniaceae > Begonia > Begonia masoniana. Next base: position 36,704,332 of record CM039503.1, on the reverse strand, counting down.
TCAGCCATCTGTTATAGCAGGAACTATCTTAGTCATGGGTGTACTAGTATTTTCATTGATAGACACGGGACCTACGCACTCCTTCATTTCAACTGCTTGCATGACTAGATTGGGGTTAGTGTCTGAGTTAACAAAGTATGAGTATAGAGTAATGCTGCCTTCGGGAGCGAATATACAGTCGATCATGTTTTCCAGGGCAATGTCATCTCGGTGGGGAATAACACACTCTACGTCCGGTTGATAGTTGTGGGCATAGAGCGATATGATCTGATTTTGGGAATGGACTGGCTGTCATGTAATTTCGCTACCATTGACTGCCGATCTGGGTTGGTAACTTTTCGGCCTCCGGATAAGAAAGAGTTTTCATATCAGGCAATAAATAGGTCGAGTGAATCGCCTATTTCCTATTCTATGAAGGTCCGATAGCAGTTTAAGGGCAAATGCTCTGTTTATCTGGTTACAAGATCGATACTCAGCTGCTCAAAGGGGTAAAACCAGAAGACCTTCCAGTAGTTAGAGAATTCACTGAGATCTTCCTCGACGATCTTCCCAAATTACCGTTGGATAGAGAGATCGAGTTTACTATTGATGTTTATCCAGGCTCTGGGCCTGTATCAAAGAATCCGTACAGACAGGCACCTGCTGAATTAAAGGAGCTGAAGACTCAGTTAGAGAAGTTGTTAGACAAGGGGTTCATTCGACCCAGTTTCTCTCCTTGGGGTGTGCTAGTTCTGTTTGTTAAGGAGAAGGACGGAACACTCTGAATGTGCGTCGATTACAGAGAGTTGAATAAGCTAACGGTGAAGAATAAATACCCGCTACCCCGGATTGATGATCTGTTTGATCAACTGTAGGGTGCCCGAGTGTTTTCGAGGATTGACCTACGCTTGGGTTATTATCAGTTGAAGGTCCGGAGGGAAGATGTTCTGAAAACAGCCTTCCAAACGAGGTATGGACATTACGAATTTCTTGTGATGTCTTTTGGACTTACGAATGCTCCTGCAGCGTTTATGGATTTGATGAACCGTGTTTTTAAGAAGTATTTAGACAAGTTTGTCGTCGTCTTTATTGATGACATCTTGATCTATTCAAAGACAAAGGAAGAGAACGGGGGTATTTGCGAATTGTACTTAGAATTTTATGTTAGCACCAATTATATCCGAAGTTCTCTAAGTGCGAGTTTTGGTTGGACCGAATAAACTTTCTTGGCCATATCATATCTCAGGAGGGAATTTCGATGGATCCGATGAAGATTGAGGTTGTCAGGGATTGGCCGCAGCCTAAGAATGTGCGTGAGGTACGCGGGTTTCTCGGATTAGCTAGATATTACAGGAAGTTCATCGAGGGATTTTCAAATATTGCAGTCCCTCTTTCGCGTTTGACCAGGAAAAATGAAAAGTTTGCATGGTCTGCTGCATGTGAAAAGAGCTTCAATGAGCTGAAACAGAAGCTGACTATAGCACCAGTGTTGACATTGTCTGTTGAAGGCGATAAGTTTAGTATTTATTGCGACGCTTCGAAGATCGGACTGGGGTGTGTATTGATGCAAGAAGGTAGAGTCATTGCTTGTGCTTCTCGGCAGTTGAAGCCGTATGAGCAAAATTATCCAACGCACGATCTTGAGCTTGCAGTGGTTGTCTTTGCGTTTAAACATACAACATGTGTACCATTAAGACTGTAACGACCCACGTCCCGAACCACATACCCTGGCCCAGACCCGTACACCTGGCACCGAGGCCCCGGCCCAAGCCCGTACACTTGGCACCGAGTTACGTGTCTGGCCACGTGTCCGCTACTCACAGAACTTCCCTCTCCCTGCAGAGGAATTTTACCTTCCCCCCCACTCGAACCCAGGACCTCAGGGTTAAGTACCTGGGCTACAAGTGAGGAGTACCACTTGGGCTAACACCCCTAATACCGTACCTGTGTTTCCATACATTTTTATTTTTTATTTTTTTTTAAAACTTTAAAACTTGACGTTAAGCAGAATTGAAATCGAAACCGAAACCGGAATTGAAATCAAAATTCGTTTGGTAAATCATTTAAAACATAAACTAAAACTATTTAATAAAACTTCAAAACATTTAATAAAAACATTTAAAAACCACGCAGAAGAAAGGGGGCAAAACTGTCCAGGCCCTGAAATTAGAGGCAGCGACCAGTGCAGCGACTGGTCGCTGCATCGCTGCGCAGAGGCAGCGATCGATCTCTGCGCTGCAGCAGAGATCGATCGCTGCATTGCTTCATAGCACCAGCGATCGATGTCTGCTGCAGAGCAGAGATCGATCGCTGCAGCTTTACAAGCAAGCAGCGATCGATCTCTGCTCTGCAGCAGAGATCGATCGCTGCACACAATACAGCGATCCCCTCCTTCAAACACTCCAACACTTCATCGACAATTCTCCTCAACACTTCATCGACAATTCTCCTCAACACTTCATGCTTCACAAACACATCAATTAGCTCTCTGGAAATCTGAATTCCAGAGAGCAAAATCCTATTAAATCACGCCTATACTCACAACAACGTTTCAAAATTACAAACTTTCATCTCTCTGGAATCCGATTCCAGAGAGTAACCCCTTTTACAATTCTCTTCCACTTGCAGCGGACTTTACGAAGTCCAACTGCGTGGATAGCTCTAAAAACTGAGCTTACCCGTACCAATCCCAAAACGAATCAAAACATTTCATAACGTTTATCAAAACAGTTTAAACCAAAGTGTTTTACATACAATTACCAAAATATTTTCTAACTCCTATCCAGATCCAAACAACCTAAAATACTCTATACGATTATCAGTTCAAAACATCTCAAAATAACCCCAGAGTCCATACATACATCCCCACGGGTCATATCGCGCCTCGACTACCCAGCGCACTCCCACGGCCATCATCCATCAACTGCACCCTACGTCAAGAGGAGGAATATCATCCTCACCTGGGTCAACGTAACCTAGAACGTCACCTACACCATACAGACACATATGAGATATTGAAATCTCAGTAAGCTACGTAAATGCAGATGCGTGCGTGCGTATGCCATTCAGAAAACATGCAGATTTCAGATTCACATACAGATACAGATTCATTACATCGCAGACAGATTGTTACCGAGATATCAGCCCTATAAATGGAAAGGATACATCCCGCGGTCGGACTACCACTTTCGATTTAGAGGGGGGGGTACATGCTCACAAACCCTACAGCCATGCCTGAGCCCCATCTCGTGTAACCAGATACAGAATACGTAGATTAATTACAGATGTTCATTTCTTTTCTTAAAACGCGTGCAGAAATTCGTTTTCATGACATTTGAAATACGTGATGCATGAACAGATATAAACAGAAAGTAAACAATCAACATATATACCATCAAGACCAAAATAGAGTAACCTATAAACAATTTAAATCTAACTACCCAACCGAAAGCGATTTAAAGCAAACAATTCCTTAGGGATCCTCGATACGACATCGAAGTATGGTGTAGACCGATTGGTCAGAGTAAGTCACGGAGACTTACCTGGAGCGCGCTGAATCTCAAGCTTCGTCCACGGGAGTCGTGTGTCTGAGACAAAAACACGATATTCGTCGTTAAAACCAATTTAAACTATTAACGTCCAAATTTCAAACCTTAACTAAAGAACTTTTCCTAAATTCTAACTTAGCTAATCGAAGTATTTAGAACGTTATTAAATGCTCGAATACTTGAAATTCCAATGACGAGTTATTTCCGAAAACTCGAAAATTCACAAATTTATACTTTTTCACAAATTGGTTTATTTTCGTCCAATAACGTCCGATACGTTCAATATATATCTAATCACGGCTAACCTATTAATTACGAACCCTAATTCGCGTTTTTAACGAAAATCGATCGAAACCCTAATTAACTAAATCTCCGTAAAACTCAAAATAAACGCTCACAGACCAAAGCTGCATACCTAGGATAGCGAGAGGAGGAGAAACCGTGAAGAAATCGGAACGAACGGAGGTCGGACGGAGGTCGGATCGTCGATTGGCGTCGGCGGCCGAGAGAGAAGTTTCTTCTCTGTTCGTGAACGCCAGAGAGAAGAAGAAAATGTGAGGGAAAAGAGAGAATTGTAATGTTATATTAAATTGGTTTTGCAAATTACCATTTTGCCCTTCTCACTTAATTCTATTCGTTTTGTCGTTCGTTTCGTTAATCGTCCAACGATTCGGATTCTCGAAAATTCCATATTTTGCCAACAACTCATAATTATCACCAGGGCTTTATTAAAACTGTCCGTTCGCAAAACGGACCTCGTTTACTATTTTTACTAAAACGTCATTTTCATTACGATAAAGGTAATTACTCGGAATATAGCGTTATAACTCCGAAAGTTCTCCAAATTTCCCTAAAATTCTTGTTATTCGTTAGGGTCGTAATGAAGCTTTCCGTTTGCAAAACCGACTTGATTTGACATATTTACCAAAAATGCCTTTATATAATAAAATATTGAATAATATATTAATTCCAAAAATCCGTACAGGCCGGATATTACAAAGACGATAAAAGCAAAACCTATAAAATGGCTAATCCTAACTACCCAACCAAAACATTTAAACAAACAATTCACCAATACTCCTCAACATGACTTCGACATACAGTGTAGGTCAATCGGCCATAGTAAGTCACGAGAACTTACCTCACGTCCTTTGAAAATCGAGCTCCGTCCACGAGCGTTGTTCACCTAAGGCAATTCACTACATTCGTCATTAAAACCGAGTTTAAACCGTTAAACTTCTAAACTAACGAAATCTTAGCTAAGGAAATCTTCTAATACTCTAAATCACTCATTGAGGCATTTTATCGAGCAATTCGTACTCGTGAATTTCTAAACCTCCATTAATGGAGTTTCTAAATTCTCCAACAACCTAAAATTCGCATTAATGACCAATAATTCACCCAACTACTTCCAATGCCCATTAATATGTTCACCAAAGTCATAAATAGGGCAACCCTAGCCGTTTCTAACATAACCCGGCTATTTCGTGAAAACCGTAAACAAAACCCTAACCGTTTAACTTCTCATAAACTGAACATAAACCTTCCCAAACTATAGAATCATACCTAGGGTTGGAATTGGAGAAGAAAACGTGAAGAACGGAGGTTAATCGGAGAAAGCTCCGTCGTCGGAATGAGGAATCGCGCGGGAGGGGAAGAAATCACCGAGAGAGAAGGAAAAGGGGAGAAAATCGTGAAAGTGGAGGAGAAGGAGAGGGTTGTGATATTTTAATAAAAATTGGTTTGTCTCATTACCAATTTGCCCTTCCATTGATTTTCTATTTGTTTCTTCACTTATTTCGTTATTTAGCTAACGATTAGGTTTCTCCAAATTTTCTTATTTTCCCAATAAATCCAATTTATCACTAGGGTTCTATTAAAACTGTCTATTCGTAAAACAGACCTCGTTTACTATTTTTACCACAATGTTCTTTATATTACGAGAAACACAAAACTCGTAATTTAGCGTTACTATTCCAAAAATTTATGAATTTCTCCTAAAAAAGGCTCCTTTTTTGTAACGGCCCAGACCCCATTCTCGCGTGCCCAAACCGTACAGTCCGGCCAGCTAGCCATCCGACACTGCCACGTGGATCCCCGAAGGGCGGTACACGAGTACTCACGATCTTCCCTCCCCCTGAAGAGGGTTTTTGCCATCCTCCCCACTCGAACCCAGGACCTCAGGGACAAGTCCCTGGGCTACGAATAAGGAGTACCACTGAGCTTGGGGTTCGAGTGGGGAGGAAGGAAAAAACCCTCTTCAGGGGGAGAGAAGATCGTGAGTACACGTGGTACCGCCTGAGGGACGCCACGTGGCAGTGTCGAATGATTAGCTGGCCGAACTGCACGGCTTGGGCCCGCGGGAACGGGGTCTGGGTCGTTACGAAAAAGGTGTCTTTTTTGTAACGGCCTGGACCCCGTTCCCGCAGGCTCAAGTCGTGCAGTTCCCACCGATGGGCTTAGCTCAGTGGTACTCCTCATTCGTAGCCCAGGGACTTGTCCTTGAGGTCCTGGGTTCGAGTGTGGGAGAAGGCAAAAACCCTCTTTAGGGGGAGGGAAGATCGTGAGTACATGTGGCGGGCCTGTGTGGCTACCATGTGACAGTAGCTCATCGGTGGGAACTGCACGACTTTGGCCTACGGGAACAGGGTCCAGGCCGTTACATATTCACTATGTGTTTCACGTGTCCATGCTCAAAAAATGCGTGCGTGATCCATCACATGTCATTGAGACAAGAGAGATCGAGGTGCAACCAATGCTAACCTACATGGAAATGTCGGTACGAATTTTAGAGTCTTCTATCAAGGTGTTGCGTAATAAGGAGATCCCGTTAGTAAAGGTTCTATGGAGGAATCACGATGTAGAGGAGGCTACTTGGGAGAGGCAGCAGGATATGATGTCTAAGTATCATGAGCTGTTTGTATAGTCAAATTTTGAGGACAAAATTTTAATTAAGGTGGATGGAATGTAACACCCGGTTTTACGGGATTTTATTATTCGAATATATAATGGCATTTTTGTAAACATATCAAATTAAGTCCGTTTTACGAACGAAAAGTTTTAATGGAGCCTTAATAATAAATTGGAATTTATGGTAAAATAAGGAAATTTGGAGAAACCGAATCGTTGGATAAATAACGAAATAAGTGGAGAAACAAATAGAAAATCAATGGAATGACAATTAAATAATATGACAAACCAAAATTTAATAAAACATCACAAATCCCCTCCCCCCTCCCACGATTCCTCTTCTGCAAAATCACTCCCAGGCGATTTTCCTTCCCCCTTCACGCTTTCTCTTTTCTGATGACCTAGGCTCGATCTTCGGCGACTCGTTCTTCACGTTTTCTTCTCCAATCACAACCCTAGGTAGGATTTTATAGTTTTCAAACGTTAGATTTCAGTTTTCGCAATGTTAAACGGTTAGGGTTTCGTTTAGGGTTTTGCGAAATAGTCGGGTTTTGTTAGAAACTGCTAGGTTTACCCTAATTACAACTCTAATGGGTGTATTTGTTGTTATTGGAGGAAGTTTGATGGTTTAATGGGGGTTGTTGAAGAGTTTGTTGGTTGGAGGTTTTAAAAACCCCATTAATGGGGGTTTGGATATTCTTGAGAATAAATTGCTCGATAAAATGCCTCAAAGAGTTAAATTAGAGTTTTAGGAAATTTCCTTTAGCTAGGAGTTTGTAGTTTTCGAAACTCAATAGTTTAGACTCGATTTTAATGACAATGTTGTGAATTTCCATAGGTGAACAATGCTCGTGGACGGAGCTTAAATTGTAACAGACGCAAGGTAAGTCTTCGTGCTTTGTTTGGCCGATCCAGCCTACACCTTGGATAAGCTTTGTTGATCGAGGTTTTTGGTGAATTCAGATGCTTCAGGGAGATAGGAGGGGTAGTTTAGGTTGATTGTGTATTAGAATGCTTTCCTAGGTTCTTTATGCATTGTCTTATGTTTTTACTCGTATTGCACGATCCATGTTCATGCACAATGTTTTCGAAAAACATAGAAAATGAATTTCCACATATGTTTTCATGAAAAGAAACGCCAAATAAAAAGATATGAAATGTACATAATCGTGGTCACGTCGGGGTGGAGTTCAGACATGGCTATCCTGAGAAGAGGAGCATGTTTTTCCCCCTGTAGATGGAAATGGCTATCTAACTGCGAGATGTGCCCTCTCTATCTGGTGAGTCAACCCCCGGTGACACCTCCCGCTATGTAACTAAATAATGAAAAAGAAATGCATGTTTTTTACAAACCCCGCACGCATAGCGTTCATCTTCATTTACGAGACTTGCTGAGCTCTTTAGCTCATAGTTTATTTTCCATGGTGTAGGTGACTTCAATACAGGTGAGGACGATGTTCCTCCACCCGACGGATGAGCATGTTCATGGAGGATGGCCCGTGGGAGTGTGCTGGCGCAGTCGGTGCGTATTTTGACCCGTGGGGATGTAAGTAAATGTTTTGGGGATTTTGTAGATAAAAGGATAGGAAAAGTGTATAGATGACTCATTTTAGGATGTTTGGTAACTGGATAGATAATGTATAGTATTTTGTTGTGTTTTAATATTTTCAAACAGAGGGAAATGTTCAGTTTTTAAATGGATCAACGAGGTTCGTTTTTATAAAATTTTGTTACGTTTTAAATATGTTTTGTAACACCCGATTTTACGGGTTTTTGAATTGTGCGTGCAATGGAAATTTCGTAAATAATTGAAATATGCCCGTTTTGCAAACCGAGGGTTTTACTAGAGTCCTTATAATTAATATGAATTTTGAGAGAATTATGGAAATTTATGAAATTCAAACTGAAATATAATGCTTAAGTTTCTAGTTCTGATCCTATAGCGATTTAATTCGTAGAAATAGCAAAATAAATCCGTTTGAAGAACGAAAAGTTTTATTAGAGCTCTAATATTAAAACGGGATAATTGGTGAAATAAAGAAATTTTGGAGAAACCAAATCGGTAGTCGAACAATAGAATTAACGGAGAGTTAAACCGAAGGGCAAATATGTAAATTTCCAAGCCAAGTTTAATTAAAACCCAAATACCCTCTTCCCTTCAACAGTTAAACGTTTTCTCTTCCTCTCCTTTCTCTCCAATGGCGATTCTTGCTTTCTCCCCCACGGTTCTTCCCCTTTGCTTCAACAATTTCTCCTCCAATCTTCGAGTTCTCTTCACGTCTTCTCTTCCCCTCGCGATTCTAGGTAAGAATCTATAGTTTTTCAGTCGTTATTCTCGATTTCTAGCATTGTAAATTGTTAGGGTTTTGTCAGATTTTGTTGAAAACAACCGGGTTAGGTTAGGAATGGTTAGTTATTGCTTTATTGGTGATTATTGAACGTTATTAGGTGAAACGTTTGAGTGTATTTTGCATTTGATGGAAAAAGTTGGGTATGGAGCTTTGGAAAACCTCCATTAATGGAGTTTAAGGATTTGCGAGCGTAAATTGCTCGATGAAATACCCGAGAGAGGTTTATTAGAATTTTAGGAAATTTCCTTTAATTAGGAGTTTTGTAAATTCCCAAAACTTTATGTTTAAGCTCGGTTTTAACAAAGGACGCTATGAATTGATTTAGGTGATCAAGCTTGAGACGAGAAGCTCGGTGTGCATGGGATGCGAGGTAAGTTCTCGTGACTTACTCTGGCCGATTGGCCTACACCATATGTCGGAATTTGCGTTGAGGATTGTTGGTGCCTGGTTTGTTAAATTGTTTTGGGTGGGTAGTTTAAGTTTGGTTGTTTTTATAGGTTAAGTATTGTTATGTTTTGATGGTATTCACGTTATATATGTTATATTGTGCATATTGAACTGTTCATGCATCATGGTTTCAAAACGTCATGAAAATGAATTTATGCATGGATTTCATGAAAAGAACATGCATGTAAAGGCAAGTAAAGAATCACAGTAAACAACCATGGCATGGGGTTATCGGGGATGAGGTTCAGACCTGGCGTTCCGTGGTGAGCGGGTTTTCCTCCCTTCAGATGGTGTGGGCTGTCTAACCGCTTGACGTGCCCTATCCATCTGTTGAGCGTTTTTGATAACCATAGACTGACACGTACTGATATATGAAATGACATGGACAGTTTTCATAGCATTGAGCATACATGATCATGCATAGGCATTTACGTAGAACTTGTTGAGATTTTTATCTCATAGGTATCTTTATGGTGTAGGTGACTACGAGCAAGGTGAGGACGATGTCCCTCCACCCGACGAGCTTACAGCTTGAAGGAAGATGTTCACGGGAGCGGCCGGCGGAGTCGACACGAGCATGACCCGTGGGGAGCATAGGTTATATGTTTTGGGATTATTTGATGAAATGTATAGAAAGACATATTACGATGTTTGGTATCTGGATAGGTTGAAAATTAATGTTTTGATGATTTTTTTTTTAATAGCTTCCGCTATGTATGGAAGGTTTTGATGAAAATAGATAGGATATTGATGTTGATGTGTATTTGGGTAAATATTGACGATTGTGGAATGTTTTGATGAAATAGAATAGATTTTGGATGAGATTTGGTGATTTGAAAATAGGTTTGTGGTTTTAAGTTGAAATCGAAGTTTGTGTCGGGATTGGAGGATTTAGGTTGGATGTTTAGGTTTTGGGAGGTGTAATTTAGTTGGATTGTTGATGGATGTTTTGATGATGGAAATTGAAGTGTGTATTAGGTGAAAAATTGAAGAAAAATGGCAAAGGTGTAGGAAAAGGGACGAGAGGGCGCGCTGGGCGCGCTGGCCGGTGATGGAGGTGCATTGGCTAGGCACGTGCGCGCGCGAGGCTTGCGCTAAGCATGCTGTGCGCGTGCCCAGAATGTGCCCTCCTGATCGATCGAGCCCAAGCGCCGATCGATCGGGGTCTATGGATGTTTTAAGTCGGAAACTAGAGAGGGCCCGATCGATCAGCCTAATGTCCCGATCGATTGGCGTTGAAGATCGTTTTTAAGTCAGAATCCAGAGAGAGCCCGATCGATCGGCCTTTGGTCCCGATCGATCAGCACCACATTTGAACCCCAACGTGATTTTTTAAAAATTGACTTTTCAAAACACGTTTTAACCCGACCTTTTACGATACCTTTTTAACGGATTTTATGAGCGATCCCCAAGTATTTTAAAGGATTTTAAGGACCCAAAAACCGAGTCAACATTTTCCCGAAAAATGGTCTTAACCCCGTTTTAGTGATTTAGACGTTGACGAACTTAAGGTTAAGTTAGAGCCCAAACGTCTAGATATGGATTTAAAGCCCGAGTTCGTTCTCTAATGATTAAACGAATGAAAAGGAAACGAAAAGAAAAATGCAAAAAAAGAAAAGAAAAAAATTTAAGTGAGAACAGGCGAGGTTAATAAACATGTACGTATGTATGCACGCACGACACAAGTCGTGGTGGCACCGACGTGGGGTCGGGGTTGTCACAACAGTTGGTATCAGAGCTCCCAAGTTTTAAAATTGGTTCTACAGACTGCTCGACTACGCAAGCCACTTCACGGACATGCTTCTTCAAACTATGAGTACGTTACATGCTTTATTTGTTTTCTTGTTTCTTAGAATTATTGCTTTAACTTGTATAGGATTATAAAAATGGTACGTCGAGGGAATGAGCGAGACGATAGAGATGACACCATAGATCAACTCAAGGAATTTATTGCCCAACAGTCCCAACACTTAGAACGACAGGCTCAACATATGGAAAGGCAGTCTCAACAGCTCGATACGCTGATTAACCGAGAGGCCAATAGAGCTCAAGATGTGGTAACTCCTATTAATAGAGGAATGGAGAGGTTTCAGAAATTACAACCCCCAGTGTTCAATGGACAATCGTCGGATCCCTCTTTAGCCGAAGAGTGGATTCGAGCTATGGAGGATATGCTGGCATATGTGAGCATAGGAGATGGGGAGAAAGTCGCGTTCGTCGCCTATCACCTGGCAGTAGATGCCCGTTTTTGGTGGGATACGATCAAGGCGACCACAGATGTGACTGCGATGGGTTGGGAGCAGTTTAAAGCCATATTCTACGACAAATATTTTAGCCACACAGTACGGGAGGCAAAGATGATGGAATTTATGCAATTGAGACAGGCAGGCTCAATTGCTGAATACGTCAGAAGGTTTGAGGCCCTATCCCAGTTCGCACCACGCCAGGTCAGTGTTGATGAAGACAAGGTGCGTCGGTTTATGCAAGGGCTTAGTCAAGGGATAAGAAAAAGTGTCGTTATATCAGGGGTGCGGAATGTGCCCTATACAGAGATTATAGCGAGAGCGCTAGACAATGAGGCCGCTGAACAGACTTTTGACAAACCGAAGGAGCCAGCTAGAGGGTTCTTTCAGGAGATACAACCACAGCCTTAGAACAATGGCTGGCAACCGAAGGGACAACCACAACAACAATAGAGGGGTGCAAAAAAAAAAAAAAAAAAAAAAAAAAAAAACTTAGAAGACGCCAGAGGTGGGAAAAAATGTCTCAGTAGAAAAAAAACCAACATCCGCATTAATTTGAAGTAGATATATAAAATTAAGTACTATTACTTAGCATGGCCTAAGCTATGATCTTCACTAGTAAAAATAATAATTGAAAAGTAACGCTTAATAGAAAGAC
>CM039503.1:36658301-36692096 GCA_022432975.1 Begonia masoniana | reverse complement strand
ATTAAATACAATTAATCCCTCCTAAATGCATTACGTGGCAAAACGCCGGGTGTTACATTCCACCCACCTTAACAGAATTTTGTCCCAAATTTGCCTAAGCAAAGAGTCTGGATATTTGCCTAACATCCGCTTTCGTTCCCATGTGGCCTCCGCCACAGGGATTTTGCCATAAAACTTTTACCTGCGTTTTTTACGAGGAGATAAGATCTCAAAGATCTTTCTTTAGCATAGGGCTTCGTAGCTCTACCTTTGTCTCAACGGTCAGCATCAACAAACTTACTCTTCTTTGCCACTTTTGAGCACCCTAACCATCTTTCTCTTAACGAACGTATCTAAATATCTCTATGTAACACCCGAGTTAACGGCCAGGTGATTTTCTAACTGTATTAACGTCATAAATATTAATCTCGTATTTAAGATTTAGGACAAGCGTAATTAACTACTGTTGATCTAAACTAGGTTGAGTGGCAAAGTTTAATAAGAGAGGATTGAAGCCAGTATTTAAAGAAAAAGGAAGGATTTTCAAACCGCATTTAAAACCACTGTACCGACACCACCCTTCCCCCGCGATTTCTTCTCTCCCAAGCACTGCGCCCTGCTATTCGTGTTTTCCTTGCCGACTCGACCGACTTCTAGCCCGCATTCCTCTGCGAATCCACACCGAGTATGAAAACTGGCAATGAAGTTATCCTTGTTCTTTGATTAGCTTCCTGTTTTCAGCTCTGTATTGAAGTTTGTGATTCTTCGGGCCTATATTGATAAGAAATTTGAAACCCGAGTTTGGTATGTCATTCTGATCGATTCTGGACATTAAAAAAACCAACCCGAGGGAGTTATTCGTTATCGAATCGTCTGTTTTGATTTTGGGATTTCGGTTACATTGATATTCAACTAAGACTCGGGAAGGACTCTAGCGTTAGATCTTAGGATAACTCGAGATTAGACTATTAGGATTTTGTTTAACACTGAATGTAAATGTTAGGTGAAGAAGTTTGACGAGAAAGGAGCTCATGCTAAGGAGACCGGTAGTGACTGTATTAAGAGTTACCGGCTAATAAGCCCTACATCGTGGGAGACTAAGTTAGATGTCCCTCTGTTTACCTTATGAGTATGAGCGTGTCTGGCCACTTGAAGGATTTAGGTATGTTGCGAGTTATACCATAGATACGTGTTAGTATGTGTTTGTCCTGCTCTGGTATGAGCTTGTCATCGTTGATGAGTTAAAAGTTTTCATGTCCCATGCATCATGAATGTTTGCTCATCATAAGAAATGTTTTACCGCATGTTTCCCATGAACAAATATTATGTATCTATTATATGTATAAGATTTATGCAAAATTATTAGTGAGGTTGGGGGCGTTCGCGGATGTCACAAGTCCAACAAGGGGTACATATGATACGTCCCGCAAGTAGGGACCAAGATCAAACTCACTACCGAACCCCTTTCCCGGCAACAAATCCTCTCTTGATCCACACACCTAAATAGGAAATGACCAAAGACCTATGAATGGAATAATGATCAATGATTATGAATGATGAATATGATCAATGATTATGAATGATGAATATGATCAATGATTATGAATGATGAATATGATCTATGACTATGAAATGATAAGTCGAGTCAAAGGACATGAACACGAAAAACTTATGAGCATGTATTTTTCCCAATTATGCATTCAGGCATCCTGTAGTGTGTGCATTCCTTACTAAGCTTATGCTTAATAGTTTAAACCTTATGATGTAGGTGACGAGTTTTCAGTGAGGAACTCAAGGTCAATGAGGATGTCTAAGCTAGTTTCTGGATGATGCTCATGTGAAGGTTGTGGGCTGGATAGCATCACGTTCACTGGTTATACCCTTGAGCCTAGTCAGAGAAGTTACATTATGATCCAGATGACTAGTAGAATAGAGTTTTCTTATAACCGTGAGATTCGGATTTTTAATGGGGGTTTGGACTTCAGAGTCTGTTACAGGTTTAAAGGAATCATTGATGGTCTGTTTGTTTAAGAGCCTTCCGCTATGTTTAACTTGTATGGTATGGGGTTGTTTCACACACTCATTAGGGTTTATAATTCCCCAGGTAAGGTTTTTGGGTGGAGTGTGGAGGATTCTCTTTGGGGAGGTTGTTTGATGATTATAGTGTTTTAACTTGCCGTAAGATTCGAAGTGGGATCAGGCATTCCTCCGTCGGACGTCATCGGCAGATGTCCCAAATTAAGGAAGCGAAAACGATGTAGTCTTTCCGGATGACGTCCACCGGAAGATGTTAGTATTTTCTTCATACTGCAGATGTAGTGTTAGCCATCGGATGTGAAATGTTATTTTGTCGTCTCAGGATCGCAGATGATTGTTTAAGGCCATCGGATGAGGAAAGTGTTATTTTGTCGTCTAGCGATCGGCAGACGTAGTGTTAGCCATCGATGATGAAAGTGTTATTTTGTCGTCTAGCGATCGGCAGATGTAGTGTTAGCCATCGGATGATGAAGGGTTATTTTGTCGTCTAGCGATCGCAGATGTAGAGTGTTTAGCCAAGGACGATGTGAGTGGTTTCTTGTCTTTAGTGACCGTTCATGTTTTTATTAACCTCCTTGGGAGCACATTCCACACGGATGATGTTTCCCTATTTCCACCGGAAGAGGCAGTATATTTCCTCGCCGGATGATGTAATAATAAGTCCCACGCGTTTAGTGATCGGATGATATAGAGGCTTGTAATCCATTCGATATATGTTAAAATTGGTCACCCGAGATGCACGTGATCGGTCCGTCAAATGCGATTGTTCGCATCTGCCGATAGGTGTTTAATGGGTCCTGTGGGGTGCACAGGGCCATCCGATACGCAATGTCTATCGTTTTTGCATTGCGACCATGCACTTGTACGTCGATTGGAAGCATGTACGAGGGACTAATTTTCCATCCGTTTGTTGAAGTCTTTAACCTGTTAGGTATCCTGTTATGAAAAAAAAAAGAAGGATAAAGGAGTTCACATAGAACTATGTTTATGTAAAGTCAGAGAAATTTCGTGCGACCTCCCGGGTCGTTACAACATTATGGTATCAAAGTGACACCGGTTCAAAACCTCTTCGCAGACTGCCTGCAAGCAACTGACTTGCACTGAGCCCAATCCAACCACGTAGTTTTATGATTTCAGTATATGTCATTAAGTTAGAGATCTGTATGATTTGTCTAGGATCCAAAATGTGTTAGAGGTCAGCAGAGAGACGACCAATGAAGATAGCATGCTATTGCTCAGTTGACAAGTGGTCAGTTCGCCAATTCACCAGAAGACGACTGATGACTGCTAGAGAGGACAAGTCAACTCCAGTACTATCAACTCATGATCATTGTGTGAGCGTTTCCACCGGCTTCGACCCCTGGTGTTAATGGAAGTTTCAGACCCATTATGTCTATGGTGGAATTCGCAAGATAAGAAGACATGTTTAAGTATGCAAAGGTTGATGAGGGGATAATGTCCCTCTGCTTATTTCATTTGAGTTAGTGCAAGGCATTGGTGGGACTCGTCCAGAATACCGCGTAATGCCGAAGCCATGACCTGGGAGATGTTCAAATACTGCTTTTTCTTTGACAATTATTTCAATAAGACTGTTCGGGCCAACAAAGAAGAGTTCATGAATCTGCGACAAACTGGCTCTGTGACGGATTACATTGCAAATTTGCGCTTTCACGTTTACCGCACCTCCCGTATGATGGAGGATAACGAGGAAAAGATTTTACCATTTGTCAGGCGGAAGCCGAGGTCAGTAAAAGTAAAAGACTGGCTGGAATCAACAACGACCCTATAGGTGGAAAGTGACTGTACCAACACCCCCTAATACGGTAACCCATTTTACCGTATAATTTTCATTTACGCTCATCATAAACTTTGAACCAAACTGAACAGAAAACATCAAATGGAATTTAAACAGTCGTGGTAAACCTATTTCTTAAAAACCCTTTAGGGTAAACTTAAACTAATTTAACTTGAGGCCATGCGCCTCAGCAGAGATCGATCGCTGAGGCCATGCGCCTCAGCAGAGATCGATCGCTGAGGCCATGCGCCTCAGCAGAGATCGATCGCTGAGGCCATGCGCCTCAGCAGAGATCGATCGCTGAGGCCATGCGCCTCAGCAGAGATCGATCGCTGAGGCCATGCGCCTCAGCAGAGATCGATCGCTGAGGCCATGCGCCTCAGCAGAGATCGATCGCTGAGGCCATGCGCCTCAGCAGAGATCGATCGCTGAGGCCATGCGCCTCAGCAGAGATCGATCGCTGAGGCCATGCGCCTCAGCAGAGATCGATCGCTGAGGCCATGCGCCTCAGCAGAGATCGATCGCTGAGGCCATGCGCCTCAGCAGAGATCGATCGCTGAGGCCATGCGCCTCAGCAGAGATCGATCGCTGAGGCCATGCGCCTCAGCAGAGATCGATCGCTGAGGCCATGCGCCTCAGCAGAGATCGATCGCTGAGGCCATGCGCCTCAGCAGAGATCGATCGCTGAGGCCATGCGCCTCAGCAGAGATCGATCGCTGAGGCCATGCGCCTCAGCAGAGATCGATCGCTGAGGCCATGCGCCTCAGCAGAGATCGATCGCTGAGGCCATGCGCCTCAGCAGAGATCGATCGCTGAGGCCATGCGCCTCAGCAGAGATCGATCGCTGAGGCCATGCGCCTCAGCAGAGATCGATCGCTGAGGCCATGCGCCTCAGCAGAGATCGATCGCTGAGGCCATGCGCCTCAGCAGAGATCGATCGCTGAGGCCATGCGCCTCAGCAGAGATCGATCGCTGAGGCCATGCGCCTCAGCAGAGATCGATCGCTGAGGCCATGCGCCTCAGCAGAGATCGATCGCTGAGGCCATGCGCCTCAGCAGAGATCGATCGCTGAGGCCATGCGCCTCAGCAGAGATCGATCGCTGAGGCCATGCGCCTCAGCAGAGATCGATCGCTGAGGCCATGCGCCTCAGCAGAGATCGATCGCTGAGGCCATGCGCCTCAGCAGAGATCGATCGCTGAGGCCATGCGCCTCAGCAGAGATCGATCGCTGAGGCCATGCGCCTCAGCAGAGATCGATCGCTGAGGCCATGCGCCTCAGCAGAGATCGATCGCTGAGGCCATGCGCCTCAGCAGAGATCGATCGCTGAGGCCATGCGCCTCAGCAGAGATCGATCGCTGAGGCCATGCGCCTCAGCAGAGATCGATCGCTGAGGCCATGCGCCTCAGCAGAGATCGATCGCTGAGGCCATGCGCCTCAGCAGAGATCGATCGCTGAGGCCATGCGCCTCAGCAGAGATCGATCGCTGAGGCCATGCGCCTCAGCAGAGATCGATCGCTGAGGCCATGCGCCTCAGCAGAGATCGATCGCTGAGGCCATGCGCCTCAGCAGAGATCGATCGCTGAGGCCATGCGCCTCAGCAGAGATCGATCGCTGAGGCCATGCGCCTCAGCAGAGATCGATCGCTGAGGCCATGCGCCTCAGCAGAGATCGATCGCTGAGGCCATGCGCCTCAGCAGAGATCGATCGCTGAGGCCATGCGCCTCAGCAGAGATCGATCGCTGAGGCCATGCGCCTCAGCAGAGATCGATCGCTGAGGCCATGCGCCTCAGCAGAGATCGATCGCTGAGGCCATGCGCCTCAGCAGAGATCGATCGCTGAGGCCATGCGCCTCAGCAGAGATCGATCGCTGAGGCCATGCGCCTCAGCAGAGATCGATCGCTGAGGCCATGCGCCTCAGCAGAGATCGATCGCTGAGGCCATGCGCCTCAGCAGCGCCATTCGCACTCACTCCCCTTCTCTGTTTTCTTTTTCTATACAAGTGCTCTCTGGAATTTCCAGAGAGCAACACATAAAAACTAAACCTTAGCCCTCACGGGAATCCGATTCCAGAGAGCAACTATTTCTCAATTTTCTACCCAATCCTCATTCTTCCACCATTTTTCATCAATTACCATAATCACTTGTCAACTAAACTTAATCGACTTACAGCGGACTTTGGAAATCCAACCGCGTGGATAGCTCTAAAAACCGAGCATATCCGTAACAACCTAAAAACATTTCAAAACATTTTCATAACGTTAAGAACATTTAACCAACAATTCAGATACCGTTTATAAAATAGATTTCAAAACATTCAGTAAATAGTTTAAACCAAAGAGTTTTACATACAATACTAAAACCTTTTCTAACTCCTATCCAAATCCAAACAATCTAAAATACTCTATACGATTATCAGTTCAAACCTCTCAAAATAACCCCAAAACCCTCAAAACACGTATAATACTTCCCCCACGGGTCGGTAAAGCATAGACTGCGTGCAACACACCAACCCCGCTACTTTACTTTACTTTACTTTACTTTACTTTACTTTACTTTACTTTACTTTACTTTACTTTACTTTACTTTACTTTACTTTACTTTACTTTACTTTACTTTACTTTACTTTACTTTACTTTACTTTACTTTACTTTACTTTACTTTACTTTACTTTACTTTACTTTACTTTACTTTACTTTACTTTACTTTACTTTACTTTACTTTACTTTACTTTACTTTACTTTACTTTACTTTACTTTACTTTACTTTACTTTACTTTACTTTACTTTACTTTACTTTACTTTACTTTACTTTACTTTACTTTACTTTACTTTACTTTACTTTACTTTACTTTACTTTACTTTACTTTACTTTACTTTACTTTACTTTACTTTACTTTACTTTACTTTACTTTACTTTACTTTACTTTACTTTACTTTACTTTACTTTACTTTACTTTACTTTACTTTACTTTACTTTACTTTACTTTACTTTACTTTACTTTACTTTACTTTACTTTACTTTACTTTACTTTACTTTACTTTACTTTACTTTACTTTACTTTACTTTACTTTACTTTACTTTACTTTACTTTACTTTACTTTACTTTACTTTACTTTACTTTACTTTACTTTACTTTACTTTACTTTACTTTACTTTACTTTACTTTACTTTACTTTACTTTACTTTACTTTACTTTACTTTACTTTACTTTACTTTACTTTACTTTACTTTACTTTACTTTACTTTACTTTACTTTACTTTACTTTACTTTACTTTACTTTACTTTACTTTACTTTACTTTACTTTACTTTACTTTACTTTACTTTACTTTACTTTACTTTACTTTACTTTACTTTACTTTACTTTACTTTACTTTACTTTACTTTACTTTACTTTACTTTACTTTACTTTACTTTACTTTACTTTACTTTACTTTACTTTACTTTACTTTACTTTACTTTACTTTACTTTACTTTACTTTACTTTACTTTACTTTACTTTACTTTACTTTACTTTACTTTACTTTACTTTACTTTACTTTACTTTACTTTACTTTACTTTACTTTACTTTACTTTACTTTACTTTACTTTACTTTACTTTACTTTACTTTACTTTACTTTACTTTACTTTACTTTACTTTACTTTACTTTACTTTACTTTACTTTACTTTACTTTACTTTACTTTACTTTACTTTACTTTACTTTACTTTACTTTACTTTACTTTACTTTACTTTACTTTACTTTACTTTACTTTACTTTACTTTACTTTACTTTACTTTACTTTGCTTTGCTTTGCTTTGCTTTGCTATAAACTGTATACCGAAGGGTCATTTAAACTGTATACCGAAGGGTCATTTAAACTGTATACCGAAGGGTCATTTAAACTGTATACCGAAGGGTCATTTAAACTGTATACCGAAGGGTCATTTAAACTGTATACCGAAGGGTCATTTAAACTGTATACCGAAGGGTCATTTAAACTTTTCTTTACTTTGCTTTGCTATAAACTGTATACCGAAGGGTCATTTAAACTGTATACCGAAGGGTCATTCTTTCTTTGCATTTACTTTAAAACATCGTGCAGAAATTCATTTTTCATGATCTTTAAAACACGTGATGCATGAACAGTTAATCAGCGGAAAGTAAACAAACAACATACATATCAACAAGACAATACAACAAAACCTATAAACAGCTAACTTAACTACCCAACCTAAACAACATAAAACAAGGAACCCTCAAGGATCCTTGATACGACGACGAGGTATGGTGTAGACCTTTCGGTCAAACAAGTCACGAGAACTTACCTTGAGCGCACAGAATCTCGAGCTTCGTCTACGGAGTCGTTACCTAGGAAATTTCACCAATTGACGTTAATACGAGCTTAAACTGTTAAATGTCCGAAACTAATAAAATCTTTAACTTAGCTAATCGATGTTTTTACACAACGATTTAACGCTCGGAAATCTCGAAATCCATATTACAAGTTATTTCCGAAAACTCGAAAATTTAACAATTATAACTTTTTCGCAAATTGATTTCTCTTCGGCCAATAACGTCCAATACGTTCAATTTATACTTAATCACGGCTAACCTATTAATTACGAGCCCTGATTCGCGTTTTTAACGAAAAACGATCGAAACCCTAATTACCTAAAAAGCCGTAAACGTCAAAATAAAAGCTCTAGGAACGTAGATGCATACCTAGGATAGCGAGAGGAGGAAGAAACGTGAAGAACGGAGGAGAAACGGAAGAGAAACGGTGTCGGAAATCGTCGAATCGTCGCGCGGCCAGGGAGGGTTTCGCGAAGGTTTGGCCTCTGGAAATCGCAGAGGAGAAATGAAATCAAAATTTGGTTTTTTGATTTATTTATAATATTGATTTGAAAGATTACTAAAATGCCCTTCTTTGATTTTTATATAGATTTCGTCATTCGTCTCGTTAATCGTCCAGCGATTCGAATTCTCGAAAACTCCATATTTCACCAATAAGTCCAACTTGTTATTTGGAATATAACTAAACTGTCCGTTCGCAATTTGGACCTCGTTTACTATTTTTACTAAAACGTCAATTATTTACGATAGAGGTAATTACTCGGAATATAGCGTTTAAACTCCGAAAATTTTCATAATTTCTCTAAAATTCCAATTAGTTGTTAGGATCGTAATGACGCTTTCCTTTCGTGAAACGGACCTGATTTGACATATTTACCAAAAATGCCACATATAATATAATAATAATATTTTCAAAAATCCGTACGAGCCGGATATTACATTCTACCCTCCTTATTCAGAATTTTGTCCACAAAATTTGTCACAGCTCATAGTTCTTGACATTAACGTCTCCTGTCTCGTGGCACTTTTACTTTGATTAATCGTCTGTACCTACGGTCCCTTTTGTGGTTCTAAACCAACATCCTACTATATTCTTCAACATAGGCCCCAAATTCGTATTTCTTACTTTCGATTTGATTGCACACGTCCTCTCTCACGTACTAAGCATAATCCAAACCCTCAAATCTCAATTAATTACCCGACAACATATTTGTCACTTCAACACTTGTGAATGCACCAACTTTCGACTTTCACTTAACCCCCCCCGCTGATTAAATCTCTTAGTATTAATAACTTCAAAATTACTATTTATCAACGTCTTTCTTCTGCTGTCCCTTTAGGTCAGAACTATACCTAAGCTTCCTAACGCCAGTCAAATTGAATGCCTTCAATTTCATCCAATTTCTGAGCTGTAACCTATACCTCAACACAATCCTCTCGATCATGTTCACATTCGGGATACACACTAACCGAATTTCTACACTAACTTCCTAATCGTAATCCACATTTCCAGTTTACCGCATCAAACCTTACCAAATCTCTAAGTCTCAACCAAACGTCCTTTAACTGTGTACTTCACACTTAACGTCCCGAGCACTTGTTGGTCTACATTAGGTCACCCCAAAACATTATACTCTCTCTCACTTATTAATTGGCTTGTACTAAAGATTATCTTCTATCCTCAATCCTCGAAACAACTTCGACTTCTCGACGTCATTCGAGTTGACTTTCGTTCAAGGACTCCTAACAAAACCCAAGTCGCAATCTGAACTCCCCTCTATTTTAACTTTAATTTCTCAAACCGAGTTCATTTAGTTTCTAACTTTCATAATCATGTGTCTATCAATACGTACCTAGCCACTTCAAGCTTCAAAAAGTCTTTTTAATTACCTATTCAATGCTAAATCTCTACTATACCACGACCTTATCAACCTCATGGATATAACAATTTCTATATTTACGTCGGAGCAGTACACTAAACTTCGGTATGAGTTCATTGGCCTTAACCTTAGTCACTATCACAATCATTCGAGTCTACATTTCACTAGTGATGCTCCTGTATATCTTCTCCGTCAGCAGTACTCTAATTGTACCCTTCCCGGGACACTTCACGGGTCTTAACAACTATTTCATGGTGAGCTTCTCCACTAGAATTCTATTCTCAATGCTTCGTAAGGTATCCTGTCAATGATATCCCACATCACATTAGTGAGGTTCCCTCGTCAGGTCTTAACTGAAACGCTTACACTATCTACAATATGCTCATTTGTTCAGCTTACATTTCCATTAATTTCGAGCACAGTCAAGTTCCTAAGTCTCGCCATAGGTTTGCTTTAAACCATTCCTTTTGACCTTAAATTATTTTTGTATCCATTGATCCCAATTGGTCAAATACGAGTCGGACCTCTGTAATTGCGAACTTCACAATTCGTCCGGCACTAACCCTACGTTAAACTCCTATTCTTAATTTAGACCCTCTTACCTTCACACGAATCACCAATATACAATTCCTACGGTACTTGATCTATTAAAATATACTCTAGGTACTCTAGGTATTACAACAGTCTAGGTATCCCTTAATAGGTTATATCTAACCTTCATCTTTCTTGTTTGGTCGTATTCTAATACTTCAAAGAGGTTGTCAATTAGACAAGAATCCCTACGTACTTAAAAAAATCCATATCTCATAGGGTGTATTCCTCTAATTGTTACTAAACCTTAGGTGCGCAAACTCCGTTAATTAAATCGAACTAATCTACTAATGTATAATTATATTTTTGTATGGTGTTTATTGTTATGTGTATCCTACTATCTTCCCTTCGAGGTTCGCCCAGTAATCCTTCTTACTCACCTATTATTCTCTTCCTTACTAATCTCAGATCTAAATATTTATCTATCATATGCATATCGTCGTACAGGTAATTAAAATAGTACCTGCAACTGTAGAAGGCTGGGCCCCATCGTCGGCGTTGTCAGGCTCAATGAATGCAAAGACTCTCGGTACAACTTTCCTTTGATCCGTGCCATGCTGATCTCTGCCTGATTGACCTCGACCCTGATTTGGGCAGTCCTTAACAAAATGACCTGGTTCCCCACACCAATAGCACACATCCGTGCCTACCCTGCACTGTCCCCTGTGCTCCCTCTGGCATTTAGGGCAAAGAGGTAACTGAGAAGCCCCTTGTACCTGTTTGCCTTTCCCTCGATCGTTGCCTCCTTCTAGAGGCCTTTTAATGTCTCTTGGCTGTTGTGGTTGTTGCTGTGCTCTCGGCTGCCAGCCTTGATCTTGCGACTGAGGTTGAGTTTCACGGAAGAAGCCCTTGGCTGGCTCCCTCGGTCTAACACAAGTAGCTCTGGCGGCCTCAATATCCAGAGCCCTAGCTGTGATATCAGAATAGGGTACATCAACAATACCTGATACAACAACGTGCATCCTGATCTCCGAATTAAGGCCCTCCATAAACTGGTGTACCTTCTCCTCGTTATCGCTGACAAGGCGCGGTGCAAATCGCGATAAAGCCTCAAACTTCCGGATATATTCTGCAACTGAACCTGTCTGCTTCAGCTGCGTGAACTCGTTCCTCTTAGCCACCCTCATTGTGCGGCTGAAATACTTGTCGAAGAATAGAAACTTGAACCGATCCCATGTCATAACTGATACATCCGTCGTCGACTTGATCGAGTCCCACCAGAAACGGGCATCCATCGCTAAGTGAAAGGTAGCATACGCCACCTTGCTCCCGTTCCCCACCTCGGCATAAGCTAGCATATCCTCCATCACCCGGATCCATTCCTCGGCATGTGTCGGATCCGATGACTGACCCTCAAATACTGGAGGTCGTAGGCCTTGAAACCTCTGCATGCCCTGGTTGTTGGGAACTATCAAATCTCGGGCCCTCTGGTTCTCCTCGCTGTTGCTCTCGATTTACTAGGTCCGTAATTTGCTGTGCTTGCCGGTCCATATGTTGGGACTGGCGGTCTAACAACTCCGTAAGACGATCCATCGCGTCATCTCTAGGATCCCTTCCTCGAGTCATAGTGTATAAAGCCTAAAACAAATTAAACAGATAATCCTAAGAAACAAAATCAGATAAAGCTATAAAACAGACTTACAGTTGATGAAGGATGTCCGCGTAGTGGCTGTGCAGTCGAGCAGTTCGAGCAGTCTACAGAATCGATTTTAAACCCGGGGCTCTGATACCATAATTGGTAACACCCCTAATACTGTACCCATTTACCCGATAAATTTTTCATTTTACGCTCATCATAAACTTTGAACCTAAACTGAAGCAGAATCAAATTGGAATTTAAAGTCGTGTAAACCTATTTCTTAAAACCCTTTAGTTAAACTTAAACTAATTTAAATAAACTTAAAACATTTAATAAATATTAAAACATTTAAAACCATTTTCAATTCGGCAAGGGCAAAACTGGAAGACAGAGGCAAAAGAACAGAGACTGATCGCTGAGGCCATGCGCCTCAGCAGAGATCGATCGCTGAGGCCATGCGCCTCAGCAGAGATCGATCGCTGAGGCCATAGGCCTCAGCAGAGATCGATCGCTGAGGCCATAGGCCTCAGCAGAGATCGATCGCTGAGGCCATGCGCCTCAGCAGAGATCGATCGCTGAGGCCATAGGCCTCAGCAGAGATCGATCGCTGAGGCCATAGGCCTCAGCAGAGATCGATCGCTGAGGCCATGCGCCTCAGCAGAGATCGATCGCTGAGGCCATAGGCCTCAGCAGAGATCGATCGCTGAGGCCATAGGCCTCAGCAGAGATCGATCGCTGAGGCCATGCGCCTCAGCAGAGATCGATCGCTGAGGCCATGCGCCTCAGCAGAGATCGATCGCTGAGGCCATAGGCCTCAGCAGAGATCGATCGCTGAGGCCATAGGCCTCAGCAGAGATCGATCGCTGAGGCCATGCGCCTCAGCAGAGATCGATCGCTGAGGCCATAGGCCTCAGCAGAGATCGATCGCTGAGGCCATGCGCCTCAGCAGAGATCGATCGCTGAGGCCATGCGCCTCAGCAGAGATCGATCGCTGAGGCCATGCGCCTCAGCAGAGATCGATCGCTGAGGCCATGCGCCTCAGCAGAGATCGATCGCTGAGGCCATAGGCCTCAGCAGAGATCGATCGCTGAGGCCATAGGCCTCAGCAGAGATCGATCGCTGAGGCCATAGGCCTCAGCAGAGATCGATCGCTGAGGCCATAGGCCTCAGCAGAGATCGATCGCTGAGGCCATGCGCCTCAGCAGAGATCGATCGCTGAGGCCATAGGCCTCAGCAGAGATCGATCGCTGAGGCCATAGGCCTCAGCAGAGATCGATCGCTGAGGCCATGCGCCTCAGCAGAGATCGATCGCTGAGGCCATAGGCCTCAGCAGAGATCGATCGCTGAGGCCATAGGCCTCAGCAGAGATCGATCGCTGAGGCCATAGGCCTCAGCAGAGATCGATCGCTGAGGCCATAGGCCTCAGCAGAGATCGATCGCTGAGGCCATGCGCCTCAGCAGAGATCGATCGCTGAGGCCATAGGCCTCAGCAGAGATCGATCGCTGAGGCCATAGGCCTCAGCAGAGATCGATCGCTGAGGCCATAGGCCTCAGCAGAGATCGATCGCTGAGGCCATAGGCCTCAGCAGAGATCGATCGCTGAGGCCATAGGCCTCAGCAGAGATCGATCGCTGAGGCCATAGGCCTCAGCAGAGATCGATCGCTGAGGCCATAGGCCTCAGCAGAGATCGATCGCTGAGGCCATGCGCCTCAGCAGAGATCGATCGCTGAGGCCATAGGCCTCGGCAGAGATCGATCGCTGAGGCCATGCGCCTCAGCAGAGATCGATCGCTGAGGCCATGCGCCTCAGCAGAGATCGATCGCTGAGGCCATAGGCCTCAGCAGAGATCGATCGCTGAGGCCATAGGCCTCAGCAGAGATCGATCGCTGAGGCCATAGGCCTCGGCAGAGATCGATCGCTGAGGCCATGCGCCTCAGCAGAGATCGATCGCTGAGGCCATGCGCCTCAGCAGAGATCGATCGCTGAGGCCATGCGCCTCAGCAGCGCCCAGTCGCCACTTCACTCCCCTTCTCTGTTTTCTTTTCTATACAAGTGCTCTCTGGAATTTCCAGAGAGCAAACACATAAAACTTCAAACCTTAACCTCTCTGGAATCCGATTCCAGAGAGCAACTATTTCTCAATTTTCTACCCAATTCCTCATTCTTCCACCATTTTTCATCAATTACCATAATCACTTGTAAACTAAACTTAATCGACTTACAGCGGACTTTGCGAAATCCAACCGCGTGGATAGCTCTAAAAACCGAGCATATCCGTAACAACCTAAAAACATTTCAAAACATTTTCATAACGTTTAACTAACATATTAAACCAAACAATTCAATATACCGTTTATAAAATAGATTTCCAAAACATTCAGTAAATAGTTTAAACCAAAGAGTTTTACATACAATTACTAAAACCTTTTCTAACTCCTATCCAAATCCAAACAATCTAAAATACTCTATACGATTATCAGTTCAAAACATCTCAAAATAACCCCAAACCCTCAAAACACGTATATACTTCCCCCACGGGTCGGTAAAGCATCGACTGCGCAACACACCACCGCAACCCATCTTCCGTCAACTGCCTCATGCCTCAGGAGGAGGAATGTCCTCACCTGTTTCCTCGTAAACACCTACACCATACAGACATCTATGAGATAAAAATCTCAGTAAGCTCTAGTAAATGCAAATGCATGCTGTGCATATGAATCTATAAATCATGCATTCTTTTCTTTACTTTGCTTTACTTCACTTTACTTTACTTTACTTTACTTTGCTTTGCTTTGCTTTGCTATAAACTGTATACCGATTGTTTTGCTTTGCTATAAACTGTATACCGATGGGCCATTTAAACTATATACCGATGGGTCATTTAAACTATATACCGAAGGGTCATTTAAACTGTATACCGAAGGGTCATTTAAACTGTATACCGAAGGGTCATTTAAACTGTATACCGAAGGGTCATTTAAACTTTTCTTTACTTTGCTTTGCTATAAACTGTATACCGACGGACCATTTAAACTATATACCGAAGGGTCATTCTTTCTTTGCATTTACTTTAAAACATCGTGCAGAAATTCATTTTTCATGATCTTTAAAACACGTGATGCATGAACAGTTAATCAGCGGAAAGTAAACAAACAACATACATATCAACAAGACAATACAACAAAACCTATAAACAGCTAACTTAACTACCCAACCTAAACAACATAAAACAAGGAACCCTCAAGGATCCTTGATACGACGACGAGGTATGGTGTAGACCTTTCGGTCAAACAAGTCACGAGAACTTACCTTGAGCGCACAGAATCTCGAGCTTCGTCTACGGGAGTCGTTACCTAGGAAATTTCACCAATTGACGTTAATACGAGCTTAAACTGTTAAATGTCCGAAACTAATAAAATCTTTAACTTAGCTAATCGATGTTTTTACACAACGATTTAACGCTCGGAAATCTCGAAATCCATATTACAAGTTATTTCCGAAAACTCGAAAATTTAACAATTTATAACTTTTTCGCAAATTGATTTCTCTTCGTCCAATAACGTCCAATACGTTCAATTTATACTTAATCACGGCTAACCTATTAATTACGAGCCCTGATTCGCGTTTTTAACGAAAAACGATCGAAACCCTAATTACCTAAAAAGCCGTAAACGTCAAAATAAAAGCTCTAGGAACGTAGATGCATACCTAGGATAGCGAGAGGAGGAAGAAACGTGAAGAACGGAGGAGAAACGGAAGAGAAACGGTGTCGGAAATCGTCGGATCGTCGCGTGGGCAGGGAGGGTTTCGCGAAGGTTTGGCCTCTGGAAATCGCAGAGGAGAAATGAAATCAAAATTTGGTTTTTTGATTTATTTATAATATTGATTTGAAAGATTACTAAAATGCCCTTCTTTGATTTTTATATAGATTTCGTCATTCGTCTCGTTAATCGTCCAGCGATTCGAATTCTCGAAAACTCCATATTTCACCAATAAGTCCAACTTGTTATTTGGAATATAACTAAACTGTCCGTTCGCAATTTGGACCTCATTTACTATTTTTACTAAAACGTCAATTACTTTACGATAGAGGTAATTACTCGGAATATAGCGTTTAAACTCCGAAAATTCTCATAATTTCTCTAAAATTCCAATTAGTCGTTAGGATCGTAATGACGCTTTCCTTTCGTGAAACGGACCTGATTTGACATATTTACCAAAAATGCCACATATAATATAATAATAATATTTTCAAAAATCCGTACGAGCCGGATATTACATGACGGCTAAGGCCTTGGAGCTGGAGGAGGCAGAAATAACAGCATATGCACAGCGTGAGCAGCCAAGAAAACTCACAAAGGACACTCAGCCGCCACCACGTCAGAACAAAGGTTGGCAGTCGCAACAGAACAGGGGACCACATCAACAACAACAAGGAATAAAGAGACCCCTCAACCAGAATGATGACCAAGGAAAAGGAAAGAGGCCTCTGGCACCACTATGCCCCACCTGTCAGAAGAACCACCCCGGTGAATGCAAGTTGCGTTCTGGCCGTTGTTTCAGATGTGACAAGGTTGGACATATAGTCAGAGACTGCCCCATGCCACCAGATCCGAACCGTGCAAGGGTAGCACCTAGAGTCTATGCAATGATGGAGGATGAGGAAGCCGTGCAGCATACAGTCATAACAGGTACCATTACGATCTGTGGTTTTGCCGCTTACACACTTATAGATACAGGAGCCACGCACTCATTTATATCAACATTGTTTGTGTGCAATTACAACTTTGAACTTTTGCCAGCCGAAAGGCCATATGATGTTATGTTACCATCAGGGAAGTCCCTACATTCTGAACAGATTGTTAAAGGTGATGTTGTGTCCTTAGGGAGTAAGAAACTATATGTAGAACTGATTGTAATTGATATGAAAGGATATGAGGTGATATTAGGAATGGATTGGTTATTTAGGCATTATGCAACAATAAGTTGTAGATCTGGGATGGTTGACTTTCGATCCCCAAATGGTGATCATTATTCCTTCCAAGCTATTCCTAAGATAAACGAAATACCGATTATATTATCACTAGAAATTTACCGGTTACTGAAAAATGGTTGTGAGAGTTACTTAGCTAGCATAATGGATGTTCGGGTGAAGAATAAGATAGAGTTACAAGATATCCCCATAGTCAGAGAGTTCCCGAAGGCATTCTTGGATGATTTGCCAGGACTACCACCTGATAGAGAAATAGAGTTTGTAATTGATACATATCCCGAGGCATTGCCTGTGTGATGACCCGAATCTGTAAGTCCCGAATCTGTACTGGTACGATGGCTGCACGAACCGGAACCCGGATGGCGGTACGTCCGCGCGGGCGAGCCGGAAGGTGACAGGTCGTAAAGAGGGGGTCGTCACAATCCCACAGCGCTTGGGGAAGTATATGGAAATGAAACATATGTAAGAGATCCCTCCCAAGATAGCAAGACGCATTTTGGAGCACAATTGACAACGGATCCCATAAGAACTCCGAAGTTAAGCGTACTCCGGCGAGAGTAATTCCAGGTTGGGTGACCTTCCGGGAAGTGCTCTCGCCAAACAAAGCCGTGAGGGGAGGATATTGGGCTGCGGCCCGATCCCCGGAGCGGACAATATCTTGCTGGGAACGGGGTCGTTACAGCCTGTATCTAAAAATCCTTACCGGATGGCACCGGTTGAGTTAAAGGAGTTAAAAGTCCAACTACAGGAATTAGTAGACAAAGGGTTTATACGCCCTAGTAGTTCCCCTTGGGGTGCACCTGTCTTATTTGTCAAGAAGAAAGATGGTTCCCTTAGAATGTGCATAGACTATAGGGAGCTAAATAAGTTGACAGTCAAGAATAAGTACCCTTTACCTCGGATTGATGATTTGTTTGACCAACTGCAAGGGGCAAAGGTGTTTTCAAAAATAGATTTACGTTCAGGTTATTACCAACTGAGAGTCAAGGAAAGAGATATACCAAAGACAGCCTTCAGAACTCGTTATGGATACTACGAATTCTTGGTCATGTCATTTGGATTGACCAATGCACCTGCAGCCTTTATGGACTTAATGAATCGTGTGTTTCGGGAGTATTTGGATAAATTTGTAATTGTGTTCATAGATGATATCCTGATATACTCACGGACAGAAGCTTACCATGCAGAGCATTTAAGAATAGTTTTGACAACATTGAAGGAGCACCAGCTTTATGCCAAATTGTCCAAGTGTGAATTTTGGTTGGACAAGGTTAATTTTCTTGGCCATGTAGTTTCTGCTAATGGCATATCAGTGGACTCGACCAAAATTCAGGCAGTAAAGGATTGGCCACAACCAAAGAACGCCAGTTAAGTCCGCAGTTTCCTTGGATTGGCAGGCTATTACAGAAAGTTCATCAAAGGATTTTCTATGATAGCTAAGCCCCTGACAAATTTGACAAAGAAGGACAATAAGTATTACTGGACCGAAGCTTGTGAGGATAGCTTCCAGACATTGAAGGTGAAGTTAACAACAGCCCCAGTATTGACCCTTCCAACCGAAGAAGGAAAGTTTAGCGTATTTTGTGATGCATCAAAAGTTGGTCTGGGCTGTGTTTTAATGCAAGAAGGTAAAGTTGTAGCGTATGCCTCTAGGCAATTAAAGAGTTATGAACAGAACTACCCCACCCATGATTTAGAATTAGCCGCTGTTGTTTTTGCTTTGAAGATATGGAGACACTACTTATATGGACAGCAGTGTGAGGTGTTTTCTGACCATAAAAGTCTGAAGTACCTCTTTACACAAAAGGAATTGAACATGAGGCAGAGGCGTTGGTTGCAATTTGTTAAGGATTACGACTTTAAGATCAAGTATCACCCGGGCAAGGCTAACTCTGTAGCTGACGCATTGAGCAGGATGTCAACAACTATGCAATCCGTCGAGTCAACCATGTCTATACCTTTGAGGACAGAAGTTCAGAGGTTTGAATTGGAGATAGTTCCAGAGTTATCAACTTTACTTGCCGATTTGACCATTCAACCAACGGTTTTAGAAAAGATCAAGGTGGCACAACAGAAGGACTCTGAGGAGAATAACGGTATGATGAACAAGGTGAAGGACACCACCTCCGAGTTTAGTCTTTCCAAGGATGAGATTCTGAAGTTTAGAAATAGATGGTATGTCCCTAATGATGAAGAATTACGTAAGCTAATATTGGCTGAGGCGCACTCGTCTCCCTTTTCTGTACATCCTGGCAGCACCAAGATGTATCGAGACATGAAGTTACTCTATTGGTGGCCAAACTTAAAGAGACATGTTGCTAAGCATGTAGAGTCATGTTTAGTTTGCCAACAGGTTAAAGCCGAGCACTAACGTCCAGGAGGTACCCTTCAGCCTTTACCTATTCCCGAGTGGAAGTGGGAACACATAGCTATGGATTTCGTTGTAGGATTACCTAAGACAATTAAAAGACATGATAGTATTTGGGTTGTGATTGATAGATTGACAAAATCAGTCCATTTCTTACCAGTAAGGACAACCTACTCGATGGACCAGCTTGTTGATCTTTATGTACAAGAAGTTATTAGGTTGCATGGAGTTCCTGCATCTATTGTCTCTGATCGTGACCCTAGGTTGACCTCTCAATTTTAGAAAAGTTTACAAGGCGCATTAGGTACAAAGTTAACCTTCAGTACTGCCTTCCACCCACAGATAGATGGTCAATCTGAAAGGACTATTCAGATACTTGAAGACATGCTGAGGGCTTGTGTGCTAGATTTCCAGTCATCCTGGAGTAGATACTTACCCCTGGTTGAGTTCTCCTACAACAATAGTGTAACACCCGGTTTTCGGGATTTAAATTATATTCCAATATAAACGGCAATTTTGTAAGTACATCAAATTAAGTCCGTTTTACGAACAGAAAGTTTTAACGGAGCCGTAACAATTAATTGGAATTTATGGTAAAATATGAGAATTTTAGAAAATAGGATCGATAGTTAAATAACGAGACAATTGGAAGAAGAAAATTTAAATTAAGTGAAGGGTGATTTGGTAAATTGCAAACCAAAATTTCCAATTAAAAATCAAATTCCCTGTCATTCTTTCCCCTCACCCACGAAACTCCATTTCCTCCCCCTCAGCGCGCGACATTATGTAATATCCGGCTTGTACGGAGTTTGGATTTAATATATTATATTGATATTTTATTATATAATGGCATTTTTCGTAAATATGTCAAATCAAATCAGTTTTGCAAACGGAAAGCGTCGTTTCAATCCTAACGATTAATAGGAATTTTAACGAAATTATGGGAATTTTCGGAGATTGAACGCTATATTCCGAGTAAATGCATTTCTCGTAATGTAAAAGACGTTCTCGTAAAAATAGCAAATGAGGTTCAAATCGCGAACGGACAGTTTTAATAAATCCCTGGCAATGGATAGGAGTTATTGGCAAAATATGGAACTTTCGAGAATCCGAATAGTAGGACGATTAACGAACCGAAGGACGAAACAAATAGAAATAAGAGCTAAGGGCATTTTGGTAATCTGCCAAACCAATATTATAACTTAACCTAAAATCTATTTCTCTCCCTCACTTTCTCTCTTTCTCTTCTCTGGAATCCACGAACAGAGAGCAAAGCTCTCAGCCGCCGCCGACGATTCCTCAATATTCCGACCTCCGTTCTTCTCCGTTTTCCTCCGGTTCTTCACGTTTTCTCCTTCTCTCGCTATCCTCGGTATGTACCTACAATCTTAGAGCTTTTATTTCAACGTTTACGCCGTTTAGATAATTAGGGTTTCGATTAAATCTCGTTAAAAACGCAAAATAGGGCTCGTAATTAATAGGTTAGCCGTGATTAGGTATATATTGAACGTATCGGACGTTATTGGACGAAGATAAACCAATTTGTGAAAAAGTATAAATTTGAGAATTTTCGAGTTTTCGAAAATTTCTCGTAATAGGAATTCAAGTTATCGAGCGTTATGTCGTTGTATTACTTCGATTTATCAAGTTGGAATTTTAGGAAATTCAATAGTTAAAGATTTTGTAATTTGGACGTTAATAGTTTAAATTGGTTTTAACGACGAATATCGTGTTTTGTCTCAGATACACGACTCCCGTGGACGAAGCTTGAGATTCAGCGCGCTCGAGGTAAGTTTTCGTGACTTACTTTGACCAATCGGTCTACACCATACTTCGATGTCGTATCGAGGATCCCTGAAGAGTTGTTTGTTTAATCTGCTTTTGGTTGGGTAGTTAGGTTTAATTGTTTATAGGTTAGTTTATTTCGGTCTTGATGGTATACATATGTTTGTTTATTGTATGGTTACATTATGCTTATAACTGTTCATGCATCACGTGTTTCAAAATGACATGAAAATGGATTTCTGCACGAGTTTTCAAATGAAAGGTATAATGAACGAAAATACGTAATCTGTATCTGGTCACGCGGGATGGGGCTCAGGCATGGCTGTAGGGTTTGTGAGCATGTACCCCCCTCCTCTAAATCGAAAGTGGTAGTCCGACCGCGGGATGTATCCTTTCCATTTAGAGGGCTGATATCTCGGTGACAATCTGTATGAAATGACCTGATATGTCTGATATGCATGTTTTCTGAACTTCATATGCACTGAACACGTGCATCTGCATTTACGTAGCTTACTGAGATTTCAATATCTCATATGTGTCTGTATGGTGTAGGTGATATTTTAGGAGACATTGAGCCAGGTGAGGACGACGTTCCTCCTCCTAACGTGGGGTGCAGTTGATGGATGATGGCCGTGGGTGTGTGCAGAGCAGTCGAAGCGCGTTTTGACCCGTGGGGGATGTACGTAAAGGTTTTCGGGATTGATGATAAACTGTATAAAACATATTAGGATGCTTGGTTCTGGATAGAGGTTAGATAACATTTTGGTAATTTTATGTAAAACGCTTGGGTTTAAACTGATTACTAAATGTTTTAAAAATGTTTTGATTGGTTTAGGTTGTTACGGATAGCTCGATTTTTAGAGCTATCCACGCAGTTGGACTTCGCAAAGTCTGCTGTAAATGGAGTGAGTTTAATTTATAAGTTGTATGTTTTAGTCAGAAGTATAAAGATTGCAAGAAACTGAATGACAGGCAAATGGTGTGGATTTGCTCTCTGGAAACCGGATTTCCAGAGAGCTTACTGAAGTATTTGCTCTCTGGAAATTTCAGAGAGCAATAGTGTGGATCAAGGCTGCAGTGCAGCGATCAGGCGCTGCAGCAATGCAGCGACTGATCGCTGCTTGCTGTAGCATCAGCAGCGCGCGATCGCTGCAGCAAAGCAGCGATCGACGCTGCTGCAGCGCGCGATCGCTGCAGCAATGCAGCGATCGAGAGCTGCTTGCTGCAG
This sequence comes from Begonia masoniana, assembly GCA_022432975.1. NCBI lineage: Eukaryota > Viridiplantae > Streptophyta > Magnoliopsida > Cucurbitales > Begoniaceae > Begonia > Begonia masoniana. Next base: position 36,669,522 of record CM039503.1, on the reverse strand, counting down.
CAACTGCAGCGCGCGATCGCTGCAGCAATGCAGCGATCGCGCGCTGCTTGCTGCAGCAACTGCAGCGCTCAGTCGCTGCATGCTGCAGCGACTGTTCGCTGCACTTAATTGCCACGGGTTGGAAAGTTTTGTCCTCCCGATTGTTTTAATCAAAATTGGTTTTATTAAATAGTTTTAATTGTTTTATTAAATAGTTTTATGTTTGTTTTAAATGGTTTTCCAAACAACACTAACGATTTCAATTCCGATTCAGTTTCCGCTTAAAGTGTAAAATAAAATGAAAAATTTGTACGAGTAAATGGGTACAGTATTAGGGGTGTTACACATTCTCATCCTCCTCCGACGATTCTCCATTTCGGCGGCGATTGCCTTCCTCCGGCGACTCGAATCTTCACGCTTCTTCGTCATCTTTGCTCTCTAGGTAGGCCTCTAGACTTTTGGAGCGTTAAATATCGATTTCTAAGGTTTAAAACAATTAGGGTTTGTTAGGGTTTTCGTCAAAAACGTGAATCGATGTTTGAAATTGATAGGTACAGCTTATTTATGCCCCTAATAGACGTAATTGTTATTATTGGAGCTTAGTTCGTCGGTTTGTTTAGGTGTATTGGAGATTTGGATAAATTGGAGCTTAAAAACCCCATTAATGGAGTTTTTGTAGTCTCGAGCGTGAATTGCTCGATGAAATGCCTCAACGAACTTAAATAGAGTTTAGGAGAATTTTCTTTAGTTAGGAGTTAATAGTTTTTAGAGTTTGAGGATTTAGTCTCAGTTTAACGTCGTATATTGTTAAATGTATAGGTGAACAAACGCTCGTGGACGGAGCTCGTTGTGCAACGACGCGAGGTAAGTTCTCGTGACTTACTCTGGCCGATAGGCCTACACCATATGTCAAAGTCGTCTCGAGGAACCTTGAGGATTGTTTGTTTAAATCGTTTGGGTATGGATAGTTAGGATTAATTGTTTTTATATGTTGTTTATTTATCGTCTTGATGGTATACATGTGATTGTTTACTTTATGTTATCTTTGAACTGTTCATGCATCACGGTTTTAAAAACGACATGAAAATGAATTTACGCACGGATTTTATGAAAAGAACATGCATGTAAAGGCAAGTAAAGTATCACAGTAAACAACCATGACATGGGGTTATCGGGGATGAGGTTCGGACCTGGCGTTCTGTGGTGAGCGGGTTTCCCTCCCTTCAGATGGTGTGGGCTGTCTAATCGCTTGACGTGCCCTATCCATCTGTCAAGCGTTTCCGATAACCATATACTGACACGTACGGATATACGCATTGACATGGACGGTTTTCATAGTACAGAGCATACATGATCATGCATTAGCATTTACGTAGGGCTTACTGAGAATTTTATCTCATAGGTGTCTCTATGGTGTAGGTGATTTCGAGACAGGTGAGGATGATGTCCCTCCGCCTGATGTATGAGCAGGTTGAAGAAAGATGGCCCGTGGGAGTGCGCTGGCAGTCGGAGCGTGATTTTGACCCGTGGGGACGTACATAGGTATTTTGGATTATTTTGGATAGAAATGGTTAGAACAAATAGGTTGATTGGATCTGGATAGTTGATAGAATGCATTTGGGAAATTGTGACTATTTTGAAATGTTTTAGTATTTTAAAACAGGAGGAATATGCGAAATGTTTAAATGGAACCATGCTATTTGTTTTCATGAAATTTGTTTTAAAACGTATTTTGAGTCGGTAACCGGATGACGAGTGTAAAGTCTGTTAACGATAGTGTTATGATGTATGAAATGTGTGAAAATGGAATGTGAAAGGTGAAGATTGGGTGATATATGAGTTCAGGGTTTAATTGGTGTATGCAGGGTGAAGGGCGTGAAATGGTTAAGGAAAAGATGCCTTTGGATTTCAAAATCCAGAGGCAGTGGCGAATAATCGCCTGAGGGAGGCGAACAGTCGCCCCTCCCTCTGTTTGAAATCGCCAAGAGGCGATAATGATCGCTTCCCTCTGGAAAATTTCCAGAGGGGGTGGCGATTGATCGCCACATATGTGGGGATCAATCGCCACAAGCGATTGCAACAGGCGATTGTGCCTGTTGCAATCGCTGAAGGGCGATTGCTCGCCACAATTGTGGCGAGCAATCCCCACATGTTCTGCCATTTTGGCAGAACATGCAGAAGAAAAATAAAAAAAAAATATATTAAATTAACTTTCAACTAAATGTTTTCTTTTATTACTTAATTGTTTAAATAGATTGTTTTAAGTTTATTTTGCATAGTTTTAAAACAAAAATTTTAAACGCTGTTAATAATTTCAATTATGATTTAAAAAGTTTTATTCCGCTAGAATAAGAGATTTAAAGTTGTACGCATAAAATAAAAAATTTATACGGAAAAATTAAGGGTAGGTTTTCGGGACGTTACAGTTATGGTATCAGAGCCCCCGTGTTCTAAAAACGGTTCTGTAGACTGCACGACTGCTCAGCCACTACGCGGACATCCTTCATCAACTGTAAGTACGTTTAATTGTTTTATTTCAATTTGATTTCTTAGGATTGCTTGTTTTAACTTGTATAGGAGGTTATAGAAAATGGTTCGAGGTAGGGACGCCCGAGACGATGCCTTGGACAGGCTAACAGACTTACTCGACCGTCAATCCCAACATATGGATCGACAAGCCCAACAGATTGAAGACTTGGTTCGGGAGAATAGGAGGGCCCAAGAGATAGTGGTCCCTAATGGTCAAAGCATGGAGAGATTTCAAAAGCTGAGACCTCCGATATTCGACGGGCAATCTTCGGACCCCTCTATTGCTAAGGAGTGGGTTCGAAAAATGGAGGATATGTTGGCGTATGCCAAAGTGGACAATGCTGAGAAAGTTGAGTGCGTCACATTCCACCTAGCGCTGGATGCCCGGTCTTGGTGGGATTCAGTTAAGGCTACAACAGACGTGGCGCTAATGAGGTGGGAACGGTTTAAGACCGTGTTCTTTGACAAATATTTCAGCCGTACAGTAAGGGCGGCAAAGAGGGCTGAGTTTACCCAATTGAAACAGACTAGTACGGTGGCAGAGTACATCAGGAAATTTGAAGCTTTGTCCAAGTTTGCACCGCGCTTGGTTAGTGATAATGAAGAAAAGGTGCAACAATTCATGGATGGACTGAATAGAGAAGTTCGGAAAAATATTATAGTTTCTGGTATTCTAGATGTGCCATATGAAGAGATTGCAGCGAGAGCCCTGGAATTCGAGGCTGCTGAATTGACTTGTGTAAAGCCTAGAGAGCCTGCTAAGGGCTTCTTTCGGGAGATTCAGCCTCAGGTACGAAACAGGGGCTGGCAACCCAGAGGGCAACAACTACAACGAGGCGTTAAAAGGCCTCATGAAGGAGGAGGCGATCAAGGTAAGGGGAAACAAGTCCAAGGGGCACAGAAACTTGTTTGTCCAAAGTGTCAGAAGGAACATTATGGCACTTGTCGGTTGGGCACAGACAGTTGCTATAGATGTGGAGAGATCGGTCATTTTGCTCAGAACTGTCCGAGAGCGACTACCAATCAGAGAACAGTTATGTCGAGGATCTTCACATTTATCGAGCCCGGAGATGTTGATGATGAGGCACAGCCATCTGTCATAGCAGGTATTATTCTAGTCATGGGTGTTCCAGTGTTTTCTTTGATAGATACAGAAGCTACGCACTTTTTCATTTCAACTGCTTGCATGATTAGATTGGGGCTAGTATCTGAGTTAGCTGAATGCGAGTATCGAGTAATGCTACCTTCGGGAGCAAATATGCAGTCTGATCGGGTTTTCCAGGGCAACGTCGTCTCTGTGGGAAACAACACCCTCTATGCCCGGTTGATAGTTGTGGGTATAGAGATGTATGATCTTCTTTTGGGGATGGATTGGCTTGCACGCCATTGCGCCACAATTGACTGCGGGTCCGGGATGGTGACTTTCCGCCCCCCGAACAAGGTTGAGTTCACTTTTCAAGCGACGAGCAGGTTAAGTAGACTACCTGCAACTTATTCGATGTTGACCAGAGAACAATTTAAAGATGGATGCTCGATTTTTGTGGCCACAGTGATTGATACTCGGCTACTTGACAAATTGAAACCGGATGATCTTCCAGTTGTTAAGGAATTCTCAGGGATTTTTCTCGACGATCTTCCAGGGTTACCGCCTGATCGGGAGATCGAGTTCGTAATTGATGTGTATCCGAGTTCAGCACCTGTATCCAAGAATGCATATAGGTTAGCACCTGCTGAATTGAAAGAACTAAAATCTCAGTTGGAGGAACTATTAGACAAAGGGTTTATTCGACCCAGCTTTTCTCCTTGGGGTGCACCAGTCCTGTTTGTGAAGAAAAAGGACGGAACTCTCAGGATGTGCGTTGATTATCGAGAGTTAAATAAATTGACTGTGAAGAATAAGTATCCACTGCCCCGAATTGACGATCTGTTTGACCAACTGCAGGGTGCCCGAGTGTTTTCAAGGATCGACCTACGCTCGGGTTATTATCAGTTGAAGGTCCGAAAAGAAGATATTGAAAAGACAGCGTTTCGAACGAGGTATGGACACTACGAATTTCTAGTGATGTCCTTTGGACTTACCAATGCTCCTGCGGCATTTATGGATATGATGAATCGCGTCTTCAAAGAGTATTTGGACAGGTTCGTCGTTGTTTTTATAGATGACATCCTGGTTTAATCTAAGACAAAGGAAGAGCACGAGGAGCATTTGCGGATTGTTCTAAGGACCTTGCGTCAACACCAATTATATCCGAAGTTTTCTAAGTGTGAATTCTGGCTTGATCAAGTAAGTTTTCTTGGTCATATAATATCTCAGGAGGGAATCTCAGTAGATCCAGCTAAAATAGAGGTTGTCAAGCAATGGCCACAGCCTAAGAATGTACGAGAGGTACGAGGATTTCTTGGTTTGGCTGGATACTACAGGAAATTCATCGAGGGGTTTTCGAAGATAGCCGTCCCTCTATCTCGGTTGACGAGAAAGAATGAAAGATTTTTATGGTCTCCTGCTTGTGAGAAAAGTTTTGTGGAGCTGAAACAGAGATTGACTACAGCTCCAGTTCTGACACTACCAGTCGAGGGCGGTAAGTTCAGTATTTACTGCGATGCCTCGGGGATCGGACTGGGATGTGTATTAATGCAGGAAGGCAAGGTCATCGCCTATGCGTCTAGACAATTGAAACCATATGAGCAAAACTATCCGACACACGACCTTGAGCTTGCAGCGGTCGTTTTTGCTTTGAAAATCTGAAGACATTACCTGTATGGGCAGCAGTGTGAGGTGTTTTCAGATCACAAGAGTTTGAAGTACCTGTTTACGCAGAAAGAACTTAACATGCGACAAAGACGGTGGTTAGAGTTCGTTAAAGACTACGATTTTGAAATTAAATACCACCCAGGAAAGGCAAATAAGGTAGCTGATGCTTTGAGTCGAATGCCTACAACGAGCTAGCCTACGCTTGCGTCAATGTCGGTAATGTTGAGGTCTGAGATTGAGAAGTTTGACGTAGAGATAGTAGCAGAATTGTCTAGCATGCTTACTAACATCTCTCTTAGACCGACGATTTTAGACAAGATACGAGAAGCTCAACGGAACGATTTGGAGTGTGAAAGGCATCGAATGAGCATGACGTCTGAAGATTTATCCGACTTCAGCCTGACTGATGATGGAGTACTGAAATTCAGGCACAGGTGGTACGTGCCTAATGATGATGAGCTGAAAAATGAGATCTTAACTGAGGCACATTCCTCGGCGTATTCAGTGCATCCGGGGAGCACCAAAATGTATAGAGACTTGAGACAACATTATTGGTGGCCTAACATGAAAAGAGAAATTGCCAGGTACGTGGAAACCTGCCTGATTTGTCAACAGGTTAAAGCAGAGCATCAAAGGCCGGCTGGAACCTTACAGCCTGCCTATTCCGGAGTGGAAATGGGAGCAAATATCCACAGATTTTATAGTTGGACTTCCGAGAACAACAAAGGGGCACGATGGTATTTGGGTGATCGTGGACCGTTTGACAAAGACGGCCCACTTCCTGCCAGTGAAGATGACCTATTCTATGGACCAGCTAGCCGAGCTGTACGTACATGAGATTGTCAGACTACACGGAGTGCCTATCTCTATTGTTTCAGATAGAGATGCCAGATTTACCTCGAAGTTCTGGAAGAGTTTACATAAGGCAATGGGAACTCAGTTGAATTTTAGCACAGCATTTCATCCTCAAACTGACGGACAGACAGAAAGAACAAATCAGATCCTTGAGGATATGCTTAGAGCCTGCGTATTAGAGTTTCGGGGCTCGTGGAGCCGATATCTGCCATTGATTGAGTTTTCGTACAATAACAGCTTCCAAGCTACGATTGGCATGGCTCCGTATGAGGCGCTGTATGGTCGAAAATGCAGATCTCCACTATATTGGGATGAGGTAGGCGAAGCTAGCATTGTTGGCCCAGATATTTTGCAACAAACAGCGGAGAAGATCGCTGTTATTAGACAACGCATAGAGATCGCACAAAGCCACCAAAAGAGTTATGCTGACACCAGACGGAGAGAATTACAGTTTAAAAAGGGTGATGAAGTATATTTGAAGATTTCTCCGTTCAAAGGCGTTATGCGATTTGGGAGGCGAGGCAAGTTGAACCCGCGTTTTGTGGGGCCGTTCCCTATTCTAGAGAGGATTGGAACTATGGCGTATAGATTGCAACTCCCGGCGTCTATGGAAGGTATTCACGATGTATTCCACGTGTCTATGCTTAGAAAATGTGTACGTAATCCGTCACACATCGTCGAAACACGAGAGATTGACGTACAACCAACGCTGACCTATGAAGAAGGGCCAGTCCGAATCCTAGAGTCTTCCATCAAAGTGTTGCGAAATAAGGAGATTCCTCTGGTAAAGGTTTTGTGGAGAAACCATGGCGTGGAGGAGGCTACTTGGGAGAGGCAGCAGGATATGATGCTAAAGTATCCTGAACTATTTGTATAATCAAATTTTGAGGACAAAATTTCAGTTAAGGTGGATGGATTGTAACACCCGGTTTTCGGGATTTAAATTATATTCCAATATAAACGGCAATTTTGTAAGTACGTCAAATTAAGTCCGTTTTACGAACAGAAAGTTTTAACGGAGCCGTAACAATTAATTGGAATTTATGGTAAAATATGAGAATTTTAGAAAATAGGATCGATAGTTAAATAACGAGACAATTGGAAGAAGAAAATTTAAATTAAGTGAAGGGTGATTTGGTAAATTGCAAACCAAAATTTCCAATTAAAAATCAAATTCCCTGTCATTCTTTCCCCTCACCCACAAAACTCCATTTCCTCCCCCTCAGCGCGCGACATTCTCTTCCTCCTCCGACGATTCTCCATTTCGGTGGCAATTGCCTTCCTCCGGCGACTCGAATCTTCACGCTTCTTCGTCGTCTTTGCTCTCTAGGTAGGGCTTTAGACTTTTGGAGCGTTAAATATCGATTTCTAAGGTTTAAAACAATTAGGGTTTGTTAGGGTTTTCGTCGAAAACGTGAATCGATGTTTGAAATTGATAGGTTGAGCTTATTTATGCCCCTAATAGACGTAATGGTTATTATTGGAGCTTAGTTCGTCGGTTTGTTGAGGTGTATTGGAGATTTGGATAAATTGGAGCTTAAAAACCCCATTAATGGAGTTTTTGTAGTCTCGAGCGTGAATTGCTCGATGAAATGCCTCAACGAACTTAAATAGAGTTTAGGAGAATTTTCTTTAGTTAGGAGTTAATAGTTTTTAGAGTTTGAGGATTTAGACTCAGTTTCACGTCGTATATTGGTAAATGTATAGGTGAACAAACGCTCGTGGATGGAGCTCGTTGTGCAACGACGCGAGGTAAGTTCTCGTGACTTACTCTGGCCGATAGGCCTACACCATATGTCAAAGTCGTCTCGAGGAACCTTGAGGATTGTTTGTTTAAATCGTTTGGGTATGGGTAGTTAGGATTAATTGTTTTTATATGTTGTTTATTTATCGTCTTGATGGTATACATGTGATTGTTTACTTTATGTTATCTTTGAACTGTTCATGCATTACGGTTTTAAAAACGACATGAAAATGAATTTACGCACGGATTTTATGAAAAGAACATGCATGTAAAGGCAAGTAAAGTATCACAGTAAACAACCATGACATGGGGTTATCGGGGATGAGGTTCGGACCTGGCGTTCTGTGGTGAGCGGGTTTCCCTCCCTTCAGATGGTGTGGGCTGTCTAATCGCTTGACGTGCCCTATCCATCTGTCGAGCGTTTCCGATAACTATAGACAGACACGTACGGATATACGCATTGACATGGACGGTTTTCATAGTACAGAGCATACATGATCATGCATTAGCATTTACGTAGGGCTTACTGAGATTTTTATCTCATAGGTGTCTCTATGGTGTAGGTGATTTCGAGACAGGTGAGGATGATGTCCCTCCGCCTGATGTATGAGCAGGTTGAAGAAAGATGGCCCGTGGGAGTGCGTTGGCAGTCGGAGCGTGATTTTGACCCGTGGGGACGTACATAGGTATTTTGGATTATTTTGGATAGAAATGGTTAGAACAAATAGGTTGATTGGATCTGGATAGTTGATAGAATGCATTTGGGAAATTGTGACTATTTTGAAATGTTTTAGTATTTTAAAACAGGCGGAATATGCGAAATGTTTAAATGGAACCATGCTATTTGTTTTCATGAAATTTGTTTTAAAACGTATTTTGAGTCGGTAACTGGATGACGAGTGTAAAGTGTGTTAACGATAGTGTTATGATGTATGAAATGTGTGAAAATGGAATGTGAAAGGTGAAGATTGGGTGATATATGAGTTCAGGGTTTAATTGGTGTATGCAGGGTGAAGGGCGTGAAATGGTTAAGGAAAAGATGCCTTTGGATTTCAAAATCCAGAGGCAGTGGCGAATAATCGCCTGAGGGAGGCGAACAGTCGCCCCTCCCTCTGTTTGAAATCGCCAAGAGGCGATAGTGATCGCTTCCCTCTGGAAAATTTCCAGAGGGGGTGGCGATTGATCGCCACAATTGTGGGGATCAATCGCCACAAGCGATTGCAACAGGCGATTGTGCCTGTTGCAATCGCTGAAGGGCGATTGCTCGCCACAATTGTGGCAAGCAATCCCCACATGTTCTGCCATTTTGGCAGAACATGCAAAAGAAAAATAAAAAAAATATATATTAAATTAACTTTAAACTAAATGTTTTCTTTTATTACTTAATTGTTTAAATAGATTGTTTTAAGTTTATTTTGCATAGTTTTAAAACGAAAATTTTAAACGCTGTTAATAATTTCAATTATGATTTAAAAAGTTTTATTCCGCTAGAATAAGAGATTTAAAGTTGTACGCATAAAATAAAAAAATTTATACGGAAAAATTAAGGGTAGGTTTTCGGGACGTTACAAATAGTTACCAGTCCACCATAGGTATGGCACCTTATGAGGCGTTGTATGGTATGAAATGTAGATCACCTCTGTATTGGGATGAAGTTGGTGAAGCAAAACTCATAGGTCCCGAGATGTTACAGCAGATGTCAGACAAGATTGTCACTATTAAGAGGAGGATGATTACTGCACAAAGCCGACAGAAAAGTTATGTAGACCAAAGGAGGAGAGATCTTGAATTTGCTGTTTGTGATGAAGTTTTCCTGAAAGTTTCACCATTTAAAGGAGTACTAAGATTTGGCAGAAGGGGAAAGCTTAATCCACGATTTATTGGACCATTCCCTGTTATAGCTAGAATCGGTAGTACAGCCTACAGACTGCAGTTGCCTCCATCATTGCATAAAGTTCATAATGTTTTCCACGTGTCAATGTTAAGGAATGTATACGGGACCCTACACAAGTTGTTAAACCAGTGGATTTTGAGATTGAGCCGACACTAACGTATGAAGAAAAACCAGTGCAGATATTGGAATCCGCAATTAAGACTTTGAGGAATAAAGAGATTCCGTTGGTCAAAGTTTTATGGAAGCATCATGGCATTGAAGAAGCCACGTGGGAGGGACTACAGGACATGTTAGACAAGTATCCAGAATTATTTGTTTGATCAATTTTCGGGGACGAAAATTTTGTTTAAGGAGGGGTGGATGTAACACCCGAGTTAACGGCCAAGTGATTTTCTTAACTGTATTAACGGTCATAAATATTTAATCTTTGTAGTTTAGGATTTATGCCAAGCTTAATTAATTACATGTGGATCTAAACTAGGTTGAGTGGCAAAGTTGTAATAATGGAGGATTGAGGCCAGTATTTAAAGAAAAAGGAAAGGATTCAAACCTCATTTAAACCACTGTAGCCGACACCACCCTTTCTGGCGATTTCTTCTCTCCCAAGCCCCGCTCACTGCTATCAGTATTTTCCTCACCGACGACCGGTTTCTAGCCGCATTCTTCTGCGAATCCGCACCCGAGGTATGAAATGGACAATGTAGTTATCTGTTAGTTTATTAGCTCTGTTTTCAGCTCTGTATTGAAGTTTTGGATTCTTCAATGGCCTAGTATTGATAAGAACATTTTGAAACCCGAGTTTGGTAATGTCATTCCGAATCGATTCTGGACATTTAAAACAACCAACCCTGAGTTATCGTTATCGAATCCGTCTGTTTTGATTTTGGGATTTCGGGTTACATTGAGTATTAAACTAAGAACTTGGAAAGGACTCTTAGCTATTAGATCTTAGGATAACTCGAGATTAGAACTATTAGGATTTTGTTTTAACTACTGCAATGTAAATGTTTAGGTGAAGAAGTTTGAAGAGAAAGGAGCTCAAGTGCTAAGGAGACCAGGTAAGTGAATGTATTAAGATTTTCGACTAATAGAGCCCTACATCGTGGGATATGGTTTTCACTCATTAGGGTTTATAATTCCTATCATTTGACATCTTCCGCTATGTGTAACTTGTATGGGATATGGTTTTCACTCATTAGGGTTTATAATTCCCAGGTTAAGGTTTGGGTGAGTTGTAGTATTCTCTGTTGGATGAGGTTGTTTGATGATTATAATGTTTTACTGCCGTAAGATAGAAGTTGGATCAGGCATTCATCCGGCTGACGTCATCGGCAGATGTCAAATGATAGGAATCGAACGATTTAGTCTTCCGGATGACGTCACCGGAAGATGTAGTATGTCCTTCATCGGCAGATGTAGTGTTAGCCATTGGATGATGAAGTGTTATTTTGTCGTCTAGCGTTTTTTT